>JACDIV010000022.1:0-600000 GCA_022244645.1 Thraustochytrium striatum | reverse complement strand
TCTTGCGGCGCAGGAGCGTCACGCTTCAAGCAAGCGCAACGTCCACCCTGTCCGGGCGAACGCACGCGCCCAAGCCGGCCTGTTGAGCTCGGAAGGCCGCGCTCGATCGACGCACGCGTCCAAGGCCCAGGCCTGGATTGGGAAGTCAGGAAGGATGGTGGGTGGTCTCTCCTGGAGGGCCTGGCTCTTGCGTCGCGAAGAGCCGGACTTCGGAATCGGCCTCCCGCGAAATCTGTTCAGAGCGGACGCCGCGAAGGCCAACTCGTCGTCACCACTTGCCGCGGTCGCAGCTCTGACGACCGATTGCGAGCAGTCCCACTGCTCGTGTCTCGCGAGGATGCGCCACGCACGCGGCGAGGCGGCGGCGCGTCACTCCCACGTGCGCGGGGACGAGGGGGGGCACGCGCGGACACTTGCAGCACTCTGCCACAGTCACTGGGGAACTTTTTTTCCCAGCGCCTTCCTTCCGTTTGTGCGAACGAGCAAGAACTGGAGTTCGGAACCGGACGCGAGGGATGAACACTCGCCTGCCGAGTCTACCCCCCCCGCCAGCCCCGGGAGCCTCCCGAAGTGTGTCGTGGGCTGCGGCAGCTCGAAAGATTGGAACGTTGGTGCGTTTCGGCTGTGTCGCTCCGCCCTTCTCCTTTTTCTTTTTTTGGAGTCACAGGTCGGTCTTTCATTACTCAAATCGGGTCTTTCGCGGGATGTCCACAACTGCGAGAGAGAGCCTCCCCGATTTTGAAAAACGAAAGAAAGCAAAGGCCGGCCGCCCAGGCGCTGTTTCCTCGCTGATCTCGTGAAAGGTTGATCGCGAGCAGGCCACGCGCGCAGAAGCCAGTCCGAGCGAGGCCCACGCTCGCCTTCCGTTGCTGGCCGGCCGGCTGGCTTGCTGGCCGGCCGGCTGGCTTGCTGGCCGGCTTGCTGGCCATGGAGTGGATCCGCAACAGCGCGGTTGCTGGAAAAGAACAAAGGTTTGCTCGGCGTCCGTGGAACCGATCGGACTTTCCTCCTCCTCCGGCCGACATCCAAAGCAAGGAGGCCAGCCAGCCCAGCTGGTTGATTTTGCGCGAGCAGCGCGTTTCCGCCCCTGCCCGGTTCGGCGTCGGCGTGGAAAGAGCTTCCCGCGTTCGGCGTGCCGTGACGCGCCCGGCGGAGCGGTCCGGCCGCCGAGCGCAGGCCGCTCCTGTGCACCTCGCTTCGCCCTGGGACTCCCGCCTACCGGTATGGGCATCTGGAACTTCAAACCCGGCGCACTTTTCCTTGCGAGTTCAAAAAGGTAAGAGCGACGACGGTTACTGGGCTTTGGAAAGGAACTCTGCGTGGCGAATGTGCGACGACCAGGCAACCACGCTTGCGGCAGGCAGGCAGAGCGCTTTCGCACCTGGCAAGAGAGCGGGCTAGAAGCAGAACAGGAGGAGCAGCAGCGCGGGAGCAGCAGCAGGAGACGATGGCGGACATTGCGAAGCTTGAGGGCGACCTGGGCTCGCTGAGCGGGAATGCGGACCAGATCTGGGTGCTCATTGCGGGCTTTCTGGTGTTCTGGATGCACGCCGGCTTCACCATGCTCGAGGCGGGCAGCGTGCGGCATAAGAACGCGGTCAACATCCTGTTCAAGAACCTCGGCACCGTGTCCATTGGCGGCGTCATGTACTACTTGCTCGGCTGGGGCTTTGCGTACGGCACGGCCAACGAGGGCACCGGCACGTTTTCTTTCATCGGCTCGGGCGACTTTGCGCTCAGCGACACCGCCGCCGCCGACCTCGACCCGGATGGCGACCGCAACCGCTTCCTCTGGTTCTTCCAGTTCGCCTTCGCCGCCACTGCCGCCACCATCGTTAGCGGGGCCGTTGCCGGCCGCATCAACCTCATGGCCTACTTTGGCACCGCTTGCTTCCTGACCGCCTTCGTGTACCCGGTCGTGTCCCACTGGATCTGGGCCACTGGCGGCTGGGCCTCGGCCTTCAACGACGGCAGCTCGTTCCCCTTCCTGTTCCAGTCGGCCGGCGGCTGCGGCATGATCGACTTTGCTGGCTCGGGCGTCGTGCACATGACCGGCGGCGTGGCCGCGTTCTGGGGCGCGCTCATCCTGGGCCCGCGCATGGGCCGCTTCGACGCCGAGGGCAACGTGGTGGCCATCCCGCCCCACAACATCAGCATGCAGGCACTCGGCGTGTTCATCCTGTGGTTTGGCTGGTACGGGTTCAACTGCGGCTCCACCCTGGCCTTCAACGGCCCCGTTGCCGCCAAGGTGGCCACCACCACGACGCTCTCGCCGTCCATGGCCGTCGTCACGGCGATCATTCTGAGCCACTTTGCGTACGGGCACTTTGATATCGGCCTCGCGCTGAACAGTGCTCTGGCCGGCCTCGTGTCCATCACGGCGGGCTGCTCTTGGTCGACGACTGGGCCGCCCTCGTGATTGGCTTTCTCGGTACCTTGATCTACTTTGGCGCCTCCAAGCTCATGATCAAGATGAAGATTGACGACCCGGTGGACGCGATCGCCGTGCATGGCTTTTGCGGGATTTGGGGCTGCCTGGCGGTCGGTATTTTCGCGACCCCGCACTTCCTTGGCGAGGCGTACGGCGTTGAAGGCTGCGAGTCGTACGCTGGCAACACGAACGGCATCCAGTTCGCCTCGCAGCTCGTCGGCGTGCTGGCCATCTTTAGCTGGGTGACGCTCTGGGTCGTGCCCTTCTTCATGGCGCTCAAGGCTGCCAAGGTGCTCCGCGTGGGCCCCGAGATGGAGGAGACCGGCCTGGACGCCTCCGAGCACGGCGGCCAGCAGGCCTTCATCGGCGAGGACTTCAAGAGCAGCGGCCACGCTTTTGAGGGCAAGCCGGACACGTCGCTCGACGCGGGAACCAAGGTCGAGGAGGGAGAGTCGACCAAGGCAGAGACAACGGCTCAGGCCGAGACCAACGAGGTGCAGCTCGAGCAGAGCTAAACGAAAACCACAAGTTTGTACCCCGGTAGAGCGTAGCATCAAGCTTATCTTGCTCGCTGTGGTGTCGCCGCCACGGCGTAGCGCCAACAGCCCTTGCGCCTCGCGGCCGTGGCAAGCAACCTTCCCTCTGCCACATCCTACGCGACCCACAGCTTGCCGCGAAGGGACGTGCAAGAGGGAGCGAAGAGCGCGGGATGGCGGTGTACTCCAAGTATATCGGCGTCAGCGGCGTGCTGTCCTGGGGCCTGTGGCGCACGGCCTCGCCCGGGGAGGCCAGTGCTCTGGGCGGCCTCGCGCGGGGCCTCATCGCGTATGGCGCAATCGTGCTAATGTGCGTGGCCGGACTATTCGTCCTCCGCGTTGGTGACCGGCTCACGGGCAAGTCGCCGCGCACGGGCCAGATCCCAACGTGGTCGTACGTTCTTCTCTGGCCCTTCCACGCCACCAACTTGGTGGCCATCCACCTCAAGCGCAACCTCTTTCGCCGCCACATCGAGGACGCCACCGAGATCGTGCCAAACCTCTTCATTGGGGGCTGGTTCGCGGACCGCGCGGCGCGAGAGCGCGGCGCCGACGGCTGGCGCGCCATCCTAGACCTCACCACCGAGTTCCCGCAGCGCGCGGCGAGCGTAAAGTACCTCAACCTGGCCACCTGGGACGGCAACCCGCCACCAGCAGAGCGCATCCACGAGGGGCGCAGTTTCTCGTACGCAACGCTGCCAAGGGCCCCACGCTCTGCCACTGCGCCTCGGGCATCGGCCGCAGCACAACGGTGCTCTGCGCAGCCCTCGTCCTCGGCGGCCACGCCGACGACTACCAGGCCGCGCTGCTGCTCATCCAACGCAAGCGGCCCATAGTGCGCCTCAACGCCAAGATGCGCCGCGAGCTCGGCCTCTGGCAGCGCCTGCACTTGCGCAAGGCCGACTGACACCTGCAACTTTCAAGACAAGAACAACAAGCCGAGCCGCGGCAGCGATCACGAAGCATCGCGTCGCCAAGCACGGGCAGCCTTTCGCGTTGCAGGCGGTGGTCACGTCGCAAAGGCCAAGGCACTTCTGCGACTTGGTCGGTCTGTGCTCGGCTGGCTGGTGCTTGTGCATGCCAATCGAGCCAGGGGGCACATTCGTTCTCCCCCTCCCTCTCCCTCCCTCGCAGCACAGCTTTGGCGCGTGGCGTGGGATTGCAGAATCACATCATTGACATCATTGGCATGAGTGCTCGAGCCCTTCTCGCCGCCGCTGCGCTGGCCGCCGGGGCCACCGCCCACGAGCTGTGCATCGACGGCAGCGGCCCGCTCCCAGTGCCCGAGGGCGGGCGGCGGATACACGACCTGCCCAGAGTATGACCAGAGCAAGACATGCTTTCCGCCCAGCGAAGAGGCGGCGCAGGTGACGGACGTCCTGAACGCGTACCAGGTGCAGGACGCGGCGTGCGAAGAGCTGATGCGGACGGTGACGTGCAAGAACCTGGACGGCTGGGCGGCGCACCTCTTTGACGCGGAGGGCACCGGAGTGAAGCTCGACGTGCCCCTGCTGTGCAAAGGGCTGGCCGAGGAGATCTACCCCGCGTGCGCAAGCGTACCCATGACGGGCAACCCCTTTACTGGCCAAGATGGAACCATCGAGAGCGCGTACCCGACGCTGGCCGAATTCATGACCGCCTTCAGCACTGGCACGGAGCGCAACGAATCGTACTGCGCGGACAAGCTCCCGTACGAGCCCGTGGTCGTGGAGGACCCGCCCACGGGCGACGCGCCGCTGATCTGCCTGGAGCAGCTCTTCAACCAGGAAGGCAGCCTCCCGCTCATTCTGGAGCCCATTCCGGTCCCGGGCAACCTCATGCTCGTGGGCTTCCAGGCCGGCGTCCTCATGTTGTACGACATGGACCCGGACGCGGACGGCAACCGCATGAACAAGATCAAGGACTTTCTTGACATCTCCGCCCGCGTGCACTTCCAGTACGACGAGCGCGGCTTGCTCGGCGTGGCATTCCATAAGGACTTTGCACAGAACGGCCGCATGTTTATCAGCTACTCGTGCGGCGACGCCGCCTACTGCCAGCATGCGGGAGGCGGCACTACCATCGAAGAGCTTAGCGTGCTCAACCCGACCGACCCGGCCACCATGGCTGTCGCCGACCCCAACGCCAAGAACCACATTCTGCTTCTCGAGCAACCGCGCAGCAACCACAACGGCGGCCAGATCCTCTTTCGCCCAGGGTCCGAGGACCCGCACCTCTACATCATGCTTGGTGACGGCGGCGGCGGCGGCGATCCCTTTGAGCACTCGCAAGACACCACCACCCTGCTCGGCGCCATCCTGCGGATCGACATCGATAGCACTCCCGCCGATGGCCTCAACTACGCCATCCCCAGCGACAACCCATTTGTGGACCGCGATCCGGCAGAGTTTCGGCACGAGCTCTGGGCCATCGGTCTGCGCAACCCGTGGCGCAGCACCTTTGACATCAACAACCCGAGCTACTTTTTCGTCGCCGACGTGGGCCAGAACGCATGGGAAGAGGTCAACCTGGCCACCAAGGGCGGAAACTACGGCTGGAACGTCCGCGAAGGAGCCCACGAATACGGCACCCGCGATGGCAAAAAGATCGCCGACATCCCGCTCACCGACCCGGTCATCGAGTACGCGCACGACTTTAACGGGAACAAGGCTTCCATCTCGGGCGGCTTCGTGTACCGGGGCACCACCGAGCCGAGCCTCTTTGGCAAGTACCTGTTCGCGGACTACATCGACCGCCTCTTCATCGCCCAGGAGTCGCCTGCGGGCTCGGGTCGCTTCACGCACACGCGCGCGCGCTACAACTGCAGTCGCACCTCGCCCATGCCGTGCACGAAGCCCAACGTCATCACGTACGGCCAGGACAACAACCTGGACGTCTACATTGGCACCTATCAGGCCGTCATGCGGATCGTGTCCCTGGACTTGTGCCAACCTGTAAGTCCCTCAGTCTCCCCGACCACTGCGCCGACTGCTTCCCCAACGACGGCGCCGTCTGACGTAGCACAGAACACCACCTTTTCGCCGACCACGCCCGACGTCGGCAATGGAGACGACGACGACGACGACTCGGCCGGCTCCGTCTTCCTGCCCACGACGCTGCTCCTGGTGGCAGTCGTCGTCCTGCTCTGAGTTCTGCCAACGCCTTCGTCAACCTATATTTTTTACCTTTCTCTCTCTCCCTGGCCGACTTGACCGCGGCCATGCCGAGAGCGTGCTACGGCTGCCACTCCGAGCTCGCGCAACCTGCTCGAGCAAGCCGCGTCGAGGTCGCGGCGTCCAGATCTCGGCGTGGAGCTCAGGATCAATGGGATTGGAATCCCTCGGCCCAGGCTCCTTGGTGCCGTTTGTTGCTGTTGCTGGCTGGCTGCCAACGGGCAACATAACCGAGAGATGGCGCGCAGGGTTGCGCCAGCGCCAGCTCAGCCCGCGATGGCGGCCCCGCGGCGGGCGGCGGGCGACCGGCTGCCCTCGCTTGATAGCCTGGTGGCAGCCTTTTCGGCGCAGATCAGCTTTGGCGAGCAGGTCAGTCGGCGAGTCGGCGCGAGCATCGAGTTGGACACGGTGGGCGCCGTGCTGGCAGAGACGGGCCGGGTGCCGCCGCGCAAGGCGCGGTTCATGCACCTACCACCGCGCACGAAGCGCTTGCAGTCGGCAAGCGTCGTGCCAGGGCGCACGGCGAGCGGCGCCGAGGGAGCTGATCAGCCGGAGACGGAAGACGAAGAGGGCGACGACGACGAGAGCGCGGCCCTTGCAGAGTCCGACGAAAATGAAGAGGATGAAAACGACGACGACGACGACGACGACGACGACGACGACGACGACGACGACGACGTTGCCGACGACGAGGACGACGACGACATGGCAGGTGGCGTGTCGCCCGTTGTGAGTATTAACGCCAAGGAGATGGAGGCCTTCACGGTGCTGGGCGGAGGAACGGACCCTGCGGGTAACCCTGCTTCGCGCGCAGGCCAGGCTTTGGCGCTCCTGTCGCCTTTCACCGGGCACGAACCAACGCTGTGGTTCGAATACCCGCCGTGGCTCGGCCTCGAGCGCGATGCGCGCGGCCAAGACCTGGAAGCGCTCCCCGACGCGCGGCTTGCGTGGAAATGCTATTGGGAACGCAACTGCCTCAAGGATGTCCTCAAGACGGCCGGGTTCCCCGCGACACGCGTCGGCAACAACGCGCCCCAGGTGCCGTCCAAGTGCAACCTGATCTGGACCAAGCACCTCAAGAGCTGGCGCGGTCTGAGCAGCCGCCAGCGCCACAACCACTTTCCTGGGTCGTGGTGCATCGGCCGCAAGGACCGACTCGCGTTCACGATCGCGCGAAAGAAGAGGCACCACCCGCGCGCATTCGACTTTTTGCCAGAGTGCTTTGTGCTGCCGCTCCACAACGAACGGCTGCGGCAGGCCATCCTCACCAGCAACCGCAAGCGCGCCTGGATCCGAAAGCCCCTTGCATCCTCGCAGGGGCGCGGGATCCGCGTCCTCTCGCAACACAAGGTGCTGGACATGGTAACGCCGTCGCGCAAGACGCGGCACAAAACCAAAGGCGCAGGGAGCAACAGCTCCGCGCGCCGGAGCGGCGCGAAATCTAGCACCGGGCGCAAGGGAGCGCCAAAGAAGAAGGCGCCGACCAAGGGCTGCGTGATCCAGTTGTACATCCACCGGCCGCTGCTGATCAACCAGTTCAAGTTTGACATTCGCGTGTACGTGGCAGTGACTGGGTTCAACCCGCTTCGCGTGTACATGTTCCCGGAAGGCCTCGCGCGGTTCTGCACGGAGAAATACTCGAACAAGCACAAGCGCAACCAGTTTCGCCACCTCACGAATTACAGCATCAACAAGAAGAGCGACTCGTTCCAGCACAACAAGGACGCCGCGGAGGACTCGGTCGGGTCCAAGTGGTCGCTAAGCGCCCTCTACCGCTACATGCGAGAGCAGCACGGCGCCGCCGTGCTCGACAAGATGCAGACCGACATGAAGCACGTGATCGTCAAGACACTGATCGCCGCGGATGACGACATCAACGCGAAAATGGGCTCGCTGGTGCCCAATCGCGAGAGCTGCTTTGAGCTCTTTGGCTTTGATCTCATGCTCGACCGCGACATGCGCGTCTGGCTGGTCGAGGTCAACATCTCGCCGTCGCTGATGACTGCCTCCCCACTCGACAAAAAGGTCAAGACCATCCTGGTCTGCGACACGCTAAACCTCGTGGGCATTCCCGCGCCGTGGCGCCCTAGCCGGCCCACGTCCTGCGCCTCGTCGCTATCCTCTTCATCCACGGCCGCCTCCGCCTCAAGCCGCTCGCGCGCGGCGAGCGCGCGTCGAACGCGCGCCACGGCGCGCAACGTCAACGCTCTGGATGAGCTGACGTGGGAGCAGCTCCCTGTTGAAGACAAGCATGTGGTGGAGGCTGCCGTGGCTGAGAACGCCCGCAGGGGCCACTTTGAGCGCATCTTTCCGCCAGTCGGCAATGCGGCACTGCACGCGGAGTGGATGGCGCTGTTTTCCAGCCGGCGCTATAACAACGCGCTGCTGCAGCGCTTCGAGGGTCGGGCGGCGGCGGGGCTGCTGCGCCGGAAGCGAAAAACAACAATAACAACAACAACAACGTAGGTTTTTATTAAAGCTAGCCCTCGGCACCAACACCAGCCTTGAAGGCCGCCTGCGCGCGGGCGTGCTTGGCCCGCGTCAGGTCGTATGGCGCGAGGGTGATGAGCGCAAGGATGCCCAGCAGCCCCGGGACAAGGCCGTAGAGCGCGCGGATGGCCAAGCGAGCCTCGTCCGTTTGCGCCTCGTTGGGCGCGTAGCCGACGCTGTCGAGGACGATCAGGCTCGGCCCGATGAGCAGAGCACTGAGCAGCTTGCTGCAAAGGTCAAAAAGGCCCTGAATCTCCCCCTCCCGGCGCACCGTGTGGCCGTCCTCCGCGGCCCACTCGTCCAGGTCGGCGAGGTCGCCAAGCATGGAGAAGCGAAACATCGAGTAGGCACCGAACGACATACCCGCCGGGACCACCAGGGCCGCGTACAGCGCCACGTCGCCCGGCTGCACCACCGCAAAGGCCACGAGCAGCACGGCGCTCTGGCTTGCCATCGCGAGGCGGATCAGCCGCGCCTTTTCGAACCGCTTGCCCAGCCACCCCAGCCCGGCACGCAGATGACGCCGCAGACGATGTACAAGATAAGAATGAGCTCCAGGCTGTCCTCTGCGTCCACGGCATACTCAATAAAGTAGGCAAAGTAGAACGAGTTGAGGTAGACCGCGCCGCCGTACAGCGTTCCCGTGGCGAGCAGCGAGGCGCCCGAGCGCGACCGCAAGAGCGTCAAGAGCAAGATCCAATACTTGGCGAAAATCGAGCAGCAACCGCTCGCCAGCGAGCCCTCGCGCTCCGGCAGCGTGTCGTACCGGGGCTCCCTCACCGTGCATACGCACACCATGGTCGTCACAAGGGCCAGGATCGCCACCACAACGCCGATCACCCGAAACTGCAGCGCCTCGTCCTCGATCGCCACCGCAAGCGGCATCCCGGCGGCCAGCACCGTCCCGAGGATCCACACGACCTCGCGTGTCGCGAACACGGTCGTCTTGCCCTCGTGCTCGCCCGTGGTCAGCTCCATCCCGAGCGCGAGCCAGGGCACGCGCACGCACGTTCCGGCCAGAACGATCAGCAGGAAGCAGCACGTGGCCCACGCGAGCACAGCGCCGCCCTGCAGGCCGACGGGCGGCGAGAGCAGCGCCAGCGACACGGCGCTGAGGCCGAGGCCGCCCGCGAGGATGAATGGGCGGCGCCGGCCCCAGCGGCTGCGGGTAAAGTCGCTCGCAAAGCCCACGGCGGGGTCGGTGAAGGCGTCAAAGGTGAGCGCGGAGAAGGAGATCCAGCCCAGCGCGGACAGGGAGATGCCGTACGTGTCCGAGTAGAGCTTGGGCACGAACGTGCCAGTCATCACCCCGGCGGTGGCGAGGCTGAGCGACGGCAGGGCGTACTCGAACTGCTTGCGCCAGCCGAGGCTGGGGCCTCGGGCGCCGCGGTCCGCGCTGTCGTCGTCGCGGCGGTCGGCCATCGTCTCTGCGGCGGCCTCGCGCTCGGGGGCGAGCATGGTCGTCGCTGCCTCAGTGTGCATCATCACAAAGACACGAGAAGGTCATCGATAACTACTGCGAAGACCTCACTGACGTCATTTGGGGGACGTCAAAATGACCTTCACACGTCTGCCGCACGTCACTGGCTCAGGTCATTTGCTACGTAGCTGGTGCAGCGATGATGGGCGATCTCGGGCCGCGCCTGAGCGGCGACTTGCCCGCGGCCGCCGCGGCGGTGGTCGACCTGCGCGACACCTGCCCGCCCGAGAGCGAGGCGCTCGCGTGCCGAGCCCCTCGCGGCCGTGGGTCGTCCTGCGCAACGACTCGTCTCTGCTGCCACATGCGCGGGACCTGCAGGATGCCCGCGCGCGGCTCGGCGAGTGCGTGGTCTTCGCATTCCTGGACCGCGACGTCTTCAGCGCGGGGCTAGCACCACTCGTGCTGACCGCGGCCCGCGTCTTCCCGCACGTCGCCTTCGCGCGAGCCGAAGGCCACCGAGCGGGGTATCTGCTCGGCTCGGTGCTGCCCAAGAGCTTCCCCGTGGTGGTGCACGTCAGCGCGCGCGGCCACGCCCGCGTGTACGAGGGCAGCCACGAGGACCTGGATGGCCTGCTGGCCTTTGTGGCCGAGCGCACCGGAATGCACCCGCTAAGCTGGCACCCCGAGCTGGCCACGCCGCGCAACGCGCAGCTGTCGCCAGCGCTGCTGCCAGCGGCCGACCAGGTCGTGGACTTCCTGCGGCCGCCGCCGCGCGAGCGCGAGCCGCTTCACGGCGACCCGGTCTTTGTCCTGGCGGCCATCTTCCTGGCAGCGAGCGCATTGCTAAACGCGCTGCGCGCCTGCAGCGCCTGGCGCCTGCGCCGCCGCGCGCGGAGCCTGGGGCTCTCGCTCGCAGAGCCGCCCACCGGCCCGCGCTCGCCCGTCTTGCGCGAGCCCTGGGGCTGAGGCGAAATGGATGACGACGCGCATTGCGAGCCGTTGGCGGTCCTTGTGGTCGTCAACATCATCTCCATCACGGTGACCGCAACCTTGCCAGCGGACTGGACTGCGTCGTGAAGGCGCGGGCAATGGAGGCGGCGGCGCCCACCGCCGACGGCGTGGCCCGCGCTCTCGGCGAGTGCGAGGGCCTCGTGCGCGAGTGCCTGCGCGAGCGAGGGCGGCGCGAGCGGCAGGTGCTGGACAACCAGGCGCTGCGGCCGCGCGAGCTGCGCCTGGGCCGCGCCGAGCAACACCAGGTGCAGGTCGGGGCGTACGTGTTTTTCAGCCTGCGCGTGCGCGAAGCCAGGGGCTTTTGGCTGCGCGTCGTGCCGTTGGACGGCGCCCGCTGCGCGGTCTACCTCGGCTCGGACCTTCCGACACGCACGAATCACACGTGGCGCGCCGCGCCGGACGCCGCGCCGCGCACGGTGCGTGTGTCGGACTTGGACGTGAGCTTTGCCGTTGGCGTCCACGAGGTCGGCGTGCTTGGCGTGCGGGCCACCAAGGCCGAGACGGCAGGCTTCCTCGTGTCGTGGGGTTACGAGGCGGAGATTGTTGAAGACCGGTGCCGCGCGCCCTTGCGGCGCCTGGGCGAGTGGCAGAGCACGCTATCGCTGGAGACGCGCAAGCGGGTTAAGGACATGCAGGAGGACATCGCGCTGCGCAAGGCCGTGCTGCGGCAGGCCACGAGAAGGCCAAGGAGTAAGCAGCAGCGCATGCTGCTTTTGCTCGGGTGGCCGCGCGAGCGCAAGCGCGCACTCGGCATCGAATTGCGAGTCGTTCTTGCGCTGTGCGCTCGTGGGAGCCTCTTCTCGGCGCTCGCGGCGGACGCGCACCACGGCGATGGACTCCGTCGGTTGCGTGGCACGTTGCAAGGTGCAGCCCGGTTCGAGCGCGAGCAGCAGCGCCGCGCTGGGGCGCACCGGTGCCGCGAGGAGGAGGAGGAGGAGGAGGAGGAGGAGGAGCCGCACCCGGTGCTGACGCGCAAGGCGCCCGGGCAGACATGTGCACCTGGGACGCTCTCATTGCGCGACTCGTCGCCGATGCGCTTCCTCGGCCCGCGGACCATCAAGGTGGGCTCGCCCCGCGGCGGGTACTTTCAGCAGCCAGTGTTTGGCTTGAGCGGGTTGGCGAGCACGACCCGGCCGCGGCCGCAGAGCGCCTCCTCAAGGGCGCGACCCCAGAGCGCTTGCGCGAGGGCGCGGCGCCAGAGCGCCTCTGCACGGGCACGGCCGAAAAGCGCCACCTCGAAGGCGAGGCCGCAAAGCACCTCCTCGAGAACGCGACCCCAGAGCGCCTCCTCGAGGGCCAACACGAGCAAGGTCCCAGAGGCAGAGGAGGCGGCGGCGCCCCAGACGGACGAGGTTGTAAGGCAGCAGTACGAGCGGGTGCTAGACTGCTCGCAAAGCCGCGCCCACCTTTCGCTTGGGCCCGTGTCCGTAGGTGCAAACTCGGCCCTCGCTGCGGGCGCCGTGTGCTTCGCGCGCGGGGTGGACGCAGCGCAGCTAGTGCTCTTCCTGCCGGTGGTCGATGGCGGCGGCAAAAACGGCGGCGGGCTGCACGGGTGCGAGCTGTGGCTTGTGCGGCACACGCATTTGAGCACGATTCACGCGGAATGGCGCATCGACTACCCTTTGGGGCGGCGCACGCTCTGCCTGCGAACGATCGACCTCGTGCCGAGCGAAGAGTGGGTGGACATAATGGTGCAGGTGGTCTCGCTCGCGCAGGGCAAGGTCAGCATTTGGCTAAACGGCAAGCCGTGTACGCTCGCGCCGTTCAACCGGGCGCGGCGCGGCGCAGCTCGCGACGAGCCCGCGGGCGACGAGCCCGCGGGCGACGAGCCCCGTGCCGAACCCTCCTCTGGGCAGCGACGGGAAGACCGGCCGAGGCAGTCGGTGTACCTGTCGCGGGTGGCGCTCTGGCGCGGCCTGCACGTGGAAGGCCAGGGCCTGCTGTTCCGCGAGCTGGCGCGCTACGACCTCGACCAGAGCTGCCACATGACCAAGTTTGGGGACGCGCTGGGCAACCACGGCGAAGCGTTTGGGATTGACGGCGCACGCATGGTCGTGCGCACGGAGCACCTCGGCGAGCGCGCCAAGGTCCAAGCTATCGACGCGCACCTTGACGCCCTCTTTGCCCGCGCAGCAAGCAGCGCCACTTTGGCCGCAGAAGAGGTGGCTCGCGGCGCCTCGGCGACGCAGCGTGCCGCCGCGCTGGAAGAGTGCGAGGCGCTTGCGGTCAGCGGGCAGCTCAACGCGGCGGTGCGCGCCTGCCAGGATGCCCTCACAAACCTGGCTTCCGCCGCCGGAGGGGCCGACGCTGTCAAAGACGGTCTGTGCGCGGCGTTGCAGCTCAAAAAGCGCCTCGACACGGCGCTGCGGTGGTCCAAGGACAAGGCGCTGTCGACCCTCGGAGACGGGCTGCCTGTGCTCGAGCTGGCCGACCTCGTGTGGGCCTCGAGCGACGTTGCGCAAGGCGCTTATGCATACTTTGTGTTTCCCGTGCGCGAGATGAGAGACGTCCTCGTGGAAATCCACGTCTTGGACGGTGACCCGGACTTGTACGTGCACGCCTTGCCGCCGTTCGCTGAGGCGAGCGCGCTCGACTCGGGCGCGTTCCCGACTACCGACCATTTCACGTGGGCAAGCGCAGGGGACGGCGGCGACGAGGTATTGGTGCGGGCCAACGACCAGGACTTTCGGCTCGGCCGCATGCTCGTGAGCGTGCACGGCGCAACAAAGGCGTCGTTTGAGATCCGCTTTTACACGACCGCCCAGCAGGCAGCAGCGCATGGGGCTGCCGAGGGCGGCGACGGCGCCGAAGACACCTCGGCGCTTCAGGATGGGTTGGAGGCGGCGAGCAGCAACCGCGACAAGTTTTGGTTTGCCAAGCTGGGCAGCCGCTTTGCTGCGTGACCAAACGACTGTGACTGACTGAGGGGCTTGTTTGAGTGGTTGCTGAATTCAGTCGTCTTCGTCTTCGTCGTACTCCTCCTCGGGCTCCTCGGCGCTCGTGCCGAGCATAGTAAAGGCGCCGCCGTTGAGCAAGTCGTTCTCCTCGATGTACTTGTCCGCGTTGTCCAGCAGCGTCTTGCCGAGGCCAGTGTCGAAGGCAGGGTTGCGCGCCAGCTCGTGCACGAGGGGGTGAAAGTACCGCCCGCGGATGTCCTTCTCACGCACCTCTGGCGACGCGGCGAGGTAGGTCGCCGTGAGCGAAGCCTCTTCCTCAGACCAGAGCACCTCGTCCTTGGCGTTGCGCAAGAACTCTACGATCTCCTTGCCGTAGCCCGTGAGAAGACCCTCGGAGACCTCTTCGTGCGCCCATTCTTCGATCTTGAGAAGAATTTCGTGCAGGTCCGCCAGCGCGGCGTCCCACCAGCGAGGCTGCACGGCGCCGTGGAACGCGGCGTTGACGTAGATGGGGTCGTTGGCGTACCTCCGGGCCAGCTCCTCGGTGAAGAGGATGTTCTGTTTCCGACTTGCATGGTTAGCGCTTTGTCGCCCATTGCGCGGTTGCGCTGGTGTTCGGCGTGCAAACTTACCGCCATCTGCGCGAGCGCAAAGTACTGCGAGGGCGAGTACTTTCGAAAGTTTTCGCGCGAGATCATCTCCTCCATGGTGGCAAAGGCGCCGACCTCGGGAGCCGTAAAGTGAGCCGGCTGAGCCGCCCCTGGTCAGCTTCCATGCCAGCGGCGATACGCGCACGCGGGGCACTTACCTTGACGATGTTGACGATGGCGCCCCAGCCATTCCGCTTCACCGACTCCTCAAAGAGAGGCTGCAGCTCGCGGTAGAGGTAGTAGTGGCCGAAAAAGTTTCGCTGGTACATGGCCTCCATGCCCCAGTCCGTCACATTGTTAAAGTGCGTGTACGGGTGCTCCGGGTCGAACACCATGATGTCCAGGCTGCCAAACTGCTTGCGAAAGTCTGCGCGCGCCATGGTCAGCCACCGGCTCCCCCAAGCTTTCCTCCGCCCACTTACCTCTCGCAAAGTTGGTGATGGTGGCAAGGTTGCTCACGTGCACGACGCGGGAGATGCCGCGCGTGATGGTGCGCAGCTTGCGGTTGATGTCCATGGCCGCTTCGTAGCAGCGCTTGTACTCGGTGCACGCGAGAATCACCTTGCAGCCCCTGGACGCCAGGTGGTAGGCGACCCACCAGTTGGCGCCCTCGTGCCCGCCCGTCACGATCGCCGTCTTGTTCTTAAGCGAGTCCTTGGGCAGATCCTCGAGCGAAAAGCCTGTCCTGCCTCCGTACAGCGGCGTGATCCCGGTGAGCTGCGGATACCCGAGCGCGCGCGCCGCGTCGGCCACGGGCTTGAGCACGGCGTACTCGGAGCCCTTGCGCGTCCCCAGCATCCCGATCAGCACCGAGATCAAGAGGACGGTGATCGACAACGTCTTGAAGGCCGACATCATTGCAACCGTCGCCACGTCACCTTCCGACCAACCACCCGCGCCGATCCAAGCTCCCGCCTCGCTCTGCGCTCGCCACCCGCGCTCTGCCCGCTCGCGTGCCTCCCTCTACGCCCGCGGCGCTGCGCTGCCCTCCCGTGCCGCGCCCGCCTCTGCTGCCGCTGCCGCCGCCGCCGCCTCGACCTCTGCTCGCGCTCCAACGAGAAGATCGTGTTCTGCTCGGGAGGCGCGTGGCCACACTCGCTGCCGGCAGAGGAAGATGCGCTGGCGCCAGGCGCTGCTCGCGGCCGCGCTGGCGGCCAGCGGCCAGCAAGGCAGCGCGTGCACGTACGTGGAGGTGCCCTTCGGGCCGAGCGTGGTGATCGGCCGGACCATGGAGCTCGGAGGGCGATTCATGGAGAATCTGTGGCACGTTGTCGCTGTGCCGCGCGGCTGGGAGTTCTCCTACGACGTGCTGCCGCAGATGCCGGGCACCCACGGGGAGGGGCTGTCGCGCGAGATGCTCGCAGGTCGGCCCGGGTTTGCGTCCAAGGACGGCATTGTCGGCATTTCGGGCCGCGTGAGCGTTGCGGGCTTGGAGGTCGCCGAGGTGATGGTGGACGGCATGAACGAGGCGGGCCTGTCGGCGTCCGCACACACGCACCGCGAGGCGGTGTACCAGCAGCACACGGAGGCGGCTCGCAAGGCGGAGGAGCACGTGCAGTTTCTGGCGTTCGTGCCGTGGGTGCTGGCGCGGTTTGCGAGCGTCAAAGAGGCGCGCGAGGCGCTGCTGAGCGGCCGCGTGGCCATTGTAGCTCCGGGCTACACGCCAAAGGGGCTCAACATCCATTTCGCCGTTTCAGACGCCCAGGGCGGCAGCATCGTGGTCGAGTGCGTCGGCGGCCAGCTCAAGGTGCACGACAACCCGGTTGGCGTCTTTACGAACGACCCGCCCTTCGACTGGCACCTGATGAATCTCAACCAGTACACGCAGGTGGGCCCGACCAACCCCGACCGCAGCCGCGACATTGGCGTCGTGGACACCGAGGTCGGCCCGGTGCCGAGCGCCATGAGCCACGGGCTCAACCTGGTCGGACTTCCCGGCGACATGGGCCCGCCGGCGCGCTTTGTGCGCACCTTTTTTCTCAAGGAGCTGGCTTTGTACGGCAAGGCGCCATCGACGGAGGCTGAGGCCATCGTGCTGGCCACCAACCTGGTCAACTCTGTGGCCATTCCCTTTGGGTCACTGGCCAAGACGAGCGCGACGGACCCGGGCGACTACACTCAATGGGCTGTGATCAAGAGCCCGGCTTCCGGCCGCTTGCTCTTCCGGACGCACAGCAACAACGCGTGGCGGGCGGTCAGCATGGGCTCGCTGGGCAAGTTCTTCAAGGAGGGCCAGGGCCGCAAGAACATGGCCATGTTTGACGATTCGACCGGCATCACCGATGTGACGAGCGACTTGCTGTGAGAGTCTGATCTTCGCTGGGTCGCTTTCTGTTTTTCTTTTTTTAAATCAATCAATAACCAGCCGTGCCGGGCACTCGCGCTCCATGCGCGTCACGCCGCCACTTTGCTTTCCACCTGCTCGTCGTCGGCGCTGGCGCCGGCGGCCTCCTCGGCTTCGCTCTCTCCTTCCTTTTGCTCCTCCTCGTTCTCGTAATCCCATGCCTCCTCGTCATCCTCGTCGTCCTCCTCCTCCTCCTCTCCTCCTCCTCCTCGCCACTCAAACTGTCAGCCTCGCTCTCGGCCGACTTGCGCTCCTCGCTCGTCGCACTGTCGCTGTCCGAATGCGTCGCTCGCTCCCGCTCGCCAAGGTACACCGCCGCGAGCTCGGCAACGCGATCGGCCGTGGGGCGCTCGGCCGGGGACACCGAGAGGAGGTCGTGGACGAGCGCGGCATACTCGGGGGACAGGTGGAGTGCAATTGGTGAGTAGTCCCCGTCCAAAATGCGCGAGAAGAGGTTGCCCATGGTCTTGCAGCCCTCCTCGAACGGGCTGCGCAGCATGGCGAGCTCGTACAGCAAACAGCCCAGGCCCCAAACGTCGCTCTTGAAGTCCTGCCCCTGGCCCTGCACCACTTCGGGCGCCATGTATAACGGCGTCCCGACCTTGGAGTAGGTCTTGAGCGTGCGCTGGCTCAGAGTGCGGCTGAGGCCCAGATCGCCCAACTTGACAAGCCCGTTGGGTAGGATGAAGACGTTGGCGGGCTTGATGTCGCGGTGGATGATGCGCCGCGCGTGCATGTACTGCACGGCGTCCGAGATCTGGCCGAAATAGTTCCAGATCACCGTCTCGTGGAAGCGCGAGCGCTGCTTTCGCACGCGCTCGAGCATCCGCTTGAGGTCGCCGCCGGCGGCCCACTCGAGGACGATGAACAGGCTCCGCGGAGAGCGAAAGTGCCCTCGCAGCGGATGATATTCGGGTGCGCCAGCGCCTCCAGAGCGCGGATCTCCTTGACGCACTTCTTGCGGCTCGCCTCGGACTGCACTTGGTCGAGGTTGACGCACTTTAGAGCCACGGGCCGTCCGTCCAACTCGCGCTGCGCCAGGTACACCGTGGAGAAGCTGCCGCGGCCTGCAAGGTGCTGCAGCTCAAAGTCGCCGGTGGGGCTCTCCGGGTCGAGGCTCACGCTGAGCGGCAGCGCCGCCGACCCGTCCTGCACCTCCATCTGCTCGTGCGCGCAGGCGGCCGCGGCGAGGCCCTCCTCAGGCCCAGCCGCGTCAGCTCCAGCAGCGCGCGTCGCGGCGGAGGGGAGCCCTCTGCGGCGCTCCTTCACGCGCTGCTGGAACGCTTCGGGCGCGCCCGCGCACCTCCTCCAGCCAAGCGCGCAGTCGCCGCTCGCTCTGGGCTTGCAGGTCGCCATTCGGCAGCCTCAGCACGCCGTTGTCGGCCGCCTCCAGCTGCAGCGACCCCGGGAGCTCCTCGAGCTTCATGCCCGCGAGTGCCTCCATGGCCCTGTGCTCCTCCTGGCTCTTATCCGTCGTCGTCGTTTTGCCAGCCGCCTGCTTGTGTCCGTTGTCAACGGACCGACGTCTGAGCGCCAGGTCAGCGCGATGACGTCCGAGTCATTATTGGCGTCAGCGACTACTGGGCGCTGCGCTGCGGTCTGACGCGGCGCAGGTCATTGTGGGAGACCTGAGGTCATCTCTCCAGACGCGGCGGAAAATCCTGCGATCGTTGGGACGGGCGAGGAGGAGGAGGAGGCGGCGGCGGCGGAGGAGCTCGCGACGGTCGATCGATGCCGCGGCGCAAGCAGGGGGCGCCGCGCCAGGCGGTGCGCAGCAGCAGCAGGCTGGCGGGGGCCACGGGCGCGCAGAACGGCGGCGAGGGGGCGACGCCCGCGGACGCGGCGCGCGAGTCGCGCAAGGCGCTCCTGCTGGAGCTAATGCGCGCGCGCAGCGCCGAGCGCAAAGCGACCAAGGCCAAGGCGGCACCGGGTGACGCCACGGCTGTCATGGACGGCGGCTGGTACTTTTGCAAGGCGCTCAAGGGCCGCCGGGACTACATGGAGGACACTTTCCACGCCGACGTGGTCGAGCGCCTGCGCGGCATGGGCGTGGGCAGCGGGAGCCCGCTGCCCGCGCGCGCGCGAGGCGCCGAGCTGCCGCCTGAGGGCACGCACAGGTCCTTCTTCGGCGTCTTTGACGGCCACGGCGGCGACGTGTGCAGCCGCTTTTGCCGCGAGGCGTTGCTGGACGTGATCCGGGCCGCCGCGGACGACGGCGTGCACGAAGCGCTATGCGGCGGTTTCACGGGCATCGACGACATCGTGTGCGAGGTCTCGCGCGAGATGGACGACAATTTTCAGGACGGCACCACCGCCACGGTTGCTGTGCTGGAGCACGGCCGCCAGCTCTGGGTGGCGCACGTGGGCGACAGCCGCTGCGTCTTGGTGCGGCAGGACGGCAGCGCCGAGCCGCTCACGCGCGACCACTCGTGCGCCTTGCAGGACGAGTGCGAGCGCATCCACGCGCAAGGCGGCCAGGTCCTGCAGTGTGGTGAGATCTCTCGGGTGATGGTAAGTCGCGGCGTGGCCTTGGTGATTGATTGATTGAGGCAGGCAGGCAGGCAGGCAGGGAAAGGAGAGAAGAGTAGAAGTGCGCTAACGCGGGTGACGTGCAGGGAGTGCTAGCCATTACGCGCGCCATCGGCGACGCCATGCTCAAGCCCTACGTGACCGCGCTACCCGAGGTTCGCCACGTCGTCCTCGACGACGCGGACAAGAGCCCGCCGGCCTTCCTCTGCATCGCTACGGACGGCGTCTGGGACGAAGTCTCCAACGAGGATGCCGCGCGCCTCGTCCTAGAGCACGGCGTGCGCAAGGCCACCCTGGAGGCTACGCGCCTCGCGCTTGAGCGCGGCTCGGAGGACAACCTCACCTTTATGGCCATCGACCTCAACGCTGGCCTGCCTACGGCCCCCTCCGCCGCCGCCGCCGCCGACCGCGCCGTCGCCACGCTGTCGCCGCAACAACAGCCGGAACAAGCGCCTCCCGCCGTGCCCTCCGGCGACGCCAGCGCTGAAGCCAACGCCAACGCCGCGGAGGACCCCACGCACGCCGAGACGAGCCGCGATCCACCACAAACCACTCCAGTCAAACGCCGCAAGCGCTGACGCCCGAGTGGCGCCCCCAGCTGCCAAAGGCCCGCCACCCGCTGCACCCGCTGCGTGCATCTAGGGCTTTGGCAGGACGCGCAGCAGCTGCAGCAGCGGTGCGCGCGCCCAGGTGTGCACGTCGCGCGATCGTCGTCCTGCCGCCGCTGCTGCCGCTGCCGCCCGCGCCTGGTCGGCCGCCGCCTTGCGGCGCTGGCGCTCTCGCTGGCGGCGGAAGAACGCACTGTGCTTGGTCTCCGCGCCCTCCTCTTCGGCGCGGCGGAGGCGGTCGCGCGCGCGCGTCTCGTCCACGTAGAACCTGTCGTAGCCCAGATGCACCGCCTCCGGCCCGTTGCCGTAGCGACCCAGCCCGTGCGCTCGCTCCCAGGCGTCGATGTCGTACATGACAAAGTCCTGCTGTCCGCCGAACGGCATTCCCCCAGGCGACTGCCCACGCCGCTGGGCCGCCGCGCGCTGGTGCGCTCTGAGCTTCTCCTCCCAGCGGCGCTCGCGCTCGCGCGCCTCCTGGCGCGCCTCCCTGCGCGTCCATTACAGCGTCAAAGTCGGGCCGCTCGCCGGAAGCATCGTATTGCGCGCGCAGATCCGAGTCGTACAGCACCGTGTAGGCGCGGTTCACGCGCTGGAAGTCCTCGCTGGTGCCGCCCTGGTCTGGGTGCCGCAGCTTGGCGGCGCGCAGGTAGGCGCGACGAATTTCCTTGCGGTCCGCCGCGCGGCTCACGCCAAGCACTTGGTAGTGGCTTTTGCCCGCGGTGCCGTGCGCGCCGCGGCGCCCCGCGGGCCAGCGCGCGGCGCCGCGCGGCGTCGCGGCGTTGCCGTGCACGCTCGACCACATCGCCGACCTCGGCGTCAAGGCTCCTTGGCGGCGCTGGACCCGCAGGGCCAGGCTGCCAGGGCCGAGTGCGGCGCCGTCGACCAGCTGGACGCGCAGGGGCGGCGGTGAGAGGCGGGGAAGCGAGGTGAGCTCTACTAAGATACTACGCGCTTGAAGTGGGGGTTCTTGGGCCGCGTGAGCGCGTCGAAGACCAGGTGCGAAAGCGACAGGCCCTTGCCCGTGTCCTTGCGGCCCTGCCAGGGCATGTACGGGTCCAGGTAGTCGGCGCGGTTCATGAAGACTGTGCCCACGTCCACCTGGGCAGCGTAGCGCTCGGCCGCGGCCTCGTCGTTGGTGAAGATGGTGGAGGTGAGGCCGTACTTGCTGCGGTTGACGGCCTCGATCGCCTCCTGCTCGCTGTGCACCTTTTGAATGGCGATCACAGGGCCGAACGACTCCTCTACCATGAGCTCCATCGAGGCGTTGCAGTCGGCGAGCAGCGTGGGCGCGAAGAAGCGCGCGCGGCCGGCGTCGGCGGGCGGGCCGCCGCCCGTGAGTACCCGTGCACCCTTGCCGCGCGCGTCCTCGACGAGGCGCGTCAGGTGGCCCACCGCCTGCGGCTGAGCCATGGGGCCCATGTTGGTGGCCGGGTCAGAGGGATCGCCAAGCACGCCGTACGCGCGCGCGACCTCGGCCACGGCGCGCTCGAGGAAGTCGTCGTAGAGCGAGGCGTGCACAAAGGCGCGTTCGGTGCCGCAGCAGGACTGGCCGGCGTTGAAGAGGCCGCCGTCAACGACCGTGGCCACGGCGGTGTCCATGTCGGCGTCGGCGGCGACATAGGCGCCGTCATTGCCGCCCAGCTCGAGCGTGGCGTCGATAAAGCGCTCGCTCCGGCCCACGCTCTCGTTGACGGCGCGCCCGCCGGGCACGGACCCCGTGAAGGAGACAAAGTCGTACAGGCCGCCGCGGATGCCCTTGTGCAGCACCTCGTAGTTGCACTTGAGCGCGCTGACCAGGCCCTTGCTCGCGCCGGCCTCCTCGAACGCGCGCGCAAAGTGGTCGGCCACCAGCGGCGCCCTGAACCCGTGGCTGAGCACCACCGCGTTGCCCGCCAGCACGGCGGGCACGACCGAGTTGACCGCCGTGAGCAGCGGAAAGTTCCACGGCGCCAGCGTCAGCACCACCCCGAGCGGCTCGCGCACGATGGCGCGGTGAAAGTTCTTGGTGTCCGTGTTGTTGGGCGTCGCGCCGAGCGTGATCGGCGACAGCGCCTTGGGCGCCAGGTCCATCATGGCCAGCGTGCGCTCGCGCAGCCCGCCGATCTCGCCCTTAGCCTGGCCCAGGGTCTTGCCCATCTGCCCCGAAATGTCGCGGCACACCTCCGCCTCGTTGCGCTCAAAGTAGTCCAAGAAGGCGCGGCAAACATCCACGCGCGCCGCCACGTCCACGCGCGCCCACTCGCGCTGCGCCGCGGCAGCCTGCCGCTGCTGCTCGAGCACCTCGGCCTCCCGCATCAGCCCAACGCGGCAGAACGTCTCGCCCGTGAACGGATTGTCCACGGCCACCTCCTCGCGCGCCACCGACCCGAACGCCGCCGCGCCGCTGCTGCCGCGCAAGCCACCCCCGGCGCGCCAAGCCCGCAGCATCATCATCGCCGCCACCGCCTCCGACGCGACCCTCCCTTGCCTGTCTGTCCTCTCTCTCTCGCGAGCAGCCTGCCAAGCCCAACCTTTCCAAAACACGGTACGTACCGTACCGTACTTTGTAACGGTTGGTACGGTACCGGTACATTACCGGTACAGTACCAGTGCTGTACGTTTCCTGTCAAGCCAGAGGCATAAAGGCTCATGGCTAACATAAACCCTACAAGTTTCTGCCACCTGCTTATTTCCTTATCAAAACAAAGTGTAATGACTTTTTGAGACGGTCGAGTCTAAATATTCTACGGCTTGCACTTCGATCATTTTTCAACTTTCAAACGCTGGAGCTCCCCGAGGCCCAACGCGCACCGTTCGCGACAAAGGAGGAGGTGTCGAGGCCGTAGCGTCACCTCTATTGGCCACATGGGAGCTCTCAGCCTCTCTCTTGGCTTCCACCAAGAGGACGAGCATGAGCAAAAACATACTCTGCTTGCCTTATTTAGTGCAACAGTTACCCGCACCAGCGTATTTCATAGGCGCCAAGATGAATTTTACGTTTTCCAAAATTAAAAACCCCGCGCATCAGTATGAATGACTGGGCTTTACAGGAAACGTACAGCACTGGTACCGTGGTACCGGTGTGTACGGTGTACCGTACGGGCGGTACTGTGTTGACGTACTGCGTTTGGCCCGATCGTCCCAGAGTGGGGAAGCAGAGAGAGCCAGACAAAGACGTTGGTGGCGGCGATGGCGGCGGCGCGCAGGCGCCTGGAGGCGCTGGAGGAGCTGGAGGAGCAGGAGCAGGAGGTGCGCGAGCCCGAGGTGGGCCCCACGGCTGCTGCCGGCCAGGTGCCCGAGGAGGGCGAGGCGCCAAGAGAGGATGGTGCAGCAGCAGCGGAGGAGCAACGGGAGGGGCAGCAATGGCCGCCGCGGCGGGGTCGTGGGGGGGGGAGGCGGCGGTGGCCATGCACGACGGGGCGGACGGCGGGGAGCGCGAGACGCTGCTGGGGCCCGAGGGCGGCCTCGGCGAGTCGGCCCGCGAGTCGGAGCACGACTTGGAGGACGTGGCGAGGGCGGGGCAGGCGCCTGGCCGGCTGAATGCGAGCGTGCTACAGCGCATGAAAGGCGGAGTGCACCGCGTGGCGCCGGCGCCGGCGAGTGCGCCTGGCGTGAAGGAGCTCGCGTCTGGCGCCGCGGAGGAGCTGGCAGCCGTGCCTGCGGAGACGGTGCAGGCGGGGTAGGCGCCGTGCGCGCGTACCGGCGGCGCGTGAAGAAGGTGCGGCGCGTGATAGATTTGTTCACGTATAGCCCCTACTTTAGCACGCGCGTGCGGTTTGGCCGGGTGCGCGCGCTGGCCGCAGTGTACCTTTGGGCGGCGTTGTTCTCGTCAATCCCGTTGTGGGGCCGCGCCCACCAGTACATGCGCGGCAACTACCCGTGCGTGGGCACGCAACACTCGGTGACGGTGTTTATGACGCACCCGACGTTCTGGAACCTGCTTGCGGGCGCGATCAAGATGACGCTCGGCGCCTACCTGTGTCTGGGCAAGCGGCTTCCACGGCTTCGAGTGTGGTACTCGGTGCTCGAGCACGTGGCGCTGCCCAGCACGGTGACCTATGCGGTGTACTTTTGGGGCGCCAACACGGAGCTCGAGTCGTCGCTGGGGCTGGGGCTGGCGCTGAATAATCACGTCGTGGTGCCGCTGGTGCTGGTGGGCGAGGCGTGGGCGAGCAAGACACCGTTCTACATCGAGCGCCTCTGGGAGATTGTGGTCTTCCTCGTGTGGCAGGTCGTGTTTGTGCTGGTCTTCTCCGCCGCGTCGGAGGGTTGCTACTGATCCCGGCGCTCAACCCGCACCGCAACGTGGTCTGGATCGCCTATCCGGGCCTCTTTCTCTTGTACGTGGCAGGGTTCTTCACTTGTTACACGTTCACGCAGTTCGCGACCACGTCGCGCCGTGCGGCCAGCGCGCGTCTTTCCACCACGCAAGGCGACAGGCCTGCGCAGTGGCGCGGGGCTCAGCGTCAGCTAATTTACTCAACTCAATTCCTGCTCCCCCTCCCTGCTCGCCTTTGGTGTCTGGGCTGCGGTCGCGGGTGCTGGTGGCAGTTTCGCGCCGTCCTCGCCGCTTGCTGCTGCGGCTGCTCTGGCTGCTCTGGCTGCTGCTCTGGCTGCTGCTCTGGCTGCTGCTGCGGCGGCGTGTATAGGCCGGCGTGCGGGGTGTATCCGTGCACATACGCGTGCTCCGGCGCGAAATGCGGCCCTGGAAAGCCCGCGGCCGCAAAGTATTGCGGCTCGTGGGCAGGCGCATAACGCGGGCCCGCGTGCAGCGGGGGCGAGCTGGGTACGCAAAGTGGTACATGGGCGCCGGGGCCGGATACCCATACATGGCCGGATGCTGGGTGGGTGGGGAGGTGGTGCAAGTAGGCACTATGGGGGTCGGACACATAGTATGCGCCGACGCCGGCGCCGCGAGCCGCCGCAACATAACCGTGTGGCTGGTGCAGGTGTGGCTGGTGCAGATGCGGTGGGTGCACGTGCGGCTGCTGGTGCAGCAACTGCTGCTGCTCGATAACCTCGCGCGGGATCGCCTGCTTAACCTCTACGCGCTTGCCAAGCAGCATGTGGTTGGGCTGCGCGAGCACGCGGCGCAGCGTCTCGTCCTCCTCGAACGTGACAAAGCCGAAACCGCGCGACCGGTTGGTCTCCCGGTCCATCATCACCGTCGCCGTGTGGATGGCCCCAAAACCGCCAAAGTAAGCCTGCAGCATCTCGCTCGTGACCGCACTTGCCAGCCCGCCCACAAAAATCTTGCTGCTGTTCTCCGCCTCGGTCACGCTGCTACTACAGCTAATCGTCCGCTGGTCCCCAGCGTCGCGTACGTCAGCCCGCTCGTGGTACTCACCGTGCTCGCCGCGCTCGACATGACGCGCTCCTCGGCCGCCGCGGCCAGGCTTCCGCGCGAGGCCGACCGGCGCAGCGGCGAGTCCACGCCGCCACGCTCGCGCCAGTTCTCGCCCTCCAGCCCGCGTCGCCCGCGCCGCTGCCGCCGCGATGGCCAGCCTCGGGGCCATTGCGTGCCGCACGAGAGTGTTGCACGGCATACTTGACGTCCACTTGGCGCCCGCAGATCTTGTGTTCCGGGGCCGCAACAACGCGGGCCGCTGTGGCCATATCTTTGAACGTCACAAAGCCAAAGCCGCGCGACTTGCCCTCCAGAGTCTTGTGCGCTGGCACGCGAACGTCCTCGATGTCGCCGAACGCCCCAAAATACTGCAGCACGGTGTCTTCATTGGCGTCCAGCGACAGTCCGCCCAGGAACAGCTTGGCCACGCGCGGGTGATTCCTGCACATCCTCTTCGTCGCCCGTGGCAGCCTCGCGTCCACATCGTGGCGAAGCAGACTCCTGCTGCGGCTGCTGCTGCTGCTGCTTGGCCTCTGGCAGGAGCCTAGCCTCCTCGTGGCCGAGGCCGTCCTCGTCGTCCTCGCCGCCGTCGTCCAGCACGTTTCGAGTGGCAGCAACCTCCTTCTCTCCCTCGTCCTTCTCCTCCTCGTCATCAACAGGCGTCCCTACTTCCCTCGGCTGCCCCTCCGCGTTCTTGGGCGACAGCGCCGCGGCCTCCTGGTCCCCATGTGCCCCTCCCGAGGCACGCAGTGCCCTGGGCCCCGGGAGAGTTGGCGGCCAGCCCCGGCCCTCGTGGGCCCCGCGCGCCGCGCCCTGGCGCCGTCCCGCCTCCTCGGCCGCACGCCTCCCCCGCCGCCGCCGCCGCCGCCGCCGCCGCCTGCTCCTCCTCCTGCTCCTGCCCAAACTATGCCGCCACCAACGCGCTTCTCGCAGTACGGGACACTCGAAGCCTGCAAAGTCCCGTAACCCTCTGCCACCCTCCATTGTCAGACCCGCCTCGAATCCCGTGCTTGAGCCCAAACAAACACAGATTCACTCGGCGCGGAGAGGGAGTGCAAGCACACCGGAATCAGCGCATTCCGATGACGCGCGATGTGACATGATCTTTCCCAATGACGCGCTCACCCGCCTGCCGCCAGCGCCGCAGCCGCCGCCCGCCGCCGCCGCCGCCGCGCGGCCGCCCGGCCGCGCGGAACCCCGCGGCCCCTGCCGGCCAGCGAGCCAGCCGCCCGCCCGGCCCGCCGCCCGCCCGGCCACCCGCCCGCGCGGCTCCCACCCGCAACAACGATTCGCCTCAACAAACCTTCAAAACGCGTCACGGAAACTGGCGTCCGGCAGGGGAGTCCGACCGGGCCGAAGGGAACGGTTCAAGAACGGTTTAAGAACACGGCACGACACGACACTTCCCCAAACTGATGGTGTGTGGTGGTTTTTTTGGGGTCACTCCGCTTCCCGAAAAGGCAAAGCAAGCTTTAGGCTTTTTGATTTTGGGCCATGATTGATAGAGTCAAAGCAGGAAGAAGAAGCAGGGGATCCGAAAAAGTGGTGCCAAACTTGTTGTGAGGGGCCTCGGCCCTCTCAGAAGAAGTAGAAGAAGTGAGGCCAAGAAGTGGCTGCTTGTTGCAACAGTCTCCAAAGCGCTTCGTGCAGAGGAGGAGGAAGGAAGAGCAGGCAGCGACATGACGGCCTCCACGATGGTGCACAAGCGCCGGCCACGGCTCGAGGCGGGCCCGCTGCCCATGTTCGTGCCGCAGGGACGCCTCGCAGCCCGACAGTCCGGCGGGGCCGGGATCCTACGTGCTGGCCGCATCGGAGCTGCAAGCGCAGCAAGCCCAGCAGCTGGCGCAGCAAGTGGCGCTTGAGGCCGAGCCGCCGACGCCGACGCCGAAGGACAGCGGCAACTAGGTCGAGGACGGCTTGTGGGCCGGTGCGAGTCAGGCACTAAATAGGTCGTTCAAGAGCAGAGGCCGCTGACCGACCGGCCGACCAACGCGCGGGCGAAGGCGCTCTGCGCTTGATCAACATGGGGCTCGACCAAGAGGACGAGTACGTTCTTTTCGTTTGTTTATGATTTTGATTCATGTCATCATGCCGTATTCATGAACAGCAAAGCAAGCTCGCAACAAGTCTGGTCCAGTCAGGCTCGGCCCGCGCGCTCTTGGTCCACCAAGAACAAAGCAGAGAGAGAGTACAGTCGCGTTGCGCCGCTTGCCCAAAAGCCGCACGCATGCCAACGAAGACCTGCAGCCCGAGGGCGTTCTTGTTGCAAGTAAAGAGAGGCCTGCGACGCACGGTCGGCGATCGCCAGCGAGTGCGGGTTGCAAAAAGTTAGGAGGGGTGTGTGATAGTTTGTGACAGAATACAGAGCGATGTTGCCGCCGCTGGTTTAGCCGCCAAAGCCGTACAGCGTGCGGCCCTGGCGCTTAAGCGCGTAGACGACGTCCATGGCCGTCCGGTCTTGCGGCGGGCGTGCTCGGTGTAGGTCACGGCGTCGCGGATGACGTTCTCAAGGAACACCTTGAGCACGCCGCGCGTCTCCTCGTAAATGAGGCCCGAGATGCGCTTCACGCCGCCACGGCGCGCCAGGCGGCGGATAGCCGGCTTGGTGATGCCCTGGATGTTGTCGCGCAGCACCTTGCGGTGGCGCTTGGCGCCGCCCTTGCCGAGGCCCTTGCCGCCCTTGCCGCGTCCAGATGTTCTTTGGGAGGTGGTGTCTTGCTGCTGCTGCTGCTGCTGACTCGGTTGAGCTCGAGGTAGTTGAGGTTCTGCCAGTCTTCCGGATCGACTTGCGTTTTTTCCCTTGCACTTTTTTCCCCTCTGCTTTTTTCCTTTCACCCACTTCCTTTTGGGAAAAACGACAACAAAGAAAAAGAAAAAAAAAGAAAGGGAAAAATGGAGACCAAAGGCGGCTGACGAAATCGGACCCACGAATTCTTGCCTGGTGACGTGACGAAATTGGACCCACGGATCCTGAACGCAGCGGCGGATGGACGCACAGCTGGAGTGGGAGGGCGAGCTCGACAGGCCATGCCCGAGTGGCTGCCCTTCAGAGCGCGCCATGGGCGCGTGTTCTTCCTGCTGAAGGGCACCGACGTGCGTGTGTGGCAACTGCCCGCGATCGACGCGGAAGACCTGGCCTCGGGCCGCGTCAAAGTCCTCGGGGACGCGATAGGGCGGTGAACGACCGGAGAGCTGGGACTGCGAGACGAGCGCACTGGCGAGCAATACTTTTGCAACCGCCTGTCCGGCGAGAAGACGTGGCACGTACCGCCCGGGTGCCATGGCAAGCTGCCCATTAACGCGCCTGAGAGCTGGCTCACGTTTGCGTGCGAGGCACGGGGCGGCCAGCGCTTCTACCTTAACAAGATGACCGGCGAGCGCACTTGGCATCGGCCTCGGGAGCTTGGAGAAGCGCGCGAGGACGAGCCTGGCTTTGACTTGTCACCCGAGAACGCTGGTGGCGACGACGACAACGACGACGACGACGACGACGGGCGCTTTCTGAGCGACGGCGGCGACGAGTTTGTCATCCGGAGGAGGACCTTGAGCTCGCCGCGACGGCGCAAGCCCCCGAGCTGGCACCCGCGGCAGAATTGGGGCCGCCGGTGCCGCCGCCGCCGCCTGTGGCATCAGCCACAAGACCGGCGGCCCGGGAGAACGCCGAGGCAGCAGAACAGGAAGCTCGACTGCGACGGCTGCGCGAGGCGTTCGAAGCCGAGGACAAGGCCAAGCTGCGCGAGCGCTTCGAGCAACTTTTGGACGAGCGCGGGGTGCTGCCACATTCGCGTTGGGAGAAACTGGCACGCGAGGCTGCAAGGCGACCCGCGGATGTCGGCCACCCCGGTCGAGGACCGTGCACGCTGGTTTGCGTCCTTTGCGCTCAAGCTGATCGGGCAGGAGCAGAGCGCGCGGCGCAGGCGCATGGTGCGCCTCAAGCACGCTCTGCTGGAGCTTGCGCAGGAGCCGGGCGGCGCTCGGCTGGTGTCCGACGCGGTGCGGCCGGACGAGCTCTTGGCCGCGCTCAAGGCAGCCGGGCGTGCCGACGCTGCCGACAGCAACTCAGCAGAAGAGGCCAAGGGCCAAGAGCAAGCATACAGCGTCGACGCCCCGCTCGCGCGCAAAGTGCGCACGGCGATCAGAGCTGTTACCGCACAGGACGCCAGCAAGGTGATCGCGCACGTGGCACGGCGCCTCGCAACGCAGGAAGAGCAAGGAGGCGGAACTGCATGCTGATTGAGTTTGATGGTTGTGTACATGGGATTGTGTCAGAAAAAGTAGTGCGTGAACAGCAGCGCAAAAGGGTTGCGTCGGTGCTCAAACTCGTTGCCAAAAAGAGCCTCGCCGAGGTCGCCAAAGCGCGGTGGCCCCCGCGGTTCCCTATTCCAGTACGCGAGGGTGACGTCCTGGTCCCAGTCCCAGTTGAACCACATGACATCCCCCTTGCTCAGCTGCGACGGAAACCACACCCGAAAGGCCTCCGTCGCCATCTCGGCCAGGCGCGGCCGAAATGGGTGCAGCGCGCTAAGATACTCGCCAAGCTCGATGCTCCAAGGCCACGACACGAGCCCCGCCGGCCCGTCCCGCAGCATCACCACACGAAGGGCCATACGATGCCCGCTAGAGAACAGCTCCTGGCGCCCTCCAAGTCGCGCGACTCGATGTACCGCTTCCACCGCGCAAAGTCGTCCGTGCGGTTCTCCACGTACAGGCCGACGATGCAGGTCCGCGACTTGTTCGTGTCCAGGCGCGTGTGCAGGCTAAACAGGTTAAAGCTGGTCTCGGACCGCCACCCGGGCGGCAAGGTGCGCATCATGAAGCGCACCCCGGTTTCGCGGTCCAGCGCTACGCCGTCTTCGATGATCGGGCTGTCCTCGTGCGACGGCCCGTCGAAAAAACCGATCTGCGCCAGCCTGACGCCCGTCAGGCAAAAGATACCGAGAATCACCAGCACCGCGAGACACCCGCGGCCTGCAAGCCAAGGGTTATGCTTGTGCATCGGACGCGCGTTTGGCCGTGGGCTCGGCCGTGGGCTCACCCGGGGGCTCAGCAACGGGCTTAAGAGCGAGCTGCCGCTCGACTGACTCCCCGCCTCCTCCTCGGGCGACCTGTACGGCACGGGCAAGTCCTCCAGATCCTCGCGGACCTCCCACGCTTCCAGGGCGCCGACGTTGGCAAACCGCACTCGCCGCGCGCCCGGCTCACCGCCGCCGCCGCCGCCGCCGCCGCCGCCGCCGTAGCTGCTCCTGCGCGGTTGCCGCGGCCCCGAGTGCGGGCTCAGCACCAGCACCGAGTGCGCCGATTGCGTCCGCGCGCCCGCGGCAACCTCCTCCCTGCTGCCAGCGGCGGTCCCATTCCCCTCCTCCGCCGGGCCGCATGCGGCCGCCGCGCCAGGGCCTTCAGGCGCGGCAGGCGGTGCCACTTGGGGCGCTGCGAGCGCGCCGTCCGGTGGCGCCGCCGCCGCCGCCGCCTCCGCCTCCGCCTCCGCCGCCGACGCCGCCGCAACCGCCGCCGCCAGCCCCGATGGCGCCCGCATGCGCCGCGAGTCGCTCTCCCTCTGCGCTCTCTCTCCTTTTCCTCCTCACTCACATCATCATCGCGCGAACTCTCTCTCGCAACGGTGATGTTTTTTTTATTTCGAGTGGGGTGACGCGCTTGCCGGGTTCGGACTACGCCGAGACGCTAAATCGGTGCTAGCAGTGCGCAACCGGAAATCGTGAGAGCGCTACCCGGAAACGCGTGAGGCCGAGACCAGGGCGGGACGTGAACGCGGACTCGACTTGACGCGTTCAGTCCGGTTGATGCGGCGAGCGAAGCCATCTTCGGCTGAGCCGAGCCATCGGCCTCATCAGCAGCAGCGAGTGCCGAAATGGGATAGATGGCCACGTGTGCTGCTGCGGGGGACCGCCGCGACGACAAAGCGAGGGCTGCCGCACGTGCGTGGGGCACTGTTGAGCAGCAAGCATCGGTCATAGTGTTCATGACACGTGCGGCCCGCCGTGGGCCACGCAACGACACCACTAGGACCCGGTCGCCCGCTTGCTGAACGAGCTCTGCTGATTCTTGGTCAACAAGACAAGGGCTGCAGGTTTGGCGGGCAAACCCTGTTCGCAGCGGGCAGCGAGCGCTCGTGGGATTGCTGCATGAGCCGAGGAGGCAAGGGCGAGGCGGCTTCTGCTGCTGCTGCTGAGGAGGCGGCGGCGGCAGCGGCAGCGGTGCCGCGCGGCGGCGTGGAGGCCGAGAGCAAGGACGATGCCTCGCCCCGCGACGCGGAACTCGAGCGCACCGTGAGTCTGTTGCTTGCGCAAGGTGCGCAGCTGCTTGACACGCTGGAGGAGGACGAGTCCGAGCCCAGCGAGATGGATGTGCAGCGCGCCGTGGAGATGTTCAACATGGCCGCGCAGGAAGCCCGGCTCGCCAAGAGCCCGCGGCTTGAGGGCCGCGCCATCCATGGCCTGGCAAGCGCCTACGCAAAGTGTCCCGAGCGGGGGCTCGCCGCGGCGCAAATGTACGAGGTCGCCGCGCGACTGCTGCTGGCCGCTAGCGAGACCGCCGAGATGACCACCTGCGTGCTGCAAGCCGCTGGCGCGCTACCGCACCGGGAACAAGGAGCAGGCCGCGCGCTGCTTCCAGCAGTTTGCCGAGCACGACGCAAGCGGCATGCTCACGGACGAGCTGGTCTTCCTCTTGCTCGAACATGCCGAGGCCCCGGCACCCTGACTCTCTAATAGTGTAAAACAACCAGCCTGACTCACGGATCAATTATGAGGCGCCGCACGAATCCGGCAAGTTGAGTTCCGCCCAGCAGCATGATAGAATAAGGCGAGGAAAGGATCCGTCTGTCACCTATGTTTTTCCGCCCGGCCTTTTCCGCTAGGGCCATCTAGCGGAAACAGGATCACCCTACCCTTCCCAAGGTGTGGCGTAGAATCCTCACTCTAAGGGGTCCTACTGCTCATCGTAGCCAACCTCTAGCTTCGAGTACCGTACTCGAGTACTCTTGCGCATCGCAAGCTCAAAAAGATTAGACCTGAACGTCAATGCAGAGAGTCCCCCCATACCCCCTCTCCGCGCTCCTGCCAAACGAGATCTGGTGTGGCAGGAGCGCGCGACGTGCTCGCCAGGCCGCCCGCCCGATGGCGACGAGGACGTCATCGCTGGGCTGTGCCGGCGGCGGGCTCGACCCCTTTGGGCGCTCGCGTAAGCGCTCGCGCGGCGCGAGGGCGGCGAGACTGGGCGTGATTTGCCAAAAGGGGACGCGGCGGGACACCGCGCCGTCGGTGGCAGCGACGGAGACGGGGCCCGCGGGCTTTGACGTGGCCGTGCTGGATCGCGTCAAGACGCTGCGCAAGAGCGCATCGCTGAACGAGCTGCGGCAGCCACGGCATTCGGACGAGGCAAGCGCCAGCTTGCGCTCTCGCGATCGGGCGCGGCGCCAACCGTCCAGCTGCTGAGGGATGCCGGCCTTGGTAGATGGCGACCGGGAAGAACTAGGGCGCGCCTTTCGCTGGGAGCACCAAGAGTACGTGGCACAGGTGCAAGCTCAAGGCCGAAATCGCGCTCCTTCGCGGCGGCTTCACCAGCGTAGTGCTGGACACTCGCACGCGGCGCCTTTTCGACCAGATTGCCTTGCGTGCGCGCTTTCTGGACGTGGTCTGGGGCTGGCCACTTTCGCCAGATGGTCGAGTTTTGCCAAGCGCTCGCGCTCGACGCCCTTCGTGACAAAAAGCAGGCACGCCGCGACTTTGCCGAGCAACTCCGCGCATTGCGCCTGCAGCACCGCCTTGAGATTGACAAGTTTCAAAAGGTCCTGGCGGAGAGCAGCGAGCAGCGCCAGCTGCGCCAAGACCCGGGACCCATGAATCGCCGTGGCGCCGTGCTCCAGCTGCACCACCGCGGCTCGCTTGTGCAGCCCTTGGTTCACGGTAGCCTTGAGCAGCTCACCAAAATTCACCAACACAAGCGCAGGGGCTCAGTCCAGCTCTCGCCCCTGGACCGCGACGAGCTTGGCTCAATCGCCACGAACGAAGACGGCGGCGACGACAGCGAAAATGGCGGCCTCTGGGCCTCTGATGAGCCGGACGAATGGGCTGGGCACGACACCCAAGACCAAAATAGGCGGGAAACGCGACAATTGAACACCCAGGCCTCAGAGTTCAACTTTGAGGAGGAAACGCAAAGCCAAGACGCTTCTTCTGCGGACGGCGCGCGACGATTCTCGCTGACGCCGCCTCACCGTTTGAGCTGAGCCAGCGCATGAACGAGATGACCCGCGACGAACTCTTCTACCTGGTAAGCAACCTGGACGAGGCCACGCAGGCCGAGCTGGTGCAGTCTCTTGTACACGCGACAAGCGGCAAGACCCGAGTGGAGCTGTTCAACTCGCTGCTCGGAAGCGGCAAGCTCCTCGAGGAGACCTTTGACGACCCCGAGTCGCTCATCCACGTTTTGGGCGAAATGTCCCTGGAAGCGCGGTACAAGCTTCTGGCGCATCTTCTCGGCCAACTCGACGTCGTGGGCTTCTCCAGCAACTCTGCGCGCAGAGACTTTACTCGGGCGCTCGAGGACGCGGCCAGCGGTGCCATGCAGCGGGATGCCAGCGCAGCACGTGCGGCCGAGCTCGCCCGGGCCGAGGAGGCCGAGGCCACGTTGACAAAGCACGCGGAGGCGCTCGCGGCCCAGGCAGACGCCGCCTTGCTCAAGCCTGACATCGACCGCCAGCAACTCGAAGAGGCCAAAATCGCAGCCTCGGCTGCTGCGCAAGCCGCCGCGAAGGCGTCCGAGGAGCTGGCGCGTTTGCGCGGGTCGGCGCTGCCAAACCCGCCGCTGGCGCTGCCCAGCGCCTCGCTGCAGTTTCACAGCTCGGGCATCGTTTTGCACGGCCACTCCCGGAAGGCAGATGCCTCGACCAACACGGACGTCTCTGGTACTGACTTGAGCGACCTCGCGACCTTGAAGGCTCAGCTGGCCGAGCTGATGCAGGCCGCGAGTTGCGGGAGTGGTGGGAGCGGCACGCGAGTACAGGACGTGACGGTGACCGGCCTCTCCAAGCTGATGAGCAACACGCCCGTGCCGTCAACGTCGAGATAAAGCGAGCGCGCAATGTGCCAGAGAAGGGGCTCTTCACGCAGAAGCGGCACCCCTGGGACCGCTTCTTGAGCAAGAGCAAGAAGCGCGTGCGAGAGGTGAGCCACGAGAGCTTTGACAACCATTATTGGCGACGTGTATGCCAAAAAGGTGGCGCAGGACCAGGACCACCGCAAGACTGGGCAGCGCAAGCAGCTGTGCAACGTGGTGATGGACTATTTTACCCAAAAGTACGGCTTGCGCAAGATCTCGCACGAGTACACCTTTGCGTTGGTCAAGAAGGTGCGCGCCACATGGCAGACCGCCAAACGCATCGAGGTGTTTGGCATGGCCTGCGGCGTGGTCAAATCGCAGGTCTACTCGCCGCTCTTGGGCGACCTGCTCACCGAAATGCTGGCGCAGCTCCTTGGCGACGTTGCCAAGGTCAGCGCCATGCTCTCCAAGCCGCGCTGCTTCGTCCCGCTTAGTGAGATGCTGCGCACGGTCTCAAGCCTGTACCAAGTGGACGACCTCGAGTCGGAAGACGCGGGTGCAAGCCCCGGCCTACCAAGGCCGCGAGACCGAGCGGTCCCCCGCCCGCCGCCGCTGCTAGCGGCAAGGACGGCAGCAAGGACGGCGCCAAGGGTGTCAATGGCGCCAAGGGCGCCAAGGCGCCAAGGGCGCCAAGGGCGGCGGGCCAGATGTGGCGATAAAGCGGAGCTGGACCATGCCGAATGCTCTGCGCCAGCTCGCGCTGTGGCGCCTCGAGTCCATTGCGCGTCCCGCGTGCGACGTCGATGACCTCAAGGAAAGCGGTACGGTGCTATACGTCGACCTGGACCTGGCTTCCGAGGCGGTGCTCCTGCTATTTGTGGAGAAGCTTATCGTGGACCGCAAGATGCTGATGCACCTCTTTACGCGCTTTGACGACGACGGCAATGGGGTGCTCTCCTTTGAGGAGTTTGAGCAGCTCATCCGGCACTGCCAGCCAGCGCATGCTGGATGAGGGCGCCATCTTGGACCTGTGGAACCACGTCAACGACGAGGAAGACGACGACGGCGACACGATCACCAAGGAAGGCTTTGCGCAGGTGTGCATCGCGCAGGGGCTCCAGCTCAATTACTGGAAGATCGCCGGCGTCAAAGAGCAGCTCGAGGAAATGCTCGCGCAGGTGGACTACTTAGCCAAGAGCAGGCGCAGCGCCCACCGATGCGGGCGCGCGCGGCCACGGTCCGCGGGTCGGCGGTCGCGAAACGCGACCTCCCGCGCGCCTCTCGGGCGGCCACAACGTTGCAGGTCAAGCCCCAGGCCTCGGCCTCGGCCTCGTGAGCCCCTGATGTCCAAAGCGAGACAAAAACATGTCACATGTTCACGTTATATGACTCGGGGGTTTCGGATCGACGTCGACACCTCGCTCCGGCCTCGTCAAGCCTCGCTAGTGCTTGCTCTTGGGCTCGTCGGTGAGCATATGGTAGAACGCCACGCCTGACAACAGCGCGAGCACGCTGGCCTGGCCCATGACGCGCGTGTGCATGACGCGCTGCGAAACTTGAGGTGCGACTGGCGGCCGTTCAGGTAAAAGATCGTGCCCACGACTGGCACGCCAGCCATGATGAGGAAGGTAGCCGGCGACTGGTCGATTGTGTCCTTGATCTGCTTGAGCACCGGCACGTGGTTGCTCTCGCGCACGTAGCGCTCGTACGCCTCCGGGTGCGCCAGACGCGACGCCGTCTGCTCGCTCGAGAAGGCGAACAGGAAAACAGCAGGCATGAACGCCGTGGCCACGCGGCGTGCCGGTACTGCGCCTAAACCAGGGCGAGTACTTGATGGCCGCGAGCGTGGCGGGCACGGACACGGCGCTGGTCATCACAAACGTTTTCAGACCAGCCTTGAGCGAGATCCAGTGCGCCTGCTCGCGCAGCTCCTCGCGCGACAGGTTGTCCAGCGCGTCCGCGGCAATGCTCGACTCGAAGATGGCGTCGCCCTTCATTGCGTGCGGTGGCTGCTGCTTGCTTGCTTGCTTGCTGGGCTGTGCGTCAGGGTCCACGAGGGTATCTGGGTTCTGTCGGTCGTCTGTCCAAGTCCATCCCTGACCATCCGCGGCGCAATGGGCCTCGGACAAATCCAGAGCGCGGTTACCGGCGCCTTCCCCAAACTACTGGCGCAGGTCATCGCACTCACCTGCCGCGGCCGCGAACACGTCAGCGAAGACGGCGGCTCACCTCTGTTCCGCCGCAGTTCCGCGGGCGTTGCTCGTCGGGGAAAGTCGGCGGGGTTTCCGCGGGTTCCTGGAACGGGATGCGGAACGCTTTGGCAGGCGAGGCGGGCGAGGTGGGCGCGCACACAGCGGCGGGCGGCGGCGGTGAGGATGAGCGCGACGTGGCAGCAGTACGTGGACTCGCAGCTGGTGAGCACGGGCAGCGTGGATGAGGCCGTGATCGTGGGCAAGCATGATGCCTGCGTGTGGGGCGGGACGCCCGAGTTCCTGCCGCGCATGTACGAGGGCACGGTGACGCAGGATGATGGCACGGAGGCCAAGCAGACCATCAACGAGGCCGTGATCGTGGCCAAGGTGGCGCAGACGCTGCGCAAGCCGCCCGAGGGCATGCGCATCAACGGCGTCAAGTACATGCCCGTGCGCACCTACCCCAACGGGTCGGCCGACGATGGCTTGGCGACCATCTACCTCAAGAAGCCCAAGGGCGGCGGCTGCTTGGTGGTCACCACCAGTGCGTCATCATCGCCACCTTTGACGAGGGCAAGGGTCAGAGCGCGTCCAGCTGCAACTTTGCGGTCGAGGCCCTGGGCCGCTACTTGCACACGTCTGGCTATTGAGAATACCGCCGACGCAGGCGGCCAGTGGTCGCCGCTGCCGCCGCCACCGCCGCCGCCGCTGCCGCCGCCGCCTCTGCGTCATGGCCGGGCGGCGGCGGCGGCCCGTTATCTCCTTCTGTGCATCTTTAACAAGTCGGATCTTGCGACATCCCTCCCTCTCGCTTCTCCGTCATCGCGTCGACTGATCTATCGATCGATCGATCGATTGACCGCACATCGGGCAGGTGTGACGAGGCGGCAGGGCGCCGCGCGACGGTCCATGGGCGACGAAGCGACCGCGCCGGGCAAGGCCCGCTGCCTGGAGTGCGGCCTGCTGGCGGGCACGCTGCAGGCCGGCGTGTTCAACCCCTGGGACCGCGCGCTCTACCTGGCGCACTTGAACAAACGGCCCTTCCTGCATCAGGCCAACTTTCATCGGCCCTACGAAGGTGAGTGGCGCGCTGCAGAGAGCGCCGCAGCGGGCAAGGTGACTAACGGGGCGACGGGCGCAGGCTTCCACCAGAGCATCTTGCACCGCGTCATCTCGGGCTGTATTTCCCGCTCGAAGACGTGCTGCGCAGCTCTTTTCCTGAAAACCACGGCCCCGTGGTCCACAGCTTCATAAGCGGCGTCATAGCGGGCTCAGTCATCGCGATGCTCACAAACCCGCTCGCGGCCATAAAGTACCAGTCCTGGGGCTCGGACCACCGCGGGCGCATGCTCGTGACGGCGCGGGATATGCTGGCGCGCGGAGGCCGGGCGCCTTCTTCCGTGCCATCCACACGACGCTGCTCCGCGACACGGTGTGGGGCGGCACGTACGCGGTGCTGCGCCACACCATCCCGCGGCTCGTCCTCGGGGATGCATACCACGAGCAGGAGCCGGCCTCCTCTCGTTCGCTTCCAATATGGTGGCGGGCGCCTGCGGCACCGTGCTCTCCGCGCCGCTAATTATGCGCGCAACTTGCAATACGGCCGCAACATCAGCAAGACCACGCAGAGCACGCGGTTCATTCTGCGTCGTCTCGTGAAGGACGCGCTCGTGCACCGCCACCGCACTGGCGGCTCCAGCACGCACTTTATGATGCAGCGCCTAGCCATCGGCTGGGGCACACTGCGCGTGGCGCTCGGCCTGGGTTTCTCCTCGCAAGTGTACACATATTGCCTCCTCGCGACCGCGAGCTCGTAAGCCCACCTTCCTCCTCCCTGTTCCTGGTCACCGAGCTCCAGCCATCCCTTTGCCAGCCACCACAAGCTCGGCACGTTGGCAAGCTCCGAGCTCTCGGCGGCCTCTGGCCCCCGCGTAGAGTACCGTACGTACTACGTACGTACTACTACGCACTCCTGTACTCGAGTACGTACTCGAGTACTCGAGAACCGGTACCGGTACCGGTACCGGTACGGTACCGGTACCGGTACCGGTACCGTAAGGCACACCCTTGTTTTGCACGCACAGAGCAAGAAGGGCAACGCGACGGGCGAGGAGGAGATGAACTGGGTCTCGAAGCGCATGAGCGGGCCGCGCGCGGCGGCGCGCGGCGACGGCGGCGCACAGCACGCGGGCGCGAAGGCGGCCAATGACGCCTCCGCTCTCCTCGCCTCGGCGCAGGAGACAGCGCGACTTGCCGACATCGCGCGGCGCAGCGCCAAGGCTGCCCGCGAGTCGCTTGCCAACGCCGCAGGCCAACCCAGAGACGTGCGCACAGCGCTGGCTGCTAGCGACGAGCCGGACGACATCTGGGGCTTTCCGGACAGCGCCCTCAGCGACGCGCCGCAAGCGGACCTGGAGCAGGCGTGGTTCGACGAGCTCAAGAACGACTTGATGGTCGCCGTGGACAACGGCCGCACGCTTGAAGATGTGCTCGAGGACGTCAAGCGCAGCAATGCGCCAGTGCCTGCCGCGGTTCTCGACCGACTCGAAAGCTTTCATGCTCGAGGCATGTGCGAGGAGCACGACATGGACGTAGACGAAGAGGACGAAGAGGACGAAGAGGACGCAGAGGACGAGATACAAGCCATGGAGGATGATCGACTCGAGCCATACGCGTGGATGCCGCGCTCCTCGGCGGTGGTGCCAGACTTTAACGTGCATGGAAGGGCAGTTGCAGGGCTTCGTGTGGTGCCCCAGGACGAGGGCGAGGGCGACGAGGACGAGATTCAGCGCATCGTGGCCAAGGACACGGAGAGAGCTCTCAGCGGCCAAAGCCAGACCTCGAGCAAGCCATCGCCGACGCGAAGCGCGCGTGCAACGGGAAAAAGAGTTGAGCTCGGAGGAGCGCAAGGCCGAATTCACGGCTGCCGCGGCGACCGGGCGCGGTCTCTTTTTGTGCAACAATGTCAAGGTGCTGTTTCAGTGCCACCCATCGACGGTGTTGACAGCCGAGGCCGCTGCCATCGTCAACGACATGGTCCTCGACGTCGTGTTGCGCGTCGCAACGCAGGCGATCGCGCTCTTCGACAACGCCGCCCGAAACCCCGGGGCTGCAAGCGCCGCCAAGACGGACGGCCATGCTCTGGACCCGCCGGACGGCTCGCAGGTCACGCTGAACGACGTGCTATACGCAACTCGGCTTGTGCTGCGCGGCCACTTGCTCTCGCATGCTCTTCACGAGACGAACAAGTGCTGCAATCGGATGTGGGCGGGGGTGTTATGACTAGCACCAGCGGCCAAAGGTTCTCTGAGCTCGAGTGTGTCATCGATGCTGTCGCCGCGCTCCTCCCTGTGCGCTGCCACGCTTCATTTAGCGGCTACGCCGTCTGCGGCCTCGCCGCCATCGGCGAGTACATTGCGGCCGAACTCCTCGAGCTGTCCGGCAACGCTGCAAGAGATCACAGGACGAGTTTCATCACGCCAAACCACCTTGCGCTGGCCGTGTGAAACGACGAAGAACTCGACTCCCTGTTCAGCCAGACTGCCTGGACCAGGGTGCTGCCCAACATCGACTTCCGCCTGCTGCCCGACCTCGCCGCTCCTCGCGACGAGGAAGTGGAGGAGCGCGACAGGCGCGCGCTGGTCGAGATTCGGCAGGAACAGGGCAGCTCTGCACGTGTCATGCCTCGGGCGCCGTTCAAGGCTCTGTGCGACAGCATCTTGCTGGAGATGACCCTCGATTCCTCGATGTCCGACGATGCGGCCGAGGCGCTGCAGATCGCCGCAGAGGCCTTCCTGGTGGACCGCCTCGCGGCGGCTGGCAAGACCAGCCTCGCGTCGCAGACCCCACGCGGGCCGGGCCTGCGCCCAATGGACTTGAAGCTCGCGGCGCATCTTGCCGAGCCCGGGTGTTATCGCTAGCTAGCTCGCTAAACATGTCTTGCTGGGCGTCAAGCTCGAGAGCTCTTTCAGCATCTTGATCTTGATCTTGATCTCAAGATCATCGTCTTGGTCAGCCTCTGCTCCTTGGGGGCGGTCGTCGATGGTGGTCGACGCGCGGTCGCTGGTGATGGCGCCGGGGCTGCAACGCCCGCCACGGACGAGCGCGCGGGGGAGGGCCGCGGCGTTGGGGGGAGGAAGCCGAAGATACGGAGGAGGAACTGGTGCAAGGGCTCATCGACGACCTTGGGTTTGGCCGCTTTCATGGCATGCTGTTCTGCGTTGCTGGGCTCGGCTGGTGCGCCGACGTGGCGGAGATCTTTGCCGCGGGGATCCTGCTGCCGGTGCTCAAGGACGCGTTCGGCGTCGACAACGCACACTGGGCTTGGTGACGAGCGCCACGTTCCTGGGGATGCTTTGCGGGTCGTGGTTCTGGGGTGTCCTCGGGGACGTGCACGGGCGCAAGATGGCCTTCTTCTGGACCTCGCTGGGCACGTGCGTGTTCGTCCTGGCCTCGGCTACCGCCACGAGCTTTGCGCAGTTTGTGGCCTGGCGCCTTCTGGTGGGTTTTTGCCTTGGCGGCAACTTGCCTGTGGACTTTGCGCTTCCTCGAGTGGGCCCCGCGCCGGGTGCGCGACAAGGCCACCGTGTACCTGACGATGTGGTCTGTAGTGGGCACCTTGGTCCCCTCGGGCGCAGGCTGGCTGCTGCTGGCGAGGGCGAGCCCCGGTGGCGCACCTTCTTGATTGTGCTGGCCAGCATCAGCGCCTTGACGACCCTCTGCCGCCCGGTCGTGCCGGAGAGCCCGCGCTTTCTCGTGGTGAACGGCAAGGGCGCACAGTGCGCCGCGTCCTTGCGCCGCGTGGCGACCATGCACGGTGTGCGGCTCGACGAGGTCAAGCTGGAGAGGTTGGCCGCAGTGGGGCCGCGGCCGGAGCGCAGCAGCGATGCTGGCGGGGCCATTGGCGTAGCACCGGGACGCATTAGAGCGCTCTTCGAGGGGCGCGCGGCGCGGCGCACGACAGGGCTGCTGTTGATTGTGTGGCTCGGCACGGCCCTCGGCTTTTACGGCTTTGTGACGTGGCTCCGACAATGCTGCGCAAAGGTGGGTCGAGCTTTGCGTATTTTACCCTGACGGCGACCACGGCGTTCCAACTGCCCAGTCTGGTGATGGCCGTGGAGCTAAGCAAGCGCGGCGGCCGGCCAAGGCGCTCGCGGCGTATGCTTTGGCCATAGCGGTTTCCATCCTCTTGTTCTGGGCCCTGCCTTCAAAAGCGGGCCTGTTTGTTGCATATGCGCTCTTCAACATGGGGTCGGCCGGCTTTTTCGCCATGCTGTACTTATTCACGCAGCTCTGCTTCGAGACGCGCGTGCGCACGACGGGTTTTGGCTTTTGCGCGGCGGCAAACCGCCTCGGCGGCATGGCGGCCCCCGTGCTTGCCGGCCTGCTCTACGCGCGCGTCGGCGCGGCCGCCTGCCTGCCCTTCGCGCTCTGTTTTGCGGTGGTGGCCGGCGCAGCGCTCCTGCTCGCGCCCTCGTCCTACTCGCCGGTCTCGGCCACGGCGACGCAGCCCTAGCGGCTAAACGTCATGGTCGACATCGTGGCGCGCTTCACCGGCAGCGACCTCAGCTTGTACGCCGCGGGCATCAGCGATACCGGCAGCGGCTTGCGCTCAAACTCCGACTCGGAGCGCGGCAGCTTGCGCTGCGTCGCAAGACGCTTGCCTGGGCTCGGCAGCGACAAGCCTGTCACGACCGAACTGCGCGGCCGTGGCGTTTGCCGCGGGGCCACGCCCATTGGCGACCCGGGGGACCCGGGGCCGGCCCGCGCGGACGGGCTCCTGGGCGCCTGCGGGGTCTGCGCGGCCGCCGCGGCCTGCGAGACTGACTCGGCCTGCGGGGCTGACTCGGCCGCGGGCGCTTGTGCCGCTCGCGCCGTGGGCGTCTCCTTTTTCTTCTGCCGCGGCTGCGCCGGCTGCGACACGTTGCGGTACACCGGGAAGTTGCGGCGCTCAACCACGTCGCCCGCAGCGTTGCGCGCGAGCACCAAAACGCTGCCCACCGTCTCGCCGAGCGATACGCAGCAGGTCTTGATCATGATCTCCCGCTGCATGCCCATCGGCATGGGCCGCGGGTCGTACGTGAGGCTCGAGTCGCTAGGTCGCGCGAGAGCTGCGCCTCGATCATGATGCTGTTCGGCGACATGTTTTGCACCTCGACCTTGAAGAAATGCGTCGAGCCGAGACTAAGCACGCCCATATCTACGGCCTCGTCCTCAAAGGGGAGCCACAGGACCCGGCCGTTCTCGAACTCGTACGGCTTGAGAATGTCGAGCAGCTGCGGGTCAAACTTGGCGTCAGCCTCCCAGAACAGCTTTCGTGCCCGATTCTGGGCCTCGGTGGTGGGCACCGGGTCGCGCGGCGCCGCGGCGCCTGGGGCCGCCTTGCGACGGGGCGCGCTTGCCGGGCGAGCGTGGCCCAGCGCTGGCGTTTCTGTGAGACGACCTCAAAGTTTATTCGGGCGTTCTTGTGGATCAGGTTCTTGTGGCCCTGCCGCTGCCCCGGCAGTGCCGCGCCGGCGCGCTCGGCGCCTGACGGCTCGTTGCTGTTGCCCACCACCTTGCTTGAGCGCGTCTTGCCAACGCGGCTGCGCTCAAGAGAGGCCAGCATCTTGCGGTACTTGCGGGTCTCGTCGAGGCTAAGGTACCGCGCTAGCTCAAAGACACGGCCGTGCGGGTCCCGAATCTCGTCGAACGCGATGAGCGCAGCACGCACCATGACCTCCACAAAGGATCGATAGTCCAGCTCGGTCGGGCAGGCGTCGTTTTGCCGGCCGCGGCGCTGCCGCTGCCAGCAAAAGTGAAGGCCGGCGTTGCTGATGATGTTGGGCACGAGTTTAAAGTCGGTAGCGAATATCATCAGCTCGGGCAGGCTCATGGTCTCGTTACCCATCTGCGTCTGCTCCAGGGTCAGCCCCGGCCCGCCCTTGGTGTTTAGCCGCGTGTTCGCCCCGGTGGGCGTCAGCAAGCGGCAATAGTACTGAAACAAGAGCTTGAGCGAGCCGTCCTGTTGGCTTGGGATGTCCCGGCACGAGTACGACCTCGTGTCGTAGAACGGCCTGAACTGGAACGCGCTCGCGCTGCGCGCCGCCTCCAGCTTGGCTCGCTCCGCCTCGAACTCGTCATACCGCGTCATATGCTGCGTCCCATGCTCCACAAACCGCAGGTCATTGCGCTCGCGCACTTTGGCCAGCAGTCTGCCAAGCCCAGGCTCCAGCGCGAGCCTGATCTGCCTGTCCACCGCCGGTCACCTTGCGCAGTCCGCGCCCTTGCCAAGCGCCACGACAGCCGCGGGCGGCGCATCTCGCGGCGGCCGCACGCTCAGCGCGGCCTCCGACCTGCACGCCCGCATGCCGGGCCCCCCTCCGCCTCGGCCTCGACCTGGACCTCCCCCTCCTGCCGCCCGCCGCCGCCGCCGCCGCCGCCAAAGATCCATCCATCAGCGCCGCTGGGATCCCTTGCGTTGGAGTAACCAAAAAAAACGGATAAAACCACCTATCGAGTCCGCGTCCACGTCGCATCACGAGGAACGCGCGCTCGTTCCGCGCTCGTTCCGTCACACGTGCATGTTTTTTTTGTTTCCCCATTTCTGCTATTTGCTACTCCCCCTTGTACGCACGCAGCGGTCCCTCTTTGCTGTTTGCTTTACACAGGACTCAGCGTCGGGAGGAGTCACGGCGCGTCATGAGAAGAGAGCAGCGGAGGGAGGCGCGGGGGGAAATCCTCGCGTGGAAATGGGACGGCGGAGACAGACGACTGAGGCAAGCAGAGCTTGCGTGCGTGCGTGCGTTGGAGGGCGCGGCGGGCGAGCGGTGGCGCGCAGGGCAGCGGGCGGCGGGCGCGGAGGCGCGAGGCGCGGGAGGGGCCGCGGGACGGGCACGGAGGCGGCGCGCGGGTAGGCGCGACGGCGAGGTGGCGCGCGCGCTGCCTCGATCGAGCTGGGCAAGCTGGACGACCGGCGCGGCACGATGATTTCCCACACGCCGCCCGCGTTCTCGGTCGGCAGCCTCGACCCGCTGATGAAGCGCGCGAGGAGTGGGAGCATCAGCAAGCGGCTGCGTAATGCCGCGGATATGGCCGAGGAGACGCAGCTGGACAAGGAGAGCCAGGGCGCGCTCAAGGACATGATCATTGCGGACGACCCGCGCCTGCAGCGCGCCATGCAGCGCATCGAGGAGGGCGACCCCAACGTGCTCAAGGAGATGCTCGCGGACGGAACGCTGGCTGCCGCGCGGAAAAACTCCATCGACCTCATGGGCGACTATGGCGACCTCAACTTTTGACTTTCTTAACGTGGGCGGCAGCGCCGGAGGTGGCTCCGGCTTTATGGATAACGAGGACCAGTTCGAGCTGGCCTTTGGCGAAGACGATGCCACCACGCCCCCTCTGCCCCTCCAGCAATCGGGGCAGCTTCAGCACCAGCAAACGACGCAGCGCGACGGCCAGCAGCACGCGAGGCAGCCGTACCAACAGCAGCAGGGATCGCAGGGATCGCAGGGCATCAAGTCTGAGCCAGTGTCTATCCGCTCCAGCGGACGCGGACAGCATCAAAAGCCGGACATCCGGCCGCTTCCCGTCAAGGGGCACTCGGGCTCCTTCGGGCAGCCCTTGCCCGAGCTTTTCGAGTTCAACCTCTTTGACGAGATGGGCGGCGGCGCCGGCAACGTGTCCTTCTCGCCCATGTCGCACTCGCCCTCGAGGAGCATGGGCTCGGTCGGCATGGTCGGGTCCCAGCCACAACAGCGGCGGCTGCACCGCGACTCGATTGCCCAGCTCGACGACTTGCTCCTCTCGCGCGACGACTCGCGCTCGTACGGAAGTGTCGGGGGCGCATCGCTGGTGGGATCGGACCAGGCCACCTCGGCGCCCATTGGAATCCCGCTGCGCGGGCGCCGCGCGAGCGCCGGCAAGGGCTCGCTGAGAACGACGGCGACGAGGAGGACGGCGACGGCGACGGCGACAGCCAGCTCCAGCGCGCCAAGGGCCGCGGTGGGCCATCCGTCCGTGGCGGCGGCGGCGGCGCCGGCCGAGGCCGCGGCGGCCGAGCGGCCACAACTCGTCACGGCGCGCCCCGGCCGCCCCACACGGGGTCGACGGCGCGGGTGGGCGCGGGGGCCGCGACCGCCGCGTCGGCGGCAGGAGGGACGCGCATCAAGTCCGAGGCGGCGGCCGCTGAGGCGCCGCGACCCCCGCACCACCGCGCGGAGACCAGCCTTGGTCCTGCGGGGTACACCGGGATGGACCTTGGCAGCACGGCGTCGGGGCAGACTGGGTACATTGGCGGGTACTCGCCCGACTCGCGGCGGCGGCGCATCGAAAAGTTTCTCCAGAAGCGCCAGAACCGGGTGTGGAAGAAGCGCGTCAAGTACGACGTGCGCAAGAACTTTGCCGACTCGCGGCTGCGCGTCAAGGGCCGCTTCGTCAAGAAGGAGGACGAGGAGCTGTTGCGTGAGCTGATTGTGATGACTCTTTGACCAAAACAAACCAAGGACAGGCCTGGGACGGACGGACGGACGGAAGGACGGACGAGGGACGAAGGAGGAGAAGGAGGCGGGGGGGGGAGCGGACACGCTGACTCGGAGGCTGAGACCACGCGGCTGCGTCGACGCCGGTTGCACAGAATTTTTAAAACGCGCGAGCTGCCTCCCCAGCATTGATGCTTTCTGTTGTTGTTCAGTTGGTCAGGACGTGGCGCTCTGCAGCTTGCGGCGGAAGCCGAGCAGGCCAAGCAGGAAGAGCAGGAGGCGCGTGTTGGTGGCCTTGATCTTCTCCTTGACCATGAGCATGAGCGCTGAGGACAAGACGGACTGGAAGAGCTGCGCCGAGAGGCCCGTGAAGAGGCCGGGAAAGCCCTCGTGCTTGATGACGTGCAGCATGGCCTCCCACAGGTTCTTCTTCGCGGCGCCCTCCTTGCCCGTCTGGGCTTGCGTGCGGCACAGGTCGAACGGGTAGGTCGCCGTGACGGCGAGCGAGCTGGCCACCGTGCCAAGGCCAAAGGCCTCGAGCGCGGACAAGTCGCCCTGGCGGCCACGCAGCACAAGCGGCTTGATCTGGTCAAACATGCTCATCTGAATGGCCGGCTGCATGGCGCCCAGCACGTAGGCGTCCAGCGACACGTAAAAGGCGGCCAGGCCACCCTCCTTGTACATGTCGCGCGCGACCTGCACGGCGCCCACGCCCTTGCCGCGCGCCGCCTGCACGCGCGACACGATGGCCTCCAGCGGCATGATGAGGGGCAGCTCGAGCACCTCCGAGAAGAAGCCGATGACCAGGTTGGAGGCCGTGTCCAGGCCCTTGGACGCGTCCGCCATGGCTGCCAGGCGCAGCTGCGAGAGCGTGCTGTAGATGTAAAAGTAGAAGAACTTCCCGGTGACCGACTTGACCAGCTTGGGCCCGATCCCGCGGTACAGGCCCGCGGGCCCGCCGGCCTCCTCCTGCAGCCCTTGACCGTCTCGCCGAACGAGGTGCCCCTCGCTCGCCATGCGCGTCTTGATCAGGTCCAGCGGGTACACGACCATCTTGGAGCAGGCGCTGCCCACGCCGGCATTGGTCGCCTCGATGAACGCCTCCATGGCCGGCCGGCCGGTCTTGCCCTCCAGTCCCAGCGAGCGAGCCCTCGAGGCGGCGCGTCCACCAGCGCGCGTCACAACTGCACTACTCCGCCTCCCTCGCTCCATCGGGACCGGGCCGCGGCGCGTGTGCATTTTGTTAGGGAAGGATGGGACCAGACCGTTGTAACGGAAAAAAAAGGGTTTTCTTGGTCCTTTTGGACTCTCTCTCACGGTGACACATGTGGTTTGCGAGCTAGATGTCGTCCGGGTCGATGCCGTAGCCCATCGAGTCGCGCGAGGTGTAGCCAGCGGCGCCCTGGCGGAAGCGCTGCGAGTCGACGTACGGGCTGCCGCGGCTGGAACCGCTGCTGCCGGGCTGCTGCTGGTACGGGAACATCTGCAGGCGGTTGTTGCCGCCGGCCGGCGGGCGCGGCGGCACGCTCGGGGCGCCCGCGCGCGCCTGGTTGCCGAACGGGTTGCGCTGGAAGCTGCGGCCCGGGCTGTCGGGCGCGCCGTAGCTGCCGCCGCCGGTGCTGCTGTTGAGCGAGCCGCTCGTGTCCAAGTAGGCAAACTTGCCCGCCGGCGAGGGCGGCGCCGCACCCCGGCTCGGCGCGGTGTACGACTCGATCTCGCTCCCCAGGGTCTGCTTGGTGAAGCTGTCGTTCATGGTGTAGCCCGCGTCGTGGCCCGGGTGCGGCTCCTGGCAGCCGATCGCGCGGCACCAAAGCGAAAAGTTCTCGGCCTTGAGGCCAAAGATGAGGAAGACCACGACGGACTGGCCCATCACCACGATGAACATGAGCAGCACCGAGATGTCCGGAATGCCACCGGGCTGCGTAAGGCCGCAGCCCTGCTGGCCCTCCGGCGCGTCGATGAGGTAGCTGATGTCCGCGGCGGGGTCCGTGGCGGGGTTGGCCACGCCGGCCTTGAAGTTCTCAACCAGGCAGAGGACCCAGCCGCCGGCCTGTTCCCGGTACCGCGTCTCGTTGAGGGCCACAAAGGTGCGGAAGGCAAAGATGATGACCCACACGAACACGAAGAGGGTGACGAAGAGAACCGGGGTGCGGTACATGCGAAACTTGGTGCGGAACTTGCCCCCGCGCTGGAGCCCTGCTTGGCCACCGCCTTGGCGTGGCGCGCGATGACAGAGAGCACGATGAGCATGAGCATAAGGCCCGTGACAAAGGTGATGCCCACGAAGAGGTAAAACATGAGCCACTCGGCAAGCGAGGGCGTCTCCGGCGAAAAGAAGCAGAACGGCGTTGGTGGCTTGAAGCCCGTGTACTGGTTGCCCAGCGCCACAGCGATGACTGCCACGGGAACAGACCAGCACACAAGGTGGTACCACTTGCGCGAGCCCTCCGTGGAGCTAGTGCCCAGGACGATCTTGCGGAAGAGGTCGACCGCCTGCACAAACCACCAGGCGCACTCGGCCGTAGCGAAGAAGAGCACCCACAACGACTGCCACACGCACATGCTAAAGCCCGTCTCCGCGAGCGAGTGCGGCGTGCTGTTGTCCGCGCAGAGTGCGTCCGTGATCTTGCCGCCCGTGGACGCCGCGACCACAAAGGTGGCCAGCGAGGCGTTGAACGAGCAAAAGCTGAACCAAAACGTCATGTACTGCTGCCGCTTCTCCGCAAAGATGCCCCAGGTGAGCACCATGAACAGCGAGCAGACCAGGCCGATGGTGCTCAGCACGAGCTGGATAGAACCAAAGCGGTCCATGTCGTCCTCCGTGTACATCGTGCCAAAGCACGGCAGGGCGCAGCAGCTGGTTTCGTCGATGGTGGCTGCATCCACGTTGTCGGGCCGCACAAGCGGGGCGGGCACTGGCAGAGCGCCTCCTGCAAGGCCTTGACCTCGGCGTTGGACGGCCCTCCTTGTGCAGCGGCGCGGAAATGGTCGGCTCCACGACGGCGGACTTGAACGTGGAGCTGAGGTCGATGCCCGCCTGCTTGCTGTATTCCTCGAGACCGGGGAGGCTGTCCAGGCTGGCAAGGAAGGTCTGCGCGGGCTCGGGGAACTGCGGCAGGCCGTTCAGAGAGCTGGAGCACCCGAAGATCCCGTCCTGCAGCGCGGGGTTGCTGCACTCGGTGATAGCGATGGGCGCGTCGCACTTGATCTCTTGCAGCGCGGGGCTGCCCTTGATGACGTCTGCGCACTCCGTGGTGAACGTTTCGCAGATGGCGCGGCTCGGGAAGCGCGGGAGGATAAACTCGAGCGAGATCTTGTCCTCCTCGGCGGCGACCTTGAGGTCGTTCGTCTCGCACCTGCCGCCCGGGAGCAAGCAGAGCTCCTTGCGCTCCACCTTCATCATGCTCCGGCTGCAGAGCATCTCGAGGAAGGCGGCGCGGCACCGTGACGTGACCATCGAGGAGAACGAGGTGGCCGAATCCTGGATGCGCTGGTTGAGGCAGTCGCGCGCGTTGTAGGCGCCCTTGCCCGTGATGGCGCTGATGCAGAGCGGCTCGGGGCCCGCCAGATTGGCGAAGCGCGTGCCCTTGACGGGGTCCACGGGGCACTCCTCCCACTCCTTGCGCGGGAGCTCCCGCTCGCGCGGGTCGTAGCGCGGGCGAGCGGGGCCGAGCCTGGCCAGGGCGGCACGTAGTAGGTACCGTTGTACTTGCCGCTGAGCAGGCACTTGGCCGCAGTCACATCGTCCTCCTGCTGGCCGGCGTCCTGGGTTATCAGCACGCTCTCAAACTCGCCGTCCCGGTTGCGCGGGTCGGTTACGATGCCCGTCTGGTAGCACACCGAGTTCTCTTCGGCGATCGCAAAGGGGTCCTGCACGCTGCCCGCGCCCGCCTCGTCCGGCGTGCATTGCTGCTGCAGTCTCACGTCGTTACACAGGATGGAGTCGCGCGCGCCCTCCGGCCCGCAGCTGGACTTGACCTGGTCGTTCGGGTCCACGGCGTTGATGTTGTCACTGAGGCGCGCCGCGAGGACGGACTGCGTCCCGGTTCCCGGCACGAAGACGTCAAAGGTCATGCCGTAGTGGGTGGTCTGGGCGCTGCACAGCGGGTCCACGCTAAACATGGCCAAGACGTTGCCCGTGAAAATCTCCCCCGCGCAGCGCTGTGCGGCGCCCGCATTGCCGGCCACGGAGGCCTTGTCGCAGTTCTTGACCTTCAAGGCGTCGCGAATCTCGTTCGCAAAGTCCACGTCGTCGTGGTCCTCCAGAGGCGCAAGAAGCGTGTACAGCAAGCCAGATGCCAAAGGGCACATGGCCTCCGTGAACCGGTACCGCCCAAAGGCGGTGGGCTCGAGCGCCTTGCTCAGCGTGCTCGCCGCGCGGCACACACCCTTGCAGGGGTACTTGGGAATGGCCGCCAGGCACTTGTTGCCAGGCGCCCACCAGAACCCGCTAGCCTCGCACGAGTCGCTGTCCCATGCCTCGCCGGCGGTGCCGAAGCGCTTGGTCGGCTCCACCGCGCAGCTCTGGTTCGAGGTGGGGCACTGCCCGTCCTGGCAGTCGTCGCACGGGTTCATGAAGTACGGATCCACCGTGCCGCAGGGCACGAACAGGGACATGCAGGCGATCTTTTTTGAGCGCCGTCGTGCACGAGTTGGGCAGCAGGCCCAGCAGCGTGTTCAGCAGCTGCGGGTTGCGTTGCACGAGTCGCTGCATGGCCATGCCCTCCAGGGCGACCTGGCTGGCCTCGGCCTGCAAGAAGTACTCGTAGTTCACGATCCCGGCGCAGAACCCGAGGCTCCCGTCGGGCAGCGTGTCCTCGTACTTGACGCAGCTCGCCCCCTGCGCGCCGCCAAAGGCGCCCACCATGAGCGCCATGAGCGCGCACAGCGCGCCTCGCCGCGCCATCTGTGCCGCTGCGCTCCTCTAGCTCCTAGCTCCCTAGCCCCGCCCCCTGCGCTCGCCCCGCTCTCCCGCGCGCGCTCTCGCCGTCGCGCCGCCTCGCGCCTCGCTCGCTCGCCGCGTGCACGCGCTACTTCCCTTCTGCTCCAAGCGCCGCAACTTGGATCGGTCTGTGCGACCTCGCCTCTTTTCCTCTGCACACTGCTGGTGGACAAGGCCAGCAAGCAGGCCAAGCACAGCCTACCTTCATCTTGGGAGTCGCTGCGGGCGAGCTCGGCACGAACCCGGCACTCCCAGCTCCAGTTGCAACGCCCTGCCTGCCTGCCTGCCACAACCGGCCAGCGGGCGTGCGTGCTTGCGGGGTCGGCCTGCTTCTTGGCCTCTGCCTTCCGCTCTGGCGAAAGCGGACACTTGCGGTCGAGCGCACCAAGTGCCCGGAGACGTGTCACGTCGTCCGTCCGTCGTCCGTGGTTGGCGTGGCCAGTTGGTCGTGCCGTTCCCCCCTCCGTCCCTGTGGAATGATGTCCCATCGCTCGTGCTCACTTTGGTGCGTGTTCAAAGTTTCCGGCACCACTCTGGGACAGGGCCGGAAGCAGCGAAGCGGAACGGATGAGCGTGCGAAAAAAAAAAGAAAAAAAGCCAACAAGAAACATGCGCCCAAGGACCCAAGGAAAGAGAGGAATGAAAAAAAAAAAGAATGGTGGTTTGGCACGCGCCAACTTTTGGGTCCGTCTTTCAAGAAATACCGTTCGAGATCGTTTGAGGAACGATACTGGAACGTGATCGGCACGGGACTTGGCACGGGCGGCGGAACCGCAGTTGGAACCGGGTCGGAACCGGGTCGAAACCGGAGTGAGAGAGAGAGCTTTGTGAGAGCTGCTGCTGCGACGGGCGGCGGAGACTCGGCGAGAGCGCGACGAGCAGGACGAGCAGGACGAGCAGGACGAGCAGCGGGCGGACGGAGAGCATGGCGAACAAGCTCAAGCTGGCCATGTGCCAGATTCTGGTTGGCGCGGATAAGGCGGCCAACCTGGCCACGGCGCGCGCCGCGGTCAAGAAGGCGGCCGAGGCCGGCGCGCAGCTCGTGTCGCTGCCCGAGTGCTTCAACTCGCCGTACGCGACGCAGAGCTTTCCCGAGTACGCGGAGGTCATCCCCGCCACGGCGAGCGAGGTGAACGAGGAGGAGCACCCCTCCACGGCCATGCTCATCGCTGCCGCCAAGGAGTCCAAGATCTTCCTGGTCGGAGGCTCCATCCCCGAAAGGACGCCGAGGGCGTGTACAACACGTCCATCGTGGTGAGCCCCGAGGGCGAGCTCATCGCCAGGCACCGCAAGATGCACTTGTTCGACATTAGCGTGCCGGGCGGCATCACCTTCAAGGAGTCGGACACGCTCAGCGCGGGCAACACGGTCACCACCTTTGACACGCCCTTCTGCAAGGTGGGGCTTGGCATCTGCTACGACCTGCGCTTCGCCCCGTACGCCATGCTCTTGCGCGAGCAGGGCTGCAAGCTGCTGCTTTACCCGGGCGCTTTCAACACCACCACGGGCCCGCCGCACTGGGAGCTGCTGCAGCGCGGCCGTGCGCTCGACAACCAGGTCTTCGTGGCCACGGCCTCGCCTGCGCGCAACCCCGAGTCTGCTTACCAGGCCTGGGGCCACTCGTCCATCGTCAGCCCATGGGGCGAGGTGCTCGCCACCACGGAGCACGACCCGGCCACCGTCATCGCGGAGATCGACCTCAACCGCGTGGACGAGGTGCGCCAGAGCGTGCCCATCTCCAAGCAGGTGCGCCTGGACGTCTACAACCCGGTGTCGCTGGTCAAGAAGTGAACAGCACAGAAAGCACACAAAGAGCGCCCTCCCGTCCTCCTTCGCCGTCGGCGCGCTCCATCGACCATCGAGGTCTCTTGCTTTCACGAGCGCCCGCCCGTTCTCCGTCGCCGTTGGCGCGCTCCATCGATCACTTACCAGTTCTCTTGCTGCGCTTGGCGCCCTCGTTAGTTTGGTTGGAACTTTTGGATCGCAACTGCAACCTCGGCGCGATGTGGGATCCTGCGAACCGGAGCCACGACGTCGTGGCGGCGTTTGGGCGCGTCAGGACTCACAAACAACGACGTCAACGCCAACTGGTTCAAAGCTCACCCTTCTGCGCCTGCAACTCCTGCCTGCTTGGCTGCTTGTGGTGCCCGTTTGACGAGTCCGGATCGCTTGGTGGGGGGCTGGCGGGGGCCAGGGAAGATGGCAAGATCCAATCGCTCGGACGCGCCCTGCATTGCTTGGCAGGCGTTGCAGAGATCAAGCGGGCCGTCCGTGCTGCTTTGCGGCATCGTGCAGCACAGCTGGTCCAAATTGTGGCCATTGTGCGCGCCAGACGCAGTGCACGTACAACGCCGTCTGAGGCCACAGCTTCGTGCGTCATCTTTGCTGGCGACTGACAAAGCGTGTGGACTGGCGGCGGAATCGGAGGTGCCAGCAGCTCGCAATCGCGCGCAGACCGGCAATCGAGAAACTCGACAGAGAAGAGCGCAAAACGACAACTGCTGCCACCGCAAAGTCCTTGCTGCAGCTGCCAACGCCGCTGCGACTGACAAAGGACAAGGAAGGATGGCAAGCTTCTCGCGGCTGGCCCTCGGGGGCGCCGCCGCCGTGCTGATGACCGGCACGGCCGCCGGAAACCCGCTGACGGACATGCCAGACGCGTCCGGCCCCGGCGGGCGCGAGCGCATGCAGGAATGGGCGCGCTCACTGCCGGCGTTCGGCGAGACCCAGTTCACCGGGACCTCGCGCATGCCCAGCCCCGAGTACTGGGGCGACCTGAGCATCTACCAGGTGTTCCCGGACCGCTTCAACAACGGGGACAGCAGCAACGACTTTGCCAACTTGCGCCAGTTCCAGACGGACCAGACCGCGTCGGGCAACCTGGAGCGGCTCCACACGTTCCGCCACGGTGGCGACATCCGCGGCATGATCGACCGCCTCGACTACATCGAGAGCACTGGGGCGGAGATCTTCTTCCCGACCTCGTTCTTCTTCAACAACGAGGGACAGTTCCACGGATACTGTGTGAGCAACCTGCTCGAGGTGGACCCCAACTTGGCACCCTGGCCGACTTTCAGGAGCTCGTGCAGAAGGCGCACGCGCGCGGCATCCGCGTCGTGATGGACTTTGTCATCAACCACCTGTGCGACCTGTCCACCGTCTACGACCGGTACCCGACAAGGACGAGCACAACGAGTGCGTGGACGCGCTGTGGAACATCGAGGACACCTGCTCGAGCGAGGAGGACTTTATCAACCGCAACAACGGGTTCGTGCCAGGCCGCGCCAACTTGATCTTTGGCGAGACCATGTTCAAGCCGCTCAAGCGCCAAGAGTACTTTTCGCGCTGCGGCGTCAGCATCTTTTACAGCGGCGCGGACACCTTCCCGGACGCAAAGTACAGCGACTTTGTGGTCGAGATGCTCGACCTGCAGCTCGGCCACCCGGACGTGCAGCTCGCGCTAACCGAGATGGCAAAGTACTGGATCGCGGCGGCGGACGTCGACGGCTTCCGCCTGGACGCCGCCAAGCACGTGGCCGATGCCTTCCTGCCGTACTTTAGCTCCGAGGTGCGCGACTACGCGCTGTCGCTTGGCAAGGACAACTTTTACGTCATCGGCGAGGTCGTCCGGGCCCCTGGTGGCAGGCGCGCATCGCCGGCAACATCGCGGGCGACGACAACGGCGGCAACCTGCTCCGCAACAACCGCAACAAGCAGGTCATTGCGGCCACGCAGCCGGTTTGGTCGGCCCACCCAAAGTCGCCCTTCCCGGGCACCAACGGGTCTACGACTTTGCGCACTCGGGCGCCACCAAGGACGTCGCCCGCGGCGACAAACCCCTACCGCATCCAGCAGACGCTCGAGGACTCGCAGCGCGGCGTGCTTGCCAAGAGCGCCGACGTGGGCCAGTTCTTCATCCATGTCGACATTCACGACTGGCGCCGCCTGCTCGCGGACGGCCAGCCCATGGGCGTCGCGCTCTCCGCCTTCTCGTACCTCTTCACCGCGCGCGGCATCCCCCGTCTACTACGGCACCGAGCAAGGCTTTAGCGGGACGTGCGACCCCGACCTCGCCAACATCCCCATCGACGCGGGCACTGAGGAAGCCCGCCAAAAGCAGCTCGGCGTCTGCCGCGCCAAGGAGGGCGTGCTCGGCGACGAGGGCGTGCTCGACCCGGACGCCGTGTACCGCCAGACCATGTGGGTCGGCGGCGGATACGCGCTCGGCATGGTCGAGTTCGAGCGCCAGCAGGCGCTCGCGGGCATCTCCAAGCCGGAACAGATCGAGAACATCTACAAGGCCAACAACTGGCGCGAGGACCCCTACCTGCAGGACAACCCGATCCTCGCCACCGTGCGCCGCGGCAACTGGATCCGCAAGGGCTGCACGGCGCTGCGCCGCGGCGACCAGTGGATCCGCTGGGGCGACCAGGACGGCCGCGGCCTCCTTGTCTCCTCGCGCCTCTACAAGGACCAGGAGATCATCACCTTTGTCAACTTTCGCAACGAGTGGCGCAACGACCTGCCGGAGGTCTGGGCCGACTACAACGTCGCCATGGACGCCCGAAGCCGCGGCAAGCCCAACAAGTACGTCAACCTGCTCAACCCGGACCAGACCGCCTTCGTCGTGCAGGTTGAGGGCGGCGGCTTCAAGCTCCGCAGCAACACCGTCACCGCCATCGGCCCGTACAGCGTCGTCATTTGGGTGCGCGAGGACTTTGTCGACAGCGACGGCTGGTGCGACTACCACCAGGCGCTGCGCTGCAACGACCGCGAGCCGGAGGAGCCGTCGCGCGTTGCGCCGCAGTCTCCCAGTACCGACGAGGACAAGCTCGAGACCCCGGGGGCCGCCCCCTCGGCGCCCGTCGTCGCGGGCGCCTCCGCTGGCGCCATGCCGTCTTCGCGGCCGCCGCCGCGCTCTTCGTGCGCCGCCGTCGCCAGGCCGCCGACTCGTCCGCCGCGCCCCCCGTCGCCAGCGTCGTGGACGTCAGCTCCGCCCCGCACTCGGGCGAGCCCTGACTGACATGTGGCGCCTGACAACCTAACACATAACCCGTCTTCTTTAATTTGCGTACGGTACCGTACTTGCAGAGCGCCGCGAATCCCTGCAACCTCAGACCCAGTCGCGGCTGACTGCCAGCGAGGGACCCGTGAGGCAGCCTCGTGGATCGACTTGGTACGTAGAGTGGACTGACGTCCCGACAGTCACGCCAACAACGACCGGCCCGCAGCAGGCAGCAGTACACGTACGCGTGCGGACGACCAGGCCGACCAAGATCCCTGCCTGGACACGATGCAGCCAAAGGTACTTTTATCGTACGTACCCAACCACAAACCGAGCAAGCCAAAACAGCACTCTGCCGTAGTTTTTGGTACTCCGGCCATCGGTTGGTACTCCGATCGTTTGAAACTTCCAAAAAAAACCGCCGCAGAGATCGATCGATGACATCGATCGATCGATCATCCATCGGTCGGAGATGGTAAAGTTGCAGCACGAGATGGACGCGACGGCCGCTGGCGCGAACGGCGTCATGGCGCCGCTCGAGGCCGCGAAGGCGCGCGCGCGAGCGCACGCGCGCGCCTACGCTCGGCTGCGCCGGTCGGGCGACGAGGCTGTCGTACCGCGCAGCGTTGTGCAAGCGCAATCGGCGCGCATTGCGCAGCTCGAGGAGCTCCTAGCACGACCAGAAGCGCGCTGCTCGCGCGGGCAGAGCAGGAGCAGGAGCAGAGGAGAAGCCCGTGATGGTGGTGCTAGAAGATAACGAGACCACGCTCTTCCACCAGCGCGAGCGATTTCTGCGCAAGCTCGCCGACGCGCGGGAGCAGGTGCGGGCGGCCTCCGCGCGCATGGACCGCATGGAGCGCGCGCACGCCGAGGAGCTCGAGGCAATCCGCAGCCGCTCAGAGGCCGCCCGCGCCAGCGATGCGGCCGACCGCCGCCAAGCCGAGCTCATGCTCAAGCGGGCGCTGGCCGTGCAGCCCAAGGTGCACAGCCACGTCGCTGCTGTGGGCGCTGCAGCGCGGCGTGAAGCGCAACCGGGAGACTGCTCTCTCGCGCGCCTGGAGCGATGGCGCGCCTTCAGCATGGCCGCGGCACACGCCGCCAGCGCCGCCGCGAGGATCCGCGGGCTGCAGAGCACCACGGAAGCCATCGCGAGCAGCGGCAGCGTGCGCGTCGCGCGCCTTCGAGCTCTCTCGTGCGTCCTCTCGCGCGCCGTGGACGCCGAGTCGAGGCAAGCCGTCGCTGGCCGCGCTTTTGCGCGCTGGAGCGCGGCGTCAGCGGCCAGTGGCAAGGCGCAGCGCACGCTGCGCGCGATGGTGGCGCGAGCCGGACGCGGCTTGCTTCGAGATGGCTTTGGGCGCTTTAAGCGCGCGGTACGGAAGAGGGCAGAGCGGGAGTCCCGCATCGCGTCCGTTGCCGGCGCGTTCGGCAAGCGCTGGCGCGCGCTGGCGCTGCGCTGGGCAATGCGGCTGTGGCGCAAATCGGTGGCTGCATACGAGAGGCGTCGGAATGCCTGCCGGAGGATTCGAATCGCGAGATCCCGGGCGGTGAAGGCGGCGGCGCTGGGCGCATTGAGGCGGCACGCGCGCAGTGCGGCCGCGGCCGCCCGGCTGCTACGAGTGGTACAAGTTGGCTGGCAGCGGCGCGTTGTAGGCCACTGGCGCCGGGAAACCGCCGCGCTGCGCGACATGCAGACGCGAGCTAAGCTTGACGACGCCCGAGAAGAGCTCGGCAAGGTTCGCCGAGACTGCGAGACAGAGGTCCGACTCGTTCGCGCCGCCGCCATTCTTGAGAGGCATCTCGTGCCGGCACAGAGCGCTCGTCCGCGCCTGTCTTGCCTCCGCGGTGCTGCTGTGCAACTCTTGCGAGACGAGGGGCGCTTCCTCCGCGCAAAGTGCAGTACGGCCGACCGCCGGCGCACGCTCGAGGACTCTTGGCGCAAATGGTGCCTTCAAGCCGCGCAACGGCGCGGGCTCAGAGCCTTGTTCCGGCGCCGCGCGCTCCGAAAACTGCGCCAGCGCGCGTGCCAGCTCCACGCCGTGCGACGCCTTGCCAAGGCAATAAACCGCAACGTGTGCCGCTCCGTGCTCGGACATACGCAGCGAAACACGACGGCGGCGGCAGCTCGTCAAAGTGGTGCGTAGTGCACGCGCCCGCGGCTTGCGACGCGCCATGGAGCTTTGGTCCCGGGCCACGGACGACATGTACAAGCGCAGCGTATTGGACGAGGTCTCGGAAGGCGTGCACCACGTGGGCTTGCTTTCGAGCGCGAGGACCTTGCTGTTGCTGTGGCGCCGGCAGCGCGCGCTCGAGCAGCGCGAGGCGCTGCGAAACTTGCGCGAGAATGTCCAAGCCTGCCGCAACCGCGAGCGGCGCCTGGGCGCGCTGTGCCAGACCTTTGACGCTGTCGTACGGCCCGCCGCGCGCCGGCGCTGCCGTGCACCCTTCAAGCGCTGGCATCGCAAGTTGGTAGTTTTTACCGCGCGCTGCGCGGCTCATGGCACGCACGCGCTTGCGCATCGTCTTGCAGGAAGCCTTTTGCGCGCTGCAACGGTGCCGCTCGCGGGGGCTGGAGCTCGCCAAGGCCAGGGTGATGCAGGACCTGGGAACTGCCGCCGGGACCTCGACAACCTCAAGAATGCTGAGGCGGCCGCATTAGCGTTGTCCAGCACTCGCCAAGCACGCGTCGACCGCGAGCGGGCGCTGCGGGTTGAAACGTTCGTCGACCAGCGTGCGACACGAGTTCTTTCCCGCGTGTGGCGCGCGTGGGCCTCTCGCGTGCAGTCGAGTCGCGTGCGAAGGATGGTAGCCTTCTCGCAGCGCACCTCCGCGCGCGCGCGCCGGCGCGAGCTCGCATTTTGGCGGTGGCGCGCAGCTGCAGGTGTCGCCCGGCAACGGCGCATCGCGACGTGCCTGCAGCTCGCAAGCCTCGCCAAAGCAGTCTGGGTGGGCCGCGCGAGGCGGTCCAACGTGGCCCTGACGCGCATCGCTTTGGCGACGTGGCGGCGGAACGTTGCGCCCCGGCGCGTCGGGCGCCTGTGCCAAATTTGGGCAGACGTCAAGCTCAAGCGATCCCTTGGTCGCATGGCGCTTCGGCACCTGCGCGCCGTCACACAACTCCACGGGCGCTTCGCGTTCCTTAAGGGCAAGCTCAAGCAGCTGGACGATGGTGCGGCCGCGCTCGTAGAGCAGTACCGGGCTTCAGAGACGCAGAGCCGCCGGATCCTGCTTGTCGCCCTGCAGGCCGTACTGCGCAAGCACCGCTTCGTTTGCATGTCCAAGGCCTTTCTGCGCTGGCAAGCGCGTGCCTTTGGGTTTGACAATCGTGGACGGGGAGGCGCTCGAGCTCGCCTCGGGTCCTGCCCCGTTTGTCGAGGAAGGCACAAACCCTGCAGGCCGCCTGGATCTCGATACCGCCACAAGCCCCATCCACAGAGCCGATATGGACATGGCGACCAGTCCCATGGCGCCGCATGCCGCCTCGTTTGCGACATCGCCACTCAAGCGTAGCGGCAAGGGCGCTTCGACCAGCCCATGGTGTGGGACACGGCACCGGCACGAGCCCCATGATGCGACACTCCGCGGCGGCGGCGACTTCACCTTCCCGGCCGCACGCTCAAGCGGTTGGAGTTGGCACGAGCCCGCGCTGGGTTTGACTGTCGCGACGAGTCCGATGCACCGCCAGACTTCGGCCGGGACCCAGCCCGATGCAGACGACCGAAGTTGACGACGGCACGAGCCCAATGCTGCGCCAGGCGTCTGCGAGCACAAGTCCGCTGCACGCGACAGAGGTAGAAGGTGCGACAAGCCCAATGCACAGGCAGGCCTCGTTCGGAACGAGCCCGATGCACGCGCTCGAGGCGGAGGGGTCAACAAGCCCCATGCACCGGCAGAGCTCGTCTGGAACAAGCCCGCTGCATGCAATTGAGGCTGAAGGCGCGACAAGCCCGATGCATAGGCAAACCTCCTTTGGCACGAGCCCATGCATGCTGCCGAGGCCGAAGGGGCAACGAGCCCAATGCAGCAACAGAGTTCCTCCGGCACGAGCCCGATGCACGCTGCCGAGGCGGAGGGCGCGACAAGCCCCATGCACAGGCAGAGCTCCTTTGGAACAAGCCCCATGCATGCCGACGAAGCAGAGGCACAACGAGCCCGATGCATCGGCAGAGATCGTCTGGAACAAGCCCGATCCGCGCAGACCGCGCTACGAGAGTCACAAGCCCGATGCGTCGCCAGAGCTCCTTTGGGACAAGCCCGATGCCGACCGATCTAGCGGTCGGCGCGACAAGCCCAATGCAGCGTCAAAGCTTTTGGGACGAGCCCCATGCCGACCGAGCAAGCAGTCGGTGCAACCAGCCCAATGCAACATCAGAGCTCCTTCGGGACCAGCCCGATGCAGCCCGACCAGGCAGTTGGCGCGACCAGCCCCATGGGCGGCAGAGCTCTTTCGGGACGAGCCCCATGCCGACCGAGCAAGCGGTGGGCGCGACCAGTCCAATGCAACGCCAAAGCTCCTTCGGGACCAGCCCAATGCAGCCCGAGCAGGCAGTTGGCGCGACGAGCCCGATGGGACGACAAAGCTCCTTTGGACAAGCCCAATCCAAGGACTGCAATCGGAGGGCGCGACGAGCCCGATGCGACGCCAAAGCTCCTCGGGCACAAGCCCAATGCCCGCCAAGCTCTCAACCAGCACCACAAGCCCGATGAAGCGCCAGAGCTCGGCGGGCACGAGCCCGATGGTCCGGGACCGCGGGCCGCCTGTCGTGGGTTTGCCAGCCGACTCGCCGCACATCGGCGACAGGTCCCCACCGATTCTCCGTGTAGACACGGGGTTTCGTGCAGTTGCACGGGCTCCACAGTCGTCGTTGTCGTCGCCGTCAACTCGACTGCGCCGCCCGACGCAGCGTGTGGCGCAAAGCCAGGCGACCCAGCATGCCCCACCGAGACTCCAGGCGGCGACTCCGAGCCAACGCGTCATCCAAACTGTCGCCATGGCTCCTCGACCTGCTAAACGTTCTGCGAGCTCAAGCACCGGACCCGCGCGTCACACCTGGAGACGCAAACGCACGAGATACCCGTGCCGGCCCCGCGCTCGCCCATGCAGCTTCCGCGGGAGATGGCAATGGACGCAGGTGTCGGAGGGGCGAAAACTTTCGCGCCACTAAACGACGAGGAGTTTGTCGCGGTCGAGGACGAGCTTGGTTGGCAACTCGAGCAGCAGCAGCAGCAGCAGCAGCAGCAGCACACGGACCTCGAGCTGATTGAAACGCGCAACGAGCTAGCGCAGGTCCGCCGGCAGCACGTGCGGTTTCTGGCCGCGCAATACATTGCTGAGCACCACTCCAACCGGTCGCTCGAGACCATTGTCAGGGGGATGCGGCGCGAGGACAGTGAAACTAAGGGCGGAAGCGAAATCGGCTGGTCCGACGAAGACGAGGAGGACGACGAGTTGGAAGAGAGCTCCAGTCAAGGAAGCAGCATTGACGATGTCGACGAAGCGCCGCGGCGGCGGCGAAAGGGCCGCGCAGCGGCCACCGCAGCCCAAGGTAACGCTAAACTTCTAGAGACGGATTGATTATGGTTGTGCGTGTAGTGGCATCAGCAGCTCTCCGTATGCTGCCGATAAGCATGCAGAGCCCGCAGCGCCGCCACCTTGCGGTCAAAGGCCTTGGGGCTTCGAACCGGGCTTCTGCCGCGGTTCTCCGCGACGGTTTTGCGGTACCGCTCCAGCGAGTACAGCTGCTGACCCTTCTCTTCGATGCGCTCCACGAGTGCTGTAAGTTCTGCGCTCCGAGACTGGCATAGCCCTTGCCTGATGTCGTCAGCAGATACCGCTTCCAACCGTTTTTGGTAAGTGTCAGAGAGCTCCTCCATCTCGCGCCGCAGCGATGCGATCACCCAGAGATCTCGCGCTCGCTCGTCTCACTCCTCCTGCCGCTGGCTGCGCCCAGAGAGCCCGACCGCGGAGTTCCGGCCGTTCGAGCCGCGGGGCTCCGTTGCTCGGCGTAGACTGCCCGCGTTCCCACTTCCTCGTCCTGGTCTTGGTCGTCCTGGTCCTGGTCCTCGTCCTCCTCGGACTCGCTCGCCCCCTTGCTCGCGGCCCGCGACGGACCCGACCCGGGCGCTGGCAAACCGTACGCGAGGTCGTCGGCCAAAGCGGACTGGGTCTGTCCGTACACCGAAAAGGACGGCGCCGGGCTCTTGCTGAGCAAGAAAGGCACCGGGTGGCCCAGGTTGGCGCGCAGGATCTGCTTGTCGAGGCTCTCGGAGCTGCTCGAGCGCGGGCGCCGCCCCTGGGGGCAGCTGCCCTTCGCCTCCGCCGCGACCCACCGCTGTCGCCGGGTCGCCGTTGCGGCCCCGAGCAACCTTGGCCTCGGCCCGTCGCTGTGTGTGCCGCCGACTGGCGGGACGCGCTTTTTCCGGGCGGCCTTGCCCTTGCGGGGCCCGGCTTCCGAAAGCTTTACGACGAGGTTCTGGTTGAGCGCGACCAAGTCCTGGATGTGCGCCTCGAGCTCCCCGCGCTCGTCCGCCGCGTCCTGGAGCTGCGCTTGCTTGATAGTAACGTGCTTTTCGAGCTCGGCGTAGCGCCGCTTGCCTGCCTCCACCTCCTCCCGGAGCAAGGCTTCGACTTCCCCGCGTGTCTTCCTTTCTTCCGAGAGCTCGTGCTTTAGCGAAGCAAGCTCGGTACGCTGCGCTGCCGCCTGCTCCTGCACGGCGTCCAAGCGCGCTTGCATGGCCTTGAGTTGCTCGCGCAGCCCTTCCGCGGTCTTGCGGCTCTCTTCCTCGCGAGTTTCGAGCTTGACGCGAACCTCTTGCTGCATGCGCAGGTCATGCTCTGCATTCTCGTTCTTCTCTTTGAGCGCCTCGATTGCCTGCTGTTGTCTCGCCGCGCCCTCGTCGGCTCGCACGGCGGCCTCTTCAGCCCGCTCGAGGTCGCGCTCGAGCCGGCGTATCTTGTCCTGCAGCGCGTTCATCGCCGCAGCGACTGCCGCGCTCGAAGACAGCAGTCCAGCCGCCGGGTCGCGCGTCGCCGCCATCGCGGATGCCGTCATGCGCGGGCCTTCGGCGAGGCGCCTCGCCCGCAACAAGCTGGCCTCCCTGGCGCTCGTGTCCATCCTCCTCCTGGCGTAGCCGGAGCTGGCGCTGTGCACGCTCTCGCGCCGCGAGGAATCGAGCCACTCGGCGCCTGTGTCGTCGTCGTCGTCACTGTCGCCCTGCACGGAAATGTCCACGCTACCCGATCGGTGCAGGTGGACCTTGGTGGCGCTGCCGCGCTCAGCGGGCGAGACTGGTGCAGATGCTGCTGATGTTGATGATGCAGCAGCTCGCGCCGCGCCGAGTCGCCCTTCGACTCGAGCACGGACCCGCCCGCCGAAGAGGCCCTGCCCCACGCCGACGCCGAGTCCTTGGCCCACGTGGGGCCCCACGTGGCAGCCGACAGGTACATGTCCGCGTCGCTGAGAGGCTCCATCGCCTCGGCTTTGTCCAACGGCCAAGATGACCTGGAGCCCGTGGTCGGAAGACGTCTCGGGTCATTGCAAAGACGTCGTGATGTCATTAGATGACGTCAGATGACACCGAAGAGGTCATTAAAGTTCACCTGGCGCCAGTGATGGGCGGCGCGTCCCAGGACAGGGAAGATCGGCGAGATGGCCGCGGAGGACGCTGGGCTCGCGCAGGCGCTGCTGCTGCTCGCGCTCAAGGAGGCGGTGCGGCGCGTGGTCGCGCTGGCCGTCAGTCGCGCCGAGCTTGCGCTGCGCGGCGAGGACGAGCTGGTGGAGCTGGATGACAGCGCCTCCGAGGTCGCGGGCTCCTGCAAGTGCTCGAGCTGTGCCTGTGGCACGGACTCCGCGCGGCGCCGCGCGCTGGCACGGGCGGCGAGAAGGCCGGCAACCCGCTGCTCCAGGTGAAGACGCAGCACCTGGCGCCTGGCGAACGGCACCTGTGGGATTATGTGCTGGCGCTCGAGGCGATTAACCCGGCCGTGTTCGGGCCGAGCATCCTGCTGGCGCGCATGAACAGCCAGGCGCGCACACCGCGCGGTCTGTGCAGGGCCTGGCTACGTCAGCTGCTCAACCAAAACTCGCTCGAGTTCACGCTGCGAGCGCTGACAAGACTGCGGGGACGGTCGGGGCGCGCTACTATGAAGACTGGGCCCTCCTGCGCGTGCAAGGCGGGCCGAGCCGCACGGTGCTGTTCGACCTTTTGACGGCGCTTAACGACGTGGGCTTTGCCGTGCGCCTTGACACGGGGCTGGACCACGCTGCGCCCATGCCGCCTGGCGCGGCGCTGAGCGAGGCTGCGCTGCGCGCCGGGCCGCTCGTCGAATCGTGTATCATGGCCTCCACTTGCCCCGTAGAGCACGGCCTGCGCACCGTGCTGGTAGATGCCCATGACGACCCGGCAGCCTCGGGTCGCTTTGTGCACGTCGAGCAGCACGTGTTTGCCAACAAGGTCTCAGGCTTCCAGCTTCGCTTTGAGGCGGCAGAGAGAGGCCCGTGCGGCTGGGGCCTCTTTCCAGCGCGGGCAGGGGCCGCGCCATTGTATTTTTGTCCTGGCGAGGCACAGGAGCCGCCGCTCTCAGGTTGGGAGGTCGGCGCGGCAATGGCAAGTACGGTGCCGACGCTCACTCGATTGCACTATGCGCAAGGCCTTCTCGCGGCGGTGCGAGGCGGCGCGTACAACGTCCACAAGGAGGTTTTGCTTCGCGACGAGCTGCAGGCGGTGGGCGTCGAAGTGCGCCAACTTTTGGCGCGCAAGGCGCGCCTGGACGAGCTACGCAAGATGGACCCTGCCGAATTCGCAGTGGCACAGGAAGCACAGGTGAAGGCGGCCGCTGCTGCGCAACAGGCTGCTGCGCCGCCGCCGCCGTTACCGCTGCCGCTGCCAATGCCGATGCCGACGCCGATGCGCAACAAGAAATGCCTGATAAAGTGGTTTCTGCTGATGCTGATGCCGAGGTCGAGGTCGACGCGGTCGAGGTCGACGCGGAGGACGCGATCGAGGCCGACGCGGAGGACGCCAACGAGGCCGACGCGGAGGACGCCATCGAGGCCGACGCGATCGAGGCCGATGCGGAGGACGCCAACGAGGAGGCCGCATCAAGTGACGCTCCCGCGGGTGCCGCGGCCCTTTGCGAGGACGACGGCGTGGCCGGCGCGGAATCGGACGACCTCGCGGCCGCTAACGAGTCTAACGTTAGCATGCTGTCTGAGAACGCAGAGGCCCAGGGCGGCGAGCGAGAAAACCAGCCCGAATCCGCCGACTTGCCGGGCCAGCAAGATGCTGGTGGTGACTCAGCGAGGCCCGAAGAGGCGGTCGGCGACGGTGCGGCGGCGGCAAGCGAAGGCGAAGAAGAGGAAGAGGAAGAGGACGGCACCGACGGCGAGGCGACGACTAGCACGGACAGCGAGAGCAGCGGACGTGCCGACGGGCAGCCAGCGCCAACCGCTGAACAGGATGATGTCGCCGAGGCCGCGACTCCGCCCTCGGACAGCAATACGGACCAGGAGTCGACCGCGACCACGACGAAAAGCAAGAGGAAGAAGAAGAAGAAGAAGCGCGCCGCCAAGGTGCTAGTAGCCGACTCGATGAGGGTGGCGAGGCGTTCCCGTTCAGGAAGCCCGGGCCTGTGCGCACCAAGACCAAGTCCAAGACCTCCTCTCTGGTGGCCGCTACGGTTTTCGACACGCCAAAGCCACTGCAAAGCGACCAGGTCGACGATGAGCTCGAGTCCTCCTCGCCGCTGCCGCTGGCGGCAGAAGCGGGAGGCGACGAAGAAGAAACAGGAGGAGCGCATGGAGAGGTTTGCGCGCGAGGAGGAAGCTATGCTTGCCGAGTACGTCGCTGAGCAGGAAGCGCAAGCTCCTGGAGATGCAACGGAGACGCAAGTTGAGGCAAACGACGGCACGGTAGCGCGGCCAACGTCCGACTCGGTTGCGTCGAGCGGGTCGGCCGACTCGGAGGAGCTGCGCGGCCTCGTGCGCGAGTACATCCGGCTCGAGTCGGGCGAGGTGCGAGCGAAAGAGATTGCATCCGAGATATACACGCGTAGCGGCTACATGATCGGGCCACTGCAAGTCGGCACGGCGGCGCATTCCCGCGGGTCGGGCGGGCCAAAGCAGTTGGATCGGCCAGAGAGGGCAACGATCTTGGCGGTGGCGGAGACGACGGCGGCGACGGGAGCGATGCGGAGGCGGGGGTCGCTGCGACCGGGCCCGACGGCTCAGGCGACAACGACGAATTGGACCTGGAGGGCTACGTGGTCACGGACGCCCAGGTTGCTGGCCAATACGTGAGTGGCGGACAGGACTCGCACGTGCGGTTTATTGTCCGTGTCCAGCTAGAGCGCGGCACTGTCGACGAGCGGCAGAGCGGCGTAATGCGCGGCGACGCGTCGCTGATGCTACTCAACGACGGACGACACAGACGACGAGGGCCTCCCAGACGGGCAGCGGCCTGTGCCCGAGCGGACCACGCTGACGGTGCAGCGCAGATAATGACTTTAAGGAGCTGCACCGGCGCCTGCAGGAGGAGCTCGGCCCGTCGTTTGAGCTTCCAGCGCTCCCCAAGACGGCCTGGGTGCGCAGTTTCTCGGAGGACTATATTCGCAAGAAACGGGTAGCGCTCAAAGCGTACCTGCACGACCTGCTGGCGCACAAGCCGTTGGGTCACCAGCCGCTGTCCGAGCACCCGTTGTGGTGGCCTTCCTGACCAAGGACGCAAACGCGCGCCCGCGAAGCAGCCGCGGAGACACGGGCGGCCTCCGCGTGAAGCTCATCACAGAAAAGCGGCCAGAGCCCAGCGCGCTGCGCCAGGACGAGAGTGGCGGCCTGGCCGAGCAGGATTTTAAGTGCGCGCTGTGTGCCGCGCAGCTGAGCACCTGGGGCAACAGCACCGGGCTCTTTCGCATCAGCCGGGACCGCGCCCGCGACTCGGCGCGCTTCTGCAGCTACCTCGAGCGCTGGTTTTGCCCGGCCTGCTTTGCGCACGGCCGGCCGGATGCGGGAGGGGGGAGGCAGCGGAGGAGGCGGGCGCTGTTCAGGACGACTTTGTCCGACTGCTTCCCACCCGCGTGCTCAACCATTGGGACTTTGACCTCTACCCAGTGTGTTTCTCTGCAGCCGAGTATCTCGACAGCATCTACGAACACGCCGTCCTGTGCGTGTCGGCCACCAACCCGCAGCTCTTCTCGTCTGTACAAGCCTTGCGCGACGCGCGCTTGGTGCGCTTGCAGCTCCTGCACGCGCGCGAAGCTGTGCAGCACTGCGCCAATTGGGAGGACGAAGACGTGGCGGCGCTCAAGGGCCGGCCACACCTATTTTCGGACACAGAGCTATACAGCATGCGCGACTTGCAGGAGATGTTCCAGGGAACGCTGGTGCCCACACTGATGCAGTCTCTTGGCCGGCTTGCGGCGCACATCACCGCGGACTGTGACCTGTGCCGGGCGCAGGGCCGGATCTGCGACATTTGCAGCGGCACGGACATCCTCTACCCGTTCCAGATCACCACGGTGGTGCAGTGCCGCAGTTGCGAGGGCTATTTCCACCGTCGCTGCTTTGCCAACGTCGGCGGGGAAGGCCATTGCCCACGCTGCTTGCGCGCTCGGCGGTAGATTAGCGATATCGGTGATTATGATCAACCCTTGCGCTTGGTCTTGGGCAGCTTGACTGCGCGCAGCATCGAAGTGAGGCCGCCGCTCTGGCTCGTCTTCGGGGGCGGCTCGGCAAACTCAAACTTTTGCTGCAGGTCCTCGTGCGGCGTATCTTCTGGAGGCACATCGAACGGGGTCGACTCGCTCGCGTCGTCCTCTTCCTCCTCGTCGCCCGCCTCTTCCTCTTCGTCTTCCTCTTCGTCTTCCTCTTCGTCTTCCTTTTCTCTGCCTTGTCCAACTTGTCCCGCTTGCTCGTCTCGGGCCTTGCCACCCTCGCTCAGGCTCTTTTCTTCCTCGTTAGGCCCAGCTTGCGCTTGCCTTTCTGGCTCGCCTCGCGGCGTGGCTGCCTCCTCGTTCTGATTCGCCTGGTCCGGTCGCTGGTTGGCTTCAGCGGACTTGGGGAGCGCCGTGTCGCGAAGGATCTCCTCTACGCGCTTCTCAGCCGCGCGCTCTCGCGCCTGCTTGACGGCGCCCGCCGTGGAGCTCGGCACAGGTCGTGGCTTGTCGCCAGGAAACCCCAGGACGAAGGTATTCAGATTCAGATTCTTGCGGCCAGCGGCCTGGACCTGCACGACACGGCGGCCAGGAAAGAGGTGGCTCAGCAGCTTGAGAGCCCGCAAGTCGGTCACCGGCTGATCGTAGGCCGGGACCAGGACGCCGCCGTTGGCCACGTAAAAGCCCATGTAGCGCGCATCAAGGCGATGCACGGCCTTGACGGCAGCCTCCAGCGTGTCGACCACTGTCTTTGCCGTGCCACGCGGCACGATCATGGTCTCAGGCTGCACGAAGCGGGCCATGGGAAAATCGACAGCAACGCGCGCCCCGCCAATGAATGCGCGTAGCTCGCCAAGCGGCACCGGCGCAATGGCCGGGTCCGGGTGGAACTTACCTGTGCCGTCGACATCCAGGAATGGTGTGAGGAGGGCCTCGCCCGCGGCGCAGCGCATCTCGGGACCTAGATACCACTGCATGCGTTCGAGTTCGGCGAGCTGCTCCACGGGCGTTGGTCGCGGCCCAAGCGCGCCAAACTCGCAACGCGCGCCTCGCCGCCCGGTCCGCGCGCGAAGCCAACAGGATGCCCGTCAGCCCAGCTCGCCGGCGGGTTGGCCAGCTGCACCAGCCTCACATGGTCCGGCAGCGACTCTCTCGCCCGGCGCCATGTCGCGGCGTCGGCGACGCACACAGACGTGGGCTCGAACTGGGAGAGCGCCGCGGCGACCTCAAAGGCCATCTCCTCATCTGCATGGCCAAGTACGTACGCAAAGGCGTGCGGCTCCCAGCATGGCACGAGCCCCGAGCAGCCGTGCTCTTGCGGCGCGCGGGAGGCGGGCCGCTGCGCGACGCGCTTGCCCAGCGAGCGGTACGCTTGCAAGAAGCGCCCGCCCTTTACTGGCGCGGGCCTCGCAGCGCGCGTCCACGGCCTCCTCCGCCGCCTCGCCCTCCCCATCTGCTTGCGCGTATGCCGCGAACGGACACAGGACAACAGGGCAAGCGGCGAGGTCAAGGTCAAGGTCGAGATCGAGGTCGAGATCGAGGTCGAGATCGAGGTCGGGGTGGGCGTCAAGGTTTCACATGTCGCGGATGCGGCGGAAGGCGGTGCCCGGAAAGTCGGGGTCGCGGTTCTCGAGGTACGAGGCGACGCCCTCCTTGGAGTCCGGTGCTGCAGGGCCTTCTTGAGCAGGCTCTGCGCGTTGTCCGAGGACTGGCGCAGCGTCGTCGTGGCGTCGCCGTAGACCTGACTCTTGATCTCGGCAAGGCCAGCCGGCGAGCACTCGCGAGCCATGCTGCGCGCGTAAGCGAGCGTCTCGCGGAGCAGCGTGTCGGCGTCCGGGTAGGAGCGCGTGACCAGGCCCATGCGCGCAGCCTCGTCACCCAGAAAGACGCGGGAGCTCATCAGGATGTCCAGCGAGTTGGAGGTGCCACAACGCGGGGAAGCACCCACGAGAGGCCGTGCTCGGCGATGAGGCCGCGCTTGACGAAGGCCGAGGTGAACTTGGCCTTGTCCGTCGTGAAGCGGATGTCCGTCATGAGGGCGAGCACGAAGCCAAGTCCGGCGCACGGGCCGTTGATGGCCGCGACGATGGGCTTGCTGATCGCCAGCGCCTGGATCTGCTCGATGTTGCGCCGCGGCTTGTCCGAGCCGGGCTTGCGCGAGCCGAGCGTCTTGAGCACGTTCATCTCTGCGCCGGCGCAAAAGCCGCGTCCCGCGCCAGTCACCACGATGACGCGGACTTTGTCGTCGGCGTCCGCGCGGTCGAGCGCGTCAAAGTATTCGGCCTGCATCTCGGCCGTGAGCGCGTTCAGGCGTTTGGGCCTGTTGAGGGTCACCAGTGCCACGCCGCCATCCAGCACTTCGTACAGCACATCCTGCCCTCCCTGGGCCGCCGTGGGCTCTGCTGCCAGCTGCTGCTGCTGCTGCGGCTGCCGCTGCTGGTGCATCAGGTGCGCGTTGAGCTTGTTAAGGCGGTCCATGCTTGCTTTTCGCTTTCCCCCAAACGTCGATTGGGCTCTGCTGCTGCAGCTGCCGCGCTGCTGCTAGCGCTGCTCCAGATCTCGGTCCTTCCGCTCAGCCGCCACTTGCTCGTTGTTGCCTCGCCCCAATGATTCCGATCTTTTGCCTGTCCGATCTCCGAGACGAAAAATGAATTCTTCATTCTGCAGATTCAAATCCAAGGCGCTGCCACGGAACGTTCCATCGGAACCGCTTCGGCTTACAGTACGGTACGTACCGGTACCGTACCGGTACCGTACTCGACATCAAGTTCGAGCTTGAGGCGGGCGGCGAGGCGGGCGGCGAGGTGCGCGGCGGGGCGCGCGGGCGGGGCGCGCGGGCGGGATGGACTCTTTCACGCGCGCGGCGCAGTTCGCGGCGTCGCAAGGAGACCCGAACGCGGACTCTTGCCTGAAGAGCAGCGCCCTGTGCTTCAACACGCTGTCCAAGTGCGTCAGCGGGCCGTGCAAGCCGCGCCAGCGGGCGTTCATGCGCGAGGCACGCGCTAGGTGCGCCAGCGTTCACGAGCGGGTGTTGGAAGAGTCGGAAAAGCCGTGCCTTGCGCCCTGCGCGGGGAGCGTGCTGGGCAGGGGCGCGTCGGCGGCCCAGGCGCAGCGCGTTTCTGGGCGGGGAGGACGCCGGGCTGGACGAGGAGAGGGTTCGCCGGCTACGGCAGTGCATGCGTGAGTGCAAGACAAAGCGGGCGTTCGACTCTGCAGCGTACGGGAATTGTGTGAACGACGCTCTTGAAGACCAGGTAATGGCCTGCACGAAGGCGTCGTGCCTCGCCGACATCGAGGCGTGTAGAGCCAAGCGCTGCGGCAAAGCAAGCCCATGATGTCACAACAATAGTGATTTATGATTCGCTAAACCAAAGCTCCTCGAAGAGCACCCGCTCTGAAGCCAACTCCCTCGCCTGCCTTGTGAGCGCCGGCGCGGCAGAGGCGCTGTACAAGCAGCTCGACAAAGCTTGCCCCTGGAAGTGACGCGGGACGAGGCTGGCGGCTGGATCGGCGCAGTCCGCGTCCTCGGCCTCCAGGTGCACGCCGGGCATGGTGAGCCGCTGGCAGCGAACGTCTTGAAAGAAGCGCAAGCCGTCCACGGCAGCCGACATGGCGACTACGTCCCAAGGGTAGAAACCCAGGCGGGACTCGTCCCCGAGGGCGAGGGGCCGAACATGCGGTCGTTGGAGAGCCCCATGACGAAGGCGTGCTGCTCAAGGCGGGGCATGTGATCGGCGAGGAACGAGCCCTTGCACGCCTTGAGCCGGCCCAGGTCGCGGACGCGCTGCACGACGGCCCACATGGCGACTTGCTGGGTGACGACCGTTCGGTTCAGGCCTGGATACTCGAGAACAAAGCGCGCGGCGCTGAGGTCCGCGAGTGTTGAGGTCTGTCGAGTCAAAGCTGCCCCCCATGAGCACGAGGCGATCGATGCGCGAGACAAGGCGCTGCCCTCCGTGGAAAAGCGCCCCCGCCACATTCGTGAGCGACCCTTGCGCAACCCACACCACGGGGGCGTCGCTCGGGGCCGCGAGCGTGACATCGACCAACTGCCGCACTGCGGCCGACGCCGGGTGCTCGCGAAAGTCCGAGCGGAAGCCACGCCCACACGCCACAGGCCAGCGCCCACCAAGCGCTTCCGTGAGCCGCCGCGCGTCCGCGCAGGTGTCGCTCACGCCGGCGTTGCCAAAAGTCGCCGTCAGCGACGCCACGCGCGCCCCGGGGGCGCCCTGCGCGTACGCCACGGCGAGGTCGTCGTCCACGTCCTTGCCCAGCGGGACGAAGAGGGCGGTGTCGGCATCCACGAGCAGCACCACGTCCTTGCCCTCAGCGCCAGCGCCGTGAGCGACCAGAGCGGCAGCCGCGAAGGCCAGGGAGAGACTCGGGGCGCAGCGCATTGCCTGCAGCCGTTCTGCCCGCTTGCCACCGATCCGCCCGCTCGGCGAGATGCGTTACACCCGATCGAACTGCAACACTCGAGAAAAGGCTGTGTACCGTAGCAGCACTCCACCAGCAGCTTTAGAGTAAAAGTCCTCTCCACTCTTGGAAGTCGTTCGGAGTGGAACCAACCTCTTGCGTGGCTCTTCGTCGTCGAGTCAGAGGGTTGCGGCGCAGCGTGGGTGGGCTGCGGGGGCTGGGCAGGACGCGCGGCGCCCCCTGCAACATTGACGTTTCCTTTGAGAGGACGATCTCGATGGGCGAACCCTTCTCGGCAGGACCGTGACAAGGTGTGTTGTCTGGCACACCTTTGCGAGCGCTCGTGCGGCGGGGGAGGTGTGGCGCAAGGCCACCCAGCCCACCCTTGGTCGTCTCGTGCTCTCGCATGCATGCATGCGGCGACTTGCAAATGGCTCTGTCTTGTGCGCTCTGCACCTGGATTCATTTGTTGCCATTGTACTTGTGGAGGTGTGCGGTTGCCACAAGATACATAGCGGGAGTGGACCCGTGTCCGCCTTGGGACTCGGGGCGAATTCTTGCTGCAGCACACGAGATCGAGATCATCCTTCAGTCAGTCAGTCCCCATTGCCTGCAGATGTTGGCCGCAGCGGGAAGCCCTGTGCTGCTCAAGGTGCTTGCCTGGAATGTCGCCTCGGCCCTCGTGGCCGTCGCGGCAGCGTGCTTGGTGGTCAAGCTGCGCGGCAAGTCGCTGAGGAGATGCCTGGTGCATCTGCCGTGCTCGTGCGCGACCGTGTGGGCCGTCGCGTCCGTGCTCTTCGGTGCCGTGGGCTTCCTGCTCGGCGGCCTGGTGCTACGCGCGCTGTTCGCTTCGTTGAGGAGCCCGGCAGCGCCCAGCGCGTAGCGCCGGTAAGCCGCGAGGACAAGCTGGAGCTGGGCGTCGCCAAGCTCGCCCCCGACGACCCGGAGCCGTCCCACGCGCGCCAGAGCGCTCCCGAGCCGACCTCGGCCCCGTCATCTTGCGACGAGGAAGCGCTCGATTGCACCGCCTCGCGCGCATCGCAGCCCGCTGCTGCAGGGGCCGCCAAGCTGGCCTTGTAATTTAGAGAAGGCGGCCGACCCGCTCGGCCCCGTGCCTCGCGCGAGTCGAAGACTCCAAACCTACTAGAGAGATAGTGAGCCACGGTAGCCAATACCATGGTGAGCCCACCCAACCATTCGGAAGGCGGCCGCGCGTCTGGCACGACGATGCCGCCCAACAAGCCGCACCTCCGCCCGACCGCCCATCTCGATCGATCGATCCATCAATCGATCGCCAAGTGACAAGAGCCCGACAAAAAGTAAACTTTGGCCCCTGCCGCGGTGGGCAACTGTGTGCAAGGGAGCGAGTTGGAAGGGAAAAAACAGGAGGAGGGTGCGTAAAGCGTTCCGCAGGTTAGGGTTCGCTCTGCTGGTGGTTTGTCCATCGAGCGAAGGGCGCGAGAGCGGGACGCGCGAGAGCGGGACGGTGCTGCGGCGGCGGCAGGAGCAGCAGCCGCGGCGCGCGCGGTTTCTGGCGAGCGGCCTTCGCGCTGAGCGAGGCGCGCGGAGGAGGGAGAGCGGGGCAGGGGCGCTGGGGAGGAAGGACCGCGAGGATGCAGGACAAAGATAGCGCGGTGCCGCCGCCGCCGCCGCCGCCGCCGCCGCCGCCGTCGCTGGCCGGGGCGGCGGCGCCGCCTATGCCGCCCAAGGCGCTTGTATCGCCACCAGTGCCGCCCGCGCTGCCCAAGGCGCCGGGGAGCGACAACAAGTCACCGGGAGGTGCTGGCAAGGATATGGCGAAGGAGGCGGGTGAGGCTGGCAAAGAGAAGGAGGAAGAGGAGAAGGAGAAGAAGCTGGAGGATAAGGCAAGCGCCGCCAAGGCTGGGGCCAAGCCCGAGGACAAGGTCAAGGGAGGCAAATTGGCTAAAGAGGCCAAGCCCGACAAGAAAGACGAGGCTAAGAGCGGCGATGACGACGACGATGATGACGACGACGATGACGACGACGATGACGACAAGTCCGAAGCCAAGGGGAGCGGCGATGACGGCAAGCCGGAGGCCAAGATTAGCGAAAGCAAGCCCGAAGCGCAACCCGAGAAGAAAATGGAGGGGCCTGGGGAAAAGGGCAGTCCTTCCCAGGAGCCAAAGAAGGGCAGCAGCTCACCCAGCTCAGGCCTTGCGCCGGCAACACCGATGTTAAATGCTGGGGCGGCCTCCGAGAAGAAGCGCGGAGCGGCAGAGGCCGCCAACGACGAGGGCGCAGCCATGTCTCTGTCGTCGTCGCTCTCGAGCCTCGCCGCGGCGGCCAAGGCACAGACCGCATCAGCCTCAGGTAGCCCGCTTGCGGGCGCCAAGGGCGCGGGCGCCAAGGGCCCGGGCGCCAAGGGCCTGGGCGCCAAGGCAAAGGGCGCAGCCGGAAATGGCATGCCTGCTGGAGCTGGGCGGGGCGGCGCTGGCGCGGCGTCTGGTTCCGGAGGCCGAAAGAAGGCCCCAGCGGACCCAGCGGCACGCAAGAAGCGTCGGATGGACGAAGCCGGCACTGCAGTGGCTGGCGAGATGGTGGGCAAGGGAAAGGGAAAGGGCGCAAACGCGGCCGCCAGTGCTGCCGTTGCCGGGGCGGGAGCTGGCGGCAGCCCTTTTGGCGCAGCTGGTGACCTCTGGACGCAGGAGCGCAAGCTGGTCCTCGCGCGCCAGACGCTCGAGCTCAAGCCGTACATCAACAAGGACATTTGGGGCGACATCTCCGCGCGCCTTCGCAGCAACCCGGTCTTCACTGGTGTCGGGGCCGAGGAGATTAGCGCCAAGGCGGTACAGCACACCTTTCGCGAGATCATGCTCGAGTTCGAGCAGGTGCGCGATAGGGGCTTCAACGGCAAGATCACCGACCCCGTCAAGCAGGAGCTCTTCGAGTGCCTAGAGCGTACACGCTCAGACATGCTGCGCATCTATGAGCAGCAAGAGCAGCAACACATGCAGCCAGGCTTGATGCAGCAGCAGCAGCAGCAGCAGCAGCAACAGCAATCCCAGTCTGGCGGTTTGCCGCCGAATGAGCAGCAGAGCCTGTTGCGGCTGCTTGAGGCCCGCCAGCGAGCGGCGCTTGGTCAAGGCCAGGGCCAAGGGCTGTCCGATGAACAGCTCATCACGCTGCAACGGCAGCTGCTGTTGCAGCAACAGCAGCAGCAACAGCAGCAGCAACAGCAGCAGCAGCAACACATGCAGGCGCGCAAAGAGCTGGAAGCCCAGACCGTACGGCACATGCACCAACAGCTCGCGAATATCCAGAATACCTCGCTTCCCGAGCAGCAGCGCGTGGCCGCCTTCCAGGCGTATCAGGAACTGGACACCAAGTTGAAGGAACTGCAGCGCGCGGGAGAAGCAGGCCAACAGCAACAGCAGGAGCAGCAGCAGCAGCAACTAGCGGGCAACCAGCAGCTCCAGCTCCTCCAGCACCTCCTCCGCCAGCAGCAGCAGCAGCAGCAGCAGCAGCAGATGTACGAGGACCAAAGCAGGCTGTCGCAAGCGGCGAGGAGCCACAGCGACGAGAAGCAGCAACTCGAGGCCGCGCAGCGCAGCTCTAGTGGCGGCGGCGGCCCGCTTGGCCAGCAAGAGTTGAGCAAGCATCTGGGGGAGCTTGGGCAGAATCTTGGCGCGGAGAACGCGGAGGTTGCCGCGGTGCTAGCGCAGCTCGTCACCGCGTACAACCAGAAGAAACAATCGGAGCTGGAAGAGTGGCGCATGTTCCATGCCAACCCCAAGCTCTTGGAACTGGCCCTCATCCGCGAGCAGAATATCAAGCTGGACATTACCTTGCGCCTGCACAGCGCGCAGCAGGGCCGATCGCAGTGACGACGCAGGGCTCCAAGAATCACCACTGATCTGAAACCATCTTGAACTTTCATCATCTTGATTTCTCAATCAACAGATCCTGATCAAACAACTGTTCACGTCACTCGGCGAATACGAGCGCGCCACCCGCGAGTAACTCGGAGTACGGGATCTCCACGGGCCCGGCGTCGAGGCGCAGACGCTGACCCTTCCATCGGAGCTGGCGGGCAACCGGGTAGGACTGCGGGGCACCCGGAAACAGGGCTCGGTCGGGAGCGCCTCCCGGCTGATCTCCAGCGGCTGGCCGGTCTCGCGCTCAATAACCACGCGCTGAAAGAGCGGCGGAGCGCCGACCTGGTACTTTCCAGACCCAGGCGTCAATGCGTACAAGCCAAAGGCTGAGAGCAAGTGCCAGCTGCTCATCTCGCCGTTGTCTTCGTCGCCGGCGTACCCAAACGTGCCGTACAGGGTCTGCGTGGCGTGCTGGATCCACTTTTGGCCCCGCACGGAGCAGTTGGCGTGCGAAAACATGTACAAGATGTGGTGCGTGGGCTGGTTGTTGTGCGCGTACTGGCCAAAGGCGTTGGCGGCCATCTCGAGCGCCTCGTGGATGACGTGCGGCATGTGGAAGGCTGGCGAATGGCGCATTGCCTCCTCGAGCGTTTGGCAGAGGCGCGAGGCGCCGTCAGTGGGCTCGGCGGGATGCGCCGCTTCATACACTTGGGCGAGGCGGTTGCCGTCGAAGGGCACGTAGAAGCGGTATTGCCACGCCCCGCCCTCGGTGTACGTGGTCTGCCACGCGTACTCGTCAAAGGGCTCCTGGAATTCGCCGTTGGCGTCGCGGCTGCGGAAGAAGAGCGTGCGGTTGTCAAAGATAAGCGGCCATTGCGCCGCGCGGGCCTCGAGCCGCTCCGCGGTGGTTTCGTCCCCCATCGCGCGCGCCGCTTGCGCGATGCAATAGTCGGACAGCTTAAAGTTGAGCGTCAGGGCGACCTCCCCAGGCACGTAGCCGAGGGCGTCGTAGGGCCCGAGTTGGGCGCCACGGGAGCTGAACCCGCTGCCATTAAACGCGTTGAGCTTCATGGAGTCAAACGCCTCGCGCGCCTGGTCGCCGGACAGGGCGCCATTTACGATGGCCTCGGCCATGCTGACGTCGCTCATCGTGCCCACCATCGAAACGCGCGGCCCGGGCGACGCCCACTGCGGCACTCGGCCGTTGTTCTCTCTCAGCGCGTTAACCCAGCCCTCCATAATGTCTTTGGCAATCTCCGGGTAGACGAGGTGCAGCATGGGGTACACTGCGCGGTACGCGTCCCAAAAGCCACTGTCCACCATGATGGGGCCCGGGAACACGCGGCCCGCCGCGTCAAGGGGCGAAAAATGCACCCGCTGCCCGTGCTCATCCAGCTCACTCAGGTCGCGCGGGAAGAGCAGCGATCGGTACAGATGGGTGTAGAGCGTCGCCTTCTTCTCCGCCGTCACGTATGGGTCGGGCTCGTCGTCGTCAAAGACCTTGACGCGCCCCAGAATCTTGTTCCAGTCCGCCTCGGCCTCGCGCACAAACGCGTCAAAGCCCTGGTTGCCGGTCTCGCGCTGGCGGTTTAGCCGCGCGAGGTCGTTGCTGATGAACGAGGTGCCAATCCGGATGATCACTTCGTCCACCTTGTCGTTCTGCACGTGCTGCCACGACACGGACGCCTCGCAAAAGCTGGCCTCGCATGTCACCTGCCAAAGCATTTCGCGGCGCGCTGGCGTTTCCTCGTTGCTTGCGTCGGCCGCCATGAACTCTACCTCGGCGGAGAAGTGGTGCTTGAACGCGGTGCTGTTCACGACACCGCCCTCGTTGGCGGTTGAGAAGCCCTCTACCAAGCCGGTGACGCCATCCACAGTGAGTTTGCCCTCGTCACGCGGCACCCGGAACCCGACGTGGCGCCGGTGATCGCGGAGGCCCGCAGGGTATCGCAGCCGCATCATGCCGCCGTGGTGGCTCGGGGAGAACTCGACGGTGGAGCACCCCGAGGCCGAGCAAAAGTTGAGCATCGTGCTGTTCAAGAGGTGCACCCCAGAATAGGCGTGCTTGATGGCTGTGAAGGGCTTATCCAGCCCCTCGAGGCGTGGAAAGATGAGGAACTGCCCGTAGTCACCAATCCACGGCGACGGCTGGTGGGTGCACCGTACGCCACGAAAGGTCACTTTCTCCGGTCGGTGAAACCACTTGTTTTTGAGGTCCTCCGAGTGGCTCACAACCCAGTGCGTCGTGCCTCGGGGTCGGCTCATCAAGGGGAGCACGTTGCCAAGACTATAGTCCCGGTTCGCGGGCGCGACCCGCGCAGGATGTCCACCATATCGACAAGCGACTCCTCTTCCTCATCCCTCCCGTCTTCCCCCGCACGGTGCTCGGCCCGCTCCGCGTCGAGGCGTCCCGTCCCCGACCCGCGCACCGCGAAGGCTTCGATGCGCTGCCGGCCTCGCCTCGCCCCGCGCCCGGACCCCGCGACGCCAAGCGCCAGAGCCAGCACCCACACGAGCGTCACAAGCGCCTTGCCCTCCATGCCGACGCTCTCCTCCTCCTCCTCCTCCTCGCTCTCCTCCTCGGCCTGCGCCTCCTGCTGCTCCCGCCACGGTTGGATGGATCTTTTGGGACGCTCCCCGAGTCTGGTGCGGGCTCCATGTCCGCACCACCCTCTCTCAACGGACATCTTCCGCGCACTTTTTTTTTGTTGGTTGGGAACCTCCGCTCGCAATGCCGCGCTGTCTGTGCACAGCAGAGGGCCGCGAAATTGGGACGCGAGGCCTCGGCCTCGAGTCCAAGATCCCAGCTATAGCTTGCGCCGCGACGGGACGCGTTGCTTGCCGCGTCGTGTGCACCCAGCATTCATCCGCCTCTCGCTAGCAGCTAGTTGCCAGGAAGCGCCGGCGCAGAGCAGGCAGCGCGCAAGCGGCATGGCGGCGCAGGACGGCGGCGCGGCGGACGGGGCCTGGGCCGCGGACGGGCTGGAGGCGGAGCTGTCCAAGGAGGAGATTGAGCTGTTCAGGACGCGGCGGGAGGAGGAGGGCGCCGAGGGACAGGGGGACGAGCCCGTGCGCGTGCGGTTGCTTAGCGAGGGGCAGGCGACGGCACGCGACGCGTCCCGGCGCGAGGCGGGGTCCGTGCGAGGAATGCCGCCGCAAATGGCGGGAGGTTCGTCCTCGCGCGAGCATTCCAGGAAGAGCAAGCGCGGGTCGATCATGGGTATCAGCCTGCAGTCCTTTCAAACGCTGGAGCGGGGCATGACGAATAAGACGCTCGACATTAGCGAAGCAGATGAGGTCGAGGCGGCCGCAGAGGAAGAAAAAGCCGCCGCGGAGAATGCTTTAGCTCGGGATGGGCTCCCGGACAATGCGAAGGGCAGGCCCGCACAGTCGGAACTGGTACGGCAAGAGTCGCAAGCCCTGGTGGCTAGTGATGCCAAACCTCTGCCGATAAGCCTGCCGCAGCGGAAGAGCAGCACCGGCAGCACACGGCGCACGAGTTTCTCGCGGCTCAACACGAGCGGGCTACCGCACCCCGGGTCGACGCCGCTCGCTCATGGCATCACCGCGCCGGAGCTGCTTGCGGCAGCGGGCCGCCGTGGGAAGCGAAGCTCAGTGGCAGCGCTGCCCAGTGCAGGCGACAGCGCCACCTCAAATCTGGGTGCGCTCGCACAGCATCGTCAATGTCTCTGCCCAGCGCGGTATGGCCGGGGCGCGTCGCGGACTTGTGGACGAACTGCGCGATCTGTATGCGCCGGTGGCAGAGGAAGACGAAGGGGCCGGGGAAGAGGAGGCGGCGGACAACATGAACTCGCCCAAGATGCTGATGATGCGCGACTCGATCAGATTTAGCTCGCGCATGCGGTCCCTCCTGACCATGGTGTGGCTTGCGGCGGACGCCGACGGGTCTGGCAAGCTTGACAAGGACGAGTACATGGAGCTGAACCGCAAGCTCCAAGTCGCAGTAATAGGCAAGTACGACCCCAAGGCCGGCCGCAAGATGGCCGAGTCGGACTGGGAGATCGACGCGCAAGGGCTCGACCACCTCAACTTTATGCGGTTTAGCCAGTCGTGGTTCCAAATCGTCGACCTGTGGACCGAGGAGGTGGATGAAAGCGCCTACTGTGACTTTCTGATGCAGCTCACGCAGCGCATGCTGCAGCGCGCTCCCGACGGCACGCTGCGGTTCCGCGAGGACAACAAGATTCTCTCACTGCACACCTACCAGCGGCATGTCGCGCTCGACCGCTGGGAGCCCGTTCCTGTGCCGCCATCGCCCAGCGAGGTGCGCAAGATGTACACGCGGCCGCCTGTGGAGAAAAAGAAGCCCAAGCGAAAGCGTGTGAGCAGCGCGCCAAAGGCCCGGCCGAGGCCTCGCTCGCTGTCGCAGCCTGACAAGTCGCCGCGCCCCTATCTCAAGCCGATGCCCGTGGGCCGCATGACGCTCTTTGGGGGCGAGTCGAGGAAGGCCGAGGTCGGGAGCACGACGCAGGTCAGTTCTCTTGGGTGCTTGCGGGTCGGCGACGCGTCGCAGGCCGGCAGGCCGCTGGGCGGGAGCCGAACGCGCGGCGGCCAAGCCAAGGGCCAGCTGGGCAGCATTCGACACGGCAATGTCCTCGGGGCCGGCGGCACGTCGCGGCTCCGGGGCCAGTCGCTGGAAAAATCCGTGAGCACCGGCGCCCTGCACCGAAGCGCCATGGACCTTGGCCTGGGGTGGCGCCATCGTGGGCGCCAAGGCGCTGGAGACGGCGGTGGTGGTGCGCAAGCCGGTGCGCAACAAGCCCTATCTGGTCGAGTCGCGGTCGCAGCAGGAGCTGCTCGCGCTGCCCGAGAAGAGGCCTGCTCCGGGGCCCTGCGGCGCCGACTCAGCACCCAAGTTTGCCGTGCTCGGGTCGCCAAAGGGGCCCCGGGTATCCTCCAGCTTTAGCACCAGCAACGTGCTCCTCGTCAAGGCGCACCAGTGAGAGACCAACCAGGATTCTCTATCGTGTCACCAGTCAGCGATCAGCGAGCCGAGCTACTACTTTTCCTGTTTCTTCTTGACCGCGCGGTTGTAAGACTGCTGGAAGCTCGCGCTGAGGCTGCTGAAGCCCTTGGCGCCCGACGTGGTGCTGCTGGCCACCTTGTCCAGGTGCTCGCGCATGTCGCTCATCTTGAGGTTGGAGAAGACGTTGCTGAAGGAGGGCCCTGTCCCCGAGGCGGGCGCGCCGTCGGCCGACGCAGCGTCTGGCGGCGGGAAGGCCAGGTTGCTCAGCGATGTGGCCGCCGAGCCCTTGGGAAGCCCCGCCTCCTCGCCGGCGCGCAGCACACTGGCGTGGTCGGCCTTCTTGAGGCCTTTGAGCGTGGCCACCATCTTGAGGTCCTCCATGGTCCCCTCGGGCAGCAGCATCTGAAAGTTGTCGATGACCATGTCTGGCTCGGTGTTGAGGCCGACGAGCTTGAGCAGCGCCTCGAGGTGATGCAGCTCCTTGGAGACCTGCTTTGTGTACACCGCAAGGGCGGCGTCCTCCGCCTTGGCATCCGCGTCGCCCCGTGGGCAAGCCCAGCAGGACGCCCTTGACGCCTGCACGTCCAGGAGGAGCTGCTGCGAGCCCATCTCGCCCAGCTTTTTGCAGCGCAGGATGGTCTCGCGCAGACGCGCGATGAAGGAGAGCGCGGTCATGTCGCAAAACTTCCGAAAGTAGGTCACCGAGGCGAGCTGCTCCCGCACCCGAGGGCCCGCCTCGCGCAGCGTCGCGGTGAGCGCGGACACGTAGGCCGAGTGGTCGCCAACCTGCTGCACGGCGCTCCAGTTGGTTTTGGCCATGGCCACTAGGTCGGGGTCGACGGCGGCGTGCACGCCCGAGACCAGCGCGCGGATGGCGTTCATCAAGTTTGCGTTGAACTTGTCAACCACGTCGTCCATGTCGACCGCTTCGCGGTAGGCCTCGTTGATCTTGGACTGGATCAGCTCCTCGAGCTGCGGGATGGTGTCCGAGCAGTACTCGGCCGAGTTGCACACGAAGCAGAGCACGGTGGTGGTTTCGGGCGTGAGCGGCTTTACCGTCTTGGGCAGCTTGCCCTCGAGGGTGACCGAGTAGCTTCCCAGGACCTTTTTGAACTCGACGTACAGGTCGTAGAACGCCTGGCCCGTGGTGAACTGGATGCAGCGGTTGATGCTTTTGCGAATCTGCAAAAACATGTTGGACGCGCTCGTGAGGTGCATGGCGCCTTCCTCCTGCACCGACTCGCCCTTGACCACCTCGTCCAGCTCCTCGCGCATCTTCTCCGCCTCGAGCTTGACGTACGCGCTGAGGTAGGGCTCGAAAACCGTGCTGACCACGCCGCGGACGGACGGCAAGTCGCGCGCGGCTTTTAGCGCTTCGTTCCGGCTTGCGCGCAGGTCCACGCCGCGATGCTTGTCCGCCTTTTCGGCCTCGGCCTCCCTTTTCTTGAGCTTGCGCCTCGGCCTGGGCGTTCTTGGCCTTGAGCTCGCGCCGCATGCGGATGCCGCGGGCGCTCATGGGGTCGATCGGCTCGCCGTGCTCGTCCACGAGCGTCTGCTGCGTTGGGGACGTCGCCGAGCCGCTCTCGGCGTCGGCGCCCGAGGGGCCCTCGGCGTCCGACTCGGGCGCCGGCTCTGGCGGCGCGTTCCGCTCAGCCTCGAAGCGCACGGCCATCTCGTGCTCAAAGTCTAGCGTCTTGCGCAAGGCGCGCACGAGCGCGCTGACGTCCGCGCTGTCGGGCGGGTCGATCTTTCGCAGCTCGGCCTTGAGGTGCGCCTCCGTCTTGGCCGCGAAGGCGACCGTGACGTGCTTGTTGATGCACCACTCGGCCGGGAAGATGGTGTCGTAGCGCTCCTCGTTGTCGCGCAAGAGGCGGCGGAGCCACGCGAAGCGCCGGTCAGCCGCCTCCAAGCCGCTGTGCTCGGCCCCGGGCCCGAACAGCGCGTCGTAAGGCTTTAGCCAGATCTCGCACACCTTGTTGACGAGCTTGCAGCGCACCTTGGCCCAGCGCGTCCACCACGGCGCAGGCGCCAGCCAGCGACTCTGGCGTCTGCGAGTCGGACGAGTAGAACATGGACGACGAGGCGCCGATCGGGTCGTCGTAGGTGTGCTGCGCGTGGCCCTGCCCGGGGCTGTACTGGTCCTCGTCGTTCAGGAAGAGGCTCTTGCTGCTGCTGCGCTGCGGGGCGGCGGGGGCGGCGGCAGCTGAGGCCGACGGCGCCGCGCCTGCGCCTTGGCCCCCGCGCCCCCGCTGCTCGCCTCGGACATGAGCGCGTAGTCGGCGCTCACCTCGGAGAGCGCCTCAAAGTCGCGGAAGATCTGGTCGGTGAGGAAGGTGCGCATGCGCGCCACCGAGTCGCGCAGCTTGAGCACCGTGGGCTGGCTTTTGTGCTCCTCAAAGTGCGCCAGCAGCTGCGAGACGGCCTCCAGCAGGTTGGCCGTCTCCTGGTACTGTCGGTTCTCCACCATGAACTCGAGCTGGTCCACGGCCGTGACGAGCATGTGGAAGCGCTTCAGCGAGGTGATCGTGTACGTCAGGTGCCGCTTGGCGTTGTCGAGCTTCTTGATGTCGCGGCAGATCTCCTGCACCATCACCTCGGACTGCTGCGCCTTGCCCTTAATATCTTGCACCTTGTTCTGAAGCTGCCGGATCGACTGCTTGGCTTCCTTGATCTCGCCCGTGGCGCGCGCGGCCTGCGTGGACTGCGCCTTTACCGCGTCAAAGATGCGCGTGTCCAGCTCGCCGATCTGCGCCTGCAGCTGCGCGAGGAAGGGTCCAGCCCGGCAAAGCTGTTCTCATCGGGGAAGCGCTCATTCACGAACGCCACCACGTCGAGGTCGGCCGCGTCCAGCGGGTCTTCCGACGCGAGGCACGCCTCGAGGGCGCGTTCCACCGCTCTGGGTAAGCCGCTGCCATCGCATCCGCTTACTCGCGCGCTCCGTCTCTCTCTCAGCTATCACTTGGTGACTCCATCGAAGCTGCAGCAGTGAGCAGGGCTGGAGACGGGCCGCGCTGGCGCTGCGGGCCAGCGTGGCCGCGCTGGGCCGGCCGGAGCGGGCCGCACGTACGCGTCCCGCTTTCCGCGAGCTGATCGAGCCACGAGCGCGGCCGCGCGTGCGCCGCGGCCGCCCAAGCCGATGCTCGTGCTCGGGCTAATGCCGCTGCCGCTGCCGTTGCTGCTGTCGCTGCGGCGTTCTTGGCCTTGTCGATGGCGGTTGCTTCTTCCCCTGCGGCGGTGGCCTCCGTGTCGCTGCACACCCCCTCGGTATCCACCTCGGCCGTCGACTCAACCAATTCGGGCTCCATGCCGTTCTTGGCGCTGCTGAGCGGCGGCTGGCTTGGCTTGGTGGCAGGCTCGGGGCCGCCAGTCTCGTGCTCCCGCAGCGGGCCGTCACCATGCTCTGACGCCGTCTCGGCGTCAGCAATGTCGTCCTCCTTTGCCCTGGCCAAGTTATCCGTCAGAGGCGCTTCTGCAGCATCTGAGCATGTCTCCAGCTCGGCGGCGTCGTCCGAGTCCTCGGCCGCCGCCACCTTGGTCCCGCCGGGCTCATCGCCATGCTCTGACGCGGTCTCGGCGTCAGCAATGTCGTCCTCCTTTGCCCTGGCCAAGTTTTCCGTGGCATCGTCAGCAGGGGCGCTTCTGCAGCCTTCATGCTCAGCTGTCTCGAGCTCGGCGACGTCGTCCGAGTCCTCGGCTGCCGCCACCTTGGTCGCCTTTGGCCGGCGGCTCATCGCCATGCTCTGACGCCGTCTCGGCGTCAGCGATGTCGTCCTCCTTTACCCTGGCCAAGTTATGGCCGTCCAGCAGGGGCGCTTCTGCAGTCTTCATGCTCAGATGCTGTCTCGAGCTCGGCGACGTCGTCCGAGTCCTCGGCGCCGCCACCTTGGTCCCGCCGGGCTCATCGCCATGCTCTGACGCGTCTCGGCGTCAGCAATGTCGTCCTCCTTTACCCTGGCCAAGTTTCCGTGGCATCGTCCAGCAGGGGCGCTTCTGCATCGCCTTCATGCTCAGATGCTGTCTCGAGCTCGGCGACGTCGTCCGAGTCCTCGGCTGCCGCCACCTTGGTCCATCGCCTTTGGCCGGCGGCTCATCGCCATGCTCTGACGCCGTCTCGGCGTCAGTGATGTCGCCCATGTCACCCCGCCCCTTAGTTTGCTTTCGCCTTTGCCACCGTCTCGCTGCCCGTCATCCTGGCACCGCCAAGAGATGACACGAGAGGGCCGCCGTCGCCCTTGGACCCGACCTCCTCCGCCTCTTCCACGTCCTCCATCGCATGGCCGGCCATCGAGAGCTGGTGCGCCACAGGGTCGCTCTCTGCCGGCTTGACCTGCCGACCAGGGCTAGCCGCAGTGAAGGACAGCAGCAGGTCGTCCGCGTCGCGGAACTCGGAGACCAGGGCCGCATCCAGCGGCTCTGAGGGTGTGTCGGATTCTGTCTCGACCAGATACTGCTCGCCGCGCTCTCCCAGCGCGCACGCCTGCGCGCAAGCGCGGCCTCCGGTCAGCTCGCGCCCCCTCCGCAGCGCCTGCGCCCGCGCCCGCACGTACCGGGTCCTCCCCGTCGAAGGCCGCCACGGCCACGAAGGGGTTAAAGCGCAGCTGCCGCCCCGGTGTGGCCGCTGCTGCCGCCGCCGCCGCCGCCGCTGCGGGCTTCCCGCGCCGCCGCCGCTGCCGCCGCCGCTTGGCGCTGCGCGGCCGCGCCAAGGCTGCGACGCTTGGAGGCGTGGCGCCACGTCCTCCGCGCGCCGCGCTCCCTCCATGCTCCCGCCCCTGCTCCCCCTGCTCCTCCTGCTCCCTCCTGCTCCTCCCTCTTCTGCCCGCTCCGCTCTCATCAATCGTCAAGCAACGAACGCAAGCCCAAATTCAAAAAATTCAAAAGGTCTCAAAATGCGGTACCGAGACGGTACCGGTACCGAAGAACCTGCGGAGCGCACACCACGTCAGCACCAGCCCCTCCGGAGCGCAGTTGAGGTGTGTGATGTGACGCGTTGCTCAGGTTGCTCCAAGAGGACATGGGTTGGTTGCTGTGGGGCCGGGCAGATGTCTGACTGACTGACAACGTGACTGACTGACTGACCAACTGACTGCTGACATGTGAGCTGAGCACGCGTGGCCTGCGTTCCGAGGACTGGCTTGTCCGTCTGTCCCAACAGAAGAAGATCAGAGTTGCCCCGTGCACAGGGACAGAACGCGAGGAACGTGGTCAGAGCGCAGAGGCAAACCCCATCGCGGAGGAGGAGCGGCAGGAGCGGCAGGAGCAGACGCATGGCGCGCGAGAACGCTGGGCCGCGAGACTATGAGACGAGTTCGATGACCTCGCGCAGGACCTCCTGTGGGACGACGGTGGCGAGGATCGGCTCAAGCGGCTGGCGCTGAGCGACGCGGAATCGGGCGAGTCGGAGGACGAGGGGCATGGCAGCGGGCGCAAGCCGGTCGGCCGGTGGGAGGGCCGGGCGCCAGAAGGGGGAGGAGGAGGAGGAGGAGCGCGAGCCGCTGTTCGCGACGTTCGACTTTCGCCGCGGGCCCAACCGGTGGCCGCAGGGCGTAGAGCTGGTGGACGAGAAGGCCGCCGAAGAGCTGATCAAGAAGGCCGAGGCCAAGGCCAACGAGCCGTCGGCCCGCGGCGAGGCGGACGATGACTGGCTGGCGGACGACGCGGGCGCGAGCATGTACGGGCCGATGACGGGCAACGTGGCCACGTCCACGTCCGTGAGCCAAATGGACGCGTCGCGCGGCATGATGGGGCCGACACGCGCATGAAGGGCGCGTACAGCGGGCCGAGCGGGTTTGGCGGGTCGTTCGGCGGGTTTGGCGAGGCGCGGCGCGCGCCCGTCAAGCTGGACGACAAGGTCCTGGACGACCCGCTGTACAACGAAGCGCCCAAGAGCGCCCAGTTCGTGACGCTGGCGGACCACAGCACGGCGCTGTACGTGCCGGCTGGGACGCGGCTCAAGCTCAACTTGGAGGAGCTGACGGCGTATGGCGCGATGAACAAGGCGCGGGAGCGGCGCGAGCTGGAGGAGGAGCGGCGCAAGCAGCTTCACTTGCGCGGGCTCGCGCGGCAAAAGGCGGCGCTGGCGGCCTCTGGGCTTGACAGCGAGGCCAACGCGCGGCTCTCCGAGCTGGAGGCGGGCGAGGACGACGACGCGGGCGCGCACGGCGGCCTGGGCGCGAGCCTGGGCGGCGGCAGCGGCGGCGGGCTGGGGCGCGGGGACGATGTGGACCGCGACGGCACGGGGTCCGTTGTGGACCTGTCCGAGGGCCCGCGCGTGCGGTTCGGCGAGGAGGTGATGGAGGACAACGCGCGCTGGGACATGGGCGGCTTTGGCTTTGGCTCGCTGTTCAAGACGTACGTGAACAAGTACACGATCACGATGGACGTCAAGTTTGAGCACGACATCCCGCGCGCTGGGCTGGCGCTGTTCCAGACGCGGCTGTGCACGTGGAAGAGAACCAGCGCACGGGCAAGAAGAAGGCCAAGCAGGGACGGCGAGTGCATGGTGAACAGCGAGGGCGGCGTGGGGATGTTTGGCAAGTACGGCGATACGGCCAAGGTCCGCGTAACCAAGGGCAAGTGGCGGCGCGTAGTGGTGGCCGTGGCCTGCACTGAGGACGACTCGAAGGGCCACATGCGGACCTGGGTGGACGGCCAGCTGTGCGCCGTGGTGTTTGACGCGGAGATCAGCAAGAACGGGCGCTTCGCCATCGACCCCGAAGCGCTCTACTTGTTCTCCTCCAAGAGCCACGCCATGATGCCGGGCCATGTGCTGGTCCGGCACGTGCGCGTGGACGCCATGTTCGCGACCAGCTCGGCCGTGCGGGAGGCGCGCGCGCGCGACAAGATCATCTCCATGTACGAGGAGGAGCGCAAGGAGGAGATCAACGAGCAGCGCAAGGGCCTGAGCCTGGCCACGCTGTTCCCCAAGCCGCGGCCTATCTGGATGGCCGCGGCGCTGGTGGGCGTTTTCGGGGATGCCTTTATCGAGGGCACGACGCTGGAGGCCTCCAGCTTGCTCAGCTGGTCGTACACGGTGATCAACCACACGCTGGTGCGCGCCATGCACGAGATGGGCCCCTACCTTACGGCCCTGGACGCGCGCGAGCGCGCCGCGCTCTCGGACGTGGCGTACGTGTTTGGGCAGAGCGGACCGATGATGCGGCAGATGATGAAGCTGCTGCGCCATCGCAACAAGGGCCAGCTGCTGAGCTTCTTGCGCAAGCTGCGCACCACGCTGACCGACCTGCAGGTGGGCGACACGCTCATGCTGCCGGCCATCGTCGAGGCGCGCGAGCTGGTCATCGTGGTCTCGCGCACCACCGACCAGCGCTACCGCTTGTGATCATCAACACGGACCCGGAAGGCGGGCTCAAGTTCCACGCCGTGTCGCCGGTGGCGGGCCGCCCAAGCTAAAGTACCGGCAGTGCATGGTCCTGGAGAACGTGACCAAGAAAACGCCCTGGACAACGTGTTCTGGATGGCGGTCTACAACCTGGCGCTGGGCAAGAACGACCGCGACACTGAGCGCTTCTACGACGTGCTGCTGCCCTTTCTCACGGGAAAGCCGCTCGAGACCTCGCTGGTGGAGGCCGAGATGGCGGCCGCGCACGACGGCGCGCCTGGCTCAGCCGGCGCGTGGCGCTCGCCGCAGCGCTCCAAGACGGCCTACGTGCGCTGCTTGCTCGAGTCACTGCACTTTATGCTCACCGAGCGCGGGCTCTCGCAGGCGCGCGCCAAGGTAGTGGCGCTCGCATTGCGCGCGCAGTTCGTCAAGATGATCGCGAACGACATGGATTTGTTCACCCCAAGGCGAACGGCGTCCGCGTCTGCCGCCTGGCCTGCTCGCAGCTGGCCTACGCCTCGGTCAAGATCACGGAAAAGCTGTCGGCCGACACGGAGCCGGCAGCCAAGGAGGTCTGCGCGGGCATCCTGGCCGAGAGCAAGGGCCTGGTCTTCAAGGTGCTCAGCAAGCTGAGCGCGTGCGAGGACGACTCGGTCGACCTGCCCGCCATCCTAGACCTGTCGCGCAAGACGTACGAGCGCCCGCCGGGGACAGTGGCCGCGCCGGCCTCCTTGGCACCGGTCTTGGCGCCAACCTCGGCGCCAACCGACGCCGGCCAAGCCCGGGAGACGGCGCCAGCGCCGGCCGCGGACGTCCCGCTTGGCGACGACGTGCTCTGCGTCAAAATCAAGCACACGCTTCCGCGGCAAAACCGCGCGCCCTTCCTGGTCAAGGTGAACCGCAGGGCGATGTGGACGAGCTGCAGCGCGCCCTGGAGGCCGCGAGCGGCGTGCCCCGCGCCAGCCAGCGGCTGATCTTTATGGGCAAGCTCCTCGTCACCGGCAAAAAGCTTGCGATTATGGGCTCAAGAAGGACAACCAGGTCGTGCACCTCGCCGTGACCAAGGTCATCCACGATGAGGGCAGCAGCGCCGCCGACAACCTGCAAAAGCAGCGGCAAAAGCAGGCGTCGGAGACCACGCGGGACCCGGACGAGGCCCGCGAGCGGGAGCGCCAGACCGTGCAGTGCTGCGACATGCTGGCCTGGCAGATCGAGCGCAACGAGGCCTACCCGGGCCTCGCGCACTCGCTGCGCGCCTACGTCCCTGTGGACTTTCTTCAGCTCCCCGACCGCGTGACCAGCCGCGAGGAGGCCGTGGACGTCCTTCGGCAAACGGACCGGCTCTGCACGCTGCTGGACAACCAAAACCACTGCATCAAGAACGACAAGTTCCTCATCCTCAACATGATCCAGCACGTCATGACGCAGGTGGTGCCCATCCCCAAGCCTCGCGAGGCCCCCAAGGACCCCGCGGCCAAGTACCGCTCGGAGCGCCTTCCGCCGCAAGGCGAGGCGCGCGCAGCGCGCCCGCGATGCTCGCAACGCCAAGGCCGCGGACGGCGAGAGCGACGAGAACGCCGGCGGCGCGGCGCAAGCGGGCGAGGGCGCGGACGACGGCGGGTCCGAGTCGGGTTCGGACTGGAACGCGTCCAACTCAAGCGACGGCTCGGGCTCGAGCGACGAGCACCACGACGAGGAGGACCTCGAGATGCTTGCCGCGCAGGGCGATGGCGCCGGGCGCGGCTCGGACGAGGAAGGCGGCGCTGGCGAGTCGGACGAGGAGGATGAGGACGACGAAGACGACGAGGGCGAGCTCTCCGCGCAGCTTCTCGACCTGGAGATCCAGAAGCGGCTCGGCGTGGACAGCGTACAGGCGGCCACCAGCGAGGCGCTGGGCAAGATGCTCGAGAGCCTGACGCGCGAGCACAAGGTCGCGCTTGAGGACCTGGAGCGCGGGCTGGGCCAGGTGGACCAGAACCGCATGGAGGCCGACTACGTGGACGACGAGCGGTTCCAGCCGGGGCTCGGGCAGCGCGTGCGCGTGCTGTTCCAGGGCGAGTTTGGCATCTGGTACAACGGCACCGTGTCGCGCCTCAACGACGACGGGACCTACTTTGTGGTGTACGAGGACGGGGACACGGAAGACCGCGTGCCGCGCAAGTCGCTCCGCAGCATCTTCGCGCCGCGCGTATACCGCAGCAAGGAGGAGCGCCTTCGCGCCACCAATCGCTACTTTGCCAAGCTGCGCGCGCGTGTCGAGGCGCTCCAGCACCCGCGCGACGGGCTCGCCCCCCAGGAGGCAGAGCTGCAGCAGCAGCCGCAGGACAAGCAGGAGGCCCCGTCCGAGGTGGAAGGGGGGGCTAAGGGACGGAGACCGCGCTCGCCGACGCCGCGGAAGCCGAGAAGCCCGACCTGAGCTCTGGCGCGCGCACCGAGGCCAAGGCCACCGAGCAGAGCTGCATCTGGCAGGACGGGCCCATCGAGTACGCCCTGCAAGTGGAAGTCCTGCTTACGCTGCAGCGGCTAACCGAGCACTTTGCCGCCGCGGCGTTCTCGATCCAGCAGTGCCGCCCCTTGGACGCCGTGTGCATCATCGTGCCGGGCTGCATCGCCGCCGTCGCGGACGCGGTGGTGCGGCAGATCGCCTGCGACACGCCCTCGGAGGCCACCACGCACCTGACGGGCAAGACGCGCTCGGGCCGGCAGCTGGGTGCCCGGCTTTGGCCTGAGCGTGAGCACGTTCGCCGAGCAAACCGAGACGATCGAGGTGCACGTGCCCGAGCTCAACTTTGCGCGCGCGGCCGTGCTCGACTACTTTGAGAGCCCGGCGCAGCGGCGCTACCTCAAGATTTTCTCCTGGGAGACCTCGCCCGAGCTGCGGCCCAACCCGGCGCTGATCCGGTACCTGCGGCACATCTGCCGCGAGACGGCCGGCATGGAGACGAGCGCGCCGCACTACCTGCTGCTGGACAAGCACCCCAAGTCGTCGCGGCTGCTGAAAAACTACCCCGAGCTCGAGAGTTTCCGCGACGTGGTGTTCTGGTGGAAGTACTTTCTCAACCCGGATGTGACCACCTTTCCCAACTTTGCGGCAAGGATGGCCGCGACGTGCCGCGCCTGGATCGCATGGTCGCGCAGCTCAACTGGAAGTGGAACGCCGAGCACGTCGCCTACGACGTGCGGAGCTTTTCCAACCGCTTCCTGCGCTGCCGGCCCTTCCCGGACCTCAACGCGCAAGGCGTGGCGCACGCCAAGGACCACCAGCCCGCCGACGCACCGGTTCCCGTCCACCGCCACGCCGTCCTTCTTCCTCAGCGACCCGCCCGTGCGCACCGAGGACGACATCATCTACCGGCCCTCGCTGCCGGGCTTTGAGGAGGAGCACAAGAAGGCGTCCGAGGAGGCCGAGGCCGAGGCGGAGCTGTTGCGGTCTGCGGCCGGCACCGCGGACGCCGCGGGCGCCGGCGCCGACGCGCACGGAAGCCACGGCAAGACCCAGGTGCTGGGCCAGCAGGACTCGGAGCTGCTGCTGTCCTACCTGACCGTGCCCTACATGCGGCTGCCGCTGGTGCTGACCTTCTTCGCCAGCGACGACCGCCTGCACAAGCTGCAGAGCTCCAAGCTGCGCGCCATTCTGGACTCTGTCGTCTTCGAGCCGGGCCGCTACCTGTCGCTGCAGCTGCACGGCGTGCAGCCCGTAATGGTGCCCACGCCGTACAAGGAGCTGCTTGCGACGCCTTACGGCATGCTGGTCAACGAGCTGGCGACCAGCCCGGACACGGTGCTGCGCGCGGTGGTGTCGCTCCTCAAGGACGCCCTGGCGCTGGACACCGGGTCGGTGTGCGACATTGGGGCAACCGACTTCAACATGAGCGTGCAGATCATCCTGTTCGCCGCGCGCGTCGGCGTCCGCCTCGACAATTACATGACCCACCTGGTGCGGCGCGCCACGACCGCGACGGGCGCTTCGCGAACGGGCTGCGGGATACGACGCTGTCGGCTGACTGCGTGCGCAAGCTGGAGCGCGGCATCGCGGACGTGCGCAGCATCCTGCTGGGCACCATGGGGGAGCTCTTCCGCGACTACCTGCAAAAGCTGGACGACCAGACACGCCGAGAGCCGACCGACGAAGCTCTCATCCGCCGCAACTCGCGCCTGGCTTGCGATCTGCACGCGCACCTGCTGCTGCTCACGCGCAACCTCGACATCGAGTCGCTCGAGCCGCAGACCGCGCAGACCCTCGTGGGCAGCTTCATCTACCTCACCACGCGCCACACCTGGAACAAGGCGTACCGGCACGAGGGCCAGCTGCTCATCCCCGAGTTTGAACTGTACGAGGTGCTGCAGCGCCAGCGCCGCAACCTGGTCGAGTGGTGTCGCAACCTCAAGCAGGGCGCCCTGGACAAGGTCATGCAGTTCGCGCTGCAAGTGTCCACCTCGACCAGCGGGAGCCTCGGGGCCAACGACGACTTTCTCAGCGCCGCCAACCGCTGGAGCCGCATCAGCGGCGTGCGCTCTGTTGGCCGCTACGCGGTCAGCTCGACGCGGCTGGCCGCAAAGAAGAAGAAGAACAGCGGCGGCGGCGGCGGCGGCGGCGACGATCCGGCCGGCTCAGACGAGGACGCCGACGGGAGCGAGGCGCTGCTGGCAGCGAGACGGGCCGCAGCGGCCGCAGCGGCGGTGGCGGCGGCGGGAGCGGCATTGTCTGGGGCGCGGGCCTCAGCGCGAGTGGCTCGGTCGGCGACGACGCGTCTGCGTCGGACGGCGAGTCGCCCTCGCGCATCAAGCTGCTCCGCGAGCGCTCGTTCAACAACGACGTCAAGGAAATCTCCGACTCGGAGATGTTTGGCGTCGAGATGGACCTCCAGATCGGGCAGATGACGCTGCGCAGCCGCCACCTGAGCGCGCTAAAGTCGGAAGTGGCCAACCACCCCGACGTCAAGCTGTTGTTCGGCAACGCCACGCTGCAGGTCTCCCTGCTGGAGCGCGCCGAACAGCGCGAGTGCTATCGCCTGGTCGGCCTGCAGCACGACCTCGAGTGGTGGACCTCCGCGCACGCGGCCTGCCCACCGCTGGGCGAGGAGTGGGAGCGCGACTACGACCCGGCGGAGCTGTTCCCCTCCGAGTCGTGGATCCCCTCGCTCTTCGAGCCGGTGCGCAAGTCGTTCTTCGACGGGCCACAGCCGCCGGCCATGCAGTTCCTGATGCCCGAGGCGGCGCTCCCCGAGGACGCCGAAGTGGCCGTGCTCGTCGGGCTGCACCAGATCATGGGCGGGCCCTTCAAGCTCGTGTACCTGTTCCGGCGCCTGCGGTGTGTGCAGGTCTACGAGTGCCTCTCGCACGGCCGGCAGTGGTGGTGGTCGCTGTGCTTGGCCACTGACGCGCGCTTCTCGCTGCGGGAGCTGCAACCGTCCAAGTCGGACCGCATCAACCCGTACCCCAAGTGGTGGGAGCACGGCGCGGGCAAGCCGTACTTTAACGGCGTGGCCGCCCAGCTTTTCAACACGGGCGGCAACGTGTACGTGGCCAGCCCGCAAAAGTCGGTGCTTATCGTGCGCGAAGCGGCACATCCAGACAACCTCAGCGGCGGTCGGGAGCTGTTCGTTCCCAAGCGCCTGCTGTGGGGTCTCATCCCCGAGTGCGTGCTGGACGACTATCGCTTCTGGGCGGACGAGACCTGGGAGTACGAGTGCAAGGTGCCCTTGGACCTGTTCCCCGGCGGCGAGGCCGGGGCGCTCGCGGCTGCCGACAGCGCCGCGGCGGAGAAGGCGGCCGCCGCCGACGCCGCTGACGACGACGACAAGGCCGCGGGGTTCCAGGGGGACGCGCGCGAGATCGCCCGCCGCGCCGCGCGCGCCAAGGCGCTGCAGGACGAGGCGCGCCGCGCCGCCGGCTTTCGCTCCGTGCGCGTGCTGCGCGGGTACCCGATCAAGGACGACGCGGACTACATGATCCTGGCCGAAATCAAGCGCGTGGGCTCGTGGCTGGACGTGATGCGCCGCAAGCCGGGCCAGGCCAACGCGAGCTCGGACGAAGGCGTGGAGATCCTGGGGCCTGCCGGGGAGCACGGTGCGCCTTTCGCGCGTCTCGCGCGAGGCCTACCGGCGGCGCTTTGAGGCCAAGCAGGACGTGGCCCTCTGCCTTGAGACGCTGCGCCTGCTAAAGAAGCAGGGCCCAAAGGACCCGTTCCTGGAGCGCGCCAACTCGCGGCGCCGGCGCAAGCAGGAGCTCAAGCGCCAGCGTCGCAAGAAGAAGGCCAACGCGCGCCACAGCAGAAGGGGCGACAAGCAGGACAAGGCCGCGCAGGCCGCGCCGCGCGCGACTCCGCTGCCGGCCCGTCTTCCCTGCTCGAGCACACACGAGGTCAACCCGACGGGCCACAAGTACGAGCTCGGCGCAGGAGACAAGGCAAAGTACCTGGTCAAGCGCGGCCACTTCACCGACGTGGTGGTGTTGCACCGCAATCGCGACGGCACCTTTGACGTACGTGGCCTCAAGGGCTCCGAGGCGGGCATGACGCTGGAGCGCGTGGACGGGCGCGACCTGTACAAGTTTCGCCCCGCGCGCTTCGACCACGGCGAGGGCACGTGGCACTGGGACGACCTGAGCGCCAGCGAGGACGAGGACTGGCTCTCCTCCGACTCGGACTCGAGCGACGGCGACGGCGACGACAACGACGACAAGGGCGGCGGGAGCGCCGCGAAGAGCAAGCGCCGCAAGCGCCGCAAGCGCCGCGGAAGCGACTCGTCCGACCCGGACGACAACGAGACAGCGAGGAAGGCGGTCCCGGCGGCAAGCGCGCTGCGCTCAGCTTTGAGCAGTTCCTGCTCATGGACCGCCTGTTGGAGGTCACCGGCTGGGACGCGGACACGTGCATCCATCTCTTGTACCGCATCGGCGCCGCGCCAGGGGTGTCCTTCCCGGGCGTGGAGGCGCTCATCTCGGCCGTCAAGGCGGCCAAGGTGGATTCGGAGGCTTTCGCGGACCCGTTTGACGGCCTGCAGCAGAGCTGGGCCGCGGCGCGCGTGGCCAAGCCCGTGGCCAAGAGCGAGCAGACCGAGACCAAGGCCGGTGCCGACGAGGACGAGGACGACAAGGAGGAGAATGAGGAGGAGCAGGCGCTTGGGAAGCCGCGCGCCGAGGACCGCTTCCGACCAACGAGATGGTCATGCTCAACCTGCTGTACGCCCCGCGCGGCTCGCGGCTGTTCTCGCTGGCCCGCACGCTGACGCGGGTAGAGAACCTATCCAACATCGTGGCCTGGACCAAGCGAGAGCACCTCGCAGTGTGGGAAGAACAGCTGGCCTGGCGCCACGGGCGCGAGGCCGCAGGCAAGCTTCCCGTGCGCGGCTGCCCGCCCATCGACCTGGTGGAGCTGCCGCGGCTCAAGCTGAGCTTTACCGTGCGGCCCGACTTTGACGGCGTGCTGCGCCTGTACAGTCTGGACCACGCCGACCTTTTCATCTGCAATGAGCGCGACCCGTCCACCACGCGCATGCTGCGCGGCATCCCGCACTCGCTGCTCGCGAGCAACACGCAGGGCGAGCTGCACGTGCTCGTGCCGCTCGTGCTGCCGGTGCGGCCGCGCGTGCGGTCGCAGCCGTTCTCGACCGCGTTGGTGCTGGACCGCTCGGACGACGCGTGGAACAACGCCATCTCGCAGCGCTACTTTCTGTACCCAGTGCACGTATCGCTGTCGTTCCTCATGACGCGCGGGCTCGAGTCGGCCATGTACCTGATGCTGCTGCGCCTGCTCCACCGCGACTACGACGAGGTGTTCCGGCTGACCGACTCGATCGCCACCGACACGCACTTTAGCAGCACGGCGCAGGCCGTCTTCGAGCGCTTTGACGCCGCCAACGACGACCTCCACCCTGACGCGCACGCTTGCCGCCTCAAGATCTCGCTGGTCACGCTCGATTCGGGCGTGCGCCAGCCCTGGGACCTCACGCAGGAGTGCGCGCGCTACGCGGTCAAGCTGCCGCACGTGCGCGCCAGCTGCCGCGTGTCGCTCGAGGAGGAGCTGCAGCTGCTGCAGACGGAGCGAGAGATCGTCATGGACAAGAAGCACAAGCGCTACGACGCTGCCGTGCACACCGAGTACGAGATGGTGCTGGTCAAGAACCGGCTCCACAGCCTCATGGCCATGCTGCCCGCAGAGGCGGGCGCGGAGGCCGCCCCGTCGACCGTCGTTGTCGTCGCGGACTCGGAATCGGACCCGCATGCGACCACGGCCGGCGCCAAGAAGACCGTGGACGCGCTCTGCTGGGTGCCACCGCGGGGCGTGTCGTCCAGCTGGCCGTACTACCAGGACAAGACGGTCTTTGGCGAGTCTTACGAGAGCGTGCTGCAGGTCCGCAGCCCCGAAGACTGGGAGGCGCTGCGTCTGGGCATGTGGGCCGCGGTGCAGCGTCGCAACACGGCCGCCGAGGACGAAGAGGACGTGAACGCCGCCACCGCCCCGATCGCGTTTCCGGAGGTGCCCGCACCCGAGGGCGGCTGGCTTGTGGTGGCCTGCTTTCACGTCCTGTGGGCGCCGGGCTGCGTCAAGGCCATGCAGGCCATCCAGGAGCTCGCGCCGGTGTTCCCGAGCTGCTTGTTCGTAAGCATCCGCGCGGACTCGCTTGATCTGTCGCCGCTCGCGCGCGCCGTGGACGTGACCACTTTCCCGACCTTTATCTTGCTGCGGGGCGGCGAGGAGATCCCGGACGCCCGCGTGAGCACCGAGGACCGCATCTCTGAGGCGCTTGTGGGCCTGCTCAAGCAACACGTCACCAAGGACGACGAGGCCCGGTACGCCGAACTGGCGCGCGTGGAGCGCCGCTTTGCGCGCGACTCGCTCCGCCGCACGCTCGAGCAGCTCGAGCAAGAAGGCCCTGAGGCGCCGTCGGCTGAGCCCGCGGAGGCCAGCGGCAAGGGCGAGAGCAAAAAGGGCAAGGGCAAGAAGGGCGGCAAGGGCAAGAAGGGCGACGGCAAGTCGCGCTCGCGCAGCCGCGGCTCCAGCGCCGCCGAGGGCGAGGGCGGCGCCGATGCGCGCCAGCGGGCCCTGCGGCTCAAGATGGAGCAGCTGGGCTCGAGGAGAGCGACTACGACGAGGAGGAGCTGCAGTGGACCTGGGACGTGGAGCAGGGCGGTCCCTCGGTCTCCGTCGAAGGCCTGGGCATGCAAGTTGTGCTGCGCCAGGAGGAGCTTGACGGCGTGGACGCCACCTGGGAATGGGCCAACGAGTACACGCACAGCTCGATGTGGCAGGCGCTGCCCAAGGACCAGAACCGGGAGCTGGAGATGCACTACCGGGCCGGCGACCTGTACAAGGGCCAGGTCAACATATCGCGCGGCCAGTCGGGCCGCAAGTTTCGCGTGTGGGAGGACCAGAACGTGCGCATCACCTCCTACCTGCTCACGGGCATCCACGGGCGTTTCCAGGACCTGCGCCGCGAGTACATCAAGCTGCAGCGCCGCGGCCCGCGCCTGCCAGTGCCAGGCGAGCCCGACGTGGGCCCCGAGCAGCGGCTGCGCGACGAGCACATCCGGCGCCAGCGCGAGTACGAGATGATGTACAAGAAGCGCCTTCTCGAGCAGCGTCTCGGGCGGGACTACGAGGCCATCCGCGGCACTGTGGGCTTCGTGCCCAACAGCGGTGTGCACCGCTGGTCTCTGCGCTGGGCGCACGAGCCCTCGCGCGGCGGCCGCGGCGACGGCGTGGGCCTCTGCTCAGAGAACTGCGACTCGTTCGGCCCAGGTCCGGCGCCTTGTATCGGAAACGCGACGGATTCGTCTAGCCTGGCGCTCTACGCGACGGGCAAACTCTTCCACGAGGGCCGGGTCGTGGCCACCACGGCGCCGCGCCCTCGCGGTGGCACCAAGCAGGCCAAGAAGGAGGACGATGACAAGCCGGTGGACGAGGCCGAGAAGGCTGAGGGCGCGGAGGCCGACGAGTCCGCCGAAAAGGAAGTGGAGGCGGAGGGGGCGGAGGAAGAGCTGGAGGACCAGCAGCCGACCAGCAAGGCCCCAGGCGACGCCCCAGGCGACGCCCCCGAGACGCCCAAGCGCACCTCGGAGACCAAGGAGGAGACCAAAGTCCCTGAGAGTACAAAGGCGGCAAAGAAGCGCCTCGCCAAGGAGGCCAAGGACGCCAAGGAGAACGCCGAGCTGCTGCCGCACCTCCGCGATGCGACTGGCACGCTGGGCGCCATCGTTCGCGTGATGCAGGGCGAGATGGTCAACGTTTGGGGCCGCGGGTCCGTGGGTGACCTGCGTTCTCGACACGACCATGACGACGGCGTGCTGAGCTTCGAGGTGGACGGCGAGCCGCTGGACATAAAGGTCCCAGGCGTGTTCCAGGCGCTCGGCGCCAGCGTCCTGTACCCGCTGGCCACGCTGGCCCTTGACCGCATTGAGCCCGAGGAGGACGAGCCGCACAAGGCGGGCAATGCTGCGGCGCGGCAGGCTCGCGGCGAGGAGCGCGGGGACAAGGAGGGCAAGGAGCCCGACAACGACGACAGTGCTGCCCAGAAAAAGGGCAAGGCTAAGCGTAAGAACAAGGCGGGCCCCAATGGTGAGGACGAGGGCCAGGACGACGGCGGGAAGGAGGAGGTAGAGGGGGAGGAGGAAGAGGAAGAGGAGGACGACAGCGAGGAGAAGAACGCGCTCCTCGCCGTGCTCAAGCGCACGACCGGTATCCCGGACGTGGAGCCGCTCAGGGCGCTCGACCTCGGCACACTGGAGCGCCTCGCCAAGCGTGCAGAGGAGATCCTCGCAACGCAGCCGAGCGAGCCGAGCCTCATGCTTGTGTCCGATGCGACGCAAGCGGCATCAAGCCTGGCTGGCGCGCAAGGCATGTCGGAGGACAAGGGCGGCCGCGCGGCGCAAAAGGGCGACGGCGAGGCCTCCGGCGACAATGAGGAGGACGAGGACGAGGATGAGGACGAGGACGAGGACGATTCGTGCAGTGACGAGGAGGAGGACTCGTACGAGTCCTCGTACGACTCTGAAGAGGACGACTCGGAGGAGGACGACGACAACTCGGACGACTCGGACGCGAACAGCAACAGCGGGAGCGAGGACGAGGGCGCGAAGAACAGCAACAAGAAGGACGCCAACGCGGCCGGCGGCAAGATTGCCGCCGACCAGAGCAAGGTGCCCGTCTCGCGCTGCGTGTGGATGTACCAGGAGGACGACGTCTGGCGGCTCGCAGGAGATGTGCCAAAAGCTGGAGGCCGCGCGGCGCCTTGGCGCCAAGGAGTGCGATGTGACGCTGAACAGCGAATTCTACCTCGTGCGCTTCAAGAAGCTGGACAAGGCCACCGCCACCGACGTGGGCGAGATGGGCCAGTCTGGCGGCGGCGGGGAAAAGCTGCGCGTGCGCCGCGTGATCGAGAGCAAGGGCATCCAAAAGGGCTGGGAGACGCTCAGCATCCGGTACGACCCGCCCACGAGCCTGTACGGCCAGTCGGCGCTCGAGGTGCTGCAGCAAGTGTGGACCTCAGAGGAGACCATGGACGGCAGCGCCTGCTCGTATGGTTTCCTCTTCCTTTACGGCGTGCTGCAGGGCCGGCTGCGCTGCCGCGTCGCTGGCGGCGGCGGCTGGGGCAGCGGCGGCTGGGGCGGCGGCTGGGGGCGGCGGCTGGGGGGCGGCTGGGGCGACTCGTCGTCCGGCAAGTCGGACTCGCACCGCTTCGCCACGCTGCTGGCGCAGCTGTACACGGACCGGCGCATCAAGTCGATCCCAGCCTCGGTGATCAACGTGCTGGTGCGCAACCGGCAGCTGTGCTCGCGCATGCCCGAGTTTCGGGACACGCGCAAGTTTAAGCGCAGCAAGGTCTTCAACGGCTGGACGGACGCGCGCGAGCCGCGCTCGCCGCTGGCCGACCTCATGTCGCAGGTTGTGCTCTCGCTGCAGGCGCTCAAGCGCAAGCGCGGGGCCATGCAGTTCCCGCCGGCGCCGCCCTTCCCGGAGCTGCCGCCCGCGGCGTCGTCGTTCAAGGTGGCCTCGGAGGGCCTCCGCAGGCGCGCACGGCGCGCCCCGCCATCAGCAACACGTCCTGCTCGCGGCGCCGCATGGAGCCCGTGCTTGACGAGGAGGTGCTGGCGCTGGCAAACGAGGTGGGCTTCAAGCTGGGCGGGAGACGGGCCGCCTGCGGCTCGAACCTCCGCTCGACATCGAGGACGAGGACCACTTTGCGCGCGTTGCGGAGGAGCTCGTACGTGACGACCGGCTCATGGTCGTCCACTTTCACGCCGAGTGGTGCCAGCCCTGCAAGGCGCTTGAGCCCATGCTGCTAGGCATGAGCCGGCGCATGCCGGGCGTGCGCTTCCTCAAGGTGGACGTGGACGCGTGCGACGGGCTGCAGGAGCAGTTCGAGGTGCACCGCTTGCCGACGGTCAAGATCTTTCGCGGCGGCGTGGCCGCGGCGCTCGCCTCGCTGCAGGGCTTTGACCGCGACCTGGAGGAGCGACTCGAGGAGATCGTGCTCGAGTACTGCTCCGAGGAAGAGCGCGAGGCCCTCGAGCGGCTCAAGCGCGCGCGCGAGGACTCGTCGAGCGTCTCGAGCGAGCTGGTGGAGACCAACAAGGCGAGCGTGGCGAGCCAGTCTGTGGGCACCTCGGCCGAGGAGCTGGCGCTGCTAGCTAGCGCGCCGTTGCGCTCGCTCGAGTCCTTCCTGGCTTGGACCTCGCGCGAGGCCGGCGGGGCCGAGCAGACCTCGGTAATGCCGTTTGACGTGAGCAAGCACGACGCCGCGGGCAACGCCGTGGCCAAGTCGATGCTCAAGCGCATGCAGGACGACATTCGCTCCTGGGGCGCCACCGTGGCGCCAACAAGGTGGTCGGCCTGGCTGCGCTGCCGCGGGACGTGCTGCAGGAGGCGTGCAGCGGCGGTAGCGTCGAGCCGCTTCGCGAGGCGCTCGCGGGCATCTCGGATCTGCTCGCGCGGCTGCGCGAGCTGCGCTCGCTGGACGCGCTCGTGGTGGAGCGCATGCTGCCGCTCCTCACCGAGGCCGCCAACCATGTGGAGGCGGGGGCGAGCGGCAAGGCAGCGCCTGGGGCCGTGAGCGATGAGGGCCGCGTCAAGTACATGCTGCGGCGCGAGTCGGGCCAGGAGACCTACATTTGGACCGAGTTCCTCTTTGCGGCGCTGCTCTCGTCCGAGGCCGAGTCGGACATCCTCCGGCTCAACCCGTATCTGACCGGCGGGTCTGTGCGCACCATCCTCAAGCTGGTGACCGTGCTACTGCTGCGTGCCAACCGCGTGGGCCACGTGAACCGCTGCGTGGGCAAGTGCATCAAGCTGCGCGCGCGCCTGCGCACCGTGCTGGCCATGGCCCCCGAGGAGCGGAGCGCCCGGGAGAGCGAGCTCTTGCTGTCGCTCACGCAGACGAGCGAGAACCTGGCCGAGTCACTCGCGGACGGACGGCACTTTGTGAATGCCGAGACGCTCGAGTTCGACCCGCGCTACCTGCTCTTCGAGTTCACGTGGAACCTGCTGCTTCGTCGCAAGCAGGTCGAGATCGTCGACATGTTCATGTCCAGCTTGAGTGAGGCGACAGCAAGGTCAAGCAGATGATCATGGGCGCAGGCAAGACCACTGTGGTGGCGCCTCTGCTTGCCCTGATGCTCGCCAACGGCCAGAGCTTGGTGATGAGCGTGGTGCCCAAGGCGCTGCTGGAGATGTCGCGCACGCGCATGCGCGAGACCTTTGCGACCATCATGCAAAAGCGCATCTACACCCTGCAGTTCGACCGTAGCACGGCCGTGCACCCCTCGATGCGCCGCGGCCTCGAGAACGCAGTGCGCAACCGCGGCATCGTGGTGGCGACGCCGACGGCCATCAAGAGCATCATGCTGGCCTACATCGAGACGTTGGACAAGATCGCCCAGGCCAAGCGCATGGGTGTCTCGCTGTCCGCGAACGCGCTCGCCCGCACCGGCTTGCACCAGCAACAGGAGCCGGCCGCCGCCGCTGGCGCCGCCGCCAAGGACGACGGCGAGGACCGAGGGTCGCGGCGCGGCGCCAGCGCGGCGCTCACCATCGAGGAACAGGCCGTGGAGCTGGAGAAGATCCTGCGCATCTTCCGGAGCGGCTCCATGCTGCTCGACGAAGTGGACCTGATCCTGCACCCGCTCAAGAGCGAGCTCAACTTTCCGATGGGTGAGAAGTTTGACCTGGACGCCTCGCAGGCGGGCGAGCGCTGGAGCCTCCCGACGCACCTGCTGGACGCCATCTTCTTCACGGAGCGCGGCAAGGTGTCCACCTTTGAGCAGCGCGGGCAGGCGCTGGAGATCCTGCGGCGGCTGTCGGCCGTCGTTGAGGAGGGCTACGCCTCGCGCGCGCTGCAAAAGCTGCCGCACATCACGCTCCTCAACCTAGCGTTCTACCAGGAGAAGATGCGGCCGCCGCTGGCCGAGTGGGCCTACCTGTGGCTGCAAAAGCACCACCTGCACGGCGTGGACCGCACTGAGGCGATTCGCTACATCATTGACGGCGGCGAGCCGCGGTCCTTTGCCGGCGCCAAACTGGAGGGCCTCGAGAAGGCGGTTGCGGCAGGCGACAGCACGGCGGACGCGGGTGACCTCGCCGGCGCGCTCGCACGCGCTCGCGATGTGCATGCGGCGACCGAGGAGCTCTACGCGATGGAGGCCGAGATGGTGGACCACATTGGGCAGTCCGGCACGCTGCTGGGCGAGCTGCAGGCCCACATCGCCGTGCTGACTAAAAAGGTGGAGGAGGCGCAGTACCCGCGCGACGACTCGCTGGACAACAACGTGCTGGTGTGGCTGTCCGTGGGCTTCTCACTTACCCAGGGCAGCTCGCGGTCGCGCCAGTCCTCCAAGGTGCAAAGCCTGTGTGCCAAGCTGGAGGAGTCGGGCCTGACCATCAAGCGCAGCGAGGACGAGGACGAGGCGCAGGCGCGTACCGTTGACCTGCTGGCCGCCAAGCAGCTGCGCTGCCTCATCGTGGGCGGCGACGAGTCTTCGATGGGCTGCGGCACCGACTGCAACGAGCGCCACTTCAACAACTGCTTGCGATGCGGCAAGGGCTGGGGCTCGCACGCCGGCCACACCTGCACGCAGGGCAATGGCGGCCGCGGGTCGTTTCCGCTGGAGCAGTCGGACGACACGTACGACGTGGTGGAGATTGTGTCGCAGCTCGTCAGCAGCCGTTCCACGCTCAAAGTGCCCGCCGATCGCATCGTGGTCTTTGCCGAGCACGGCCGCCTCGACGAGGACGAGCGCATGGAGATGTGGTCCATGGGCGTGACCGTGGAGACGGGCGAGGAGCTGCTCAAGGTCGTGGAGGACATCCCCGATTATGAGCGGCTGGACAAGGCCAAGAAGAAGCGCGAGGACCAGGGCGAGGACCAGGGCGAGGACCAAGAGGAGGCCAAGGAGGACCCGGCAGCGGCCAGCTACAGCGAGGAGGACGAGGAGGACGTGGTCTTCCTGCGCGAAAAGCTGGGCCGCGGCCGGGAGGGCCGCAAGCTCAACGCCGCGCCCAAGGCGATGCCGCCGGCGCCGGCGCTCGAGCGCGTCATCAGCTCGGGCTCCAAGGAGCTGCAGGGTCTCCGACGGCGCCTGGAGGCGCTCGAGGTGGCCAAGCAGGAGCTTGGCGAGGAGGAGGAGGCCGACCGCGCCGCCTTCCGCGAGCGCATCTCGGAGACGCGCGCGCGTCTGCAGGGCCTTCTTGAGGAGGAGCTCGTGCAGGTGCGCGTGGCCATGGGCAAGATCTCGGAGGCGTCTTGCCGCGCAGCGAGCGCGACGAGCTGCTGCGCAACGCAGGGGCGCACGAGCTGATTCCGGCCGGGCGCATCGGCGCCTGCGTGGCGCGCGCCAAGGCGCAGGCCGCGAGCGGCGCTCTGGCCCACGACGAAGCCGCGTCGGCGTTCCGTGCGCTGGCGTTCGAGCAGCGGTCTCTGGAGCGGCAGGCGCTGGGCGCCAAGATCGTGGCGCGCGTGTCGGCGCCGCACAAAAAGCTGCTCAACCTGACGCGGGACTGGCTGCGCACCTTCCTGCCGCACTGCCTGGGCAAGGTCAACCGCGTGTCCTTTGGCCTGCTTAACGACACGGACTGCAAGCGCGCGCTGGACCAGGACCCGCTGATGCCGCGCAGCCGGCTCAAGCTGGCGGTGCCGTTCGTGGGTAAGGACGTGCCGAGCGCCTCGTCCGAGTTTGCGCACCCGGACATCACCATCGGGCTTACCATCCTGGGGTACCGCTACTCGGGCATGCGACGCAGCGACTTTTTCAACGTGGTGGACGACCTGACGGGCGAGTTCCACCGCGAGATCGGGCCCGCGCGCGAGCGCAAGTCGAGCCAGCGCTACGAGCAGTGGGTGGTCGAGTCGGGCGGCAAGATCCGCGGCGTGGCCGACCCGCCGGCCGCCGGCGTGGGCTCGCCCGGCAAGCTGTCGAACTCGGCGGGCTCGCCCGCTCGCGGGCGGCCCGGCGGCGGCAATGGCGGCAGTGGCGCAGACGACGAGTCGCGGCTGGAGCGCGAGGAGAAGGAGGTGGTACAGCTCAAGTACCTGCAAAAGAGCAACAAGGAGCAGATGCAAAAGCTGTACAAGCTGTGGAAGTACGAGCCGCTCGTGATCCACCACTACCTGAGCTACACCATCCTGCCCGCGCACATGCGCTCCCAGAAGGCCAAGATCTCGGCCTCGGGCCAGGCCGTGGGTGGCGACATGCTCGTGGGCGGCGCGTGGGCTTCTCGGGCACGCCCAGCGACCTGCTGCCCAAGGAGCTTGGTCGGTGCGACTACGAGGAGGGCGACGATGGCAAGATGCTGAGCACGGTGCTGGACCCGCAGATCACCTCGTACGAGTTTATCCGCACTAACTGGACCGTGGAAGACCTGTTGCGCGGCATCGCGCGCGCAGACAGCCCGCGCTACCACGCGCTCATCGACACGGGCGCCCTCATCACGGGCTACTCGAACAAGCAGGTGGCCCAGGCCCTGCTGCGCTTCGGCATGCCCTGGTGCGATGGCGTGGTGTTCCTGGACGACGACGACAAGCAGCAGGTACTCGTGCGCGCCACGGGCCGCGTCATCAGCGCCGACCAGTGCGGCGTGCCGCTGGAGCGCCGCTTTGCGTTCTACGACCAGATCCACACGACCGGCATGGACATCCAGCACGTGGTCAACGCACGCGCCGTTATCACGCTCGGCAAGGACATGGTCTTTCGCGATTATGTGCAGGGAGCCTTCCGCATGCGCGGCATCAGCAAGGGCCAGACCATCTGCGCGTACGTGATCCCCGAGGTGCGCGAGCTCATCAAGCGCGAGCTCACGCACGCGGGCGTGCCGGGCGGCAGCTACTGCAAGCCGGGTCGACCGCCGAAACGCTCGTCGACGTGGTCGCCTGGCTCGTCATCAACTCTATGCGATCCGAGCAGGTGCAGTGGAGCATGCTCTGCATGCAAAACATCTCCAACGTGTACCGCAAGAACGCGCTCAAGCAGCTCGTGTCCAGCACGGCGCGGGCGGCCGCCGAGGCGACCGTCTCCGCGGCGCCGTTGGGCACGCACGCTCCTGAGATGGCCGCGCCGCAGCAGTCGCAGCCGCAGCACAAGAAGCGCCGCGCCGCGGTCGAGCTGGACCCGCCGGCGGCCGCGCTGGGCGTGTTTCGCGAGAGCGTCGACTTTAACCTCGAGGGCAACGTGCCGGACCCGCAGCCGTTCACGCAGCGGCTCGAGGGCCTGCTGGACGAGCACAACGACTTTGTTCTGACTGACGCGGAGGCGCACATCGGGAAGGAGGTGCTGGCCGAGGTGGCAAAGTACTCGTCGCAGCAGGAGGAGACCTCGGTGCAAAAGCTCGAGTCGGAGCAGGAGCGCGAGCAAGAGCAGGAGCAGAGAAGGAGGTGCGCGCCAAGCGCGAGCAGCAGATCGAGGTGGAAAAGTTCATCGACCGCGAGTACTCGCGCGCGAACGAGTTCCCGCGCGCGTGGCCGTTCCGACTGCTTGCCGAGGAGCCGCGCCGGCGCCGGCCCGAGGGCGGCGGCGTCGCCGTGGCGCCCGTGGACGAGGACTACCCTTTTTCCCGCTGTCCAGCTTCAGCCTGCGCCACCAGGAGCCCCTCCAGTTTCCCGACTTTCTCTACTTTAGCCGCAACTACTTTAACCCGCAGTGGAACGGCCTGCGCCGCGTCAAGAACGTGGTCATGGTGCTCGAATGGGCGCCTTCCGTGGCCAAGGTGCACAACCTGGGCCCCAAGGAGTGCGCCGCCTTTCACCCCGTCGGCAAGAGCTCTTTGCAGTCGCTCGAGAAGGGCTACGAGCTGCTCTCGGCGCGCACGGGCCAGCTCTCGCCCGAGGACATTTACCAGGCCGTGTGGGCCGCGACGGACGTGCGCCTCACGGAGGTGGAGCTGGCCGACGTGCTAGCCGAGTTTGGCACCGCGCGCAACTCGCTGACGCTGGACGGCCTGCGCCGCCTGCTCACGAGCGGCCGCCTGCGCAAGATCGAGAGCGGTCGCAACTACGTGGTCGTCTCGCTCGCGGAGGCGGAGACCATCCGCCGCATCCTGCACCTGCGCGGCACCGAGGCGGCGCCCCTGGTCGAGGGCAGCGACACCGAGCTGGCGCTGCGGTACGCGCCGCTCTCCTCGATGGGCTCGGAGCCGCCGCCGAGGCCGCCGCCGAGGCCGCCGCCGAGGCTGCCGTGGACTCGGCCAACGCGCTCGTGGCCCGCACCGTCGCGCTGCGCGGCAAGGAGCCGCCCGCGATCGCCGTCGGCCAAGACGCGCACTCTGGGGAGCTCGAGCCGCTCTCCTCGGCGATCGAGTTTGGCCTCGTGCTGGACGCTTCGCCGCGCTGGCGGCTGAGCCAAGGCGACGGCGGGCGCGCCTTTGACACGGGCGCGCCGCGCTTTCAGGCGGCGATCGCGCACACGTGCGCGCGCTTCCTGGACTGCAACATGCACTTTCGGTCGATGGACCTCAACGTGCTGCTGTGCGCCCTGCAGAAAAACTCGATGCACGCGCGGGAGCTCTTCTTCCTGCACACCATGGGCTGCAAGCGGCGCATGGACCGCAAGTGGAGCGAGACCCCGCTCGCCAAGCTATTTACGGTGCCAGACGAGTGGTGCGCCTTCAAGCAGCGAGCGCAGGCGGTATTCGTGCGCGAGGCCATCAAGACCAAGCGGCTCACGGCCTGGGAGGCCTTCACGGCCTTTGACGCCGACGATAACGGCCTGCTGAGCCCCGCCGAGTGGTATGGCGCGCTGCGCTGGCTCGGCGTGCCCAACCTGACCCCGAACGACGTCATCGACATCCTCGAGGTGGCCGACAAGAACCGCGACGGCATGATCGACTACAAGGAGTACATGGCCTTTCTCCAGGGCGACGAGGAGGAAGCCATGGACTTTGACGACGAGGAAGAGGAGCAGGCCCAGGCCGGCGACCCGGCCATCCCGCACGCCAAACCGCTGGTCGAGCCCTACGGCGCGGACGTGCTGCGCGAGGTCATGGCGCAGCGCGCGCGCGACGAGCTCAAACACCAGGAGGAGGAGCGCATCCGGCGCGAGGCCTACAACCGCGCCTTTGACATCAAGGTGTTCGAGGAGGAGCTGGAGGCCAGCAAGGCGCGCGAGGGCGGCGCCAACCCGCTGCTCTTCGAGGAGGACTGCGGCGACGCGGGGACTGCGCAGGCCTGCGAGTACACGCTGACGCAGAACGAAAAGCCGCTGCGCATGACCTCGAGCGGGCACACCAAGTTTATGCCCGCCGCGTCGCTGCTGCTCACAGACGCGGCCTCCGAGTCCATGTCCAAGCTGCGCTGCAAGGCCGGCCACGACGTGCAGTCCACCTGGCGCACCTACTACCAGTGCACGCTCTGCAAGGCGCGCAACACGCCCTTCCAGTGCACCAAGGGCTCGTGCAACTACCGCCTCTGCCCGCGCTGCAACACCAAGCTGCTGGACGAGAAAAGCGCGACAAGCACGATAGCGCCCGCCAGCACACCTTCTTTCAGTGCTCGGCCGGCGCCAGCGTCACGCTGCAGGTTCCCGCGGCCATCACCGAGTCGGTGCACCGCCGCGCCACCGCAGATCATGACGCCTCGCAACCCGAGCTCGTGCTCGCAAGCGCCGCCTCGGAGGCTTTCACGCTCACCATGGACCTGCGCGTCGAGCGCCTGCCGCCGGCCGGCACCCGCACGGCGCTCATTCGCTTCGCCGCGCCCGCTGGCCCGCGCCAGGGCCGCAAGCGCACCAAGGCAAACGTGTACCTCGACGAGGACGGCTGCGTCTCGGACGCGGCCGGCAAGGGCGAGCAGGCGGCGGCGGCGGCCCGCGTGCGGCCCGGCATGTGGCACGTCGTCTCGGTGGTCGTGGACATCGCCCAGCGCTCCATGGAGTTCTTCGTGGACGGCGTACGCGCCTCGGTCTCGCGCGGCGTGCCCGCGGAGGAGCTCGAGCTCCAGCACCAGCTCATGCTCTTTGGCGGCGCGCAGCAGCGTGATATGCGCGGCGGCTCCTTCCGCCGCCTCGTTATCCACAACCGCGCGCTGCGGGCCGACCAGGTCGCGGCAGTGGCGCAGCGCTGCGCCGCGCACGACCAGCCGCGCGTCGTGTGGTACCACGCCTTCGAGAACAAGGGCGACGCCGCGGTCATCAAGGGCCTCGCCGAGGTGGGCGTGCGTGTCGAGGAGGCGCGCGACGAGGAGACCGCGCTAGCGCTCGTGCAGGCCGGCAAGCGCCTGGACTGCGTCATCTCGCACATGTGGAAACAGGAGCGCGAGGACGAGGAGGGCAACATTATCGTGCCAGGCCTCGAGGAGGGTGGCAAGGGCAAGCCGCCTGGCCTCAGCTTTGCCGAGCAGGTGCGCAAGCTGGACCGCCGGCTGCCGGTCTTCCTCGACCTCACGCACCCGCCGCGCCTCGTCAAGGAGTACATCGTCGGCGAGCTCGTCGAGGGCCGCTACAAGGGCGGCAAAAAGTACTACACGGGCAAGATCACGCGCGTCCACGAGGTGGACAAGGCCGCGGCGGAGGCCGCGGCCGCCGCAGAGGCGACGGCCAAGGAGGAGGAGGAGGAGGAGCGGGGCGAGGGCCGCCGCGCTGGCAAGAAGAAGTCAAAGGACAAGGTGCCTACCGTGCTGTACGACGTGCAGTACGACGACGGCGATGCCGAGACGCAGGTCAAGCCCTCGCTGCTGCGGCCCGTGAGCGGCCGCGAGAAGAAGCGCACCGGTAGCTACCGCATGCGCGAGAGTACTGGAAGGACCTCAAGCGCTCGGGCGCCAAGGTCTTCACCAAGGCCGAGCACGCCGAGGAGCTCGCCTGCATGGCCTGCGCCACCCGCCCGCGACGCTCGCACGGCGGCCGCGGCGCAGCTCAAGGCAAAGCCTGCCCAGAAGGCGTCGACGACATAACAGCAACAATCCAAGTCTAAGCTGACTGACAGCATCCTTGCGCTGTTGTGTTTCGCCTGGGCGGCTGCAGTGGCGGGGACAAGCGCTAAATGCATGCATCATCGTAAAGCTTTTGCTTGGAGATTCACTCTTGCGTCCTGTTCAAGGGCTCGCTACCAGAGCTGCGGCAAGTGCGCCCATGGCACGAGGCGCACGCGCGCCTCCGCGTTCGACGAGCCGTAGGCCAGCAGCACGCCGTCGCTGGTCGCCGTGAGGCCAGACAGGAAGGCCATGGGCGCGTTGACGCCGCGGTGACGATCGGCGGCCGCCGCGAAGAGGTTCAGCGGCTTGCTCACGCGCCCGATGGTCCACGTCTCGTCGTCCGCTGCCAGGCTAAACTCGAATAGAAAGTTGCGGTAGGTGTCGTCCATCTTGGTGTGGAACGCCGCCAGGTAGAGCTCCCTGCCATCTTCCGGCCGCGTGTACAGGATCGCGTTGGCCCCTCCGTGAAACTTTGCGCCGGTGCCTTCTGCAATGCGGAGCAGCGCCTTGTCAAACGTGCTCGACTCGCGCACACCAAGGAGAATCGAGCCGCAGCTCCTTCCGTGGGACCCGCCGGGGCCTGGGTGACGGTGATGACCTCGAAGGGAACGATGGAGCGCACGAACTTGAGCTTGCCGTCGTGCTCAAACGCGAGCCAGTTCTTCTCCTCGCTCGAAGGCCGAAGATTGGGCTCCGGAGCAGCTCGTGCATCGGCAGTGGCTCTGGGGATGGCGGCACCGCGGTCACGAGCATGCGCCGGCGAAGGCGGCACTCATCCTCAGGAAATATGGCGGGGTTGGCGAGATTCGACGTCAGAACGAGGCCCTCGTCCGGCCCGATCGCAAACAGCCGAGGGTCCTCCGGCCCCGTGGTCAGTGTCCGCGAGAGAGTGCTGTTCGAAGGCACCACCATGTAAGTCAAGTTGGTGCACGGAAACCACGACGAGGTGTCCTCCAGCTGATCGCCAAATTCTCGAAATGGCTCGAGCGGCTCCAAAGTAGTCGCGTGGATGCGGCCGACCAGCACAGCGCTCTCCCAGACCACATCTTCGCGGTCAAAGGTCAGCTCCGTGCGAAGCCGGTGCAAGCGCACGGCTGCCCACATTTCGCGCCGGCCTGGAGCCAAAGCAGCAGCGACGGGTTGATCAGCGCCGAACCGGGTGGCGCCGTGCGCAGCAAAGTCGGCGCCAGCGCCTCGCTTAGATTGCGGTCCACCATCCCGCCAGGCAGAGAGCCGTCCACATCAGAAAGCCCATCGTCGAGTGATACTTGAACGACTGCTCTCGATGATTCCCGGAAGGCGAGCGACGCGAGCGCACGACGCCGACCACCACCCAGATGTTGAGCAAGCCCCACACCTGCGTGCTGGCGCGCTGGCGGCTCGACTTGAGCGGCTTTTGCACAAAGTAGTAGCCAACGATGGATAGGGCCCCGAGCACCATCCAGAACCCGAGGCCAGCCCATGCTTCCCATAGGTTGAAGGCGATGAACTGGAAGACGTACTGCGGGTACGAAAGGTTCTCGAGTGGCTGCAGGACGTCGAGCGAGAACAGCCGCGCAATGGGGTCGGTCCCGACAGCCAGGCCCATGAGAAGCAGCGCCTGAAGTGGCGCCAAGAGGCCCATGCGGTACGACAGCTTGTACGTTGGCAGTGGCTGCCAAGCCGTCAGCGCAAAGGTCGTGTATAGCGCGACATAGCCGATCACCGCCCCGTATCGAACGATGAAAGGCGGATGCTCGCGAACGCGATCAAGCAAGATGGCCGCGGCGATGCCCACCAGGTAGACCGGCCAGTACACGGCCGGGTGGAACTTGAGCGTCACAACGAGCAGGGTCTCCCAGTTAGTGCCCTTGTACTTGTACCCCGAGGTCCAGTCCCCTTGGCCAATGCTCTGCGCGGGGTACGAGACGGCCGCGAGTGGTGCGGCGGCAACGAGAAGCACCAGCAGCACCAGCAACGTGGTGCTCGCGCGCCGCAAGATCCGCGCCGCAACCTGATGCACCGCCCAGTACGGCACGATGCAGCTCAGGAACCAGCAGTGCATCTGGAGCACACGCTCGGTGAGCGTCGGAATCCACGCCTGCACAAGGAGCAGCGACGCCGCCGTCTCCGCCGGGCCGCCCAGCGAGAACGGCTTCTCGAGCAGCACGGCGCGCTGGCCCGCCCGCGCAAGCAGGCCGGCCAAGTACAGCGGGTAGATGCTGCGCACGCGCTTCCACGTGAACTGGTACCACGGCTCGGTGGCGTCGGGCTTGCTGCTGTTGAGGCGCGCATAGGTGAGCACGAACCCGCTTAGCATCATGAACCAGGGCACCCACGTGAAACCAAAGCCGTGCGTGTCCCACGCTGGAAACGGAGCCTGCACGAAGTTAAGCACGGGATCCGCGTCCTTGGTCCACAGATGGCCGAGCACGATGTGCACAGACGCGAGGAAGCGGGCCATGCCGAGCACGCAGCTTTTTCCCAGTCCCGGGCCGCGGTACCGCGACTTGGGTGCTGGCGGGCTCCAGCACAGGCTCTGGGCCATCTTCTGTGTCTGTCACGCTGGCTTTGTCATCACTGTTCGCGTTATCAAGGGTAAGCTCGTGCCTGGGGTCCGGCGTGGGCGACTCTGGACCATCGCCACCGTTACTGCCGCCGCTGCTGCTGATGCTCTCCACTGGACGAGACCTTCTCGTCCCGCGAATCCCGGCGGCACGTCGTCAAGCTGTCAAAGACACGCCATCTGCTTTGGACACACTGCAGGAGCGCGAGGAGGCCAACGCGTTGCATCATGCTCGAAACCACGCGAGGCTTGAAGGTGAACGCCGCGCTTGCGAGCACGAAAAGCCCGCAGACGGTGGCCAGAACGTTGCGATACGCGGTCAGCGCACCCCTGGGCTCAAGCACCACGACCTCGTCCTTGAGGCTCGCTTCCAGTGCCGCTGCGTGAGCAGTCGAAAGCGGCCCTGCCGTCGTGGCGTCGCGCACCACAACCCGGTTGGAGCAGATCGAAAAGCGGTCGTCCCTGTGTCTATAGCCTTCTTTGGTCTCGCACGGCGGCCACGTCACCAAGAGCTGCTCCGATGCATGCGCACGGGCAGGACATAGCAGGTTAAGCTGCCAAGCAAAGTGCCGCGCCGTACCAGTGCGCGTCGTTGTAGACAAGCCACCGGGGAATCGAAGCGAGGGATAGGCGACGCATGTTCACGTACCTGATCACAGGGAGCTCCGAACGGCCCTCTAGCTTGGGCGTCAGGGAAGCCGCGTAGTCTGCCGGCAGGTAGCGCTGGTCCACGGTGATCTCCTTGACCAAGGGCCACTCAGCCGTGAGGTAGGCGAGAAAGTCAACCATATCATTGGTCAGCTGGTCCAGGATCGAGCTCGCGCCGTTCGCCTCCTGGCGGGCTTTGACGACAGCGCAAGCCTTTTCAGCCCACTTGCGCTTTTTCACGCAGGCGTTGCCCCATATGCCCAGAACGAAAACGATCTCGGGCGGCGGCCGCGCGTCCCTGACACCGTTCGCCGCAAGCCGTTCGAGCGCGCCTTTGCGTGCCATACCGTGAGTACGTGGAGTCCAGTGAAGTGCGACGCGATCTCGTCCTTGCCATGCCGCGCCCAGCACTTCTCCTCACCAATACACTGAACCTTGCCTTGTGCGTCGAGACCCAGATCAACGGGCCGGTCAATATCTTCCCCCCAATGCAAGTAGTCTGGCGACTCTTGCTCATCCTGGAGCAGAAGCTTGGCCCAGCCATGGTTGATACCCATCGAATTGGAGGACCCAAGGGCAAGCACCCATCGCTCCTTCAAGCAGGTGCCGATCTGCTCGCTCGTCATCATCTCATACTCGCAGCCCTTAACGTCAGACTCGAACTTGTATGCGCCTAAGTCCTCCAGCGGGCGCGCCACGTCGGGTACCGGGACCACGCGCACAGGCTCCAGCCCACTTCGGCAGCTCTGGCCCGTACTCGACCACCGGTGTCCCTTGCCGTGCCACTTCTTGCCGCGGCTCTCCAGGCCAGCCACGCGAACGCCACTGCGGCCACCAACGCGGCGAAAACGATCAGCTCAAGCCCGCGCGCCACAGCGCTGCGGCACCTGCTGCGCGCACCCCAGGTCATCGCGTCGTGCACTCTCCAGTTGCAAGACTGATGCGAATACCTCACAGAGCATGCGCGACCAGGCAAAAATATTGTTGCTGTTGCCTGTCTTTTCTCATCAAACAGGCCTCCTCTCGTCCCCACTTTCCAGCTGCTTGCCGCCGCTTGCCGCCACTACCGGTGCCGTGTACGGTACGGTACGGTGCAATAGGTAGGTACCGGTACCGGTACGTACCTACTTCAAGCTCTCTACGTACTACTCTACGGTACGATACGTACTCGAGTAGTACTCGAGTACCCTGGTGCTCAGAACCCAGCTAGCTCTGGAGAGGTAACTATTGTAGAGTGCCGCACTCTTGGGTACGGTACTTGAGTGCAGTTCTCTAGAGTGCAGTACTCGATTACGGTACCGGTACCGTACTGCGTACTCGAGTACTGCACTCGAGCCTTGGCTTTTCCCGGGTGGCGCAAAGCGCGTGAGGCTCTGGTGCCTTTTGGAGGCAGCGCTGGACATGGATATTGCTGCGCGAAGCTCTGGACGAGGGCGAGGACGTCCTTCGACCGAGCCGCAGCGTGTGGCGCGACTTATTCCTGGACGCGCCGCCGCTGGCGCTGGGCGTGCGCGCGGGTGCAACGCGGCTGGAGCGCGCAGCGGCAGCGGCTAGCTTTGCGGCGTCAGTGGTGTCTACGGTTCGCACAGAGGTGTCCTCGGTGGTGCGCGAGGACGTCGGGGACCGAGATGTGGGCTCCAGGCTTTTCACCTGCCGTACGTGTGGCTTGGGTGCGCGCTATGGCAGCCATCGTGTCACGCAGCGCCACACGCCGCGCACCCAAAGTCCACAACCTCGCCAGGCAGAGGTCCGTCCACGGCAGGAAGCTCGCCGTCAAGCGGTTGTTGCACGACCGCTTTCGAACCTCTTCCCACGCATCGAGCGACGCGAGCACCACAAAACACCGACCACCCAGACAGAGCAAACGCTTGAGTCTCCACCAAGCGCGCCGAGGAGCTCGCCTGCATGGCCAACGCCACCCGCCTGCGACGCTCGCCCACAGTGGCAATAGCTTGAGTTGAAACCAATTCTCTAGAGTGGCCAGCTGTGTTGAGGCGAAGAGCAGCCCACTGCCCAAGTCCACTTCACACAGTCCAGTGACCACGAGAAACTTCCCCCTGGTTCTTGTTGTTCTTGCGCAGGGCGAGAAACTCTCCCGGAAAGCGGCGAAAAAATTCCTGGGGCAACGAGATGTGTGAGCAGCGCAAAGGGGCGGGGCTTCAGAAGGCTGTGATCGATTCAGAGCGGCAAACACGCTGACTGACTGACCGCGCGATTCGCTCCTCGCCTTCTCGTGCCGCGCGGGATGCGGCCTGTGCCCGCGTGCGCCTGTGTCGCTCACGGCGAACGCGCGCTGGTGCGCGACGTCGTCCTCGTTGCGCTTGCGCCTGGCCTGGCGGTCAGCGTGCTCACGCTCAGCCTGTACTGTGCTCAAGGGTCGGCTGGCGACCACCGGCTCAAGAGCTGGGCAGTGCTGTCCGTCGAGCTGCTTCTCACCGGCCTGACGAGCGCCCTGCTTTCGGCAGCACCCGCGCTGGCGTCGCGGGAGACGCGCTACGCGGTGCGGGGGGCGACGGTGCTGGCCTTTGGGGCCGCCGTGCGCGTGCTCACGTGCGCGGGCGAATCCCGGACGCAAGAGCTGGCCCTGTCGTGTGCCCTCGGCGCGGCGTGGTGGCGCTGCTGCTTGTCGCAGCAGCGGTGCTGGGCGCGTTGCTCGGGGCGCTTTTTACTGCGACGTATTTGGTTCCTGTTGCCAGGGGTCGGGCGAGCTCGAGGAGGACGGCCTGCTCGACTTTTTCTGTGACAACCAGCAAGATCTCATGCGTTGCATGGCCATGGGCGACGCAGCCCAAAGCACAAGTGCAAGTGGTCGTACCGAAGCTTCATCCAACGACGTTGGCAGCGGCCGCAATGCGCCACCAAGCCCAAGATCGGGCGGGAGCGCAGCAACCCGCTGCGTTCGCAGCCACCACCGCCAACCCAAGAACCCGGCGACTTTGACCCCTCGCCACGTGGACTGACGTGAGAGCAAACACCGCCAAGAGCTGAACGCACGTGCGCTGCAGTTCGCTGACGGCAAATCCCGCTGAACAAGCGAGCTCTTCCACTGCTCAGGCGTCCCAGACTGTTTTCGGCGGGAGAACGGGCGCTCGCGCGCGCGCGCGCGCGAGTCAGCCTGACGGGCCTCGTCCAGGTGCCATGGCAAAGCGCCGCCGCAGCTTTGCCCTGACCGACAAGAGCCGAGGCCGTCCCGAGATCATCGCTCAGCGATGCTGATGAGGCCAGCGCCTGGCGCAGTGTTGGCCGCCAGGGCGGCCGCCGATCGATCCATGGCTCGAGCTGGACCGAAGAATGGTGGAGACCACCGGAGCCGCCCTCCGTGCGGCTGCGAAACGCAGAATTCAGCTGCCGAGCGAACCGCAACGCAGCTGCTGTATGTCAGCAGACGCATGATTGACATGTGACGTATGGTGCGGGCTGGCTCGCCTTCCAACCCAAAGACATCTTGAAGACATCTTGAAGATGCTCCAGCCACCCGATCTGCCAAGCCATCGACTACCGGTAGTCGATTACCCGGTAGTCATCGGTCTCATCAGAACCAATCGGAACCATTGGAACCATCTATATCATGGTTCAGCAAGTGGTTCAGCGGTTCCTTTTTTTCTTTCTCTTTTTTCCTCTCTGTCTGTGAGTCAGCGCAAAGATCGCGAACATCGTTGGAATGTGACCGGGGAGTGCAGCCCATCAAAGGCCACCAGCCATCGCCTAACGTCGCTGTGTGGTTGGCAAAGAGAGGCAGGCGCGGCCTTCCTTCCTTCCCGGAAAGTGCACTGACCCACCCCAGTCGAGGAGGTGGCATCCAACAGCCTGCCGCCAGGCCCACCCGTCACGCGGCAGGAGGCTGCTCGATGTCCGCTTGGGCCTCCTGGATGGAGGTTGCGCGTCACGACCCAGATCACGACTCGCTGCGGCCACGGAACGCGCGGTTCTGCCAGCAGAAGGGGCCCGAGTGCTGCTGACCGCCGCCACGGGTCGAGGCACAAGCCATGCAGGCTGCCACAGGCCGTCCACAAGCACCCTGCGTCAGTGCTGCCTGAGCGATTTTCTTGGCCGCGCTGAAACCGCAGCTGAACCGCAGCGGCTTTCGCATACTCCGCTTCCGCTTTTATTTTCGCATGCGTGGCAAGGCTTGCAGCCTTGCGGCGGACTCGGCGCAAAGTGGCGCTGAAGTGGACTTGGGACCTCCACACAAACGTGGCGCTGAGGTTCGAGTTTTTCGCGAGGGTGATGGGACGTGGCAAACACCAAACGACTCAACTGGGACGAGAACAGCAGCAGCAGCAGCAGCAGCAGCGCAGCAGCAGCAGCAGCAGCAGCAGCAGCAGCAACAGCAGCGACGGCGCAGAGAGGGACTGGAGCATGGGCATGCAAAGCCTGCCAGCGCCGCAAGGGCAGTTCCAGCGGTGCGAGTCCATTGTCGACTGGTTCGAGCAGTTCGCGCTGCCCGACGAGCTGGCCGCGACCAAGAGCCTGCAGGAGGAGGTGGAGTTGTACGACCTCCAGATGGCCGAGCGGCAGGCGCCGCAGCAGCGCGGGTTCGAGGTGGGCCTGATGCGCGGTGACAGCATGTCCGCCGACCTGATCGAGCTGGCCGGCTTGCTGGAGCCGCTGCAGCAGGACGAGCAGCAGGTGCCGACGTACGGCATCACCATGATGGCCGGGCCGGGCGCAAGCGGTCGGCGCCAAACCAGGCGCCAATGCCCAAGCGCCACTGCTCCGAGGCGAGCTCTTGCAGCACTTCGAGCGTTGCCAGCTCTTGCAGCGAAATGAGCCAGAGCAGCGCCACAAGTCGCGGCCGCAAGTGGACCAAGTCGGAGGACAAGCTGCTCATGGAGGCCGTGGAGAAGCACAACGCCCGCAACTGGAAGGCGATCGCGCGGAGCGTGCCCGGCCGGGACCACGTGCAGTGCAGCGGTGGCAAAAGGTGCTCGACCCTAGAATTCGCAAAGGGCCATGGACGCGCGAGGAGGACGATATTCTGCGCGAGCAGGTGCGCATCAACGGCGCAAACAACTGGGCAGGTCGCCGCGAGCATCAAGGGCCGCACCTACAAGCAGTGCCGCGAGCGCTGGACCACCAGCGTGGACCCCACCATCAAGCGGGGCCCGTGGAGCCGTCTCGAGGACCATACGCTGCTCTCTCTCCACAAGAGCATCGGCAACCGATGGGCCGACATGCGCCGGGGCTCCCGGGCCGAACGGAGAACGCCATCAAGACGCGCTTCAAGACGCTTCAGAAGGCCTTCGTCAAGGATGACGAGGTCGTCTGGACCCCGGAACTGTCTCTCAAGCTCGATGCGCTCGCCGACAAGTACAATGGCGATTTGCTCAAGGTCCAGCGCCACCTCCCGGTCAGGCTCCGCGGCATCTCGACCTGGCTGCTGGTGCGGCAGTGCCCCAGCATCAAATGGGACTGATTCCATCAACTGACGGCTGGCTCAAGTGCTGTGCTGGCTCGGCATCTGATCTACTATGTACCATCATTTTGTTTCCTTTTTGTTCTGCTGGTGCTCCTGGTGCTGAGTCCTGCTGAGTCCTTCACAGGGCAAAGGCTGGCCTGGAGTGCCCCTTCTTGCGCGCCCGCACAAGGAGCGAGCTCGAGTACGACAAACGCGGCCCGCCGGGCTTGGTCGCCGCCGCGCGCGCCGTCGCTAGGGCTGAGGCGGTGGCGGCGGCGGCGGTGGGATCGTTGGGCGCGGGAGAAACCCCGCCTCGCCAAAGGCGGGTGAGCCAGGGCTCTGCAGCTCCTCGGTCGTGCCAAACATGTCATGTCCGGGCTGGGGCTCTTGTCGCTGCCCGCTTTCTTGCGGCGAGAGGGGCGCATCGAGCCGGCCGCATGGAGAAGCTCTGCTATTGCCAGCGCCACCTTGGTCAACGACACGCCAAGAGGTCGCTTCTTGTCTTTTCTGTCCGCGCCTTGGCCAACGCCTGCCGCTTTGCCACCGCGCGGTAAAACGCGAGGTCGTCCTCCTCGGCTTGGCCTTGGTCATCAGGGCCGGGCGCCGGCTCTGCGCCTTTCCCGCTGCGCTCGACTCGGGCATCATCGTCGACCCTGGCCTCGAAATCGGCTTCGTCGCTGTCGCCCCCAGCAGCGCTACGCGCGGCCACTGCCGCAGACTCCATCTCGCGAAAGCCCGCCAGAGTCACCGGCGCGCCTCGCACGCCCGCGAGACGGAGGCGGCGCACCAGCTCCTTGGCAGCGCGCCGTCCATCGCGCTCTTGCAAGTTGACCGTTCAACCCCTGCGGCAGCGGCAAGCGGCGGCGGCAGGGACAGTACAGCCCTTGGCCGCCGGTGAGCCCAGACAACCAGGGAGTGATTGCTTGCGGCAAGGGTTTTATTGGTGCTCGCCGAGCGCTACGCAGTGCAGCATGTGAGCTGCGCTTGCCAGGCGCTTCGAGGTGGCGGCCAAGCCTTGCCGGACCTCTGTGACGCGCGACTCAAGCTTGATTCGGCCCGCCATGTCCAGGTCCTTGTCCGTCTCAGCCGCCGTGGTCCCCGCCGCTCCTGTGGCTGCTGCGGTTGCGGTTGCGGTTGCGGTTGCTGGACGGTGGCCCTGGTTCTCGCGACGGCCAGTTGCCGCATCATGCGCACGCCCTCGAGCGTGGCCGTGGCATCCACGATGAGGCCTAGCATTTCTGGGTCAAGGTGGCCGGGACAAGGGCGTCCGGGCTGGCGCAAGGCCCAAGACGATGGCGGCGCAGAGGGAGGCGCGCGGGCCGCGGCAGGTCGGCCGCCGCCCCCACCGGATCTGATTCGGCGCAAGGTCACATAGCGCGTCGCGGTCCCCGAGAAGCCCCGCGAGGGCCTGCGGGCCGCTCTTGCCTGCGTTGCGCATCGCGAATAGCGCAAGCGCGTCAGCGACGATTCCGCGTGCGCGCGGCGCCTCCGCGCCGCCCTCGCAGCTCAGACGAAGCTTGCCTTCACAACGCTCCCCGCGGCGTCTGAGGCGGCTGCGAGCCGCTCGAACATCGTGCTGCGCTCGCTCGCCGCCGCAGCAGCGGCTTGGCCGCCCGCCCTCGCGCTTCCTGCTGCCCGGTGGTGGCAGCGGCGACAGGCGCCAGCCGAGGCGCAAGCTCGAGGCACTCGGTGCACAGCGCCCACAATCTCGTGCAGCCAATCTGCCGTCAGCGCGCGCCTGCGCTGCTCTAGGTCGTAGCCGCCAAAAACCGTGCGTCCGTTGCCATCTCGGGCGCCACGACGTTCGCCAGCGAAGCAAGCGAGCTCTTGAGGACCTTGAGGCGCTCCTGCATAAAGCCGCGCACGGCCTGCAGCACCGCGCTTGCCCTTAGGGAGGCCGGCCGCCCACCGCTGCGACTTGTCGAGCCATGCATCCAATTCCTTGCAGGGCGCCGCGCTCGTCCTTGTCCTCCACGAGCTTTAGCGCCTGCGCGATGTTGGGCCCGCCGCAGGCGCTGCGCTCGTCAGCATGGCCTCGTCGCATCGGCTCGCGAGGGCGCGCGCCGGCGAGCTGGTCACGGTCATGCCCGCGTCAAACGGTCACCTGGCCCGAGTAGTTGGCGATGACGTGCAATGACCTTGGCGACGTCTAGACTGGTGTTGGCGGCAGACGCGAGGGACGATGGAGGCGCTCCAGCGCGCCGTGGCGGCGGAGGAGCTGGCCAAGGGCCTGGTGGGCGGCCAGGAGGCCACCAGGCGCGGCCCGGGAGAGCGTGAGTGGCGCCAGGCGCGGCGAATAGCGAGGACCCAGCGCGGCAGCTGACAACTCGGGGGCGAGGTGAAGACGTTCGAGGCCGCTCTTCTGGCGGCCAAAGTGGCCGCCGAGGAGGAGGACAAGCCGGCAGTGATGCGAGAGTGCCTGGCGCGCGTCGAGGGCTTGGAGCGCTCGCTTGCCGGCCTGCGGCTCGGCTTGCGCGACGTGGAGCAGCGGGCGGCAAGCGAAAGGCAAAGCGGGCCTCAGAGGAGCGCGCCAGCTTGCTCTCAAGCGCGCAGCGAAATGCAGACGGTAACGGTGCCGCCGCCGCGCGCCGCGAGATGCTCGACCAGGCCGCGCAGCTCGACAAGTCGCGCGGGATCACCGCCACGCTGCGCCGAATCAAGCAGATGGTGCAAATGGAGGTGGACCGGATGGCGGTTGCGCAGCAATACCTTGCCAGAGATGCCGACCCTCAACGTGGCCAAGAGCGAAGACGGCGAGTTCAAGAGCGCCGCAGAGAGCACGAACGCGGCGCTCAAAGAGTACCAGCGCCAGGAGAAGTCGACAACGCCATCGTCGGCGGTTTCGCCTTCTTCCTCGCGGTGGTAATCTACATCATTTGGAAGCGCACCATCGGCTGGGTGCTCTAACCCCCTCCTCCCGTTTTCCTTTCGCTTTGCGCCCCTGTCGTGGCAATCTGTCCCAACGCTGGCCTTGTGGCCGGGCCGCTCGGGGTGCGGGCAAGATCGCTCATCTCCGCCCCTGCAAGCAATGGAAGTGAGTTCAGCTGACAATGGCCACGGCCCCTCTAGAGCTAGAACTGAGCTTCACGAGTCAAGAGAGACCTCGTCTCTCCGGTTGGCCTGGGCTGCTTTCTGTTGTCTTGGTGAGAGGCTAATGAAACTGCTGCCGAACCTCGACTTGCTCGCGAGGCCAAGGCGCCGGCAACCTTGAGCAAGCTGACAGCGAATGATTTTGGGCCATGATTAGATTGGCTGGCAAAGAAGGCCCTCGGCAGAGCTCGCGATGACAGTTTCATCTCGGCGGCCGCTAAGAGAACCGTTTGGCACTACCAGGGGGGTGCCTAAAATCGGACCAAGGCGGTCTTTTGCTTTCCAGAGAGGAAGTGTGGAAAGCCAACGCAAATCTATTCCGGACAAGTAAGCAGGCGCTGAAATAGGCGCTGGCAAAAAAAAACCGCGTTCACGTCACAACTTTGTTGCAGGAGGGACACTTTCATCGGCCAAGTCGCTGCTGAGCACCGACCCGGGACGCTTTCTTGGGCTTGAACGCCTCTGAGGACAAGTGGACGCACGGACGTGCGCGATGGCAACCCCTGCGCAGCTGGAGCCCGAGGAGCCCGAGGAGCCCGAAGAGCTGAGCACGAGAACCCCGGAAGGACGACTGGAAGATGCTCGATGTGCGTGAAGTGGTTCTCAACAAGCGGTGCTGATCGATGGTGAGGCCGGCCACATCTTGCTTCAAGGGTGCCACAACGCGGAAGGCGGTGGTGGTCGTCGAGACCGACAAGGGCCCGCAACAGCGTATCGTGGACGGGGTCAAGCTGCTGAAGGGGATGCTCGACGCAGCGGAGCCAGGCGCGACTGCGCACGCGCACCAAAGGGTCCCAGGCTGCATCAAGGAGGTGGCCTGCAAGCTCCGGGCTGCAGCCGTGGAGCAGCGGGAGGAGATCAGCAAGCTCCGTAGGGCCATGTCTAAAGCCAAGATACGCCTGCGCGCCGAGAAGAAGAAGCTCGCGGACTTCGACGAGGACGCCAAGAAGGAGACCACTTGCCATCCGCAGCTTCTGGGAGGAGCACGGCTTCCGCAAGACCGTTGTCGCCAAGGTCGAATCGCGAGGCGAAAGTCAAGGAGCTCGGCAAGAGTCAAGGAGGCGGGGCCGAAGAACACGGCGCCGCGTACGCTGGAAGGACTTTGCAGCTGGCTGAACCGCTGTGCCGGCCTTCGTCTCAGGGAGAGCACGTCAGCGACTGGACTCGCGCTGACGCTTTCCGCGGAGCAGGCCGCCCAGTGGCGCTGCCAGAGTCTGTCGAGGAGGAGCTGGTCGGCCTTGCTCGTCGACTGGACGCGATGGCGGTTCCAATGACGCGAGGACCTGCTCGGCGTCGTGCTTGAGATGGTGGAGGGCAGCGAGTACCGCAACCACTTTGGCAAGGATGGGCCGACTATCAAGTGGTTCAAGGGCTTTTACGAGCGCGCCAAGCCCGCCACAAGGACCGTGCCTGCGCTCGAGCCGACCCACCACCGCTTGGGCTGCGTGCAATGGTACACCTCGGAGAACATCAACTGGTGGTACGACGTCGTCAAGGACAAGGCCATCGAGAGAGAAGCGGCTGGCGCGCCTGCCTGAGGGCGACGAGGAGGGCGAGATCGTGTGGCTGCACCCTGATCGCGTCCTGATCACGGACGAAACTGCGATCTCCGGCGAGCGCGCAAGAAAGCCCATGACAGGGCAAGGTCATCTCGTCGAGCGCGAACGTCGACAAGGAGTCGGGCGGCGGCGACTCCCGACGAAAGGCGGCGAAACGTCGGAGCACATTACGCTGCTGGCGGGCCACACTCTCGACGGCCACGCGACCGTGCCGATATGGGTGCTACCGCCAAAGCAGGTTGCGGTGATCAAGAGCATCGAGGCCGCGATCCGCGCCGGCTATGGCGACGGCCCGTTCAAGTTCCAGGCAGGGAGTTGACGGACATCTTCTACGCCTTCTCGGAGAACGGCAGCGTCACGAAGGAGAACCTGCCCGACCTGATCGTGCCGCCATCAAAGCCATGTTCCCGGACGTCGCCGACACGGACGGCAAGCGCGTCCTTTGGATGACTGACTGGCACGGCAGCCGCTCACCCGCAAGCTCCTGGACCAGCTGCGCACCATGGCGTTGTGCTCATCGGCTGGCTCCCGAACACGACGAGCAAGATGCAGAGTCCCGACGTGGTGCTGTTCCGCAAGCTCAAGAGTCACCTGACCTCGCTCGAGAAGCAGACGAACGAGCGCTCGCTGGGACCGGTGCGCCAAGATCGAGCTCGCGAGCAAGGCCATGAAGAAGACGTTCACAACCAAAATTGCAAGGACGGCCAAGCTCACCGCATCGACCCCTTTCGATCGCAGCGTGCACCTCGGGAACCCGGCCATTCGGGACGGTGACACGATTGGCCAGCTCGTCAAAGGAGGAGGCTGGGCCTCACCATCCTCACGGCGCTGCAGCACGTTGGGGTGGGCGTCGACTGAGGAGGCAGGGCCGCCCGCAGCGCCGTCTGCAAGGAGCACTACCAGTGGCGCGGAGGCCGCGCCAGAGCCATGGAGCCCAAACCAGGGTGCGTTCATCAGCGCCGGGCAAGTGGCTTTTGCGACACAGACTCGGCTCACCGAGCACCATGTCCGTGTCCACCCCCAGATCGTGCACGCAGTCCTTTGTCAAGACGGCGATCTCGAGCACTCTCGGCGTGGCGCTGAGAGTGAGGCCCTGAAAAGGGCCATCGACGTCCGCGTCATCAGGGACCAGCTTCGGGAGACGGTCGGCGAACTGAAGGACGCCTGAGTGGTACCTCACCACGAAGCAGGCCCACGTCACCGGCGAGGTCAACACGCGAAAGAGCAAGGCCAAGGAGAGGCTCGACGCAAAGATCAGGGAGCTCGACGCGGAGAGAAGGAAGGCCACGGCTGAGTATGAGAAGGCGTGCGCGGACACGGAACAGTGGGCCACCCAGTGGAGGACGGGGCTGGAGAAGAGATGGGCACTCTCGCCGGCCTGCTGATGGAAGTGAATCGCGTGCCAGACACCTTCGCCAGCGTCGAGCTCGCTGCCAAGGCGTACGGCCGCCTCCGCCGCACCGCGGACTGGGTGGAGCCGCTGAAGGGGATCAAGCGCGACCAATTTGGCCTCGCCCTGGACGACTCGATCAAAGCCTTGGATGAGGCCGTGCAGCTTCCGGGTGCATTGAACCATACGCCGCTGAGGGCTGCGCGTCCACATCGCCGCCCAAGTCGTGCGCGATCGCACCAAGGCGCGCAAACGCCTAGTTTTGGAGGAGGACAGTGGGCGAGAGGAGGCGGGGCTTGAGAGCCTCATCTTGCAGGGCGAGTCGCCACCTAAAAAGCCACGCATGCAAGCTGGGGCACTCGTGCGCCACACCGGGTGACTTTGAAGCGACCGGGACAGGCCATCTTCGACGCCGTCTGCAAGTACGAGGAGCAGAAGAAGTTGGCGGGAAAGGGCGGCCTTCGGGGCGCTCAAGTGACTGCGGAGAAGGAGCAGGAGGCCATCGAGGGCTTCAAGGGTGCCACCAGGAGGTCATCAAGGCGCTCCAAGCGTTAAACCTGGGCCAGGCCGACGCCAGGAACGCCAACCTTGGCTTCCATGTGAAGGTTGGCATGTGGAAGAATGGCCGAGCGGCCAAACTCGTCGCCAAAATCTTCAAGAAGACCACGGTGGGCACACCCACAGCACGCCACATGGGTCGTTCGCTGCGGCCGCCTCTGGAGCCGACAAGAAGATCGGGCTCGAGCTCCAGCGCGATGCGTAATGCCGTATTCCTCCTCTTCCCTATCAATGCCCCCCTGCTTTGCTCCAATCGTTGCTCCATGTGAAAATCTGTCCGGATTAGTCCGAATCAGGCACAGGACGCCTTGGTCCGATTTTAGGCACCTGGTACGGAAATACACGATAGCAGGAAGGAGAGGAGGTGGCTTGATCCAAGATAAGCTCGACCGGGACAGACAAACCCAGAGGGGAGGAGGAGCAGAAAGAGCAGCAGCAGCAGCAGCAGCAGCAGCAGCAGCAGAGGGGGAGGAGGAGCAAGAGAAAGGGGGGGGAGTGCGAAAGCGAACGCGCACACGATGGTGCGCTGCGCTCGTGCAGCTCGGCGTCTTCGCCGTGCTGGCTCAGGGCACGCTTGGCAGCTTTCACCTCGACAGGCTCGAGGAGATGAAGAAGATCCGCCACAGCGAGCGCCAAATGGACGAGATCACCGCGCGCATGCTCCAGCGCCAGAAGGGGCTGGACATCCAGGCTGATCAGGACCGCAAGAGGCTGCCACCTGCAAGACGACAAGACCGACGACTCGAGCGGTAGCATCGAAGGCGAGCCCGCAACCGACGGCAGCGAGCCAAGGGCGACGACCCCAACACGGCGAGCCCAAGGCGACGACACCAGCGGCGCGACCCCAACGGCGGCGACCCCAACGGCGGTGATCCCAACGACCCCAATGGCGACGACTCTAACAACGGCGAGCCCAAGGACGACGACACCAAGGGCGGCGCGGCGGCACCCCAACGGCGGCGATCAATGGGACACAAGGAAGGGCCTGGACCAATGCTACATGGAAACCGAGCCTTGGGAGACCGGCGACGTGCACCCTTGCAAGAGCGAGGTCTGTCGCGAGCAGCGCAATGGCCAGGAGTGCCACGACCTCGTGTTCAGCTTTTGCTGCGACCCGCGCATGGTCGATGGCTGTAATGTGAGCCCCGAGATGAACGAGACGCGCAAGACCGGCGAGTGCCGAGGCTGCGCCAATTCTTCAACGACAACAACCATGGAGGTGGCGGGGACCAGGCGGAGAAAGGGAGTGCCCTTTCAGCGATACGACGATTTGCGACGCGACTTGCGGGTACGATTCCCATGCCATTTGGGATGGCTACGTGTACGGATCGTGCGAGCACGACCAGTATTGCCTGCCCAATGTCGTGATGGCATACGACCCCGTCGTGTCAACCATCGGCGCCCGATTTGGGCGAGGTGTTGCAAAGCCGGAGACTCGCGGACGTTCGGGGCTGGCATCCGGCCGGCGTTTGCAGAAGCGCCTAAAGCGCCGCCTGCAGGGCGAGACTGCCACCTCGGACTCCGAGACGAGCAAGGACGATGGTGCCGAGCCCCCAAGGACGATGGTGCCGAGCCCCCCAAGGACGGCGGTGCCGAGCCCCCAGGACGGCGGTGCCGAGCCCCCCAAGGATGATCAGAACGAGCCTGTCATGCACGACGTGTCCCTGGACATGTTCCAATGGATGCTGGACAACAAGACATGCACGGACAAGCAAATCGTGGACGCCGTCACGTCGTTTCTCGACGCTGGGTTCAGCAAGTGCGTCCGCACGGCAATGCCGCAGAACGAAACTGCCAGCTCGTTTGGGTGCGAGTACGCCAAGGAGTGCCATGAGGCGTTCCAGGTTGCGATGGGCCAATACGACCAGGGCCCAAACACGGAGAACCTGGTCCTTCAGTGCTGGACTCTGGCAACCAACGGCTACAGCCTCGAGGACTTTGTTCGGATCGTGCGCGGTACCCTCGACGAGGCGGCCGCCTCGGAGGACTCGCTTCACATTCTCTGGTACGCTGGAGACCGAACCAAGTGTGCGCCGAGGATCATCATGGTGACGGCAAGGACGGCCAGGACGGTGGCGGGTCCGTCGGCAGCGGCGACGGCACGACGGTGAGCACAACGGGGACGGCGGCGCGGCGGCGGCGGGGGTGAAGACATGATGATGCAGTGCGCTGAAGGCAAGTTACCCGAGGTGTATCCGCGAATCAAGGAGATCATGGATGGTTGCACCGCCGCTGTGGGGGACCTAGATGGCTTCGAGTCGTGCAAAGACCAGCACCTGGCCTGCTTTTTTGCCCTTGCGGGCGAGGGCATCACTTATGACATGCTCAGCCAATCCGCTCCGCCGCCCGAGGTGAGCCTGATCGGCTGCTACATCCAGCTTATCATGGGATTCGACTCGCACGAGGAACTGGTCGCCGTCTGGGGGGATGCCACGTTGCCAGCCCCGAGCCAGGAGGAGATCAACAACATGAATCTGGAGATCATGATCGAGGATGCGGAGTGCGATCCCGAGAAAGTGTTCGACCATAGGGATGGCATTTGCTTTCCGGTAGTGCTCCCGCTATTGTTTGAGCGGGTCCTGGTTGAGTATGACCTGCCAACATGCGTCGCCCTCGACCAGCTCAACGACTGCGAGGCAATGTACAAGTGCACGGAATTGCTCATGGAGGCCCTCGAGATCTACAAGTTTGCCAGCGACAACGACGGCGGGCCCTATGCGGGGTGCGCGCTCAGCCTCATCCTGCCGTGGGGAAGAAGGCGACAAGGTCCTGCCGTACTTGTGGTCCGCGTCGGGTACCGACGAGTCCCTGCCCTCTGCGAGGACATCACCTACCTGCAGCACCTCTTTACCACGTTTATGCAGTGCACCGAGGCCGGCGAGGGCGACGACGGCAACGACCATGACGGCAAGGTCGCTGTTTTCCCGGATGGCTGGGACGTCAACCCGACGTGCGATGTGTCCAAGGAGCGCGCCGTGCCCAGGTGCGGCGCGGGGTGCTGTGCCATGCAGGCGCGTGCCCTGGCCGAAGATTGGTCAACGTATGGCTCAAGCGAGACGGACACCTTCGTCTGCGGACAAATTTTCGCGCGCACGGGCAGCCAGTTCGAGCTGTGGTCCTGCCTTCGGCGGGTGTGCGGCGGGTGCTACCCAGAAAACTCGGGCCCCTTCGGTCGCCCAAGCCCTCACGAGAAGGAGAACCGCAAGAACCCGTACTCGTCCACGTGCGTGACTAGCATCTTTGACCACTGCAGGGCCAACCCGACGGACGAGCCCTGCACGAGCACGTGCCCCTTCCGCGAGTGCAAAGCCGACTGGTGCCCTTGCCAGCAAGCCTCGTGCAAGAGCTTTCACGATGCCGACTTCAATGTGCGCCACAAGTGCGAGGGATACCGCCGATCGCTGATCCAGGACTACATGCGGCAGGGCTTTGTGGTGCGCGAGGACCAGATCCACAACCACAACTTCAACGTCAAGGAATTTCTCGACAGCAAGACCTTCGTGCCCTCCGCGGCGACCACGCAGCTCGGCAGTGATGCAGGCTGCACCCTGGTGGAAGAGGTCGGCTCTTGCGTCCGCGAGCTCATCTCGTACTGCAACAACCCCCGAACGTTCTGGTCGGCAGGCTGTCGCGAACTGAGCCGCTGCGGCGACGGGCTCATCTCGTGGGGCGAAAGGTGCGACGACGGCAACGAGTTCGACATGGAGGACGGGTGCCATGGCTGCCACCCGCAAGAGAGCTGGTACTGCTGGAAGGAGGGCAGGCCGTGCGAGTACTGCGAGCGGCCCAACTTTTACGGTGAAGACCCTTACGGCCACCAGGAGCCGAGCGACGGATCCAAGACCAAGCTCATGCAGTGCAACTTTTGCCAGAACGAGCGCAGGCCCGGCCTCACGGTGCCCTGCAACACCGCAGAGTGCGCCAACGTCAATAGCTATGAGACTGCTGTCAAATGCGACACCACGGTCGAGCTGTTCTGCGCCGAAATCCGCAAGCTTGGCCTCCACGACCCGGGCTGCGATGACTACGTTCCGTTGGCCGACCACTACACCGTGCCGGTAGTTTCCGAGTGCTCCGTCGAGACCCGCGACCTTCGCGTCGAGGGGGAATGGCTCAAGGGCTTCCGCTACGCGATCATCGAATGCGAGTTTGCCGACCCAACCGGGAGGGCGCGACCCGACGCCGCTTACGCCGTACTGGTCCATGCTTCACGCGATTGAAGAGGACGAGCTCACCGCGCTCAATGTCTCCGTGCAAACAACACTGAAGAGCACACCAAGCACCCGCAGGGCCACTTGGTGGCGCTCACGACTCTGACCGACTTTGAGACCAACCCGTTCGCGTACAAGACGCTGCGGAAGAGCTACGACGACGCACAGCCCCTCGTCTGGTACTCTGAGCGATGAGTGAAGTTGCTGGCGTTTTCATGGCCATGCCAGAGAAGGACGAGACGGCGAGACCGCGGGGATCCGCACCACAACGACTGGGAGCGCTGCAGCATGCACCACAACCGTCTTGTGCAGCTCGACATGATCCCGCCCTGCACGGACCCAATGGTGTCCATCACGCGGCAGGCCTTTCAGAAGGCTGCATTTACAGGGTCCCAGTCGCACGAGAACCCCTGGAAGGCCTTTGCCGATTTCGACAGCAGCAAGAGCAACTTCAAATGCACGCCCAAGCCCGGATCGGTCCAGTTCAAGGTGGAGGTCGGCCAGTTCGAGACCGAGTGGCTCCCTGGTGGCAAGACCCGCGACGTTTACCGGCCGCACTTTGCCCACCATCAGCAACATGGCCAGGAGGGCATGCCGATTGAGAGCGTCCTTCGCAGCCCTGACGCGCGCATCAAGTTTGGCGACAAGCTCTTCGCGCCCAAGACCTGCAAGAACATGGAGTGCACGTTCAAGGTAGCTCAGTGCCTCTCGGCGCCGCTCCGGCGCCGCGATCCGCGCGTCACGAAAGCCGAGTTTGCCGCCACCTACGCCATGGTTCGCGAGAGCATCAACACGCTGCCATCGGCACGGTCGTGGGCCGACACGCGTCTCATCCTTGCGCAAATTGAGGGCCTGGTCAAGTCGTCGCCAATTGCCAACGCGCACAAGATCTTTGAGGAGCTGACTATCCAGGGCGAAACCACGCAAAGACTTGAGAACGTGCGCGACTACTGCCCGCACGAAGGTTGGATCTACGACGAGGAGCAGGGCACCTACGTGCAGAATCCTGAGTGGGAAAAGGATCCGTGCTGCAACTGGTCGCTGCGCGAGTTCCAATGCTGCCCGCTCCGTACACTGGAGGGCGCCAAGATTAGGACGGTCACTGGGTTCAAGGATGAGCTTGGCGACACGTGCGCGCACCCTGACTCGATCCGCAACAGCTTCCAGGACCTCTTCCACACCCTCGCGGAGGCCAACGAGGCGGCTGAAGAGGCCGCTGAAAAGTCAGACCCGAGCCAGTTCCAAAACCTGTGGAACTTTGTGGACGACTGCGAGGCCAAGATTCGCGGCCACGAGCCGGGCGCCGAGGCGCCCACAAGCCAAGCCGATTGTTACTGCCGCTTTTCTACCTACAAGGCAGACGCCGGGCCGCGGCGGCTCGTGCGAGACAGCGCATCGGGACATGCCGCTCTGCCTTGGCCTCTGCTTTCTGGACGAGCACCGCGACGACAACCACTGGCTGGTCCACTTTCTCAAAGAGGAGTGGGGTATCGCGCAACCAGTGCACACTCGCAAGCCGCCGAGGACGAGCGCTTCGCGGAGGCTTGGCTCAACCACACGACACACCCGGGCTGCGTCGGCGAGCAGCAGTGGCACGAGAACATCGGACGCATCGGGTACGAGTACACGTGCGACCCGACATGCGAAGCCCAGTACGTTTGCCACGAGGAGGACGCCCTCCGCGCCTACTTGCGGGACAACCAGATCGACATGGAGCCCTGGGAGGTCATGCACAACAAGGACAAGTGCGAGGCGCTGGGCGGCGAGTTCAGGTGCCAAGACATGCACAACAAGGGCCCGGAGTGCGAGTGGTTTCGCTGCTTTCTCCAAGACATGGTCGAGCAGAGCGTTTGCGGCATGGCCGACCTTGCCTACAACGAGTGCCGCCGGCCTTGCGAGAGTAAGGAGCACTGCGAGACCGTCATCAACGGAACGTGGTTGGACACGTACGGCCAAGGATGCTGTCCGCCGGGCATGTTCATCGAGGAAAACGAATGCCGCCGGACTCCGAGCTTCCTGCCGGACCGCCACCAACTCAACCACGAGACGTGCTGCCTAGCCAACGGCGGTAACTGGATCAACCAGCCGGACCGCAAGGAGTGCTGCTACTCGGACTGGGTGCAGAACGGCGAGCACCTCGAGTGCCCCGAGTGGTACGACATGCACGAGCCGTGCCACGACTGCTATGAAAAGCACAAGGACGGCTTTGCCGAGTGCAACGACTGTTACACTAAGCGCGACACCGAGTGCTGCGGGATGGCTTTCCAGACGCAGAACAAGACGGCCTGCTTGGAAGACTACAAGCGCTGCAACGACCGGTCGGTTGGGGACGACCCGGAAGCCTGCCAGGGCGGCGAAGCCTTTTGCGCGTACGAGTGGGGCGATTCTGCGACCCGTGCCCCTGGTTGCTTTGTGCGCACGGAGAGTGACGAGGAGTGCACCAGTATGGGCAAGGAGTTGGATGAGCATCGTCGGTGCATCTGGCAGCGCCTCGCTACCGATGCCACCATCACTGACTGCATTGACCAGGAGATCTGCCCCATCCCCAACCTTTGCCGAGAGGTTTCCGGGCTGGGAGGAGCCCGCAGGCGGCTACGAACCTGAGTACGCCTCGTGCTCAGCGGGCTGCGTCATTGCCGCCACGGAGGAGATCGCCACCGTCCGCACTTCGGAGGACGGCCTCTGGCAGTGGTGCGAAATCATGGTGAACGGCCGCTCCTATCACGGCGAGTACCGCGCGGGCGTAGATCTTTGCAACGTGCGCCACTACAATCTGGAGAACATGCGCGCCAGCGCCGAGGAGCCCATCGAGGACGTCTGCCACTCGCTGAACGGGTGTTCCGGAGCAGAGACATCTGGTACGAGACTGGCGCCAGGAACACGCGCCAGTCTTGCGAGGCCGGCATTTGCGAGGGCTCTCTGCGCCGTCATCGTCAGCACCCGGAAACCTTCCACTACCTCAATGGCGAGAGCCAGCCGTGGAGCCGCGAGCAGTGCGAGCGCCTAAGCGAGAACGTCTGCACCGAGCGATGCCCCACCTGCCACGCCTGGAACGGGTATGACTCGGTTGGGGCCTGCTTCGAGAAGGGCACAACCCTCAAGGTGCATGACAAGGACCGGTCCGAGTGCCTCGCAGAGCCCACGCTGTACGATTGGCACGAGTGCCCGAGTCCGCCGTTGGACATCTCCGACTGGGAGCACCAGGACTTTTGCACCACGGGGAGCGACGAGCCGAACGGCACCAGCACGGAGATCCTCAGGATCCTGCAGTGCAATGCCAACAGGGACCAGTGCCCGGACGAGGCGTCGTGCGAGAGCCAGGGCAGGTGCTTGAGCAACCACGGCGAGGTGGACATGCGCACGTACAATTGCGAACAGCCTGGCTGGGAGCACGGCGACCAGCGCGAAGCGTGGGTGTATCAGCCAGAGGACCAGGACCAGCCGTGGAAACAAGAGATATGCAACCAGGGCAAGCCGGTGGATGGTGTGTGCGTTCGCGACCGCGGCCATAGCGAGTGCGAAGCCCACTGGCAGTACCACCTCTTCGGATGCAAGGTTGCTGGCGTCTACTCGAAGGAGCACTGCGACGAGCTTGGACACAACTGGTACGAGCCGGTCTCCTCTCCAGAGGCTTGCAAGGCGCTCAAGGGCTGCCGCATGCAGAACGCTTGGGACGTGCGCCAGTACAGCGAGGAAGACTGCGCGGCGTGCGGCGGGACGGTCGTTTCCGTCGCGAGATGGGTTGGCGGCACGATGCTCCGGCCCTTTGTCCGTGATTTGACCTGGTTCCCGAACGGCCGTGAGATGATCTCCGTCAACGAATGGGTGCCCACGTCCATCACCAGCATTATCCAGAAAGAGCTCGAGACCCCCGTTCTGCGCTCGTACGCGCAGTACAAGGTACAGGAGCTCATGGCTTCATTCAGCGCGTTTGAGAGCATCCTCGAGACCATCGCGTGTGACTGCGGTGGCTCTTCTGCGGACGATTGTTTTGGCGACGGCTCGCTCACCGGCGATATCACCGGCAACTCGACCATGGTTCCTGGCGCACCGCTCGAGATGGGCGGCGTGACGGTCACTGGGGAGGACCAGCTGAGCGTAGAACAGTCGCGTCGCCTGCAGTCCTCCGACTCGGAGCCCACCCAGGTGCAGGTGACCACGTACACGGCCGGCGCGTTCCCCAAGCACGAACCCTGCGGCGAGGTCGATATGCTCAAGCTTGACGCGCTCGCGGTCAAGAACGCCGCGGGCACCCTAGTCATCGGGCAGCTGATTGGCAACGGCAAGCAGCTCAACGTCACCGGCAGCTTCTCGTCCGCGACCATCTGCATGACAAAGCGCACCGACATCCTTCTGCGCTCCACTTTGTTCGACACCTACGGCGCCGCAGAGCTCGACGCGGACGGCAACATCCGGCCCGTCACCGAGGGCGTCACGTACACGCTGCGAACGGCGGGCGAGGTGTGCATCGAGGTCACGCGGCCCGGAGCCTTCTTCCCGATCATGCGCGTCTCGGACGCCCTGCTCGACTCGACAAAGACCTGCGCTGGCGGCTGCCAAAACGGCGGCTCGTGCGTCCTGAACGGACTCGAGGACGAGGCGCTCTGCCTCTGCAAGTGCGGCTTCTCTGGCGACAAGTGCGAGTCCGGCTGCCCCTTTGCCTGCAACAACCGCGGGACCTGCGATGACGCCTCGAACCTTTGCACGTGCAACAAAGCTGAGGACGGCTCTGCCCTGTACATTGGCGAGTCGTGCGCTCTCGCCAACTGCCCGGTCGACGAGGCTGGCAACATCTGTTCGCGCAACGGCAACTGCGTCGTGGACGCCGCTCTGGGTGCCTTGTGCAACTGCACCGCCGGCTACGCCGGTACGGCATGCGGCGAGTCGACAACCGATTCAGGCGCAGACGGTACGTTTGGCTTCATCCCGTACGAGGGCAACCCCGACCGGGAAAGCGACGAGCCCGGTGGTGTGTACAAGGATCTCGACGAGGACCAAGCGCCACCGACGCCCGCGCCGACCAAGCCGGCGCCCGAGCCGCTGATCACGCTCAAGATTGAAGTCGACGATGATTTTACGAGCGCGGGCGAGGGCGAGGACTCGCTCACGGCCAAGCTGGATGCCATCAAGGCCAACATGGAGGAGTTGCTTCCGGAGGAAGCAAAGGGCAAGACGGAGGTCAAGGTCAAGGTACAGGAGGAAGTGCAAGGAAAGATCAACATGGCTCTCTCCGAGGAGCCAGACGATGCCTCGCTCGAGCTCATCTCCGAGTCCATCTCGGACAAGCAGTGCGCGGGCCTGGCCAGCTGTGATGTCAGTGTGTGGACAACGCGTGCGCGCCCCGACGTGCGCGGCCGCGGCCGCCTTCTGGAGTCGGAGGACGGCAAGTACGAGATCAACTACGTCACCACGCGCTCCATCGACGCCGAGGAGGCTTCGGCTGCGTCGCCGCCTTCCGTTGAGCTGGATGCTACTGAGCTGTCAGCCGCGATCAAGACCAAGGCGGCGGCAGCCAACATTGTCCTCGAGGTGACTGTCGACCCCGTGGTCACGCCGACCAAGAAGGCCAAGCTCGTCGTGTCGGCCGTGGTCGAGGAGGACGTGCTGCAGACGGACGTGAGCGAGGGATCGGCAATCGACGTATCGGCCGTGCAGCAGTCCTTCACGGACACGCAAAAGGTCACGGACAAGCTAGCCAAGTCCAACGTTTCAGTTGAGGCTGGCACAATCGAGACTGATCTTTGCGAAGGCCGCGCGTGCTCTGGCAAGGGCCAGTGCGTCGAGGCAGACGGGACCTCGTCCTGTGAATGTGAAACCGGCTACTCGGGCGCGCAGTGCGAGGTAGCGCTCAAGGTCCCGACCTCGGCCCCGACCATGGCCCCGACCATGGCCCCGACCATGGCCCCGACCATAGCCCCGACCATGGCCCCGACCATAGCCCCGACCATGGCCCCGACCATGACCCCGACCATGACCCCGACCTCAGCCCCGACCGCGACCCCGACGGCGGCCGACGACGACCTTCGCAACAACAACACTGCGACCGGAGCGCCGACCCCCGTCAACCTCAATGGTGCGATGCGCGGGCGGCTTGCTCCCGTAGTTGCGCTGGTGCTGACCGCGGCCGCGGCATTGGTCTAACGAACTAAGGCACAACAACAAGATCGATCAATCGTATTCTGAGTTGAGCGAGTGTGCCGAGTGCGCCCGCCCGCCCCTGGCACGGAGCGCACGACGCACGCGAACCTCGATGCCAATCCTTGCCAACCAACACGCCGTCGCCGATCGCGCAAGACCGGCTGCCACGAACGCACGCGCTTTCTTTCTCGCAGCCACATGACGCGTGAGTCCACAGGGCGCGGTTAATCAACCACAGCACGGCATTTCTGGGCGCGCCCTCGCCCCTCGCCGGCGAATGCGCGCCAATGTCCAGTCTTCGCTAAACAGGCGTTCGTTGTCCTGGCGTCGTCCATGGCCGGCAAGGGCGAATGGAATCCCCGCGGCTCCGACTGCGTCGCGACGTTGCCCGTGGGCGCGCCCAGCACAATCACCGGCCGCTGTCAGACACTGAGGATCAGAAAGGGAGTCGTCGACGGCCGCGAGCGGCGACGAGGCAAGGCCAGACCATGACGAGGGCAAGCTGGGTCAATTTCATGGAAAGGGGGAGATCACATCATGTTTAGAAAGTCGTTGGTCTTCTGCGCCACCTGCGGGCAGCCCGAGAAGTCCGGACGGTCGGCCCGGTTGGGGTCCTTGTCCAGCGCCACTTCCGAGTTGGAGCAGCCGCGCGTCCAAAAGTTGACCATCACTGTTGGCTCGAGGTTCTCGATGTGGTGCCACCAGCCCGCGGGCAAGTAGAGCATCTCGCCCGGCTTGAGGTCGAGCACGATGTACTGCAGCGAGTCGCGCATGGCCGCGTCGCGCTGGTTGAGATCGGCCTTGTTCGGGTACTTGAGCGAAGCCCAGCACAGGCTCTGGTGCTTGCCGGTGCAAACAACAGGCCGGAGCTGGCGCGAGTCGGGCGGCGGCGCGATGAACCAGCGCTTGGTGCCTGCGAGCATCATGACAAAGTTGTCGCAGCAGTCGTGGTGCAGCTTGGTGTCTGCCGTGGTGGTGCCCATCCACAGCGTGGGCACCTGGAACCGGTTTTTGGGCAGAAAGGGCGGGAAGGAGACGTCCAGCAGGCTCAGGTACTTGGGCTTGATCATGAGGTTGCGCGGGAAGTTGCGCAGTGTCGAGCCCTTTGCGCCGCGAGCCAGCTTGGCGTTGCGCTCCAGCTCGTATAGGGCCGGACCGAGGTCCAGCTGTTGGCCGGCAAGGCCGGCACGCGCGTGGTAGTTGAGCTTCTTCGCGCCCGGCTTGGGCTCGTACGGGAAGCGCTCCCGCATCTCCTTGATGGTCCAGCCCTTGGTGAGCAGGCCGAGGTTCCGCATGTGCTCAAACTTCAGTACCACAGGTGTGGATGTCTGCCGAACACCTCGTGGAACTGCTTGCGCGATATCGGTTCGTCCAGGTGCGGGATGAAGCGCTTGTGGGTGTGCTCGGCGAAAAAGTCGTCGTGCATCTTCTGCAAGTACCACAGGCTCCTGTAGTCGCGCGGCCCAAGCTCCGGCGCAGGGATCTGCACGTCTTCTGCCGCCATGTACTCGGCGCCGTCCGTGAACAGCAGTCCTCCGAGCTCGGGAACGACCGTGCTGAAGGGCCCCACTTGCACCTTGGTCTTTCCGGAGCGAAAGTCCTCCATCGCCTCGATGGACTTGACGTTCATCTGCTCCTTGTGTTCCCGCAGGTCGTCTTCGCCGCCCTCGAGGGCCACGTCGCTGGCCGCATCCAGGCGGTCTTCGTCGTTCTGGTTTGGGTACGCGCCCCTGTCCTCCTCCTCGTTCGTGCCAGCACGCACCGGCGTTTCATCTTTGTTGTCCTCGTCTTCCTCGTCTTCCTCGTCTTCCTCGCTGACCTCAAGCGGCTCCCGCGATGCGCCGCCGAGCACCAGCTCCTGGCGCACGACCACGGCAGGCCCGTTGTCCTGCAGGTGCGGGTACGTCAGATAGGTGACCACAAACATGAGCAGCAGCAGCAGCGCCGCCAGCGCCTCGCCGGGCCGTGGCTTGACGACCGCGCCGCCGAATGACCTGCGCGCGCTCTTGCCTCCCGAGGGCATCGGCCTCATGCCGCCTAGCTGCCTGGGCGCCATGCGCGCTCACTCCGCTCTCTGCCACACAGGTCCCCTGCCAGGCAGCCCCCTGCCGCCCCGCCCTGCGCCCTCCGCGCCCTCCGCGCAACCACTGCCGCCGCCGCCGCCGCCGCTGCCGCCGTCGCCCGTCACCGCCGTCGGCTCTCCGCGTCGATCGATCGATTTGCGTCCCTCCCGTTTCCCGACTGACCTGACTGAAATCGATACTGCGATTGACGTGACAGGGGGGTCCCTATGACAACCACAGAGGTGAAACGCCCCGCAAAACCTCGTGACCGGGGGCCACTAGTGACGATCGGCAGGACCGCGGTGTCATAGCGCAGGTCGGACCGAATAAATCCGGTAGGAGAGATAGAAAGTACGGCCGGTTTTCGCTCCGAGACTACGGCATGCAGACGAGCTGATTCCCGCTCGTCCGTAGGCTAGAGCAGCAGGTCGGTCTCGCCGCAGGGAGGAGGCTGGTGGAGGAGATGGGGCCGCGGAGGAAGGGCAAGGCCAGGCCCGGGCCGGCGCTGGTGGAGTGGCTTCGGTCCCTGGGCACCGTGCGCGGCGAGGGCGGCAAGCTGACGCCGGAGGAAGGGAGACTGCTGCGGTCCGGGTCGCTCGTGGCGCATATTGCGACGCACGCGCTCGCGTGCGAGGCCGTGAGGCCCGAGCGACGTGCTGGTCAACTGGGAGAACGTGCTGGCGGTGCTCGGCAGTTCACCGCCGTCAGGGTGGCCACGCGGGAAGACGCGGCATCGCGACTGGCGCATGGGGACGAGGTCTTGCTTGAGGAGCTCCTGGAGGAGCTGCGCATGGTGCACAGCACTGTGCTCAGCAACCAGGACGTGCGCGTGCACGCGCCAGAAATCGCCGTGAGCGTCACCCCGGAGGACGTGCGCGCCGCCCGGCAGGGCGGGCCCGACGTGGGGAAGGCTCCCTCGCTCGGGGCCTTCCTCTTGCAGAGCCTGGCGTGTACGCTTGCTCCCGGCGTGCCGCTGGAGCAGACTGCAGCGCTGCTTGGTGGCAGCGGAACGCGGTATTTGCAGCAGCTCATCACCGCGGGCCCTAACGGGAACGACAAGGCTGTTTTCGAGTGGGTGCACTGCGTCTATGAGAGTCGGAACGACTCGCAGAGCTGGCGCTGCATCCACAGGCGCTGGACGACCTATTGGGTCTCATGCGAATGCTTGGGGTGGTGCTGCACTGCCGTGACGAGGTGCGCATCGTCAAGATCCTAGTGATCCTCGTCAGGCTGGGCGAGGGTATTGCGGCCACAGAGAGCAACGGGATGCCGACGTATCTGCGGAGTCGTTCGGAACCGTGCTCTGGACCTTTCTCCGCTCAAGCTGGGGCTAAACTCCATGCTGGCCGCGTGGGATGCCTGTCCGAGCGTCCGCTCGCTTATTTGTGATTTCCTGCAGGCCGCATGTCGGGTCGACAAGGCCTCAAACGCCGCTTCCTATTTCCGCGTCAGTCTGCACGAGTGCTTGCCCAGCTCGATCCGCTTCATGGACTTTTGCCACGATCTGGTGCGGGTCATCCAGAGCGAGCAACACGGCCTGGCGAGAGAGCTGGCGGTTCGCGACATCCCAACCTACTTTGTCACGTTCGCCACCCGCCTTTCGCAAGCGCGGACCTGCGCGCAGACGAGGCAGTCGGCGATTGGGCTGCTCAGTGCGGTGTGGAAGAGCTTTGGCAAGGATGTGGAGCGGGATCCAGCGTTGCCAAAGCAGATGCTGCTCGTCCTGAACAAGGCCTTTCGCAGTGCGCGGGAGCTGGATCTGCAGGTTTTCGCGCTGGCCGTCGCCTTCGACCTGCTCGAGACCTTCGCCGAGCAGCAGCGCCCCTTCGCGCCCTACTTGTACAAGACCATCATCTTCTCGCTCATCGAGTCGCACGGCAACGAGCTGCTGCGCGATTCGATCGTCTCCAACCTGTCGATCTGTCTGCGGAAGATGCCCTTTGCGCCTGTTGGGGTCCTCATTGCGCCCCTGGTCAAGCAGATATCCTTGCACGGCTTCAGCAACCTGGACCTGACCTTTCTGCACACCATCGCGCGCCACCAGCGTCTCGAGGCGGCCGAGGCTATCACTTTGGTTGACCTCTGCGCCAAGATTGCCCTGAACGACCCCGTATTCAGCTTTGCGGCCGCGGACCTCGTCGTTTTGCTCGTCAAGCGCTTCACTGCACGCCTCGGTGCGCGCCTACGTGTCTCGAATCTCGCATACTGCGGCAAAGATGTTGCACGAAGCCCGCAAGACGGCCCCAGAGCATAGCTGGTCATGAACCTGCTTGCCAATCTGCTCGGTCTTGAGATCGAGCCGATCACTGCGGATATCATGGCCACGCTGCGCCAGAACCCGGATCTCATCCCAGTCGCTGACCGCTTAGCGTCGCTGTCTGCAACTCCGCAGCCTTTGCGCCCACAGCCGCAGCCGACGCAACGCGTCGCTGAGGCGCAGCCGCAGCGGTTGCCACATGCGCTGGAGGAGCCGTATAACCACTCCCAGCCCAAGCAGCAGCAGCAGCAGCAGCAGCAGCAGCACGGCATTGTCGCTTCGGCTGGCTTTGTGCCGGAACTGGATGCCGCGGGCGAGGGGCCTGCGCCCATGCACAACGATGGGGAGCCTGGGAGTGCGGGGCAGCGGACTTTCTTTTTGACGACATGGACGCGGCCCAACCCCACGATGAGGCCCATCACGAGCGCCTTTACCTGGACGGGCACCTGGGCGTCGGGGAGGAGGTGGCCGCGACTTCCGGGACGAAGAGCTTGAGGCAGGGCACGACGGCCCGATCAGGGCGAACAAGGAAGACGAGGACGAGGAGGAGGATTTTGAAGAGGAGCTCGAGCAGAGTGAAGAAGATGTGCTGGCGCCTGGCATCGACCTGGACATCGACCTGACCCATCTATTGGAGCTTCCGGCCGACCCCGTGGACGCAGATTCGCCAGCAGCGGAACCGGATCACGTCGTAGCACCGAAGCAGACGATCCCGGATGACAGCACATGTGCGCCTGCAGGCGGCAGGCGGCAGAAAGCACGGCTCAAGCCATCACCACCGTGCCGAAAGCCACAGCGCGCGCCATCGGAGAAGCGCAAAGATTCGAACGCGGCCAAGCTTGAGCTGGTCCGGAAGCGGCGACGAAAGCAGGCTGCGAGTTTGAGTCCTCGCAAAATGAAGCTGCAAGGGCTGAGCATCGTCTGTGCAAAGCTGGACCCGGCAGACACCGGGTTTGTTGACAAGGTCCAGTTGCTTGCGGTGGCCAATCGCGACGAAAACGAGGAAGACCCGCTGCAGCGCGCGCTATTCGGCTGCACCAAGTCGCGCGTGCTGCGCGAGGCGGCTGCAAGACCAGATTCGGCGCCACCGAGCGCCGCGAGCAGGCGCCATCGAGATCTTCGAGCTCGAGAAGCTCGTCAAGGAGCACTTGCTAGACAATACAGGAACTGGCAGCCGCGAGGTACGCAACCCGAAGCGCCGCAGCTCGAGCGACGCATGGGTCGAGCGCCAGCTGGCGGAAGAACAGGTACGCCGCGACTTGGAGCGAAGAGAGCGCCAATTTCGAGAGCGCCAACGCGCCGAGTGGCGCAAGGAGGAAGAGGCGCGGCTGCGCGACCGCGAGCGGCGACGGCGCATGCGGAAGCGCTTCGACAGCCGGCTACAAGAACGCGAGGAACGCGCCACCGCTGGCGACAGTGGCTCCGACGGCACGCGCGCTCGGGCGCAGGTCAAAAGGCCGTCAAGCTATGCCTCGACGAGTACAAGGCGCTCCAGGCGTACGAGCAGCTGCTGCGGCCATCTTTCGCCATGCCGTGGGAGCCAGGTGATCACATTCACGGGCAGCTGGGCAGGTCCTTCGACGACCACAGGTCGCGGTTCGGCCGCTTGTCTGTGCAGAAGTGGATCCGCTTTCTGCGCGTGAGCCGCGTGACTCCGCAGCTCGTGAGCCAAAGCGAAGCCAAGGCGCTCTTTTTTCCGCATCAAGGGGTCGACCAGCGTCGAGGCATCGTACGAGGACTTCGTCTATGCTCTTGCGCTCTGCGCCGCGTCAGTGTCAGCCTTCTCGTTCGAACCGGAGCCGGCGCAACGCGCGGCGGCGCTCATGGCACACCTTCGCAAGGTGGTCGTGGCTTCAGCGGCCTCAAAAGCGGGGCCTACTGATCCTGTGGAGGCCCAGATCGCGGTGCAGTTCGTCAAGCAGGAGGCGATCCCGGCGTACTATTTTGCGGCGCCTCCCGAGCTCGGGGAGGCGGTTGCGAGCAAGCAGGAGGCTGTTGGTGCTGCGCTCGAGATCCTTGATGGCATCTTTGCCGCCACCTTTGGAGTGCATTTACTGTGCCGCAGCGCGGGAGCGCCATGGGCCCAATCAAACCGAGGAGCAGGTCCTCAAGAGGTTGGACCACTCGGGGGCCTACGCGCCGGTCCCGAGAGTACGGTGCCGATAGACACGCGGCTCTACCCGAAGGAAAAGATTGAGGCGCAGAGGCGCGTCATGCGCCGGCCGGTACCCCACGTGAGCGCCTTCGGCACCTCCTTCGAAGCTGTCACTGGGCCTGGCGCGGAGAGTCTGATTGGGCCAGCGCAGAAGCCCCTGGGCAAGCCTAGTCCCCCTCCCGCGCTCACTGACACTGAGAAAGCCTTCCTGGCGCGCGTCGAGGAAAAGGCAGCCGCCAGCGAGATTCTCAAGCTGCGACAAGCCCGCAAGGTGGAGGAAACGCGCGAGGCCGAGCGGATCCGCGCCAAAGAGATCCGAAAGGCCAAAGAGGCGGAGCGCGCCAAGCGCCAGGCGGCCCTACGAGAACTCTACGCCAAACAGCTGGAGGAGAAGGCAGCCCGTGAGGCGGCCGAAGCCGAGCGCAAGCTCCAAGCCGAGGCCCAAAAGGCAGAGAAAGAGGAGCGCCGTCGCATAGCTGACGAGCAGCGCCGCGCACGCGACAGGGCCAAGCTGGAGGAGCATCTGCGAGCCAAGCGCGAAGAGCAGGCCAAGCGCGACGCCGAGGACGAGGCGCGGCGCAGGGAAATCCGCGAGAAGGCCGCCAAGCGGTTTGAGCGAATCAAGCGCGAGCACTACGAGATCAAGGACGACGAGGACGAGCTCAAATTTGACAAGAAGCTTGAGCGAGAAAAGGCCGCGCTCGTGGCGCGTAGAAAGAAGGAGCTCGCGATTGAGCACAAGCGCCTAGAGCAGGAACGCAAGGACCTGGCGGCCGGCAAACGACTCCGCGACCGGCACAAGGCCTTTGAGGAGAAGCTGCGCGCGCGGCGAGAGCGGGAGCAAAAGCGCCACGAGAAGGCCAACTCGACTTACAAGACCGCTTCGGAGGCTCGGCGCAAGCAGATCGAGGAGGAAAGCAAGCGCAAGCAGGAGGAAGCGCAAGCCAAGCTCGACAAGAAAGAGCGAGACGCCAAGCGCCTCAAAAACGCGCAAGAGCGGGCCAAGAAGACAGAGGAGGAGAAGGCCAAGCTCGACCGAGACCTGCACAAGGATATCAAGTCGCTAAAGAAGCCCAGCGCAGACGGGCAACCGAGCCCAGCAAAGGCCCCGAGAGCGGACGCGGTCGAGAAAGCCGAGCCAGAGCCCGAGACCAAACAGCCGGAGGCAACCAAAGCGCCGCCAGATGCGGCTAAGGAGTCGCGAGACCCGGCCAAAAAGCCAGGGCGCGGCCGAAGCCAGGGGCGCGGCCGAGGAGCCAGGGGGCGCGGCCGAGGAGCCAGGGGGCGGCCGGGATAGAGGTGCCGCCTCCGGACAAGCCAGACCCGCCCAAGGACGCGGCACAGGCCGGACCGGAAGCACCAAAGCAGGAGGCGGCGGCCGCCAAAGCCCCGGCAGAGGCGTTGGCAACGGAGGAGACCAAAAGTGACGACGCGAAAGCCCAGACGCGGAAACGCAAGGCGAGGGAGGCGCAGCTCAATCCTAAAGACGAAATACCATTCACGTGTAATGATGCTCACAGCCAGTCCATGGTGAACGAAGCCTTGCTCGCGCCCTCCGCCGGGTGGTGCAACGCTCGCTTGTAGCGCTTGCTGAGAGCAGCAAGGGCCCGATCTTGATGCCCTTCCCGATGAGTCCTTGGGCTCCGCTGGATTGCCGATCTGGTCAACCATCTTGAAGGTCAGGTCGTGGAAGAGCTCTGCGCAACGAATCTGCGCAAGCGCGTCGGTCTCGTAGTACTCCATGCCATGGCGCGCGGCGAAAGCCTCGGCCATGTGACGCGGCACCTGTCGCGGGGCGCTGAGGCAGTTGTCCTTGTTGCCAACAAGGATCATGGGCACATTCGCGCAAGCCGCAGCTTCCAAGCGCGACACCCACTCGTTCAGGTGCTCGAACGTGCTCATGCGCGTGAGGTCAAAGAGGAGCAGGATGCCGGCGCTGCCCGAGGCGTATTTCGCGGTAAGGTTCTGGTACCGCTCCGACCCGGGGCAGTCCCAGTACTGCACGCGGTACACCTTGTCGTCCATCTCAAAGTCCCTGGTGTTAAAATAGATTGACGGCGACGCCTCAGCCTGCACGCGCACCTCGCCGTTCACCTCGCGCCGCAGGTGCTGCTCAACCTCGGGCGGGCTGAGCACCGAGATCTTCTTCCCCTGGTGGTGCGTGGTCTTGAGCCACTCGAGCGTGCGCAGCAGCTGCGTCTTGCCGACCTGGTCGTCCCCGAGCAGCGCGACCTTGAGCAGGAAGTGGTACCCCTGAACGGCGCTGCGCTGCGGCTCGTCGCGCGCCTTGGCCCTGGCCTTCTTGCGCGTCGCCATGTCCGCCTCCGCCTGCAAGCGCGACCTCGAGCTCTCGGCACAGAGCTCACGGCCCGCGCCGTATAAGCCGCACCCAGACAAGAAAGATCCGTCCAACGGATACCTGTGCGCGACGACTGCGCGCAGAGCAGATCGGCGCCGAGCGACCTGTCGGCAGCGCTCTGCGCGGCCGTCCACGATGGGCGAGGTGGAGAGCGACGCCGAGATCATCGAGGAGGACGCCGACTCGTACGCGAGCGACGACTTCGACAATGAGGTGCAGCAGATGCTGCAGCGGGCATCGCTGGCGCGCGAGCAGAGCGGCCTGAGGCCGCAGAGCGCGGCGCGGCCGCAGAGCGCGGCGCGGCCGCAGACTGCGGCGAGGCCGCAGAGCGCGGCGCGACCGCAGAGCGCGGCGCGGCCGCAGAGCGCGGCGAGGAGGGAGCGCATGCCGCAGAAGGCGCAGGAGCAGCCGCGCCAGGTGTACCGGCCACCGGGGGCGCGCGTATCAGATGGCGAGGACGACGAGGATGAGGTGGAGGAAGCCGTCGAGAGCGAGGTGGATGAGATTGACTCGATCGCTAGCAGTCCGCGGGGTTCGGAGGCGTACGGCCGCGAGCACGAGGACGCGACCCTTGGGACCGAAGAGGACGAGGAGGACTACGACGATGAGTTTGAGGAGCCGGGGTCCCCAAGCTCGCCGCAGCAGCGCAAAGCGTCGCCGGGGCCACCGTCGTCGCCGTCGCCGTCGCCGTCGCCGCCGAAACAGAAGGCAGGATCGCCCAAGCGTCCGACCGCGCCACGCGCGAAGCCGCAGCCCAAGAAAGCAGCCAGCAAGTCACCGCGACGACGGCCGCCGAGCGCAAAGCCGAGCAACCAGCGCCCCCCTCGAGTTGATACTCGGGCACCCAGTCGAATTACTCGACCCAAGAGCGCCCAGCAGCCCGCTTCGTCGCGGCCAGCACAGAAAGCCGTCGCCCAGCAACGCACGCCACTGCCTCGCAAGTCGGCGCAGCAGCGTTCCGCTCCGCCACAGGGGCGTCCTGCGGGACAGACGGCGGCGCGGCCGAGGACTTTGCGGTCCGGTGGGCAGCGGCGGCGGACGCCGAAGCGGAAGGTCGAGTCGAGGCGCTCAAGCGCGAGAACGCGATGCTCGCGGCTGAAGTGGAGCGACTCCGCGAGGTGGCAGCGGCCAATGGCGCCGGGGAGGAGGCCATGGCGACGGACACATTGCCTTTCAAAGGCTCGGAGTGGTCCAAGAACGTGCCGATTAAAAGCAAGAGCCCTCGCGCACGAGCCCAGACTCCAAGTGGCGGCGTCGGCGTCGGCGTCGGCGTCGGCGGCGTCGGCGGCGCGGGCGGCGGAGACTTGGGCAAAAGGAAGACCATGGTTCGCGGGCGTCGGTCTCGTTCCAAGGTGGCGCAGCAGCGGCAAGAAGAGCGCGAGATGCGGATCCGGGAGGCGCTCTGGGTCTCCAGAACTTCGACCGCAGCGTCTTCGCAAGAGCTGCTGGGGTCGGCACTGCGCAACCTGCAGTTCTTGTCCCTTGGGTCGCCAACTGCGCGCCGGCCCAAGGAGCGGCAGCGGCAGAGAGGAGGCCACCTGAGCACTGGTAGAATGCCGCCTCTCAACTCGCACAAGAAGATCATGCGCGTGTATCGCAGCGAAGTGGCCCGGCCGCGCACGGCGATGTCCAAGCTTTCGGGCAAGAAGCGCGCGGTCACGCCTGACATTGAGACGCAAATGGAAGCCTTTGCGCGCGGAGAGCAGCCGCCGGCATAGAGCAATAGCGCTAGTCCCGGCGCCGGAGGCAGACGAGGCAGACATGCAAGTGGCTCCGAATAGCTTCGACTGGGCGACCTCGGAGCTGTACATCAACTCTGAAGAGCGGCTGCGGCGCTGCTCGGCCGAGATGGAGGAGATCGAGAGGCTTCTGTTGGCCATCGAGGACCCGAGCAAGACGAGGGAGTGCTTTGAAGCGGGCTGCGTGCGGCTCGACAGTCTCTGGGAGGAGATCCGCGCCCCGAAGAGCGAGCGCGAGGGGTTTCGGGAGAAGCACATGAAGCGCGGGACCACGGGGACCTCGCGCACGTCCTGTCACGGCTGACACGGCTGACGACAACGCGCAACAAGCTATTGAGTGCATTCCAGCTGATTGGCCGTCGGGAGCAGCTGGTCGAATCGCTCGCCGAGATCTTGCAGCCGAGGGAGGGGGAAAGCAAGCCACAGCACCCGGAACGCGTGATGGAGGCGGCGCGCGAGATGGTGGAGCTACGCTCGCTCAACGAAGGGCTCGGTCGGCTCTTAAGCGAGATCAGCGCCGAGACGGGACATCCCTTTATCCTGCATGGCATGGATTACTCGCACAAGATTCGCTACGACCTTGTGCTTCCGTGAAGGCGGGCGCGGAGAGGGCCAGAAAAGCTACAGCACGGCCTGCACAGGCATGGGCAGCGGGTGGTCGTCCGCGTCGAAATTAACCGGCACCATCTCATGGAACTTGTCCATGTCCATGGTCAGCTGGCCCGTCTCGTCGTCGTAGCCAAAGCATTTTGCAAACCACTGGTCAAAGACGATATCGTCCACTGTGTACGAGTGGCGCGCCTGGAAACTCATGGAGGACTGCGCCTCAATACCTTCCACCACCACGACGATCTCTAGCTCGCTCGCCTCGATAAAGTGCCGGATCTTGTATCGCACGTCCTCGATAATCTTGGACTTGCGATGCGCGCTGTTCTGGCGCGCCGCCACGGCCTCGCGGTCGTGCTCCTCCTGCTCGTGCCTTTCGCGCTCCAGGTCGGTCTCCGTGATGCCGGTCGTGCGTGATGAGCGCGTCGATGTCTATGCCGGCATGGCCGACAGGCTTGTTTATGTTGGCGAGCTCCTTGAGCTGTTTGTCAATCGTCGGCACGGTGCGCCCGATGTGCACCGTCTTGTGGTGGTGGATGCTCTTGGACACCCCCTTGCGCAGCTGCTGCAGGTACTCCTTCTCGAGCCTTTTCTGCGAGGCCGAGTTCTTAATCGAGTGCTGGTGGCTGTAGGTGCTCTGCCTGCTGTGGTGGGTGAACTGGCTGTGCTGGCTATGGAAACTGCCCCCGCTGCGAGGGAGTCGCGGCGCAAGCGACTTTGTCCTCGCGGGCGGGGCGTCGTCGCCGGCGCCGTCCGCGTCGTCGTCCCGCGATCTGCTGCTCGACTCGATCGCCGAGGTTGTGTTTGACCGCCGAAGAGTGCGTGGGGAGGACCTCACTGGGGCCGCTTCGGCTTGCGTGGCCCCTTCGGCTTGCGTGGCCCTTCGGCTTGCGTGGCCCTTCGGCTTGCGTGGCCGCTTGAGCGTGTGACGCCGCTGGCGCACGCTCTGGGGCGTCGTCGTCCTCAGTGCCGACGTCGCCCGGCTCTGACTGCGTGACGTTGGCCCGCATTGGGCGGTCGGCCTCGGCCTCAGCCTCGGCGTCGGCCTCGTTGCTGGGGCCAAAGAAGTAGACCTCCTCTATGTACATTTGGTAGCGCACGTGGCGCAAGAGCTGCTCGTCAGACTGAAAGTCCATCCCGCAAACCGGGCAAGAGGTCCCGCGGCGGTTGCCGCGCTCGCAGTCCACCTCGCGGAGCACCATGTGCGGATACATGTACCGATTGGCGGCGTTGTGCACAAAGTTGTCGTTGTGCACGACCCAATGCTCCCGGCGCAGTTTGGGCGGCAACAGCGGGCTCCACTGGTCGATGGCGTGGACGACCGTGCACGGGACGCCGAGAAAGAGCGGGCCACCCAGCTCGTCGTTGGGGTTTTGAATGCGCATGTAGCGCGTCTGGAAGTTGGCAGTGTTGACCCCATCCGACTCGTTGAGGATGACGTACGTTCGAACGTGCGCATCCACGATGGGAGCGCCCATGTCGAGGTCGTACACCTGGAAGGAGAAGTGAAACTCCCCGTTGTCGCACGTGATGCTGGCCTTGTCGCTGAAGACACCTGGTGCGAGCGCGAGTCGGCACGGCCGGGCGCATGACCACGATACCCAGGGTGATGGCGTTCAACAGAATGCCAAAGTAGCTCTGGAACCCGACCACCGTTGGCACTGCAAAACAGTCCTGCCAAAAGGAGCGCGTGTTGTCATCCGGCAGGCCGTACCCGGAGGTCGCCGCGGTCTCCAGGGCAAACGCGAATGACATTTGGAAGGCGTTGCGGGACAAGTCGTCGGGGTCCAGCGCGCACTTTGGGTCGTCGGGGTCTCGGAAAGCATATAGAGCCCCGCAAAGACCAGCAGGTACGACGTGTAGAAAACCGTGACGTGCAACAGGACCACGTGCGTGGACTGCGTCAGAACCTGTGGAACCAGTCCTCCGTGTAGAGCGAAAGATGTCGCGTCTCGCGCTGCGCGTGGCAATCTGGTCGATGCTGAGCGCCCCCGTCGATTGATGGAACCAGTTGTCTCGGGCCAGGATGCGGTTGGACCACTCGGCCTCGCTGTCTGTTGACACGTCTTCGTCAGACATCTCGGACTCTCGGGTGCTGCGCGTGCGCGTCGAGAACAGGTTGGAGATGCTCCGCACGCGCTGCATGTTGTACGACAAGATCGACCCTTTGCTCGAGTACGACTGTGCGCTGCCGGCGGACGAGCTGGTCCGCGCCCGCCTGCTGCGGCTGCGATCTGTCGACGACGCGCTGCTGGCGCGGGACCGCTGCGCGACCCGGGCCGCCACCAGCTCCGTTTTCGGGGCAAGGCCTCCGCGCGTGGTGAGTTCGCGTCCCCTGGCAACACCACCGAGCCTGCGGTGGTGGCCGCTGACGACCCGAACCCAGGCGCAGACCTGGTGGCTCGCGGGGACCTTGGCCCTGGCGCACGCGGCGACCCCAGGCCTTCCACCACCGGCACGCTGAGCGGCGCGCCGAGTGGCGACGGCTGCCGCCGCTCGCCGCCCTTGCGCGGGGACTTTCGCGGGGACTTTCGCGGCGATTTTCGCGGCGATTTTCGCGGCGACTTGCGCGGCGATTCGCGCGGCGACGCCGTGCTTGCGCTAGCCCCAATCAGCCGCATATCCAGCCGCACCTCGGGCAGCTCCACGCCATCCTGCTGGCCGCGCTCCCCCTCCTCGCGGCCTTCCTGGCCGCCCTCCTCGCGCCCCGCCATCCCGCCACACCGCCGCCGTTCCCAATCCGTTCCGCTCGGGTTCCTCCACAGTCCGCGCCCAGGTCGCAGCGCTTTCCATTCTGCGCCCAGGTCGTACCACCGCCCCTTCCGCGTTCAGGTCGGTTTTGCCGTGAATCTATTCTGCGTCCAGCTCCGTTGTTTTTCGCCCGCGCACACACGCGTACGCAAAACCCACTTCCACTTGGGGCCGAGAGGACACGCGCCGCCCAGGACGCGCTCACCAGCGATGACCTGGCGAATGACCTGGCGGCGACCCGTGCAGACCTCGTCCCAGTCATTCGCTGACTGCGGCAGGTGGTCGCGCACTCGCGATCCGCTCCTTTGGCACGAGGTTGAAAACCTCGCTGTTATTTGCGCCAAGGAGGGGAACGGGACGTGAACGCGGACTGGGAAAGAGTGTGCGCTCGCTCGCATTGGCAGAGGCGCCAGAAGGAGGCAGCACGTGGCGGCGATGGTGTCGGGCGAATGGAGCGAGGACATCGACGCGCTGGAGCGCGTGATGGAGGTGTACAATGAGGTGGGCGGGGACCAGGAGGAGCAGCTGAGCGACCTGGTGACGCCCTACAGGCGGCTGGTGAGGGTGGATGATGTGCACTTTCGGGTCATGCCGTTCTCGGCCAACAAGCAGGAGCCGTGCAGGCTGTACGTGTTCAAGGACGTGGTGCTGATCGCGGTCAAGGTGCGCAAGCGGAACAAGTCGCTCGAGCTGCGGAAGGATAGCAGCTTCTCCAACGGGTTCTCGGGATGGCTTGGCAGCCTGTCGCGCAAGGGCGTGCGCGCGTCCATGCGCGCCCCGCCGCCGGCGCCGCGCACCTCGGTGGCGGCGTCGAGCCAAACGTCCGAGTCGACCCGGACGTCGTACCGCCTTGTGAGCCGGCTCGACCTCAACAAGGCGACGGTCAAGCGAGTCCCGGGCAAGAACGCCTTCCAGATCAACCATGTGTACCGCCAGCGAGTGGGCGGCAAGCTGGTGACCAAGATCGACATGGTCGAGGTGTGGACCGAGAGCGCCGACCAGACGGACGAGATTTTCCGCGGCGTGAGTGAGGAGATTGTCACCCTCAAGAATGAGCGTGACGAGGTGGTCAGCGTTGCTGGCGGCGGCGGCGGCGGCGGCGGCGGCGGCGGTCGCAGTAGCGTTAGCGGCAGCAGCGCGGGCGGCGGCGGTCCTGCTGCAGCAGGCGACGAGGTGGGCACTGGCCAGCGCAAGTGGGCGCGCGGAAAGTCGACCATCAAGCGCAACAACAGCCGCGCCTGGAGCATGCGCACCGACCCCGTGCGCGAGGACGGGCGCAGCGACAGCGTTACCAGCGAGGAGGCATCGCTGGCGTCCGTGAGCGGCGGCGGCGGCGCCGAGAGCGTCTCGGGCCTCTCGCTCTCCGACCTGGAGAGCCGCTACCAAGTGGACTTTGACCAGGACAGCAACGAGGCCGAGTTCGCGGTGACCTTTGGCGACGGGCCCATGGGGTTCTCGCTCAGCTCCGGGTCGGGCCTTGGCGTGATCGTGGGCAAGGTGGCCGACGACTCGATGGCGAGCGTGGGCGGCGTCGAGGTGGGCGACCGGCTGGTCGCCATCCGCGACGAGGAGATCGGCCTGGACATGTCTTGGCGCGAGTGCGTCGAAGTGATCAAGTCCTGCGAGCGGCCCGTGGAGGTGCGCTTCATGCGCAACTTCAAGGTGAACGCGCAAGTGGAAAAGTCAGCAGAGGCCAAGGCCCAGGCTGGCGGCGCCAAGGGCCAGCGCGCGTGGGCGAAGAAGAAGATGCAGCGCACGCGGTCCTTCGGGTCGACAATCATCTCGCTTGGTGAGCTGGAGAAGATGTACCAGTCGACGGCCAAGCAGACAGGTGCGGACGAGGAGGGCGAGGAGGGCGAGGGCGCCAAGCAGGGCGGCCGCGAGGTGGACCGCATGGTGGCCATGTTTGAGCGCCTCGAGAGCTCGCAGAGTCGGAGCGCGCATGCGGCTCGGTGCTGCGCGAGATCTTCGAGACCGAGCGCGCCTACGTGAACGACCTGCGGTCTCTGATCGGCGACTACATGATCCCGCTGCGGCGCACCGTCCGCCGCGTGCGCTGCAAGGACCGCAAGGAGGGCAGCACCTTTTGCGAGCACCGCACGCCGCGCCTGGCCTGTTCGCGCATGAGCAGCGATTCGCGCCCCGTGCTGGAGCCCGCCGAGCTGCGCAGCATCTTTCTAACGTCGAAACGCTCGTCAAGGTCAACACGGAGCTGCTTGGCGTGGTGCAGTCGGGCCTGCGCAAGCTGCTGGATAGCCGCGGCGAGCCCAGCATCACGGAGATCGTGCGCGTGTACACGCCCGCCTTTGTGCGCGTCATGCCGTTCTTCAAGATGTACTCGCTGTACTGCCACCAGTACCCGAACGCCATCGACAAGCTGCTCATCGCGCGCGCGCAACAAGGAGCTCAACCAGCTTCTCAAGCAGCGCGAGGACCGCTCAGAGACCACGCTGCAGAGCCTGCTGATCAAGCCCGTGCAGCGCATCTGCAAGTACCCGCTGCTCTTCCAGAGCCTGCTCAAGAGCATCATCCCGTACGTGTCCGAGCAGGTGGCCAAGGGCGCGGACATGGACCAGCTCGAGCACCTGGTCATCGAGCTCGAGAAGGCGCTCGAGACGGTCGACAAGATCGCCAAGAGCGTCAACGAAAAGGTTGGCGAGCAGGAGAGCCTCGAGACCATGATGGAGGTCTACGCCGAGCTCGGCGGCGAGCAGGCCGTGCCCGACCTGGTCAGCCCGAGCCGCCGCTTCGTGGACCGGTTCGAGATCCTCGTGCGCCGGCCGCCGTTCGAGAAGAACCCTGAGCCGTTGCCCGAGTCGCTCTACGTCTTCAACGACCACCTCGTATTCGCCGTGAGCCGCGGCACCAACAACTTTAGCAACAGCTTGCGGCGCGGCGGCGGCTCGCTCAAGAAGACCTCGTCCTACACAACAGCAGCCTCAAGAAGATCATCAGCTTTGGCCACCGCGTCAGCTCGCGTCGCTTCTCGGACAGCTCGACCGGCTCGGGGAACTCGGCGCGCAACTCGTCCGGCTCAGGCTCGGGCCGCAGCTCGGGCCGCACGGGCGGCCGCAAGTCGGGCGCCTCTTCGCTGCGCAAGTCTGGCGCGTGCTGCAGCCCTCCGTCTACGTCACCACGCGCCTCGACCTGCGCTCGTGCCAGGTGCGCACCATCGCCAAGGCGGATGATGCCAACTGCTACGGCTTCACGCTCCTTTGTGGGCCGCGTCGTGCAGGACACCAACGGCGAGGGCGCGCCGGTCACCACCACGGTCACCAGCACGCACCGCCGCAATGGCTCGCTCACCGAAAAGGTCGTCACCACCATCGACAAGTTTGAGATTTGGCTCGGCACCGAGCAGGCTCGGATGACCTCTTGCGCCAGCTCGAGGACCAGCTCGGCACGCTTGCGCGACAGGATGCCGAGACCAAGCAGGCCACCACCACGGTGGGCCCCGTCTCGCGCCGCAAGACGCGCGACTGGAAGAATAAGACCAAGGGCAAGGAGATCGAGCGCAAGTACTCCAACATTCGGAAGAGTCAGGGCGCCTCGCGAGGCAACCAGGTCATGACCAGCCAGACAGCTTAATCTACAACTGACCATTACCTTTCTGATTTTTGAGTTGAGCCATGGTTAGCTTTTTGATTGCTGTTGCCCTGCTGCTGCCGTTGTCGCTCTGGTTTTGGTGCTGCTCGCGGCGGCGCTTCTTGATCTGCTGCACCATGGCCCGGACGTTGTCCGTGAAGGATTGCGAGGAGCGCCCGGCCCGTTCCCGTCTACAAGGATCCGGTGCGCGGCGTCCATTGACTCTTCGTCGAATGGAAAGACCCGCTCGAACCCGCCCAGCACCGCCTCGCGCCCCGCGCCGCCGCGCTCTGCAACTACCGCCGCGCCAGCCCCTCGGCCGCGCAGCCTTGCCCTTTGCCCTGCAAAGACGGCGAAGGTCTCCTGGGTGTTGCCCGCAGCAGCGAGGAGGCCACGCCCTTGCCCGGCCTGCCGCCCGGCCCGTGGGCTTGGCGATGGGCGGCAGGCGGCTCGGCGCTGCCGATGCTTTCAGAGCTCGCTTGCCCAGGGAAGGCGAGGAGGAGGTCTGGCGCTCCACGCGCTCGTTCCCCTCGCAATTGGGGGGGTCGACTCGGTCCCGCGCCACCCGCTCGCTCTGCAGCAAGGTAAATAGGTCCCGGATGAGGGGCTCCTTAACGCGGCGGTCTGTCCGAGTCGATCGAGAGCGCCGGGGCGCAGTTGACCTCGAGCAACCACGGCTTGAGTTGCTCGTCCACGAGCACATCAAAGCCGAACAGCTCGAAAAATGACCCCGTGGGGTCCGAGTCGCGCTCGCGAAGCGTCGTCAGCAAGGTGAGCATGGCGACATCGCCGATCCGGGACCACAGCAGGTCAAAGGCCCCGCCGCTTACCCCACAATGCGCGGCGAACCACTCGCGCAGCTGCTAAAGTCCCACTTGCAGCCCGACCCGATGACGTCCTTTACGTCCTCAAAGGTACCCGAGAGCTTGTTGATGGACGTATTGGTGAGGTGCGCGTACAAGTTGCCGATCTCTCGCATGTCCTTGTCGTACTTTTCCGTGCCAAACCGGGCGAGGCCGTTCCGGTACATGTAGATGCGCAGCGGGTGAACGCTCGTGACTAGCACGTACACGCGAAGGTCCACCTTGTACCCGCCGATCGTGAGCGGGTTGGGCACGTACTTTTGGATCACGAATTGCTGGTCGTAGTGAAGCTCTGTCAGGCTCTTGATCAGGAAGATCTTGCGCCCGCGGGAGGAGTCGGACGGCTTGCAGATCCACACTGCCTGCTCCTCGGCTCCTCGTCGCGGGCGTACTGGGCCACGAATTTCGTGTACTCGCTCGGCAGGATGAACGCCTGCGGAAAGAACGAGTAGATCTTGCCGTGAACCGCCCGCATTGCGCAGCCGCGCACAAGCGCGTCCTTCCTTGTGATCACGCTCGAGTGCGGAAAGTGGTTGAGCCGGAAGCCCACCTGCGCCCTAGGAAACTCGGACTTGGTGAAGCGCGAGTTGCACACAAGCGTCATCCTGCTTTGCCCTGCAGCAGCTGCTGGTTGTGCTGCTCCTGCTGCTGCCTGCTGCCTGCTGCTGCTGCTGGCCCCGCCCTTTCCCCGACTCTTCCCCACCTTCTGCCGTCCCCGCGGCAAGCAGGCCACCCTCCTCCTCGGCCACTGGCCTGACCACGCGTGCGCCAGTCGCGCTCTTTCCCTCAGGCAGCGAGAACTCCACCGCCAGCCACGCCGCCGGGCCTCCTCAACCACGGGCAGCGGGCACGACTCGGTGGTCACCAGGCCACCAGCGCACGCCTCGCGGCCGCCTCGTGCTCGGCCGCCTCCCCTCCGCCATCGCCGCCTGGCGCAAGTCGCGTCCCGGCGTCGTCGACCGATCGCCGTGGACAGAGCCGTTAGGAACGTTCCGTGAACCATCGATTCGCCGAAGCGTTCTCTGGGTCCGCGGCTGGGTTAGGTCGCGGCCAGGGACGCTGGCTCAGTCGCGAGACGCGGGCGGCGATGGCGGACGGCGGCGCGCTTCCGCCGCGGCCGATCTCGCAGCTGCGCGAGAACCACGTGGAGGACTGGGACTCGCGCGTGCTGTACCAGCTGCTCGAGTTCCAATACCGTAAGTGGCCGGGATCGGCGCCGCGAGGAGCGCTGGAGCGCTGCTTGGCCGCGGGCGCCGACTGACAGAGAGGCCGGCCCGCTTCCTTGGCGCAGGCACCACCAAGGTGCTGCTGAACGAGGCGAGGGCGTACGCGCTGCACCGCAACGGCTCGGCGCTCACGGAGGAGGACGTCCGGCTCGCGCTCGAGCTTGAGGCCGGCAACCGCGCATTCCGACGGCCCACCGAGGGGGCGGTGCAGGCCATCAATGGCCTGGCGCTGCCCAAGGTGGAAGAGAACTTTCTCCGGCTGCCGCCAGGAGCCAACGTGTACGACGAGTGCCTGTCGCGGCTCGTGGAAGAGGAGGACGACCTGGAGGCCGAAGGGCACGACGACGCTGCGGAGGAGGCGGCGGCTGCGCCAAAGCGGCCAAGCAACGCCGCGGGCAAGTACAACGTCAAGACAGGAAAGCAGAGACTAAAGATCACGGCGCCAACGTCCGTGGGCGGCGTCGAGCTGCAGCCCGGCGCCGATGGAGCTGTGACGGAACGACATCATCCACCAGCCTGCGCGGCGGCGGCGGCTGCTTGACAAAGTCCCGCAGGCGCGCGTAACACCCTTGCGCATCGTCGCGGCTGAATATGATGGCCTGGTCCAGCGCCACGGTGCCTCGTACGATTGGCAAGAAGAACGGGATGCGCGCGTCGCGCACGAGCTGTCGCAGGAAGGGCAGGCGCGCCACTTGGCCAACCAAGAAGGTGGCATCCTCGGCCAGCGCCGCCGCAAAGTGCGGCGTGGCAGCCGGGCCGCGCGCGAGTGCTCGCTCGAGTTGCAGACGAGCAGCATGAGCGTGCGGTCCCGCTTGGCGGCGAGCGAAACGGTAGTCTCGAGGTGCGCACGGTCAAGCACCTCGACGGGCACTGCGCGGCGTAGCTCTAGGCATTCTCGAACAGACTCGACTTGCTCCTCGTGCCTTTCGCGCCTGCTCTTGCCCAGCGCATGCGCACGGCTAGTTGCACGCCCACAAAGCTTGCAAACATGAGCGGCAGCAAGGCGGTCATCGTGCCTAGGCCGGAGAAGAGTGCCGCGCAGCCGCCGCCCTCGCCGCCGTAAACCTCTCGAAAGGCGGCGAGAAGCGTCTGCGCGGGGGGCAGGAGGCGCTCGGGGGCCGCGACCATGACATGCTGGCGCACCGTGAAGAAGGGCACCGAGACGAGGAACTGAAAACCAATCTTGGCGGCCCCAAGCCACCGCGCCGCGCCGCGGTCACCCTCGCCCTCGTCGCTCACCTCGTCCTCCCGCGCCCCCTCGGCCGTCTTTAGCCCACAGGCCCGTGCAGCGAGGTCCACGAGGCCGCCGGCGGCCTTTTCGGCAAGGAACTGCGCCACGAGGCCCTCGAGGCCGCGAAAGCTGGCCGCCGAGAACGCCCCGAGCGACGCGGAGAGCGGCTGGCCCAAGGCCACCTTGCGCGTGAACGCGAGGTCCAGCGGCGCTAGGTACAGGAACCTGACGCCTTCCGCGATAATCCGCTGCAAGAAGCCCGCGCCCTCCGCCGCGCCGCCGAGCGCCCATCCACGCACTGCGTCGCGGCTGTCTGCGCCACGGCGGCCGGCATCGGGCCGACGATGACGCGGTCCAGCGCGCCGTGCGCCAGCAGCGGCATCCTCAGGCTCGCGCGCACAAAGGCGGCCTCGAACGGGCTGCACGCCGCTCGCCCCGCGACCGCATAGCACCCCTTCCGTGCGGCCGCCGCCGCCGCGGCCGCCCAGCGCCGCCCCTCACGATCCCTGGCGGCTGCCAAGAACCTATTCAGCGCCACCACCTTGCGCACGCCGCCGTGCCAGCGCTCCCGCGCCCTGGTGCCCGCCTCGAGCCCCCACGGGTCTCCTCCACCGACATCTTCGTCGCCAGCATCCTCGCCACCGTTGCCGCTGCCGCTGCCAGCGCCGTTGCCGCGGCCAGGCCCTGCGGCGGCGGGCGCATCGCGCTCGGCCTCCTCGAAGTCGATGCGCACGCCCAGCAGCTGCGAGCTCACGTGCCGGTGGAGCCGCTCGAACTCGGAGAACCCCATCTCCTGCGCGTCCCACTCTACGCCGTCGCCCAACGCGCTGCGGACAATTTTGCCGCGCCAAGCCGCGTATCTCTGGACTAAGCTCCGCCCCTTTCCTCTAGGCGGCAAATCTCGCACCAGACACGCCGATATTCATAAACGTTTAATTGTAGTTTGGCACCGGGTCTGGTGCGAGCGCGCGAGGGCATGCGCGCGTGCACAGGGAAGCGAGCAAGTGGCGACCGAGTGGCGTACTATCGGCCGCGCAGAGAGTTGCGCGAGGCGCTGCGCGGCTGGAGCGCACCGAGCTGCACAGGCGCGGGCGCTGAGCTGCTACCAGGGCGCCGCAGGGCGGCCGGGTTGTGACGTCCGGCGGCAGTACTGATCATCGTCATCGTCATCATCATCATCTGCCATGTCGTGGGGTGGGACCGGGACCGAGGCCGAGGTGGAGCGGCTCAGGCAGCGCAATGCGGTGCTTGAGGAGCGGCTCAGGGCGCGCGGCGCGTCCTGGACGGCACCGGACGGGGTGGTGATGGAGGCGTGGAACGGCGTGCGAAGGGCCAGCGGCCGAGGTGAGGGGCCCGCACGCTGGCGCCAGGGCGCAGCTTCAGTCGCAGTCGCAGGTGCAGCCGCCGCCGCCGCCGCCGCCGCTGCCGCGGTTGAGCATTTCGGTGCCATTTAGCCCGCCGGGGCAGTCCGTGTCAGCAATGGCTTTGGCCGCGGCGGCGCAGGACCTGGAACAGGACCTGGACCTGGAGTATCCCGAGCAGCAGCAGCAGCAGCCGCAGCAGCCGCAGCAGCAGCAGCAGCAGCAGCAGCAGCAGCAGCAGTTTTTTCAGGGAATTATGGATGGGTGCAGTATCGCCGAGAGCGAGGGGTCGCTTGACGCGAGCTACCAGCTGGACGCCCCCCAATCCCGCCGCCGATGCCGCAGATGCGGCGGGCGAGCGCAGGCACGGCCGACACGAACGACCACGCGTCAGTGCGGCGCGCCAACGTTGTGTCGCGCATCAACTCAACCGTGCGCAAGCAGCTCGCAGACCTCAAGGTGAGGCAGATCGCGCGCCAGGACAGCGGCGACCAGAGCGCCAAGCTTGACAGCATTGGCCGCCAGGCAAGTGGCGAGAAGAAGAAGCAGCTACAGCAAAAGAAAAAGCTCAAGGAGCGCGAAGGGCCACGCCGCAGAGAATCCGGCTGCGGGCGACGGCACCGGCTCGAAGGCCAACGCCGGCCGCGAGGGGCAAAGGAAAGAGGAAGAGGGTGAAGAGGAGCAGGTGGAGGCCCGCATTAAGAAAGCCGAGGCCCTAGAGGCCGCGGCGAGAGCTGAGGCCCCCGAGTGCGATGATGCCAGCACAGTTAGTAGCAGCGGCGGGAGCAGTGACGAGGCCGAGGACGAGGACGGGGCCGGGGTGCTGCAAAGCGCCAGCGGACGGATGACCTCTTTCATGCACAACGTCTCGCGGCTGCTGACGGCATACCAGAAGAAGACGCTCAAGCAGAACGACCAAAAGTCTCTGCGAAAGCAGCGCAAGCGCCAGCAGCGCCAGTCCCTCCGAGTGGGCGACCTGATCCACAGCCTGCCGCGCGGAGGCGTGTACGTGATGACAAGTATCGGGCCCATCCAGTTTGGCATGCCGCCCGAGACGGTCAAGGACAGCATGGAGCGCGGCCTCCGCGTGCCCTCGATATATGTCGTGCCCCGGGAGCGGTTTAACCTGAGCGCGGGCGTCAACGTGTGCGAGATCGAGTTCCCCGCGTTCTTCAACTTTTTCGTGCTGCGCAAGTCCACGACGCTGGTCACGCACCGCGACACGTACGACGATTTGCGCACGATCATGAACGAGGCGCTGCGCGGGCCCAGCGAGGACCTGCTCTTTGCGAGCAAGGAATATAGCGCCTTTTGCCCCAAGTCCGTGCAAGCGGCTTGCCCCAACCACAGCGCGGAGATCCTGCACTTTCGCGCCCCGGCCGCCACGGGCGACTCGGGCAAGCCGCAGCTGCTGGATGTGGACATGCTCCTGGACTTTCGATTCTTCGATGAATCGGGCGTGTGCGACCTCGGCGACGGTGTCAAGGTCTACGACGACGAGGAGAATGCGCGCTTCGAGCTGCTGGACGCAAAGACGCAACAGCGGTTCAGCACCGCGCCCGGCGGACGCGCGCGCGCCGGGACGGCATCCGAGGACGAGGAGGCCTGGGACGGCATCATTGTGTCATACCGCGACGCCGAGTCGTGCACCATGCCCGTGAGCGCTGGCCTTGTCCCGGAGGTGGACTTGGAAGGCACGGAGCATTCGGAAAGCGAAGAGTTGGCTACTGAGGCGCTGCTGAGGCGCAGCAGCACGCGACGTCGGAGCCGCGCGAGCGCGTGGCGAGCGAGCCGTCGCTCAAGCTGCCGCCCAAGCTGCCGCCGCGCCCGCAGCGCAAAAGCCTCATCAAGTTTAGCAAGGCGGAGCGCGGCGGAGCGCGCGCCTCGCGTGCCAACGCGCTCGCGGCCGGTGGTGCTGGGGGCTATCTGCAGCGCGGGGTGGCGCGCGGCGGGAGCGGGCGCCTGCGGGCGAGCTTGCGCGACTCGTTCCAGATCCCAAAGTTTGGGCTGACGGTGCTGGGCAACTCGCACGGCTTTGACCCGGCCGGGTCCACGTCGGGCTTTGTGTTGTGGGTGAACGGGCAGGGCGTCATGGTGGACCCGCCGCCGCACTCGACCTCGCTGCTGCTGGAGGCCGGGATCGTACCCAACTCGGTGACAGCGGTTATCCTGACACACTGCCACGCAGACCACGACGCGGGCACGTTCCAGAAAATGATCACGGAGAACAAGGTGACGCTGATGACGACGACGACCGTGTTTGAGAGCTTCAAGCGCAAGTACGCGGCTGTGTCGGGACTCAAGCCCGAGTTCATCCAGGAGCTGGTCAACTTTCGACTATGTTTTTGAGGAGCCCAACTACTGGAACGGCGCCTCGCTGCGCTTCTTCTACTCGCTGCACTCCATCCCGTGCGTCGGCTTTCAAGCTTCGTTCGAGGGCAAGAGCATGGTCTACTCGGGCGACACCTTTACGACCCTGCCGCGCTGCACAAGATGTACGAGAAGGGCGTGCTGCGCAAGGAGCGCCTGCAGGCCTTGCTCGACTTTCCTTGGCACTGCGACATTGTGCTGCACGAGGCTGGCGTGCCGCCCATCCATACCCCGATCGAGGCGCTCGGGACCTGCCCAAGTTTGCCGCAAGAACATCCACCTCATCCACATCGACCGCCAGGCCGCCTCGCGCGCGGAAAAGTACGGCTTCCGCATCGCAAAGGCCGGCGTGGAGAACACCATGGTGCTCATTCCGCGCGGCGAGGACCACCCAATGCTAAAGTTCCTGCAGCTGCTCGGCTCCATGGAGATCTTTCGCCACTACACGGTGCCGCAGGCGCTTGAGCTCTTGCTCATGTCCAAAGAAGTCGTCTTTCCCTCGTGGCTCGCTCATCCTGCGCAAGGGCGCCGTGTCGGTGCGCTTCATGATCATCCTCCAAGGCCGCGCGACGGTGCGCTTCGAGGATGTCAGCAAGTATTATCGGCGGGCGACTACCTGGGCGAGCTGGCGGTGTGGCAGCAGCGCGCGCGCGCCGCCAAGCGGCGCCAGAGCGCCCAGCCCATGCGCCGCGCGAGCGGCGGTTCGGGCTTTATTGACGACGACGACGGCGACGACGGCGAGGGCGACGAGGAGGAGGAGCTCGCCCGGGCGCCGAGGGCGGGCAGCGTCGGCGGGGACGCCGAGGCTGCCGATGCGGCAGCGGCCGAGGCTGCGTTGGAAGGGGCCACGCTAGTCAAGGAGACCGTGCTTGCGGAGACGGACGTCAAGGTCATGGAGATCGACAAGTTGCGCTCAACTACCTCCTAATCAACGACCGGTCCTGCGCCACCGGCTGGAGACATGTTGCGCGCCCGCGTGGACGGCAGCTGGGAGGCCATCTCGAGCAATTCGCGCCTCCGTTTGCTCAGCTCCATGCAAAAGACTCACTTCCAGGCGCTCCTGTACCGCCGGCGCCTGCGGCGCGCGGCGACATCGTGTGGACGCAGGGCGACCCGGTGTCCATCGCGGTGTCATCTCGCGCGGCGACCTCGTGTTCGAGAGGTGCACGGCCGCGTGCGCAAGACTCGACCTCGAGCGACGAGGCGGAGCAGCGGGCCGATGGGTGCTCGCACGCGCCGCTCTCTACGGGCATGCTGATTTACGACTACTATGGCTTCCACAATCGGCGTGCGCTCACCACCACTCTGGTCTGCTACTCGGAGGAGGCGAGCATCTTTGTGCTGGACAGCGCGTCGATGCAGCAGTTCCTGGACCGCAACCCGATTCCTCCTGGCCTTCTCAAGAGCCCCATTCTGTTCTGACGACTACGTAAGATTGTTGCCTTCTTCTTTGGTCGACGAATCACTTGTTGGCCAGCAGAAACTTTGTGAGCTCCTCCACCGAGGCGAAGCTCTTGCCCTTGAGCACCTCCTCCGTGGCGTACACGTCCTTGCCACAGAGTAGCTCGACGCCGCCAGCTCGGGCGCGGCCGCGGCCTCGGCTTGCTCCTCCGCAGTGCTCCGGCCAAGCGCCATCTCGTTCATGCTCATGACGCCCAGGTTGACGCCCAGCGAGTTGGCCACGCTCTCCATGTCCTTGTCGCCGCGGCCGCTCAGGTTGATGACAATGTGCTGGTCCGGGCGCATGGTCTTGGCGCGCTCGCAGGCAGTGTGTACACCACGTGCGCGGTCTCGAGTGCCGGGATGATGCCCTCACTCTCGGAGAGCAGCTGCAGCCCCTCGAGCGCCTCCTTGTCCGTGCAGCTCGTGTACTCGGCACGCCAGTGTCCTTGAACCAGGCGTGCTCGGGGCCCACGGGGTAGTCGAGCCCCGCGCTGATCGAGTGCGTCTCGGTGATCTGGCCGTCCTCGCCCTGGAGCAGGAAGGTGCGCGTGCCATGCAGCACGCCCGGCTTGCCCGCCGACAGCGTCGCGCAGTGGTCGGCCGTGTCCGTGCCGGCGCCGCCGGCCTCCACGCCCAGGATGGCGACCTCCTTGTCGTCCTTGAAGGGGTAGAACATGCCGATCGCGTTCGAGCCGCCGCCCACGCAGGCGCTCACCACGTCGGGCAGGCGGCCGATCTGCTTGAGCGCCTGCGCGCGGGTCTCGCGCCCGATCACCGACTGGAAATCGCGAACGATCGTTGGGAACGGGTGAGGGCCAATCGCCGACCCGATGTAGTGCGTGGTGCGCACGTTGGTCACCCAGTCGCGCATGGCCTCGTTGATGGCGTCCTTGAGGGTCTTGGTCCCGCTCGACACGCCGCGCACCTCGGTGCCGAGGATCTTCATGCGAAAGACGTTGAGCGCCTGGCGCCGCATGTCCTCCTCGCCCATGTACACGGTACAGTCGAGGTTAAGCAACGCGCAGGCCGTGGCGGTGGCCACGCCGTGCTGCCCAGCGCCCGTCTCGGCGATGATGCGCTTCTTGCCGATGCGCTTGGCCAGCAGGCACTGAGCCAGCGCATTGTTGATCTTGTGCGCGCCGGTGTGGGCCAGGTCCTCGCGCTTGAGCCACACCTTGGCGCCGCCCAGCCGCTCGGTCAGCCGCTCGGCAAAGTACAGCGGCGTCGGCCGCCCCACGTAGTCGCGGCCCAGCGCCTCGAGCTCCAGCTGGAACTCGGGGTCCTGGGAGGCGGCAATGTAGATGTCCTCCAGCTCGTCGTGCGCGGCCTCCAGCGTGGCCGGCAGGAACCGCCCGCCAAACTCGCCAAAGTACGCCGGCAGGTCCGCCTTGCTCTGCGCCTCACAGGTCAGCATCCGCCCGAGACCGCGCCGTCCTCCGCGCGGCCGCTTCTTACCTTGTACACGGGCATGGTGTTGGTCACCTCCAGCGCGTGCTTCTCGGCGGGCACGTCATCCGCCGCGAACTTGAGCTGGCTCATCGCGTCGATCCTCTGCGCTCCCTCCCCTCTCTCCCACTCGGCTTTGCACACGCAACGCAGCAGCCGCTGTGCGTCGCCCACCGCCGCTTCTTCTGCGCCTCACCGCTGGCGGCACCATGTGGGGTCCGCCTCACCCGGACAAACCAGCCTCAACCAAGCCTCGGAAGCAGGCCGCAGCTATGAGGGAGCCCACAATGGAATTGAACGCAGGTCCCGGAGATCGCCCGAATCCTTGATTTGCCTGTTCCAGGAACGCGACACTTTTGCCAGAGTGGTTCATTCAGAGTGGGCCGTCAATCAAAGCGGTAAAAAGCTTGAGAGCTTTTTCAAATCTCGAGACAGACATGCATGCAGATGGATGGATGGATGGATGGGTCTTGACCATGACCTTGGCCAGTCAATCCAAGACCAGTCAAGGAGGTGATCGATCTCTGGCGTCTGAATTCAATGGTCTCACTGCCAGTCACCCTCGATTTTTGAGCCACGGTACGTACGTACGGTACAGGGGATTGCATTCTTCCGCGCGGCAGAAAACGCGAGCTCACGCGCAAAAGGCGCCGTGGCCGCAAAGGCGCCACAAAGAGGCCCGTGGCGGCTATGCGGCTCGAACAGCTCGGCCGCCAAGGAGCCTGGTCAACGGTCGCTGGGCCTGTTGGACGCGGACGCGCTCGCTCGAGGCGAAGCATGGTGCCTGTGGGCGACGGCGGCAAGATCGGGCGCGGGCCCAAGACCATCACGTGCTACATATGCGGCCGCGGGTACGGGCGGAGCTCTATCGGCATCCACATTCCGCAGTGTCAAAAGCTCTTTCTCGAGCAGGAGGCGCTCAAGCCCAAGAATGAGCGCCGGGCGCTGCCCAAGCCGCCGGCCGTGGTGGAGGAGAAGATGGCCGCTGGCGGGGACTTTACCGGGGTCAAGGACGTGGACAAGATCAACAATGACGCGTTCGACACCTACAACAAGGACGCTCTAATCCCGTGCGAGTGGTGCGGGCGCACCTTCTTGCCCAAGGCGCTCAAGCACCACCGGGGAGCGTGTTCGCAAGATAAGCCCATGAAGTCTGCCGGGACAAAGGCTCCCGCAGGGGACTCGGCCGGGCAGGCGTCGCCAGCGCCGCGAAAGCCGCAGCAGCAGCAGCAGCAGCAGCAGCAGCAGCAGCAGGCGGCCGGCCGCGAGCAGAGGGCCGCGCTCGGGTCAGCGATGGCGACGAAACGGCAGCGGAAAGTGCCACGCGCAAGCCGTCGCCCGCACGGGGCAAGCCCGTGTCGCGCGAGAGGTTTGCGGGTAGCGACGTCCCGACTGACGACAACGGCTGCGGCGGCGGGCTCGACTCGGGCTTTGAGGTGCTTTGCGCGGTGCTGCGCGACCTTAGGAGTCGCGGGGCGGACAAGGCGGACATCATGGACCACGTGCGCGCTGCACTGGAAAGAATGTGAGTTGTGTAATTGTCATTGTATTGTCGGCAGCTGGGCGCTCGCCACAGGCTGGGGTGGTTGCGGCTGCAGCCGAGGCGCGGGCGAATTGTCGCGGACATCGAGGATATATACAACGTCCGAGCCGCGCAGCCCGTGCACAGAGCCGTCGCGATGCACGTAGACGTGCTGCACGAGCGTGTTCTTGCCCAGCGCGAGGGTCAAAGCCCGGATGCCGTCCGGCGAGATGCGGTTGCCACGCAAGCTGATGGTGAGCGAGGGGGCACGAAACGGCGCCTGCACGAGTCGCGCCAATGCCTCGAGCGCGTCCGTGTCGTCAAAGTAGTTGCGCGCCAGGTCCACCAGGACGGGCGCCTCCGCCTCGCTCTGCTCCAGCATGCGCACAAGCTGCCGCGTCAAGCGGCGCAAATGAACTTGCTGCTGGCCCATCCGTGCCACGTCCATGCTCTCGCCCCCGGCGCCCTCGGCTGCGCTGCCGAGGTAGCACTCGTCGAGGTGCAAAACGAGCTGGTTGTTTTCGCGCAAGAGGCACGAGGCATCCACGTAGCGCATGATGTGATCCAGGCGGCTCGCTTTGGCCGCTTGTGCAAGGTGCAGCTCATCTTCAAGCCGGCGGCACCGGCCGCGGAGGTCGTGGAGTTGCTGCTCCTGGCCGTCAAAGTTGGCGTTGGTGGCTTTGGCAAGGCGCACGTTATCCTTGCGCAGTTGCGCCACCTGCTCCTTGAGCGACTCGCGCTCTAGTTCGGCCTTCATGCGTCGCTTGCCCTGCAGGGTGCCTTCCTTGGTAAGCTGGCGCTTGATGTGGTCAATTTCGCCGCTTTTCATCTCGACCTTGGACTCTGCCTCAATGGCGCGCTCCACCGCCCCTTGCTGCTCGCCCACGGCGCGCACCACTGTGCCAGACATCTCGTGCAGCTGCTCAGAGAGCGCGTACCGCTGGCGCTCTAGGTCGGCGATTTGGGCGCGCAGAGCGTGCAATTCGTCCTGGAAGCGGAGCTCGGCAGCTTGGTGGCGGGCGCGCTGGGTTTGAGCCCATCGCTCAAGCTCTGTCAATCGGGTCTCCAGCATCTGGTTGCGGGTGCGCATGTCTTCGACGCTCGCGCGTGCGGCAGCGGCCGCCTCCTCGGCCTCGCGCTGCGCTGCCTCGGCGGCCTGCTGCTTGGAAAGCATCTGGTAGTGCCGTTCCCGGCGAGAGCGGATCTCCTCCCGCTGCTCCTCGATAGTGTCGCGCGACTCGCGCTCCAAGCGGTCGAGCTTGTCGCGCAGCGCCTTGGCCTCGGCGCCAAGCGTGCCGCGCGCCGTCATCAGCTCCTTCTTCAGCTGTTGCACCTCGTGCTGGGCGGTGATTGCCTGTGTCTCATACTCGGTGCAGCGAATGAGAACCGTCTTGTGCTTTCGCGCCGTGTCGCTCAGCTCCTCTTCGAGAACCGTGTTGCGCTCCTCTAGCTCGCTGGAGAGCGTCTCCTGTTGCTGCAGCAGCTGCAGCAGATCGGAATTCTGCTTCGTTGCCACCTCCATGGCCGCTTCGCGTCCTTCCTCGACCTGGACCTGGCGCTCGAGTTCCTTGATGCGGTCCAGGGCGCTCTGCTTGGCGGCCTCGAGACTGGCGATCTTTTTGTCGCGGTGCACGATGTCCACCTGCATGCGCTGCATTTCGGCCTCGAGGTGGTCAACGTTGCGCATCAGACTCTGGTTGTTCTCGTTGATAAGCTGGATTTGGCGCTGCTTGACCTCTAGGGCCTCGTCACGAAGCGCGATGAGGTCGTTCTCGCAAAAGGACCGCGCACTGAGGCAAACGTCTTCCTTCTCGGCAGCAGGCTTGCCAATGCCCTTGCGGCGCAGCATGGCCTGCTGCCGGTCCACTTCGTCCCTCAGCGCATCCATCGTGCTCCGAAGCTCTGCCAGCGACTTGTCCCTCGCCGCCACCTCGCTCTCCTTCTCGGCCAGCAGCTCCCCAAGCGTCTCGAACTCGGCCTCACCGTCGGCCACCTGCGCCTCGAGCGCCTTGACGCGGACCTCCATGGCCTGCTTCACGCCCTGCGCCTGTCGCGCCGCCTCTTCCTGCGCCGCGGCCGCCGCCACGGCCTCATCCCTCTCCTCGGCCGCCGCCCTGCCGCGCTCCAGCGCCTCCTGCTCGCGCGCCTGCGCGGCCCGCAGCTGCTCCTCGAGCCTCGCCACCTCCTGGTTGCGCCTCTCGCGCTCCGCCCGGGCGCGCTGCGCCCCGCGGTCCATCCCCGCGCCCGCCCACCACCTCCTGCTCCCCCGCCACCTACCCGTCGCCCGCCAACAACAACAACAAAAAAAGATCCGTTCCCGCGGCCCGGTCCAATCTCCGAAAGATCGCGCGGCCCGGTCTGGTTGTTGGGATCGTTCCCAGAACCCAACCGTTGAGCATCCATTCGCGGGACGCGAGGATCGATCGATCGATAGGTCCGAGTCGCGGAGGAGGAGGCGAGCGATGGACAAGCCCCCGCCGCGGCCTCGAGGGGCGCCGCCGGCCGCGCGGCGCCCCGCCGCGGCCGCGCGGCGCGCCGGGGCTTCCCGGGCGGGGCCCGCCGCGGCCGCGCGGGCCGCGAGGGCCGCCGCCGCCCAGGGGCGGCGCGGCCGTGGCGGCCAACCCGCTCAAGCCGCCGCCCAGCGTGCCGCCGCCCAAGAAGGCCGTCGTGGCCGCGCCGGGCGCCAAGCCCGGGCCGCGCGGAGGCCCGCCAAGGCCGCTAGCGCCGCGACCAGAGGCGGGGCCGCGCCCGGCGGGGCCCGCCCGGGGCTGCCCAGGCCTGGAGGGCCGCGCCCGGTGGGGCCGCGACCAGTCATGCCCAGGCCCGGAGTCCCGCGACCGGAGATGCCGCGGCCGGAGATGCCACGACCGGCTGGTCGGCCCCCTGTGCCTGGTGGCAGGCCGCCGGTGCCTGGTGGCAGGCCGCCGGTGCCTGGTGGGAGGCCACCGATACCAGCGGGAAGGCAACCGATACCAGCGGGAAGGCCGCCGGTGCCAGCGGGAAGGCCGCCGGTGCCAGCGGGAAGGCCGCCAGTGCCAGCAGGAAGGCCACCGGTACCAGCAGGAAGGCCACCGGTGCCAGCAGGAAGGCCACCTGTGCCAGCGGGCAGGCCGCCGGTGCCAGCGGGAAGGCCGCCGGTACCAGCAGGAAGACCACCTGTGCCAGCAGGAAGGCCACCGGTACCAGCAGGAAGACCGCCCGCACCAGGAGGAAGACCTCCGCCGCCGGGTGGAAGGCCCCCACCGCCGGGCGGAAGGCCGCCTCCGCCGGGCGGAAGGCCGCCTCCGCCAGGCGGAAGGCCACCTCCGCCTGGCGGCAAGCCTGCCCCACCTGGAGGTGCGGCGCCGAGAGGGCGGATCGGCAAGCCACCGCCGCCTGGCGGGGCCCCACACCGGAGGGGATTAAAAAGCCACCGCCGCCTGCTGGAGAGGCAGCAGGCAGCCCAAAGCCGCCGCCGCCCTCTGGACTGCCCCCTCCACCGGCCATGCCGCCGCCGCCAACGGAAGAGGTTGAGGCGGCAGTACCGCCGCCACCCGAGGAAGGTTTCTTGGACGAGGACGACATGCCCCCGCCTGGCGACGCGGATGGTCTTGGCGACCAAGTACCCATCCCGCTTCCAAAGCTGATCCCCGGGCGCTTTGTTGTGGAAGTACTGGAAGCTTATGGGCTTAGCAAGCACGACGCCGCGTCGGCAATCACGGCCACCAAGATCGATCCGTACCTGAAGGCGACGCTGGGTGTGCAGAAAAAAGCGCCGTCGTACAAGGGCCGCGTGCACAAGAACCAGGGCAAGCAGGTGATGTTCGAGGAGATCATGGTGTTCAACATGACCAACCCCGAGGAATTCGTTGCGGAGAACGACATCAAGCTGTGTCTGACCATTATGCACAGCAACATCTTGAGCGACGCAGTGCTTGGGCAAGCAGAGATCTCGATGCTGCCCCTGCTGCTAGAGTTTGCCAAGGAGATCGAGTTTCCGCTGTACTATCGCAAGCGCAAGGCGGACCCCAAGGAGCGCGCGGGAGGCGTCAAGCTGCGCGTGCGCTTTCGGCCGGCCAAGGCCGGGTACCTGGAGGGTGTTGTGCATGGAAGGACGCAACATGAAGAACATGGAGCTCCTTGGCAAACAGGACCCGTACTGCAAGTTTGAGCTGCACAAGCAAAAGCCGCAGCGCACCAAGACGATAAAGAATGGCGGCACGGCGTGCTCGTTTAACGAGGAGCGCGTGCTGCTGTGGATCGACACGATGACGTGGACGGAGGACCTCAACTTTTCGTGCTGGGACGAAGACGTCGGCGCCGACGACCTGATAGGAGCCCGGGCCTTTGATATCCTCGACTTTGTGAGCGACGCGACGACAATCGAGGCGTTTGAGCGCGAGGGCACGGGGCGCGTGCAAGACGAATGGTTCGAGATCTTCCAGGGCAAGCAGCGAGACAAACTCTCCGGGGAGATCCGGCTGCGTTTTGAGTTTTTCCCGGCGGGGACGCTGACGATCACCTCGATCGAGGGGCGACACCTCGTGGACAAGGACTCGATGGGCAAGCAGGACCCGTTTATCGTGTACATGATTGGCTCGGACCACGGCATCGGAAGCCACAAGGTGAGGACCAAAACGGACCAGGACGGCGGCACCGAGCCACGGTGGGACGAGGAGACGGTGCTGCCGCTGGTGGACCACCACCAGCTCACTATGGAGGTCTACGACGAGGACCGTATCGGGTCGAACGACCTGATCGGCAAGGCGTCCTTTTCGCTTCTCCCGGTCTATCGCAAAGGGCTCATCGACACATGGGTGACGCTCAAGAACAAGGACAGCTGGGGCCGGGTGACGAAATGCGGTGAGATTCACGTGCGGCTCGACTTTCGCGGACCGCCCGGGGTGGGCTTCCCGCAGCTGCAGCCCGATATGGACGTGTTTGACGAGTCGGAGCGCGAGAACCTCCCCAAGCCCGAGGCCGAGGAAGGCGACGCAGCCCCCGCAGACGACCAGCCGCGTGGGCCCGAGCTCTCGGACGAGTTTTCGGACGCGGACATCGAGGCGGCGTTCAATTTTATCGACCTGAACAAGAACGGGTACATTGGCGCGGGCGAGCTGCGACACATCCTGATCTGTATGGGCGAGCTCATCACAGACGAGGAGGTGGACGAGATGGTGCGCATGGTGGACGGCGACGGCGACGGGCAGGTGAGCTACGAAGAGTTTTACGCGCTGATGGTGCACCCGGACCCCGGGGGAAGCTCGTTCAACGTGCAGCAGGTGCTGGCCAAGTCGAACAAGGCGGTTGTGCTGGGCGAGGACGCCAAGGAGATCGCCGAGCGGCGCGCGGAAGACGCGGCGCGCAAGAAGGAGAAGCTGCACCTCATGAAGCTCTTTGCGAGCGAGAACGAGGTCAAGATGGAGGCGCTGCGGCGCGCGTTTGACAAGTTTCGCATCATCGACCGTGGCATGGGCAACACAGGCAAGGTGGACTTTCCCACCATGTGCGACGTGCTGCTGGTGGAGCCACTGGGCGAGTACAAGAAGCTCTTCAAGCTTCTTGACGTCCAAGGCGAGGGGCGCATCAATATGCGCGAGCTGCTGCTGGGCCTCGGCAACTTTTCGGGCGCCGGGCGCGAGGCGCGGTGCAACTTTTGCTTTACTCTGTTTGACGAGGACGGCAACGGCACGCTCAACAAGGAGGAGCTGACCGAGATCGTCAAGGCCATCCACCTGGCCTCGGACGCCAAGGCCGTGGCGCGCAAGGTGGACACGATCCTCAAGCAGTGCGACGACGACGGCAGCGGCACGATCGACCGCTCCGAGTTCCTGGTGGTGGCGGAAAAGTTCCCCAACTTGTTGATGAACTCGCAGGCAGCCGCCGCCGCCGGGGCAGGGCTGCCGCCGTGACGTGGCGAGACGAGACGCGTGCCTTTCGTGGCGAGACGAGACGCGTGCCTTTCGGCCAAGACAGCCGAGGTGTGGTTTCCCATCATCTACAAGTCATCTCCGGCGTGATGCCGCAAGATGCGGTCAATATCCTCGTCGGAGGCGAGCGGGAGCTGGATGAGCTGGTACAGCATGGCGGAGACCCGCCCAGGAGCGCGCCCACGGGGTAGGTGTAGGCTGCCTCCTGCTGGAGCGCGAGCGCCATGCGGTACTTGCTTTCCTCCTCGATGCGCAGCGTGCCAAACATGAACCCAAAGAAAAGCCCAGACAAGATGGACCCTGCCGCGAGCAGGGCCATTCGCGCTTGCGACTGTGCGATGCTCTGACGCGCCGACTTGCCCGACTCGAGGCTGCTTGCGATGTTGGCGCCGTAGCGCTCGGGCTCAGCGCAGCGCGTAGCCAGCTCTCCGGCCAGCTCCCCGATGGAGAAGACGAGGCAAAAGTTGAGCGTGCCGCCCAGCACGGTGTAAAAGAGCACCTTGGGGCCCTCGGGGAGCCAGTGAATGAGCCGCTTGTCGAGCACAAGGCACGCGATAGCCGAGAGCAGGATGCAGCCGTTGCACACCATCAGCAGCACGACATGCGCGTCGCAAAAGCCGCGGTTGGGAACCTCCACCTTGGCGATGTGCGCCCCGATGAGGATGAACTGCACGAGAAAGAAGAGGCCATAGGCCATCCCAAAGAAGGCGGTCTCCGAGATCTCCACCAGCGAGGCCGAGATGACGTACGAGATGATCATTCCAAAAAAGCCGCCCCCCATCAAGGCCACCAAGATGGAGATGGCCTTGAAGCTCTGGCGCACGGGAAGTGTCTTGAAGAGCACGAGGCCAAAGGCGAGGATGACCACACCGGCGAGCAGCAGCAGGTAGAGCCACACGTGCGAGAGCGACGCGGCGCAAGACAGCGGCTCAAGCGAGACGGTCTTGCACTCGCCGAGGTTTTCCGAGGTGCCCACCACGCACGAGCCTTTGGAGCCCGAGCTGGCGCACCAGGCGCAGTTGTAGACGTCCTCCACGCACACGTTGCACGCCAGGCGGCGCGGGCACTCGGTGGCGGCCATCTCGTTGGTGACGGCGCAGTCGGCGCCGGTAAAGCCCTCCGAGCAGGCCTGTGCCGCCGTCACGCCACGCGGCTGCGCGGACATGTACCAGCTCGTGATGGCATACCGCGCGAAGGAGTCGCCCGTAGCTGCGGTAAAGCCGACGTAAAACTCGCCGCGGATGGCGCCCACGGCGGCCTCCTTGATGAGCTCGCGCGACTCGAAATTCTTGCTGTTGCGGTGCGACTCGCTGACCGAGATGACGCCGCGCGCGGGCGCGTACTTTACCGTGATGAAGCGGTGCTTGGTGGCCGTCTGCTCGGTGTCGTAGGTCACAAGCTCGGGTAGGTCGGCGCTCCACTGCTCGGGCTCGGTCTCCTGCGTGGAGAGCGGCTTGCCCGAGTAGAGTGCGCTGTGCACCGACACGTGCGCAACCGTGCGGTCGTTCAGGGCCTCATCCGGCACGGCGTCGAACTCGACCGCGATGCCGCCGTCCAGGCCGTCGTAGCCCAGGCCGTTCTTGCTGCCGCCGATGGCGTATGGTCCGGATTGCTGCAGCACAAAGGCAAAGCCTTCGCCGCCGCTGTTCTCCACCTCGGTCACGGAGAAGCTAAAGGTGGCGGTGAAGCCGTCCTCCACGTCCACGCGCTTGTCGAACCACACGGCGCCCACCTGGTTCTTGGCGGCCTTGGTCAGCACGAGTTGGCCGACATCGGCCACCGCGTCGCCATTGAGGTTGAGGTGCGGCCTGTTCTGGAAGTTGGGAAAGTGGAAGCGCTCGCCGGCCGCCCCGCCGGCAAGCAGCGCGGCGCCAGCGCACACCAGGAGCTGCGCCTTCATCTCCCTCCGCCCCTCCGCTCGCTCGCAGCTCGGCGCGCCTCTTGACCGACGACGATCGCTCTCGATGGAACAACAAGTCCACGTCCAGGCAGAAGACAAGATCCGTGCTCACTTTCAGGGCGGGTTGGTGGCGCCGTAGACGGCCGAGGTGGCGAGCTCCGTGGGCGACGAGCTGCGGCTAGCCGAGGAGTTGCGCGAGCCGGTCCGCGAGCGCAGCTGCTTGTAGCGGTATCGCGGCTGACTTTCAGTGATAACCGGGTCGTAGCGCAGGTAGGTCCAGAAGACGCAGCTGAGCAGCACCGTGGTCGCGCCCAGGATGTTGAGCCAGCCGAGGTCGACTTTCTCGGAGAAGGAGCGCTGTGAGCCACTGCGGCACGATCTTGACCCCGCCCACCATCCCCACGGTGACGGCGGAGGCCATTTTGCTGAGCCAAGTCATGTTGACTTGGAACATGAGCACGAAGAGCCCGCCTCCGAGGGCCGCCAGCCCTAGTGCCGGTGATTCGTGCATGGCCAAACCAATGGCCGTGTTGTTGTCGAGCTTTGGCGGGCCCAGCCCCAGCATCGCCACGCCGTTGTTCTCGAACAGGAAAGCGAATGGGAAGATGACCAGCGCCGAGACCCAGAGCTTGATGGCGGAGAGCTCGACCGGCGACATGTTGCGCGTGCGCCCCCCCGGGGCAGATTCTTGCACGAGCAGGCGGTGCGTGGCGATGCGCAGCGTGGTGATGCAGAGCCCCAAGAGCACGGGACTGACCAGGTTGACGGCCACCGAGTAGAGGCCGTCAGGCACGGTCTGGTGCGTGCGGTAAGCAATGAGCATCGTGCCCAGAGTGGAGCCTGCGCAGGTGAGCATCTCGGCGGAATTGAGCATCTCGCCCGCCAATAGGCGCGCAAACAGGACGGTCCACATGAGGTCGGTGGCCTGCAGCAGCAGGTGCGGCGCGAGCGGAAGCAGGTGCAGGCCCCAGTTTGTGACGCCGTACTTTAGGCCAAACAGCGCCCCGATGGGCGCAATAAGGCGGAGCTTGAACCCCAGGTTGGGCCCGAGGATCCAGGACGGCGGCGCCTCGGCGGCGGCCTCGGCGGCGGCCTCGGCGTCCGCCACCAGCGGCACGCGCTCGGCGGCCCGGCTGGCGCGGCGCTGCACGACGCGCGTCAGCTGCGCGGCCAGGTCCATCGCCGTGAGCACGACAGCGCAGAAGAAGAGCTGCAGAAAGGCCGTGGTGACGGGGAATGGGAAACCCCGGTCCCCCGCCAGGCCCTTGAATACGACCTTGTTGTACACGGGCACCACGGAGGCTAGCACGAGGAAGATGACGACGGACACGCCGATCTTCCAGCAGCCCTCGTACCGCAGCGCGGCGCCGTCTCGGACCTCCTTGGCGTGCCGGAACTGCATGATCGCCCGCCTGCCCGCCTTCTGCGGCGGCGACAGCGCTACGCCGCAAGATTATCGCGGGACGACTCGACTCGGCCGCGGTGAAAAGGGCGCAAGCAGGCGAAGCAACAGCAAGCAAGCAAAGAAGGGAATGGGTTAGGCATCGAGCTCCATCTCCTCCGAGGTGACCGACACGAGCTTGAGGAGCTCCTCGCGCGACGAGACTACTTGCGTGGTGCCCTTGGGCCAGGCGCCAAAGGTGGCCGGCTTGTTGACGGACTCGCGCAGCGGCTTGACGTCCATGGGCGTCAGGTAGTTGCGCTTCATGTCGATGTTGCCCGGCGTGATGACGCAGACGTCCACGTTGCTGCCGCTGCCCAAGTCGTTGTACACGCCCGCCAGGATGGCGTCGGACACGAGCTTGATCGCCTCGTCCTGCGTGAGGTCGTCCTTGTAGCCCGTCTCAAATACACTCATGGCCGCTAGCGAGCCAGAGCCCATGGTCACGAACGGAAGCTTGTCCGTCGAGCCATGCGGGTAAACCGTATAGAGTGCGGCCCGTTGACGTCCACGCCGCCCAGCACCAGCGCCGCCGAGACGTGGCCCTGGTAGTTGAACAAGTGCCGTTGAGCATCGTCATGGCCGTCACCACGCGCGATTCGCGGCCCGTGTTGAGGCGCAGCAAGCTCAGCTTGCTGCTGATCTGCCCCGTCGTCATCTCCGTGTCGGCGGCCGTGCCCGCGCCGCAGCAGTAAATGTTGGGCGCAATGTAGTGGATCTTCTCGCAGTTCTTGTCCACGACCGTGTTGCTCGTGGCCCGCGTGTCGGCACCAAGCACAACGCCGCCGTTGAACACCACGCCCACGATGGTGGTGCCCGTCTTGTGCGCCTTGGGCAACTTGGCGCTGCCCTTGGCATCCCCCAGCAGCACCTTGTTACGGTTGTAGTTCTCGAACTGGAACCCGCGTCGACGTGCGGGTACCGCGCGTCCGCGCGAAGCTCCTCCACCATCGCCGCTGCCTCTGCTCGCGCCCCCGACCTCGCTCACCAACGCCCGTGTCCCCACCGACTGCGAACGTCAACGAAGGCTCGACAAGATCGATCGCCCGCCATAACCTGGGGGAACGGATTGCCGGAACACCCTAACCTGAGGAACCCATGCGACCGACGACCAACAACGACAGCGAGGCCAACAGCACAGCGTCGCCCAGCGCCGCTGTAAGGCACCGCCCAGCGCCGCCTATTGCGCTCGCTAGCGCCGCTGTAAGGTACCGCCCAGCGCCGCCTATTGCGCGAGGAGAGGGAGCCGCGGAAAGAAGCGGCCGGAGGAGGCGGCCGGAGGAAGCGCCCGACGCGCTCTGCAAAATGCTATGCGCGACGCGCCTCGCGGTGCCGCGGCGTGCCCTGGGCCTGCGACAGGCGCGACTGTGGCGGCCGGCGGCGGCGAGGGCGGCGGCGCGGCCGCTTGGCCTGCGCGCGCTGAGCGCCGAGACAGGGCCGGACGTCAAGGACGACAGCCAAGCCTTCAAGGACCTCAAGTGGGCCGACATGAGCACGTTCGAGAAGACAAAGTACGCGGTTGGCAAGTACGGCATGTATACGCTCGTTGGCGGCAGCTTTGCGCTGGTGATCGGGCGGACCAGCATGTATTTGACCTCAACCATGATGGGCCTGTCGTTCAAGACGGTTGGGTGGTGGGGCTTCCTGGCTGGATACGGCGCGGGAATAGGGACCACGGCGGCGCTCTATGCGGCCACGCGCGCCCTCTACATCCGCCCGGAGAACGTGCGGCGACAGGCCTTCAACTTGGTCGCGCGTAGCCCGCAGGTAAAGGCCGACATGGGGGTGTCTTTGGTCAGCCCGCTGCGCTCTGGCGTCATGCGCGCCTACACGATGACCGGCGGACATGTGGCGCTTGATAGCGACTCGCGCTCAATAGTGTGGCGGCAGCCCCGCGTCAAGATGCTGTTCCAGGTACGGGGGCCAGAAACATCAAGCCATCGTGTCGGCAGAGGCCGTGCGGACTTGGAACGGCCTCGAGTTCGAATCTGTCAGCGTAGACTACGTGACAAAGGAGGCCGAGCACCCTGTGCTTGTTGCCGGCACGCGCGAGCATGCCGAGGTGGAGGGCGGCAACCTGCGCGACCTTCCAGCTCAAGCGCCGGTACGTGGATTGATTTGATTCATCAAGATGATGGAGGACTCTCAAAGATTGTTTGTTTCTACAAGTGATTTCGATGGAGGTGAAGCTTGGTCAGCGTGACTCGCGTTGTCGCTCCCGCATCTCGGCCAGCAAGGTGGCGAGAGCGTCGGAAAACGCGAGCTCATCGTTCCACTGTTGGGCAGCCGCTGCCGCCGCTGCCGCCGCCGAGTCGCCGAGTGCCACTCGCGCGCGCTTCTTGCTCGGAGCCGCGGCGGCGGCAGGGCCTTTAATGGCGGTCTGCCTGGCAACGGCAACAGGGGTGGCGGCGGCGGCGGCGGCGGCGGCGACAGCGGCGACACGCGCGGCCCCGCTCTGGTCGGCGGCGGGGCCACGCGGCGGGCGGCCCTTCTGTGGAAAATGAAGGTGCGCGAGCTCGGTCAGGCGCACGCCGATAACCTTCTCGTTGCGCACCCGGTCAATGACGAGCTGCGTCAGCATGGCAAAGATGCTCGTCCCGCGGAGCGGGAAGGCGGTTTCGGCCCTCAGAGCCGCGGCGAGGAGATCTCCGTTGCGCTGTATAGCGACCAGAAGGCGACGGTCCTCCGCCGGGGTCCACCGTTCCGGGGACCGAATCTGGCTCACGTCAATGTTTCGAGGCACCGGGCTCTCGGCCGGCACAACATCTTCGAGTGACATGTTGGCCGGCACATACACGATGTTGTGGCGCCTGACGTGATCGGGAAAGTCGCGCGGAAAGTTGAATTTTGCCCTCGCGCCGTGGCACCACGCGGCGGCTTGGTCATAGGCTCGCGCGGCGGTCACCTCGTTGTGGTGCAGCCCCAAGTAGATGACTGCGCCTTTGGACTTGATCTTAGCGCGCCAAATCCCCTCGCTGTCCAAGACGACGCCGCGGTATGCCGACGCGCCTCGCGGGTGTGGCTGCAGCCGGACGAGGAGGTCTTGGCCCTGAGCCGCTTGCGACGCAGCTTTTGTTGGCGTTTTTCGCGCCCGGACTGAGGCTGCCTGCCTGGGACTGGGACGCATCGGCTTCAGCACCCCTGGCCTCTTGCGCTTGCTTGGCGGTGGGCAAGCTGTCGCCTGGACCTGGATCCTCTCGGGAAAGTTGACCCGCCTCTTGAAGTCTGCCAGAGCAGCGGCATCAAAGGCCGCGGCCGCGTCGTGGGCGCTGCCATAGTAGCCAAGGCAGCGCCCGCCAAAGTAGGCCATCCACTGCTGCCGCGCCTGCACCAGGCCACGCCGACCAAGCCCGACGAAGTTCGCCGGTCCCAGCTTGCGCGCTCGTCCAAGCGCTCGCCGGGGTTGTCGCTACTCTCGTGGCTTGCACGGAGGCCGTTGCTCGCGAAAGCGATGTCCTCTTTTGCGCAGCAAAGCGGCTGTGCGGCAGGCGGTCCGGGCGACGGCCCCAACGCCGCTGCTGTTTGCCAGGGGTGTCCGAAGGGGCCTTGGCGCGGCGGGCTCGCGCCTGCCTGCGCCACGGCCCAGCTGCTCGCCGCCGCCGCGCTGTCCATCATCTCGGACCGTCTATATTCCGCACCACGCGAAGGCACTCGGGCGCTTACATGTGAGAAACAGGGAACAATGGCCTGCGACTCGGTGCGGCTGTGGAGAGTCCCGCCTCGCAACCGGCTGCCCCAGGGTCTTTCTTTCCCTGCTTTTTTTTTCCGAGGAGTCATTTTCGGCCCCTCGAAGTGGGTCGTTCAGCGGCGTCCTCTTCCGTGGGCAGACAAGCAGCGAAGGCAACTTCGGGTCGGCTTTTTGCGTCGCGCCTCTCACATGGTCGTCTGGCGGACCAAAAATGGAAGCTAAAATGGGTCAAAAGGGGCCAAGCAGGACCAAAAAATACGACCAAGACAAAGTTTCCTTAGTAGTTGCTGTTGCCGCCGCATTGGCAGCTGCACGGGCATGAGCACCCGCAGCAGTACATGTTCCACAAATTGAATGTGCAGCTGCCGTCCACAGGGTTGTACTGGATGGGGAGCGCCGTCCTCGAAGAACTTGAAGTCCAGGAGCAGCGCATTCGCCACGACGGCCATCTTTTGCTCGTTCGTGAAGCCAGCCGGGAAGTCGATAAAGTAAAGGTCCGAGTCGCTGATGGCCTCCTGGAAGCCCGACTGGCCCTCGCCCGGCTTGCGCTTGACAATGCGCCCCACCGGCTTGTTCGTCTTGCCCTCCATCAAGGTGAACTGCACATCACCACACAGCTCGATCATGCCGCCGACAATCCAGGTCGGTCCCTTGACCGTGCTGAGAACGCCGCCGTTGCGGTCCATCATCTCCACCTTGGGCGTCAGCCCGCCGCCCCCGACCGGGATCTTGGACTTTGTGAAAACTTGGCCCTGCGGGTCCTTGCCGGTGACCTCCCATTGGCAGATGTCAAAGCAAGCGCAGCAAGGCAGCTTGAAAGGCTTGTGGGCCGTCATCGCCAGCGTACCTTGCGGCACGCCCATGCGCGTGTCGTGCACGAACAGGTCGGCGGTGTGGCACGGCGCGCAGCAGGCGCGCTCGATCATCTCGCTCTGTTCCCGCACATACATGAGCTGCCCCGTGGCGGCGTCGAAAATGTCGTACTCGTTGCGCTTTTCGATGCACGCGCAGCCGACGGCCTGCGCGGCGGCCTCCAGGGCGTGAAACCGCTGCTTGAGTGCGATGCCCTGCACGCCTTCCAACACGGCAAAGTCGGCCATGTTGGGCGGTCCACCGTGAGGGTCTGCTGTGGGCCCAGCTGCTGACCGTACTGGCCCATCATCTGCTGCTGGCCCATCATCTGCTGCTGGCCCATCATCTGCTGCTGGCCGGGGCCATGGGCGCCATCATCATGCTGTTGCCCTGCTGACCGCCGCTGATCATCCCGGCCATCTGGCTCATGGGGCCCGCGCCGGACTGCCCCGAGGCCGACATCATGTGCTGCTGCTGCTGCAGCGGCGTCGTGGGCATGAACTGCCCCTGCTGCTGCACCACGCCCACCACCTGCGCCTCAGGCACCATGTCGTCCTTCTTCCCGTCCATGGTCTCTGGGCACCGAGCGAGCTTATTGTTCTGCCAGCCGCCTCGAGCGCAGCCCACCTGCGCTTCCGCCAACTGAGCCAATCACGAGGGCACACACCTAATCCGGTGTCAACGCCACATCTCCTTAGGCATCACTTACTCCCACAAGACCCGAAAGAACCTTAGTGAGGTACACATGCCGACACACACACAGCCGATACGCCACAGAGGGCCAAGTGTGACCAAAAAAAAAACCGGTGCGCTGGAAAGTGGGAAAGAAAATGACGCGGTACCGGTACCGTGTATTGGTACCGGTACCGTACCGGTACTGTACCGTACCTGGTACGTACCGGTACCGTACTGGTCTGGCTGGCGGAGACGAAGGAGGTGACGACGACAGAGACCAAGGCGATCAAGACAACTCATCGGCAAGACTCTCCAGCAGCGCGAGCTTAGAGCTAGCTGGCTTGCGCCCCGAGGCATTCGATCTTGGGCCTTGACGCCCGCTTCCCACCCAAAGACCGCTCCAACGCTGCTGCAGGTCGAGACGGCAGAGCGCGGCCGTCGGACCGCCGCCGCCCAAGGCCCGTGCAGCGAAGCCTCCCTGGCCGCAGAACGGCCGGCGGCCTCTGCCTGCCCGGGGCGGCCGCAAGAGCTGCCGCTTGCAGCCAGGCTTGCTGGCCGAGCTGCAGACGAGCGAGGCGAATGGCGGACGTCGCCGCGGTGGCGGACGCGCTGCGCGGAGCTCGCGTGGCTGCGGCCGTGGTGGACGCGCGCGGACCGCGGCAGTCGGCCGCCAGTCGCTGGCGAAGCGCTTCGGCGGGACGGCCTGGAGTCACGGCCCGCACGGGGAGGTGTCCGCGGCGGCCGGACTGCGCGTGTGGCGCCACGGCGGCCTTGTGCGCGCGCTTGCGGACGACCCCACGCTGGCGCGGACCAGACTGGTGGTGGTGGACCACTTTGAGGCGCGCTCGGTTGAAGCTGACTTGCTCGTTGCGCTGCTCCGGAAGCTCGTGCTCCGTCGCGAGGACCTGCGCCTGGCGGTGCTGGCCGCTAGCGAAGCTGCCGCCGAGACCGCGCTTGCCTGCTTTAAGCGGCGGGGCTTCCCGCCCGCGGCTTGTGGACCTCAGGGCGCCGGTGCGCAGCCGACGCGCGGCGGCGGTGCTGTACCGCAACGTGCCATGCCGCGACGCGGCCGCCGAGTGCGCCGAGGTGCTTGCCGCACTGCATACCAGCGAGAGCCCCGGGTTCGGCGGGCTCGTGGCCTTCCTCCCGAACGCCGACGCCGTGGCCCGCTGTGCCGCCCTGCTGCGGCTAAAGGGCTCCGGCTTGAACGTCCGCACATGGACCGGCGGGCCACGCGAGCTGCGCGTGGGCCCGCCGCCCGCCGGTGAGCGCAACTGCGTGCTGATTGGGCCATTGCTCGAGGCGCCACAGGCGTCGCTGAGCCTGGCGCTCCACAGCGTGGGCGCCGTTTGGACACGGTGCTCACCCAGCGCGACCTGTTTGACGTGAAGCGCGCCGCCGCCGCCACCGCGGTGGTGCCTGTGACCCGGCGCGAGGCCGACCGGCGTGCGGCCCTTGCGGCGTATAAGGTCGTGCGCCTGTGCACGGAGGCCGACTTTGGCAGGCTGCCCGAGGCGCTTCCGCCTGAGATGCAGCGCGCCGATCTCGCGCGGTGTGTGCTGCAGCTCACGGCGCTGGGCGTGGAGGATCTCGCGCACTTTGACTTTGTGGCGCCCCCGCCGCCCGAGGCGCTCCTGGCGGCGCTGGATTCGCTGCACGCACTCGGCGCCGTGGACGACGCAGGTCGCCTTACGCAGCCGCACGGAGAGCGCATGGCCGCGCTGCTGCCGCTTGAGCCCGTGCTAGCCAAGCTGGTGCTCGAGTCGCTGCGCCACGGATGTTCTGAAGAGGCACTGTCCGTGGCTGCCGCCGTGAGCGTGCTGAACGAGGATGGCGCTCGGACTCTGCTTGCCGGGCGCGCGAGCAGACAGCCGTGAGCCTGGGGCGCCTTTGCAAGCGCAGAAGGGGACCCCTTCCTGTACGTGAATGCGTGGCGCGCCTGGGAGGCTGCGCAGTCGCGGCGCCAGCAAGACAAGCTGGCTGGTCTGAGTTCCCGCGTGCTTCGCCGTGTCGGTGCGCTGCGGTCGGCTCTGCGCGAGCGGCTGCGTGGCTGGGCGGCCGAGGACGGTGTCGCGCTCGCCTCGTGCTGCGAGGACGCTGAGGCTCTGCAGCGCTGCCTCTGCGCCGCCTTCTTTGCCAATGCGGCACGGTTGGAGCGTGGTGGCCGCGCGTATGTGCGGGTTCGTGACGGCCTCCGCGTGCAGCTCCACCCGGATAGCACGCTTGCACGATTCGGCGCACCGCCGGCGTGGGTCGTGGCACCTTTCGCGGGCCTCGAGCTGCGGCACGTGGCGCGCGTGAGGCCAAGCTGGCTCCTTGAGCTTGCGGCGCACGTCTTCTCAGATCCCGCGAGCGTGGCTGCGCGACGTGAGTGGGCGGCGCGCGAGGCCCTTGCGCAGCAGAGGCGCGCAGAGCGCGCAGCCCTGGCCGCGCGGTATGGGGACGAGGTCAGGACTGGGGAGGCAGGTCACGGCGGCGGCGGCGCGGCGGCGGCGGCGGCGGCGAAACGCCGGAGAACAAGGCGGAGCAGAGGAGCAAGGCGACGACAAGCTCGCCTTTCTGGCAGACGTGGCCTTCTGAGCAAGAAGAAAGGGCTTAGGTGGCATGTATGACTGTTGATCAGGATCTTGATTGAAACAGTGTCTTATTTGATCAGCTTTTTGTTCATCACGAGTCTTCCGAGGAGCGCTTGCTCTGCTTGAGCCCCTTTTGCTCAGCAAGCGGCGCCGTGGCGGGCGCGCGGCGCCGATAGGACGTCGAGGAGGCGCCGCGCGCTCGCGACGCAGCCGACATCCTCCGCTCCACCGGGTTTTCCTTATCCGGCACGCCAGTCTCGACGGCACGGAGGTAAGCGAGCGTCTTGATGAGCGGGTTGGCCCCCCCGCGGGGCACAGTGCGCACATGGTCGCTCGCGATATTCAGGGCGGTACGGCCGTCGCCGTCCTTGAGAGTCGGGTCTGCGCCGCCGCGTACAAGCAGCGCTAGCACCATCTTTAGGATCTCGTCCGTCAGGTCGATCCGCGGGAACCCCTTCACCGCGAGATGCAGAACCGTCTCGCCGCGCTTGTTGCACGTATTGAGGCTCGTGGCGCTCATGCCGCCCAGGAAGCGCGTAACGGTGTGGATGTAAACCGGCCCACTCTCCAGATAGAGCTGCAGCGCGGTGTTGCCGTCGCTATTGCGAATGTCGGGCGCAACGGGGCATTCATCGAGCATAAGTCGCAGCCCATCTTCCTTGCCGTTGCAGCGCGTGATGCAGTGCAGCGCCGTGTTGCCCTGCTCGTCCTGCTCGTCAAAGGGCACCTTTGCGTTCGCAAACACCTTGAGCACTTTGTTGTGCACGGTGCTGCCCGGTCGCAGATAGGCGTGCAGCAGCGAGCCGCGCCCCGAAGGCCCTCCCCTCGAGGGCGCCCCGCTCGCGCCGCCGCTGCCACCGCTGCCGCGCCGCGCCACAGGCCCCTTGCCTAAGAGTGCTTGCCGCAGTTTGCCGAGTTCGGCTTTCCAAAGCTCCTTTGACATCGACTCGCGCCCTGTCGCGAGTCGCCGCAGTACCATCACGACCTCCTCGTGAGTAGTCGGCACGGGCGAAACCGGCCGGCCGCCGCCGCCGCCGCCGCCGCCGCCGAGGCCCTCGCGCGTGCCGCCGCTCTCAACGCTCTCGGCCGGCGAGAGGCGCGGTCCACGTGGTCCTTGAACTCGCCCATCACGGGCAGGATCGGGCTACCGGCGGCGCTGCGGCGGCGCTTCCTTCCCGCAGTCGTATTGGTCATCGCGCTCTCGGCGAGTGGCGCGCCGCCCTCGGCGGGGCCCGCGACGTTCGCTGAGAAGGCACGGCGGCCGAGGGGCCCGAAGGCTGGAACGGGGCGGTTTGTGGCTTGCAGGTGCTCGGCCAGCCGCTTGAGGCTTCCCTGGTACGCGTTTAGCTTGCTGTTCTGCCTCGCGGTCTTGGATTCGATTGTTTTGCGCAGTTCCTCGAACTCGAGCTCGAACTGGCTCAGCGCCACCTCGAGCCTGGTCTCGCGCTTGCGCGGCGAGATCTCGCCTCGCTCGCGCCGCTGCGCGGCCACCTCGTCGCGTAGCGAGCGAACCTCGTTCATCATCTGGCCCGTTACCGTGCGCAGCTCTGTCGCGGTTTGCGCCAGTCGCTCTGGGAGCCGCGCGAGCTGATCCGACATGCTCGTTTGCAAGTGCTCCAGTCTTTGAAGCTGGGCTTGCGTCTGCTGTCCCACAAGGCGCGCAATGTACAGGCTCTCGCCGAGTGGGTCGCGTGCGCCGTAGTTGACGCCTATGAGCCCAGGCGCGCTGCCAAAGTTAGGCAGCTGCCCGGCCATAATATTGGCGTGCAGCGGGCTGTAGGCTGCTGCTGCCCTTGCTGCTGCTGCTGCTGCCCTTGCTGCTGCTGCTGTTGCTGCTGCTGTTGCTGCTGCTGCTGCTGCTGCTGCTGCTGCTGCTGCTGCTGCTGCTGCTGCTGCTGCTGCTGCTGCTGCTGCTGCTGCTGTTGCTGCTGCTGCTGCTGTAGTTGCTGCTGCATCTCGAAGAGGTCTTGCAGAGAACCCTCACCCATCATCCCACTGGCTTGCTGCATTCGGATCAAGTCAGCGACAGGATACGACAGGCCAGCGGAGCGCGCCATCGCCGCCGCCATCGCCGCCGCCGCCGCCGCCGCCGCCCCGGAGTCAGGCGGCTTGCCTCCCCGGGGGTCCATTGATCCCGCTCTGGAGGGAGCGACCTTTCTCCTCTCCTCTTCCTCCGCCAAGACAAGAAAGAAAAGCAAGCAAGCCAAAAAACAAGTAAACAAGGCCATCCATGCAAGCGGCCAGCCTGCCTGCCAGTCGGTGGTTGGAGCGGAAGGAAGGAGGGAAGGGAGGGAGGGAGAGAGGCCTCCGTCGATCGAGCGGACGCGCTCCGTGAGCGAGCGAGCGCACACTCGGAGCGAGCACATCCATTCGGTCTCGATGAGCAGCAGAGTTCAGAGGCCGCGGAATCGGCCGTTCGTGTCTTGGTCGCGAGGCCTTCCTTTCGCGGATTGCACGCGCCCGTTGGTCGAGTACTCGCTGTGTTTGCTGCCAGGCGGAGTTCGGCAACGTCGGACTTGCCACTTGCGACACCGCCGGCCTTGTCGCCAACGACGAAAATGCACGGTCCATGCACGCGCGCACATCGAGGTAAGCGCTGTGTGGCCTGCCGTGTGCCGTGATGTGGTTCAAGCATCCAAATTTATCCAAATCTGTCGGAACAACTCGCCAGGTGCACAGCGACGTTCCGCGCTGACTCGCGCTGCTGGATGCACGAATAAGGTTTTAATTTTAATTAATAATTTTTTTAATTAATTAATGTTTCAAATTCAACGCGAGCAGATGTGGGGCGAGACTGGCAGGACGCGGTGGTGGTGGCGGTTGGCTGGCCATGGAGCAAGCAGGAGCGGGCTCTGGGACCTCGAGTGATGGCGAGGACATCTACGGCTACGATAGCAGCGTCGAGGTCGGCAGCGACGTCGACGACGAGGGGAGGGCCATGGAAATGGCGTCGATGATGTTGACGATCCCTCGTGGCCAGCTTGGCGCTTCTGCAACTTTTCGAGCGCAGGTGGCGACATAGCCAGGGAGAAGTGCAAACTTGGATCTCCGCGGGCGCCGCTGGGACACGGACGTCCGGCTGCTGCTGTACGACCTGTCCGAGTTTTGACCTGCTCGACAAGTTTAAACGCGAGGCCGACGAAGTGCTGAACAGACTGCTGCAGCGGGTGGCGCTGGCGGTGCCGTCGATAACGAGCGTTCGCGACCTCACCCCGCTGGCGTGCTTCATGATGGCGCTTCCGGACGGCTTTTTGGAGACGCTAAGCCACGACTTTCTGGACAACGAGCACTCGCTCTCAGAAGTCTGCGGGTTCATCCAGGTAGAGCTCCTCCTGCTTTTTACGGCCACTCCAAGGAGCAAATCAAGGCGCAGAGCAGCTTTTTGTGGTGAACGAAACGACCCTCATCTATCACGACCGCGTCGCACTGTCCATGTCGCGGGCGGACAAGCCCAGCCTTGGCACCCCAAGGGCTGCAGTCATTTGCGGTGCCCAAGATCATGCGCAAGATGCAGCAGCTCTTCCGCAAGTACTCCGTTGGGCTCTTCTTCGTCGAGGGCGAGAGCTTCGTGGAGCTTGACGACGACAAATGGCCTTTCATCAGCCGCACCTGGAGAGATTACGGGATCAAGCACCTGTCAACCAAGAAGCGCAAGCTCCAGGTCGTTATGCACCTCCTTGCAAGCGTCAGCACCGGCTTCCTCCTCGGTGGCTGGCTGGAGGAGCTCGAGCTCACTGTAGCCGAGATTGTGGAGGACGCGCTGCTGACGCTCTTTGACAAGAGCAAGCTCGAGGCTATCGATGCGGAGAAGATCGCCGCGCTCAAAGTCTTCACCGACCGCGGCTACATTGTCATTGCCGGCAAGGACTCGGAAGCAACATTCTACAACTCATCTCCAGAAGCCAGGCCAAGGTCCACGCTACCGTCCGGAACAGCATGGCAAGCATATTTCGCACCGTCGATCGACCCGTGGCACCAGAGGGCTGCAAGGGCATCACCCTGTGCAAGTTCGGGAAGAAGACGATCCTCAACTCGTGGACCGCAGGGTAGAGTTGGCGTTGCTCTTGTTCGGCAAGGTCAAGGCAGAGCAAGGACCGTCCCGCTTCTGACGACAGACCCCACCTTCCCGTTCTGCTCGTGGACCGCGCAGGTGGCGCGCCGTCACCGCGACGCTGCTTCTCCTGGGGGGGTCCGGCATACGCCACAAGCAACAATGCCTTCGGATGGACCGCCTTCGAGGAGCGCCGTGGACCGGGCGGCGAAAGCCAAGCAGGCCGTGATGGCCTCGCTGACGGCAGTCACGAGCGCGCAGCGGACGCCGGACTGGTTTCTGGCGCGCCTCTTCCGGTCGTCCAGCACCAACACGCACGTGACGATCAACTGCGTCACTGCGGACTTCTTCAACACGCCCGAACTTCGAGAGCTTCACGCCAAGTGCAAGCTCATCGCGCGGCTCCAGCCTCGCGAGAGCGTCACGGAAGCTAACGCGGCCGGCAAGATCGACCCGAACATCCATGAGCAGGCTGTGCCAACCACCCACCGACAGGCCGGCGGTCGTCGGGGAAAGAAGGCCGACCCGACCAAGCCGGGGCACTGGAACCCGCAGTGTCACGATGAAGGCGCGGCGCCGGCGGACGCGTCGCGCAAGCGTGGTGCCGATGGCGAGTTGCTGGGCAAGGCAAAGGCAGCTCGCAGGTCTTCCAAGCGCAGGAGCTTGGCCGGGCTGGTCGAGTCCGGGGTGGCGCCGGATTCGCAGCATGGGGACTCTGAGAGCGACGACAGCTCCGACAACACGGTGGTGGAGACCAGCGATGCCTCTGCCCACAAGACTTTCCTCAGGCTCATGATGCGACAGTGGTTCATGCGCCCGCTCCACTACGGCCCGGACAACGCGAGCCCCGTGGTCGTGGGGGCCGAGACGGATGAAAACGTCCTCAGGTTGCTTCCGGCCTTCCTTCAGCGACACGGCGACGGGCACCTCATCGTTGGACCCGTCTCGACCCATGGACTCGTTGCCCGCCGCGACGTGCCATACGCGGCCACATCGCCGGATGGTCTCGTTTTCGTCACCAAGGGCGGCGTCGACCTTGGCCCCGCGGTTGTAGAGGTCAAGACCTCGACCACAAGCGCCACCATCGACGACTTGCAGGCAGACGCCTGCAACCACGGCCCTTTTGTGGAGTGTGACGCAGGCTCGGACCTTTTCGAGGTCATGGTGCGCAACCCTCCTACCGCACACAGGCTGTGCACGACGCGGCCGTTATGGGTGTGGAACTAGTGCTTGTCGTCTTCGCCTCTCCGTCAGCGATCAAGCGCTGCGTCTTGCTGCGTGTCGCCAAAGTGCAGCGCGACACGTGGATCGCGCTCCTGGGCAAGCTGCAGGCCAACTTCATGCAGTTTGCGTATGGCGCAGGAACTGACTGGTCCTTCCCGCGCCTCGGCCCGGACAACTCGCCGGCGTATGCATTCGCCGGCGAGCACCACACCGTGGACATCTACGTACGACTGTGGCGCCCTGAACGAGGACGTCGTGGCGAACGGGACGCCGCCGCCGTTCTCCTCGCTCCTGCCCTCCATGTCCGCGTACTGGAACCGGCACATGGGCGGCTGTGACATCGCGCGCAAACTCATCAACAGCATCTCCCCGAGCTGCCACTCGCGCAAGCCGATCTCCCTGATCATCACGCTCCTTCGGTACGTTTTCCACAACGCGTTCCGCCTCTGGCAGCTTGTCCAGCTCCACCCGCTCTTCGACCGCTTCAAGCAGTACAGCGACATGCAGCGGCGCGCGCTCGAATCGCGTTTCGCCCGTTCCTGAGCATGGTGCACAAGGAGCTCGGCGGCCTGCCGCATGAAGCGATGCTCAAGTTTCGGCCGGAGCTGGCGAAAACTCGCGCCCGCAATGTCGACGGCGTCATGGTCAGGCTTGCACCTCCATCTTCAACGCGCAGCACCTTGGTCCAAGCCGCCACCGCCGACGCTCCAGCCGAGGCCAACATCTGGGGCACGAGAAAACGCAACTTCTTCCAGATCTTCAACGACGACGCTGTCGTGGCGCGCCGCCTCAGCACCACCGTCCCCACAAACGTGTCGTCATGGAGGGCAGCAAGCGCTGTCGCCTCTGCTGTCTGCACTGCAGCAGCGGCAAGACCCACAAGGTCCAGGTCGGCAAGAAGTCGCGGAGCGCCGTGCGAGAGCCGGCCCGCACCAACAAGTACTGCGAGACGTGCTCTGGGGAGGACGAGGGCCAGCGCATGTACCTCTGCAAGGCTTGCTGGGGTCCTTGGCACACCCAGACCGCGCTCCAAGTCCCTGCCTGCACCAACCCTGACTTTCTGAACCCTGCTTAGCCACATTGCATTAAGTGACGATTTAAATGGCGATTTCGCCCCAGGAAGATAGGAGAGAATTCCTTCGATCGAGGGCCGCAGGAGGAGAACGTGCAGGAGGAGGTGGAGCTGGAGGAAGCGCTGGAGCTGGCGATGGGCGGGGGGCCGGAGGCGATGGCGATGGCGCAGGAGGCGCTGGAAGCCGAGAGACAGGGGCGCAAAGCGGCGGCGGCGGCGGCGTACAGACGCGCGGCGCAGGAGCTGGTGCTGCAGGCGCGGGGGCGGGCGGAAGCGAGGGCCTGGCGCTGTCCCTGCAGGCGCAGGAGTACATGGATCGCAGCGCCGCCCTGGGCGCGTCCGAGCAGGGCGACAACTTTAGCCCCGCAGAGGTGAAGAGCGGCGCGTCGCTGGTGGGCGCTGGCGTGGGCGCTGGCGTGGGCTCCCTGGTGGGCATGCCCGTTGTGGGCGGCTTGGCCGGCATGTTCTTCGGCGGCCACCTCTCGGGCAAGGAAACCGAGGCGGGCGCGCACGCGCGCAACGCGGGCGTGGTCGGCGCGCGCGTGCTGCGCCGCGCCAGCGCCGTGGACGAGGAGTACCACGTGACCGATCGCGCCAAGACAGCGGCCGCAGCAGCGGTCGCCAAGGCGCGCGAGATCAACCAGGAGCACGACCTGACGGGCAAGGCGAGCGAGGCGGCGTTCTTTGCCTGGACCAAAGTGCGCGAGGTCAACCGCGAGCTGCGCGTCTCGGAGCGCGTCGGGCAAGTCTTCTCGGGCAGGCGCGAGCCCGGCGGCCCTGAAAGCGGCCAGTGAGGCTGACTGACGGTTTGATGTTGTGACATGTGATGGTTTTTTTTTCTGTTTGTTTGCTGCGGCTTGGTCGAACTTCGAGCTCTCTCTCTCGCTCGCTCGCTCGTGCTCGTCGCCAGCCAGCTCTAGTTAAGAGTCCTCGCCATCCGCGCCATCATCGGACATAAAGATTTTGGCAGCCTCCATGTCCTGCTTGAGCCGGTCGCGCAGCTCCTCAGCGTTGAAGGCAAGGTTGCGCTTGGCCAGCCGCCGGTTGTAGCGCAACTCGATCGAGTGCAAAAAGTGCGTGCGGACGTCGTAGTGCAGCGTCACGTGCGGCGCAAAGTAGCCCCACTCCTTGCGGTCAGGCTCCACCCAAGAGACGGCCACAATCTCGTTGCTCTCGATGAGCACCCGCTCCTCGGTCGTGATGCTGGTCCCCTTGCGCTGCAAGTACTTGTTGAGATTCTGCATGTCCAGCTTGCGGTTCACCACCTGGCAGCGTGATGGTCCCCTGCGAGTTGTACGTCACCGCGCGGAAGGCGCGCTTGCACAGCACGCCAAAGACCACGAAGAAGGCCATGTTGATGATAAACCACAAAAGCGGGGTGTTTCTTCATCAGCGGCTCAACCAGCACGCGCATCCAGGACGTGTTTACCACCGACCACTGCCCCGTAAAGCGGTCCAGGGTGTCGAAGGCCAAGGTGCCGGCCAGGATAACCTGGATAATCTCCAGCGACTTGCTCGAGCGCTCCGAGTGGTTCTGCAGGCTGCATAGCTGCTTGGTGTATCCCTGCGTGGCCTCGTTGATGTTCATGCTCTTCTTTCGCGCGCAGGTCCTGCACCATGTGCGACAAGAGCTTGAGGTGGCGCCGCGTGGACGTCACCGACTTGCCCAGGTCCGAGGCGCGCCGCAACAGCTGGTCCTTCATGTCCGCCACCTGCAGACGCTCGTATAGCGAGCGCCCACTCTGTTCGGGCGGCTGCGGCGGCACCACCATCTCGCTCAACGACTCGCGCACAAAGCCCAGGATCTCCTCCAGCAAAATGACCTGCTCCGTCAGCTTGTTGTGCTCCTCCATGCAGCGCGCGAACGACCTCGGGTCGTTTTCGCCGTGTCGATCAGCGTGCGCAGCTCTTTCATCTCGTCAAGCAGCATGTGGAGCCGGTTGAAAAGTTTTGCAGGAACAGGTCTGTGCTCTGGAACTGCAGGTACGCGCAAAGCAGCGGCTCGTGGTGCCGCGAGTTTGGCCCCGCCACCAGCAGCCCGTGCGCGCCAAAGACCAGTGCGTCGTGCTCGCTGATGTCGTACGCCGCGCGTGTCCCGAGCACCTGCTTGAGCTCGTTCTCGTACTCGCCTTGGTCCATGTACTCTTCCGCGGTGAGGTGCGGCGTGATCTCGTTTGCCACGATCAGGTTCACTTTGTCGCGGTACGCCGCAAACCCGTTGTACACCAAGTCCATCAGCTTGCGCTGGTGCGCGGAAACCACAGAGTCGATGATCTTGCTGCTGTCCATGTGCACGTCCACGAGCAGACGCGCCAGGTGGTCCAGGCTAATGTTGTCCTTTATCCTATCCATCACCGCCTCCACCTGCATGCCATAGAACAGTGTACCATCGCTGTTGCAGGAGATCCCGAACGTCTCCACCTGCACCACGCCGTCCTGGATCGGGTAGTGGATGTTGGCCTCAAAGTTGGCGTGATCCGCCAGTGTATAGTCTAGGATGCTGATCGAGGTCAGCCCTGGCGTCAGCTCCAGCTTGGTGCCCGATGTGTCGTTGTCCACGCTCGCCGTGAAGAACCCTCCCTGCACTCGCTCGGTCGACCCGATGTTGTTGTTGAGCTGCACGATGTTGTTCGTCCGAACGGGATAAACTCGCTCACGATCACCGACACCGAGTTGAGCGTAATCACCTCGTCAAGCTCGTCTCGGATCGCCGAGTCGCCCTGCCCGCACTCGTGCGCCCGGTGCGCGTTGCTTAGCGTGGGCCCCCCCCGTGCCGCAAACACTGCGGGATGTAGGCGCTGCTTACATACGACACGTCCTCGGTCGTCATCACCGTGCTCTTGCGCGAGTACCCTGACGCGCTGTCCAAGTAAAAGGCCTCCTCCTTGTCCTCCCACCGCACACGAAGCAGCTCGCGCGTACCCGGCGCGAAGACCATCTCGTGGACCGCCTCGCGGTCCTGCTTGCCCAGCTTTTTGAGAATTTCCTCCCCCTTCTCGCTCACCTGGTAGCACGTCACGGGCTGGTACTCCTTGCTACTCAGCTTGAGCCCATTCAACAGCTCCTCCTCGCGCAAAAAGTCCAGGTCGCTCTTCCCCTCCTGCGACATGTTGAAGTAGGCGCGCCGCAGCCCGATGACCTCGCTCGACGGCGCATAGTCGTAGTCCAGCACCTGCAGCACAATGCCTTCGTAAATCAGCCTGCACCGCCTGCTTGCGGATCCACTCTTCCTTCTCGTCCTCCGTGCGCGCCGCGCGGGAATACAAGCTGATCATGTACAGCAGCCGGTTCTGCGTCTCGGTGAGGCCAGTGTTCGAGTGCGACCCCGCGCTCTCGCTATCGTCATCCTCCGAGTCCGAGTCCGCGTCCAGCCCGAGGCCCTTCTCGCCGGCCGCCTGCTCGCCAGCCTGCTCCTCCTCCAGCTCCTCCTCCTCCTCCTCCTCTTCCGCCTCGCCGGCCTCCTCCCCCTCCTCCTCGGGCACGACCTTCTTCATCGCGGCCTCCGTCGCCCGCCCGGCCTCCTCCAGCCGCTGCCGCTGCTGCTGCCGCTGCCTTCTCTCGCAAACGGTAAGGGGGGCGATTGGGACTCGGCCGCGGCTAACGGAAACATTGTGGGCCGAAGGAGGAAGAGGAGGAAGAGGAGGAGGAGGAGGAAGAGGGACTGTGAAGCTGGCGATGGCCGGGCGGCCCGTGGTGCCGATAGTGCGCGGCAAGGTGGTGAAGAATGAGTCCGAGGCCGTGGACGACGAGGAGATCGCAGAGTTCCTCAGGGGAGTGAAGCACGCGGCCAACCTCAGAAGGCTCTCGGTGCCGCAGCTGCAGCTGCGAGGCGCGATGCTCAGCAAACAGACGCCGCTGTCGCACGCGAGGGTGCACGTGACGGAGCGGTGGACGCACGTGTACCTGTCCGTGAAGCTCGGGCTCATTTGCGTCGTGGCAGCCGCCCTCACCGCGGTGGCGCGGCTAGAAGCGCAGGCCGCCACGGCGAACGAGATAAGCTCGCCCATGGGGCCCATCATGACCGGTGGGGGGGTCTCCATGCTCCTGTCTTCGCTGCTCGGCGCCTACGGCGCGGCGCGCGTCCGGCGCGATATCGAGAACGACGATGATGGCCTCGGCACGCCCGGGCAAAACATGCTGCAGGCCTACTTTCACGTGGCAGTGTGCTTCACGCTGCTTTGCTCCCCGTGTCGCTGGCCACCCTCACGGACCAGGACTCGTTCCTCAACGAAGGCACTTTTGGGGACACAGAGTACTATGGGAGATGCGCCTCTGGTCTGGCACTCTTCGTCTCTGTGCTGACCATGGCCGCCCTCGGCTCCACCGTGAGGATTGTCACGCTCTACGAGATTGCACAGAGCTTCCTCGAGTCGTTCTCCACGATCCTCGTCGGTATCGGCGTCGCTGGGCTCGCCCTGTCGGTGTCACTCCTCAACTACGGCTCGTTCTTGGGCGGCGGCGATGCTGACGGCCCGCTGCTTTCGGTCATATACACCTTCATCGCCCTGTGTGCGTGCTGCTCGTGCTGCTCAGTATCGTCGGGTTTGGCGCTGCGCTCATTGAGAACCGGCTTCTTCTAAAGGTCCATGCAGCCGGAATGGCGGTCCTGCTGGTGTGCGTTGCCGGTCTGCTCATCGGGTGCTGCTCCTGGACGTGAACGCCCTCTTGGAAGGCACCTGCCGCGACATCATGCAGGTCATGCGAGTCGTGGTGGGGCCAAGTGGTGAGCTGCGAAAAGTACGGCGGCGCCTCCATGGGCGCACAGATCGAGCGCTACAGCGAAGAACTCGGTCGCTACGAATACGTTTCGGGTGGCGTCGGCGAGTCGGCGCGCTGTCCCGAACGCTCACAGCTGGCTTTTGCCTGGGAGTACTACAACGCCTCCGCAGAGTTGCCTGTCCACTACGAGGGCTGCCTCAATCTGGCGTGTTGCCAGGTCCTCGCCATCCACATCATGCAGCACACGTCGGTGCTCACCTTCGGCCTGCTCATGCTGCTTGTGTGCATTATCGTGGCCATTCGTGCCGACGTTTGGCTTGTGAGCCACACGCGCAACCAGTCGGACCGCGTCAAGGTCGTCAGTCGCCGGCGCGCACAGCTCCTGTTGTGCCTCGTCGCGCTCGCCATCATCGTGGCCACCGTTGCCCTTTCTGTGGTCTTCAGCGGGGCACCACTCGCGTAGAGCCGAGCGCCGTCGCCCGGTCACTCGACGTGGACGCCGTCAGCTCCTCCACAATCCTTCGCAAGACCAGCACGCCTGTGCACCTGTGCGACAACGGGATCAAGGACGGCAACGAAACTGACGTGGATTGTGGCGGCGTTGCGGGGCTCGGCGGGTGCGCTGCGCGCTGCATCACGGGGCGAGGGTGCCTCGATGACGACGACTGCGTGTCCTCGCACTGCAACACCACCTCGGGCTCGTGCCGGCGCGAAACCTTTGCAGAGCAGTGTAGGAACGGCGTGCGCGACGGCGATGAGACCGGCGTGGATTGCGGCGGCTCGCAGTGCAGGTCACTCCTCGCGAGTGATGAAGAAGTGGGCGACAACCCTTTCCTGTGCGCGACTGGCGACGGTTGCCAACTCCACACCGACTGTCTCTTTGGGTACTGCGACCAAGGGGTCTGCGCGAACTGCTTTGACGGCGTTCGCAACTCTGACGAGGGCGACGTCGACTGCGGCTCTGCGCACTGCATCCAGTACTTTGAGACCTACCCGGAGGATGCCATGGCCAACCTCTCGGTGGCGGCCAACATCGACGCCAACGGCCGCTGCTTGGATGGGAGGAAGTGTTCTAGTCCCTCGCAGTGCTCCAGTGGCGTCTGCAACGAAGAGTTTGGCCTTTGCGTGTCCTGCAGTAACGGGGTGCGCGACGGCGACGAGACCGGAGTCGATTGCGGCGGCCGCGTCTGCGAGCGCCGCTGCGCAGTGGGTGAGCCTTGCGCCCACAAATTCGACTGCAGAACCGAGCGATGCACTGCAAGCTGCTCGGACGGCCAGTGCAACGCGGTCGGCACGTGTCGCCCGATATTCACCGCGCCGCAAGACGGCGGCGAGGAGGACGAATCCTTCTACGACGAGGTCAGCCCGCTCCTTCAGGCCTCCGAGTCGTTCACAACGGTTGCCATCGAGTGCTCGGATGGCGTGCTTAGCGTCCACGAGACGGACGTGGACTGCGGTGGCTCTCTTTGTCCCAGCCTCGGCCTTACCTGCGACGACGGCCAGCGCTGCGAGGGCCCAGCGGATTGCTCTTCCAACCTCTGCGTGAATCGCACCTGCGTGTCGTGCACCAACGGGGTGAAGGACGGCGCCGAGACCGGAATAGACTGCGGTGGGCCCTTGTGCACCGCGCGCTGCAGCGCGGGCAAGTCCTGCGCAGCAACGTCGGATTGCGAGGACAACCACTTTTGCTGGACAAACGACTGGCTTCTGCAGACCGTCACTGAGGCCAATGCGAGCGGGTATGCGCCCGAGGACCTCTACCTCCCGCCCATATTTACGTGCCAGCCCATCCTTACCATGGACGTGGGGGCGGTGAGTGGATCCACCCTCGAGAGAGGGGGACGTCTCTCAGCGGCCTGTTCACCGACCCTCAAGAACCGCAGCTGCTGCCTCAGGCGGCTCGACCAGAGGACGACGACTTGGATCTCGAGGATATCGACTTTGACAACCCCGAGATGCCTCCGCCTGGCAACCGGCGCGCCCTTTCGCGGTGGCAGCGCCGGCGAAGACAACTTTTATTGTTCCTCATCCCGGGCGCTATCAGGGACCGGTTGTCACGGCTCAAAGACCGGTGGCCGCTGTTCTAGCCTTCACCAACCACGTTCCAGGTCAGCGAGGGCAACCGATTCGTCATTGCCGACGATGCTGGCTGCGACGTGGATCAGCCGAGCCCTCGCGAGGTCGCTATAACGCGCAAGTGGGGCTGTGGCACCCCCGAGATCAACGTGTACCCCGACGGGTGTAGCTTGAACGCCCTGGACGGCGCCGAGATCGTGCGGACTGACTCTACAGAGTGCGCGTGCGTTTCGTTGCCAAAGATGCCGACGCCGACGCGGCTCCTCCCCAAGGTCACGCGCATCCAAGGTCGCGTGTACACCGACAACGACGTCGCGGTGGAAGGCGCGGTGGTCCGCGTCTGGGCTCGCCGGATGGGCTCCTGTGGCAAGAGGCAGGGCAACCCGCCAGGCTGCGAGGAGCGCGTGCGACACTTTCGAGAACCGGTTTAGCCTCTGCGAGGGCGCAGCGGCGACGCCGGCCAGTCGACGGCGCCTGACGGACGGGCTGCCGGCAGCCGCCGCGGCCCGCTGCTGCGCGTGGCAAGAAGCGAATGGGTTTCCTTGGAATAGCTGCGCCGGGACATCGGTCAGCGACACCAAGCTAGTCGCGTTCACGGACGCGAACGGCTTCTTCGAACTCGCCATGCCCGAGCTGGACGACGTGAAGCCCGGTGCGAAATACGCGTTCGAGTACTCGGCCACGCACGACTATTTTGTGCCAAGTCAGGGCAACAGCTTCTCCATGTCGCCTGGCGCGTCACATCAGATCACCGGCTTGTACCTCGGCCCCAGACGCTTGAAGCGTGCGACTGTAGCTCGTTCGAGGGGCAGACCTGGCAGACTTTGAAGGCGAGCTGTGCCACAACCCGTTCACTCGCGAGTGCTTTCGCAAGCGAGACGCCGAGCCTTGTGTCTCGGCACACCACCTCCGGCCTTGCGCAAACGAGCTGAAGCCTGACCCGACGCCGCCGCCAAGCCTGGATATCGTGCCGGAGCTCACGCGCAACAACATCGATCGCCAGGTCACGCTGAGCGAGAATTGGGAGGCGAGCTTCGCGATCACCCTCTTCAAAACGCAAGACTCGTGGTCCAGCGTCTTCCACCTCGGCACGAAGAACTTTGAGCGTGCACCGGCCTTGTTCGTTTACCCGCGCAGCACCCGCCTGCACTTTCGCGTCACGACAACCCGGAGCAACAATGACGGCTGTGACCCGCACGAGCATCTCTCCATCGGCCGCCGGTACGCCGTTCGATTCGAGGTGTTCCTCAACATCATGAAGGTCTGGTTTGACGAAGAGCTCGTCTGCGAGCGGATCCTTTCGGGCCCGTTCAAGGTGTTCGGCGAGCTGCCGCTCTACATCGCCGACCCTTGGTACGCACCCGCGTTCGCCACGCTGGAGAACCTAGAATTTGCCGACATCGATGACGACCGACGCCTGCGCCGACTCCCTCGCTGCCGCAGCTCACCAGGGGCACCGTCATCCGCGAGTGGAGCTCGCCAAGGACTGGTCGCTGAGCATGAGGCTGGCCATCTTCGGGACCTTTCCGGTCTGGAGCAACGTTTTGCATCTTGGCGCTTCAAACACCGAGCGACTCCCGGGCATCTGGATGCGCCCAAACCTGCAGAAACTGCACATCCGCGTTTCCGTAGAGGGCAACTACAACGACGGGTGCGACCCCGCCAACAAGCTCAACTTTGGCCAGACGTACGAGATCCTGATCGAGATGTTCAAGGAGATCTTGACGGTGTGGCTCGATGGCGAAATCGTCTGCTCCCGGCAGCTCTCTGGCGAATATGTGCAGCTGGGCCCAAAGCCGCTGTACATTAGCGACCCGTGGTACGAGCCGGCTCTCGCCACGGTGGATGACGTCATCTTCGAGGACATTACCGGCCGTCCGACGCCAGCGCCCACGCCGGTGCCGCCATCCCTTATTCGCGGGCAGCTGGACCGCACGGTAACGCTCGCGATGGACTGGGAGATTCGCTTCAAGCTGACCTTGTTCGCAGTGGACCGGCAGTGGCAGAGCATTCTGCACGTTGGCAACACGAACCGCGAGCGCGTTCCGGCTCTCTTCATCTACCCGGGAAGCCGCGTCTCCACTTTCGCGTCAGCACCGTCGAGGACTGGAACCAAGGCTGCGACCCAACCGACATGCTCGAGTTCGGCCGCACCTACGACATCCGCTTTGAAGTATTTGCCGAGGTGCTCACCGTGTACTACGACGACATTCAAGTCTGCCAGAACAGCCTGGGCGGGCCCATGAAAGTGTATGGCGAGCGCAAGCTCTGGATCGCCGACCCCTGGTATGTCCCCGCCAAGGTCATCGTGGAGGAGCTCGCAATCCGCGACATCGAGGACCGCGCTACCGTGTCGCCGACGCCTGCCGGGCACAGCTTGTGCGGGGCGCCATTTCTCACCACGTCACCCTCGCGAGGAACTGGGAGCTCGCGTTTAAGATCCTTCCGCTTGGCACGGTCACGTCCTGGGGAAGCATTCTCCACGTCGGGAACTCGAATTCGGAAAGGGCCCCTGCGATCTGGTTTCACCCCTGGAAGACGCGCTTGCATGCGCGTGTCCACAACAAAGGAATACAACTTTGGGTGCGACCCGACTCGGGAGCTGGGCGTTGATCGCCAGTACGCGATACGGATTCGTCTCTTCGCGCGCCACCTTCAAGTCTTCATTGACGGCGAACTCGAATGTGAGACCACACTTCGCGACCCCTTCGTGGCGCTCGGGTCACGCCCGGTTTATGTCTCGGACCCGTGGTATATGCCAGCGGCTGCTGAAATTGAGGACCTATCGTTCAACAACCTGGTCACCCAAGAGCCGACCTCGTCGCCTGCCGAAGCCGGCGACATCAATGATGGCTTTGACACGCTTACGATGTCACCGTCGATCTCGCCGTCCAAGGTGCCTTCCGCAAGCCCGTCGCAAGCCCCGTCGCAAGCCCCGTCGCAAGCCCCGTCGTCGAGTCCGAGCACCTCACCAACGGTGTCGCCGTCGCAATCGCCCTCCCAGTCGCCGTCCAAGTCACCAACGAGCTCGCCTTCTGAGTCGCCAACGAGCTCGCCTTCAGAGTCGCCGTCGGCGTCGCCGTCACAGTCGCCATCCGTCTCACCAACGCTGTCTCCGTTCTCCGCGCCGTCCAGCTCCCCGACGCAAGAGCCGACGACGTCACCGTCGGTGCGGCCCTCGGCGTCGCCCTCCTTGGGCCGAGCCAGTCGCCGTCGAGCACGCCCACTGTGTCGCCATCGATTTCGCCGAGTCGCTCGCCCTCAGCCGCGCCTTCTGTCGGCCCGTCGAGGAGTCCGTCACAGTCCCCGTCCCAAACGCCGACGACTTCGCCGAGCGGCTCGCCGACCTTGGCGCCGTCCACGGCGCCGTCGGCGGCGCCGAGTGACGGCCCAAGCCAGGCGCCTTCTGGAACGCCGACAGTTGCGCCGAGCACCACCCGTCAACATCCCCCCGACCCAATCGCCGAGCACGACCCCGTCGCAGACACCGACCAACTCGCCGACCTCGCGGCCGTCTGCGTCGCCGACAGCGTACCCGACAGCGGCGCCCACGACACCATCGGAGCCCTTCATGTCTTTCAGCTTTGAGAGCGAGGAGTTTGCATGGCTGCAGACCACGCTCAACCGGTTGAGGACCTGGTGTCGGCCATCAATAACGAGGAGACGCAGGATCCCAACTTTTCGCGCATCTCCGAGCTGCGGGCGCGATGGACCGAGAGGTTCGAGATTAGTGTGCCCGACAGTGCGCAGTGCGAAGGCGTTGGCGATCCAGCGACCCAAGCGCACGAGGATTTGGAGGCTGCCTTGGCAGCCGCGCGTTGCAACGGTGCTCTGAACGCGCCAAGCACCTGCACAGCTCAAGTCGTGCTCCGGTCGGACGACGTTCTCATCGTTACCCTCGAGCTCTATGTAGCGACGCTCGGCGATGCGTACGCGCTTGACAACCGCATGAGTGCCACGTCGTACCCGTCTGACAACGGGGTCTTCATCAACAACCTGCACGAGCTGTCCGACTGCATCCGGGGCTTCCCAGAGGGCACGGTGGTGGGGCCAATGCATGTGGAGACTACGGACGATTCGAGGTGCTGCTCACGGTAGAGAGCGACTTTGTGGCCGGCGTGCAGGATTCGATCTCTGCAATCCAGCAACAGGTCGCAGAAATCGACTTTGAGGGCGATGAGACGCTGCGGCGCACCTTTCCCACGAGTTCGGACCTGACGACGGACACCTGCCCTCCGGAGAAGTTTGCTCAGGCAAGGGCGTGTGCTGCAACGAAGAGTCTCAATACCTGGTCTCGTGCCCGCGGTTGGGGGCCTGCTTTTGCAACGACGGGTTCGGCGGCCACGACTGCTCTGTTGAGCTCCAGGCGAGCGGGCCATCGTCTCCGGACGGGATAGACGACCCCCTTTCGCGACCGGCGGTGCCCGAGTGCAAGCCGCGCGAGTTTATTGGCGGCTTCCAAGCCAGCCCGGTGTTCCTTGCGGTATGCAGCTCCAGTGCGGCATGCGAGAGCAATCCGCTCCTCTGCGAGTACTGGGACGGCATCGACTACTCGGAGACACCTGATGGGTGCCCTGGCGGGGACTGGGTCAAGGTGTTCCATCAGCGGGATTGCCGCGTGCTGCTCAACATCGGGCGCGAGACCATCGACGGCCTCTTTGAGCTGCGCAAGTTGTGGCGTTATGACCTCGGCGAGGACAACACGTACTTGTACTACAAGATGCTGCTCCCATCCACCCCGGAAGGCTTCTCGGCGTACTCCATGATGCTGGATAACTGGGCGAGCCTGGACGGCCAACATCTCATCAACGAAGACTTTGCGCTGTACGCGACCGCGCAGGACCTCGTCAATGGCACCAACGCGTGGGAGTGGAGCAACTACGACGACGAGGTCGGGTTTCCGCGCGACGCGCGCCCGCTGGCGGTCGGGGATCCGTCCTATAAGCGGTCTTATTGGCACAAGTGGGCCAAGTCGCATTGCAACATCGCGAATCGCAAGACCACGCCCTTGCGCGAATTCGCCTTCAGCCTGTGCATCCCGAACGGCGAGTACTCGAGCATCAACTCCGCATCTGTCGTGCGCCGTGCAGCGCCGCTCTTTCGGGTCTCGGGCCTGATCTCGGAGGCCGCCTCCGGGGCCGGCGTGGAAGCACGCGTCAAGCTCTTTCGCGGCACTGTGCCGTTCTACGCCGACATGATCCCCTTGGCGGAGACGGAGGCGCAGCTCACAATCGCCGAGGTCGCCGGGGCTGGCAGCAGTGGCCGCGTGCGACTAACGGAATGCGCGGCAGCCAAGGCGGGCCAGACGGCATCGATACAGTCGAGTGCGTATGAGTTTGACGGGCTCGAGGGCGGCAGCTACACGCTTGTGTTTGAGCCTGCGCCCGGCCTCGCCAAGGCACAGACAGGTGTGGACGTCGCAGGGCTGAGCTTTTCGCCGCGCGTTATGTTTGTGGAGCTTGCAGGCGCAGATCGAAGCGCAGACGTGACTGTGGCGGGCTACGTAGAGAGCGGGTCGATGATGATCGTGCTGGAGACCGAGGCACCAGACTTGGACCTCGTTGTCAGTTTTCAGTCCACCGAAGAAGGCGAGGAGTGCACCGTGAGCACCAAGATGCTCTCCGACGGGGCCTGCGGCTGCAGCGCCGCGCAGCTCGTTCGCGCAGATCTGGCCCTCGCGGAAGGATCAGGCAAGCTGACGCAAGCCGTTCTGCTCCGCGAAGTCCGGCAGACGACATACAAGGTTTACGTGGGGCGAAGCCGGCCTGTCGCGAGCTCTTCGTACAAAAAGCATCGCGACGACGCGCGGTGCGGGCCCGACTATCCTCTTCCGGACGGCGAACCTGCACAGTGTCCGCCAGTACCGGTGGTCTGGGGAGACGGGGTGCGCGCGCTGCTGCCCTGTTGCCATATCGTCAAGGGCCAGTGCGGCGACACCGAGTACCACTGCCTCAACCGCTACTCGATCGACTACCGCACCTTCCTTTCGGACGACTGGCGCACTCAAACGCGCGAGGACGGCCGCTGCAACAGGCCAGACCTGCTAACGGACACGGGCGAGCGCGCCATGTGCGCGGCCGACCAGCCTTGTTGCAGCCCGCAGGCCCGATGCGGATCGACCAGCTATCACTGCGACTCGCCGCGGTCGATCGACTATCGCGAGTTTCACAATATGGAGGAGGCGCGGGCTGACGCGGAGGAGAGCGCCGCGTTCCGGAGCGCCGCGCTCGTGCCGCTCGAGGAGTCCGGCTCGTTGATAAGCGTCTTCTCCGAGCGCGGGCTGGAGCGCGAGTTCCGATTCCCGGCGGACGGCGACGCCCTGCACTACTTTGACGGCAAGGGCTTTCAAGCCGGTATAGCGACTGCGTCTGCAAGCTACGCCCGCGCGTTTTGCGTGGACGGTTCCCAGGGCACGCCGCAGCTTCATGCGTACCCGTCGCCCACCTACTTTGAGTACAAGGGAGAGCTGCTTGGCATGTCCGCAGACTGCCCTGCGCGTGGCGAGTGCGAGTACGTGCGGCTAAGTGGTATGCGGCCGCTCTTCGTCCGCCAGGACGGCGTCACGGTGCCCAACCTGAACGGCGTGTTCTTGCGGCGCTACGTGAGCAGCAGCAAGGGCGAGTACAAGGCGATGCCGGGCTACGCGATCAGCCTCGGCAGCGCGTGCCGCGAGAAACTCGAGGACCCGCGCGACGGCGTAGCACGCTGGTCCATTACCCTCGGCGAGGACGAGAGCGAGCAGCTGTGCATGCAGATGTGTACGGCGTCGGATAGATGCCACGCCGTGTTCTTCCTCGAATACCTCGACGGCAAGACGCAAGAGTTCCGGCGCCGGTGCACCTTTCATGCCGACGTGCACCTCTGTGGTGGCATCCAGTCACGCGGCTTTGCGAAACTCTGGGACAAGGTGGTGTATCGCAAGCAGTCCCTGGCGAGCAAGGTCAACGGCGTGTGGTATAGCCTGCTGTCTGCGGCATTCCAGCCGCGCGGGGGCCGCGTGGAGTTGTACCGGGACGAGACTGCGCAGATGTGGTACTTGGACAGCGACCTGGTGCCCGGCAACGGGCACTTTGCGTGGGCGGCCGCAGCGTCGGCCGCTGAGCTGCCACCCTCCAGCGGCTGGCGATACGTGGAGAGTTTTGCCACGCAAGCTGTGGTGCCGCACCTGGCGGCGGTCGCGGTCGTGCCGTACATGGACGACTGCAAGGCGGGCGGCAACTACCCGACACTCGCCGGGACGGCCGCATCCAAGGGGTGCTCGTGCTCGGGGAGCGGAATCCAAAACTGCCGCGGCCAGGAGTGCGAGGCGTTCTACCTGCGGCTTGCGCGCACCAACCTTTGTCTCGAGGCCAGCCTCGTGAATGGTGTGCTGCTCGGCAACTTGTGCGACGTTGACGACTCGAGCCAGTTCTTTATCTTCAACAAGCCGCTTCGGCACCTAGAGCTGCAGATTGGCCAGGCACAGGCCAGCGCCGCGGCACTTGGCACGAGCGAAGAGGTCACAAGCGCCGTGGTGTCGCTTCTGAGCACTGAGGCCGAGGCCGACCCGCGCCTTGGGGTGGAGCCTGTTGGTGCAAACACGGAGAGTGTCGCAGCGGCTGGCGAGTTTACCTTGACAGAGGACGGCCACATATGCGGATCTTGCGCCCGAAGCGACCTCGTACGAAGAGCTTGCGCGAGATACGCGCCAGTGCGTGCACTTGGCGGCAACCCCTGGCGCTGTTCCGGTCCTGGTTCAAGCGGACCGCGCCAACTTGTGGTCCAGCTTCACCGTGCTGTGAAGCGGGCGGGCCAGCAGGCGGTGAGTGGTGACCATATTCTGTAGAGCTTCATAAGCTGGAGCTGGAGCTGGAGCAAAGCGCACCGTACCTGTACCGGTACCGAAATGAGCGAGACCCATCGATCAATCTCGAGATCTTGGTCTTCACCAAGAGAAGAAGAAGAAGAAGAAGAAGGTGATGGATGATGATAATGGTATTGGTGTTGTTACGTTCGATCGTCGAAGGGGCCAGGGGAGCGATAGTCCCGAGTCCCCGTTGGTTGTTTTTTGTTGTTGTTGTTGTTGGTGGTTATCGTTTGATCGGGCCAATCCTCCCCGGCTCGCCTTCCGCCGCTTATGCGCGCCCACGCTTGCTGACTGACTGGGTGCGCCCGGCGTGTGGCAGTCTTCTCTCTCTCTCTCTCTGCCCGGCCGTTCCCTCGCCCTATCAAGCCTTGAGCACCTTCGCCTCTGCCGCTGTGTACTGCTGCAGCTGCGATGGCAGGGGGCCGCCGTTTGGCAGGCGCGTGTTTTCATCTCGAAGCTCGTCAAAGAACGGGTGTTTGAGCGCTTCGAGCGGCGAGACGCGATCGTGTGGGCTGTAAGCAATCATGTGGGACACAAGCTCGACGCCCTCGGGCGGCGTGCTGTTGCGGAAGAGCTGCTTCCAAGGGTGCGCCTTGATCTGCGGGAATTTGAACTCGGTGTAGAAGCGATTCATGGCCTCGATTTCCTCGCGCGTGGGCGTCCCAAGCACTTTGATGATCTCGACGAGCTGGTCCACGCCCGAGCCCCCCGGGAAAAGCGGCTGCCCCAGCATGAGCTCCCCAAAGACGCAGCCAAGCGACCAGACGTCAATTGAGGTGGTGTACTCGGTTGAGCCGAAGATGAGCTCGGCGCCCGGTAAAACCGCGAGCAGATGTACGACACGTTTGGCTCGCCTTCAACGAGCATCTTGGCAGAGCCAAAGTCGCAGAGCTTGAGCGTGTGGTCGGCCGGGTTGAGCAATAAGTTTTGGGGCTTGATGTCGCGGTGGCAGATTCCCAGCTCGTGAATGTACGCGAGCGCGCGGCAGAGCTGGTAGACATAGAGTTTAGTGTACAGCGTGGGGATGGCCTCCTTGCTCTTCTGGTAGGCGCGGATGACGCGGTGAACCGTCTCGGGAACGTACTCGAGCACGAGGTTGAGGTAGAGCTCGTCCGCATTCTCGCCATTCGAGTAGAAGCAGTGCTTGAGCTGCACCACGTTGGGGTGCTCGAGCTGCCGCATGATCTGCAGCTCGCGGTTCTTGAAGCGCTTGTCCTGCAACACCTTCTTGATCGCGACCACCTCGCCGGTTTGTACAACGGTGGCCTTGAACACCACGCCGAACGACCCGTTCCCGATCACTCTCTCCGCGCTGTACGATATTGTCTCTCCCTCCCCGCGCGCGCTCTTGCTCTCCTTGGCGCCGCCGCCGCCGCCGCCGCCGCCTTCTTTGAGCGCGGACGCATCGCCGCCGCCGATGTTGCTCAGCGCCCCTGCGCCGATGCCCTCGCGCGCTGACATCGCCGGCCACGGCCGGCCTCTGCTGCGCGCGTGTGTCCCTGCTGCTCTCGCCGTTGACGATCTCTCTCTCTCTCTCTCCTGACTGCCTTCTTTCGACTTGCGTTCTCCAGGTGGCGCACACACAACATCTCCCGGATGCGTTCTCCAGGTTAATGACCCCAAGATCTTCCTCTCTGACGTGGAGACAACTTGGAGCTGGTGACGGAGAGTCACTGGAGACATCCAGGGCGAGCGGGCGAGAGGAGAGAGCAGGCGGTATCAGCACGTCCAGCTAGCATGACGACCCCCGCCGTCAAGGCGCTGCTCATCCTCGACTGCAACGATGGGAGTCGGGTGCACGCAAAGTACTTTGCGCGCGAGCTGAGGGACCCGGCGGCGCAGATGGCCTTTGAGCGCAGCCTCTTCTCCAAGACGCGCGGCCAGAACGCGCGCTCGGACGCCGAGATCGCCATGCTGGAGAACACCGTGTGCGTGTTTCGCGCAGGAATTGACGTTGTATTCTATGTGGTGGGGTCGCTCGACGAGAACGAGCTGGTGCTCGTGTCGGTCTTGGACGCCATGTACGAGGCGCTTAACGGCATCTTGCACAGCCACCTGGAGAAGCGCACGCTCCTGGACAACCTGGACCTGGTGCTTTTGACCGCGGACGAGCTCGTGGACGGCGGCCTCATTCTCGAGTCGGACCCCGTCGCCATCGCCAACCGCGTGCTTATGAAAGGCGCAACAGGGGAGACGCCTATCAACGAACTCACCATCTCGCAGGCTGCAGAACGCGCGGGAGCAGTTTGCCAAGTCGTTTAGAAACTAAAAGACAACAGACAGACAGACAGACGGACAGATGGACAGGCTCGGACTCTGGTGGACTTGCTATCGTGCCGCTTTCACGGCGGGACGGGGCGCAGCTGCCTTGCTGCCCTCTTCTCCTCCGCCCTCTCCTATCAGGGCCGCTGCCGCCGCCGCTGCCGCCGCTGCCGCTGCCGCCCGCTTTCCCTCCTCGGCGTCGTCCGCGCACTGCTGCACGCACATCATGACGTCGTCCACAAGGACCATCTCCTCCAGAGCTGGCAGCGTGCTTACCGCCATCATCGCCACGTCGTGCATCACCTCTTCGAGACTCGGCGGCCCGCCGGCCTCGCCGCCGGCCTCCTTCTCCGTAAACGCACTGTATCCCCGCGCACGCCACAACTGTGGCAGTGCGCCCCGCACAGCGGACAGCCGTGCCCACAGCGACCGTCTGCGCTCTCCCCGAGCTCCCCGAGCAGCTGCAGAGCCGTAAAATACTGTGTCGCGAACTCGGGCGGCGACTGGCACAAGCGAATGAACGCCCACGCCGCCGTGGAGGACGTCTTGAACCGACACGTGCTCTCCAGAAAGTTGACGAGCTCGCACTCGGCTGTGCCCTGGTCCTCGTACACGCCGTCGAAAAACGCCTGGACAAAGCTAGGAAAGTCGCCCAGAGGCCCCGGCCTGGGCCGTCGCAATGCGTCTAGGTACGCAATTCGGACGCGGTTGATCGCACGCAGCACGTTTCCGAGGCTCCACGCGCGCTGCTCCTTGCCCGCAAACAACTCTGCATCAGACTGGCTACGCAACAAGGGCAGAAAGGCGCTCGGGATGCCCAGCTTCATCGTTCTCCCTGGCGAGGACGGGCCCGCGCGTTTCCGGCGGCGCAATTTGTTCTTGCGCACCACAATTGTATTCGCCTCTGTGTTCCACGTCGCGTGGTGTTCCACGCTGCGGTTCATGGGCAGCTGCGCCTCCCGCGCCACTTGACGCTCCACGCGCATCTTAAGCTCCTGCAGGTCGCAGAAAAGCTCGCGCAGCACGCCCAGATCTGACGCTTTGATCATCTGCTTGTGCCGCCGAAGCTGCTCCTCCTGCTGCCGCTTCTCGCGCTGCCGCATTGCCACTTGCTCGACGTTTTTGATGTCCCGATTCAGTTCGGCAAGCTCCTGGGCCGCCTCGCCGAGCGGGTCGGTCACCTCCACGACCTCGCCAATGTCGTCCGTCGCGGTGTCGTCGCCGCGAAGGCCTTCTTGGGACACTTCAGAAGCGTGCAGCACGTCCGTGTAAAAGTACGACGGCTCATCGGATGGAGAAGAGCACGGCGAACATTGCGACGCGGCCTCTCCTTGGCCTTCATCTTGTTCCTGGCCGCTTTCCTCTTTCCCTTGGTCGTCCTTGGTCTCGTTTGGCAGGGAGTGCGACGACCCCGGGCCTTCACTGCAGCGCCGCCTTCCTTCGTTAACGCTTTCGCTCCCGCTCCATCCTCCCCTTTCTCCTCCTCCTCCTCCTCCTCCTCCTCCTCCTCGCCGCCCTCCGCCTCCCCTCCCTCCCTTTCTCCTCGCCTTCCTCGTCGTCGACTTCCTCTTCCAACACATGGTCCTCGTGACCGAGCACCTCCGGCTCATTCGACTCGCGCTCCATCGCGATCCGCGCCACCTCGAGATTGTTCTCCACCTGAAGCTGCACATCCAAGAGCTGACGCGCCCGTGCCAGCAAATCTGCCAAGGCCGTCGACTGCTGCCGAACCCGCTGCGCGAGCTGGTGCTTGTCATGCTCGATCTTGTCCACCTCCGCCGTGGCCGCCTCCAAGCGCGCCTTGGCATCCTCGAGGCGGCTGGCGAGCCTCTCGGCATCCATAGTGAGCGTCACGGTCCGCCCCTTGCGAGCCCGCTCCTGCTTGATCCGCCCCACTACGACGAGCAGGAGCTCAAAGTGTCCCTTCCACACCCGCAGCAGCTGGGCGCCAAGCTCAGGTCGGTGCCGCCCGATCTCCTTGGAAATGTCCTCAAAGGCGCTCGTGTACGCAGGTATCACTTCGAGGACGCCCGACAGTCGCTGTGCGCACGAGTGCACGCGGCTCCAGTCCACAGGCTGCCCTGGCAGCTCCAGCGCCTTGTGCGCCGACGGCCCCGCGGAGAGCATTTGGCGGACCGGCCTGCGCTGCTTGAGCGCCTGGCGCTCGATTCTTCGGCGGCGCGCCGCGGGGCTCTCAGGCCTACCAGCCGGCCCCGCCACAGGCTCGGGCGCTGGTGGCTCTGGCGTTACGGTTCTCGGCAAAGGCAGCGCGTGGGCGGAGCCCTCCAGCTGCAGGTCATCCTCCGCGCAAAAGTCGTCGTACACGCGCCTGATCGTTTGCAACAGACCCGCTAGACCTCGCAGCTCGCTGACGACCAGGTCGAATGCCTCTCCGTCATCATCGAGTTGCTCGATCTTGCGCAGCAGCGCCTGGTTGTGCTGCTGCGTCTGGCCGGTGCGCGGGTGGGGGTCGAGGAAGGCGTTGAGGCGGTGCAGCGCCTCGTCCATGGCGGCTGCGCGCGCGCGGCAAGGCCAGCGCTCGCGGTCGCCACGACTCTGTGCGCAATGGAGAGGTGAACGGTCAAAAGGGTCTTGGCGAACCGAGACCGTCCACGAGCCCAAAGAACTCGGCCAGTCGTCGTTCGGACGTCAGCGGCGACGCGACGCAACGCGGCAGGCTGCACAGGGCACGGCCCTCGCGGTACGCGCGGCCCCACGCGCGCAAGCAGCTCTCGTGCGCCACGTGGTCGTGCTGCAGCTGGGTGAGCAGGCGCTTGCCGAGCCCCTGCGGCGGCTGGCCCAAGGCCAAAGCGCGCAGCACGGCGCGGCGCAGGAGGCGGTACGCGAGGTCGAAGCGCGTCGTCTGCAGCCGCTCGATGGACGGGCTCCGCGCTAGCCCGGCGAAAAGCGCCGCCTCGCAGTCGAAGGCCAGCGCGTCGTTGCGGAGGTCGAGCTTCTTGAGGCGTGTGGACTCACCTAGAGCCCTGGCAAGCGCGAGAGCGCCCGCTTGGTCCATGGCGTTCTCGCTGATGTTGAGTTCTGTGAGCGCGGGGCTGCGCGCGAGTGCGTCCCCGATCTCTTTGACGGCAGCGCAGAGGGCGTTGCCTTGCAGGTTTAGGCGCTTGAGCTTTGGGTGCAGCGCCACAGCGCGCGCGAGAGCGCGGCCGCCGCGCACGCCAGCCTCGTTAGCGGCCAGGCAGGTCCAAGCGACACGTTCGCCGCCAACCCGTCCGCAAGCGCCGCCGCGCCCTCCGGCCCCGCCCGCAGCGGAAGAGGGTGAGGCTACGCAGGCGCGGCGTGCGCGCGAGAAAGTCTCCCACGGCGGCCACGCCACTGGGTCCGAGAGGGTTCACGGACAGGTCCAGGGCGATCAAGCTGGTAGATCTGCGCTGCCGACAGCACGCGCTGCAGCCCGGGCCCCGACTCTGGAGGCCCCAGGCCGGAAAAGTAAAGGTCAAGATGGACAGCTTGCAGGCGCAGCTCCTCAAGCGCCTCGCGCACCAGCGCCTCAGCGGCGTCCTCGCCCTCCACCTCCATCGTCGGCAACCAAAACCAACAACAAACCAGAGCACCAGGGAGAGCGTCACCGGCCTCGGCCTCGGCCTCGACCTCGACCCGAAGCTCTTGACCAAGAGCGCCTCAGTCAGCGGTGTCCTCGCCCGCCGCCTCCATCGCCGCCGACGACAGCCAAGAAGTAGTGTCACCAGAGCAGTTGGGGTATCGACAACGACCTCGACGCCGACCCGAAGCTCTTGGCCTAGAGAGAGAGAAGAGAGAGAGAGAGCTGAAGAGCTAAAACTTGTGGGCCGGCTCGGGGCTGAGCAGGTCGTCGCCAGCAGCGATGTCGGCGACCTTGGGGCCCGAGAGCGCCAGGCGGGCACGGCGCAAGGCGCGCTTGAGCGGGTTGTGGCGCCAGTAATCGTCTTCCGCCTCCTGCGCTTCGGCGGCGCGCAGCTGGGCAATGAACTCGGCCAACTCTGCGCGGCGGTCTTCGGCGACCTTGCGGCCCTGAAAGCCCCGGAAGACGCGTTGGATGGCCGCCGCGGCGGCGAACTCGAGGTTCTGCTGCGCGATCTCCTCGAGGCGACGCACGGCCCACTTGCGCGCCGCGTGGCGACCAATGTGCCCTCGGAAGAGCCGCTGAATGTGCGTGGCGGCAGCGGCCTCCGCCTTGGCCTTGCGCACCCGCTTGCGCACTTTCGTGCGCTCCTCCGCCTGCCTGGCCGCCTTGCGCTCGGACTGGGCCTTTTCTCCTGCTCGAGCGCGGCTCATGGCCCGCTCCATGGCCCGCGCCCTCGCCTCCCTGCGCACCTTGATGCGCTCGTGGCGCTGGCGCTCTGCCGTGCCCGGGTCGCGGTCCGCGGGGCGCTTTTTGACGACAGAGTCGCCCTCGAAGCGGGACTTGCGCAGCAGCGTCATGGCGCGAAAGTACATGAGCGACATGGTGAAGAGCCCGAATTTCAGGACGTTTTCTGTCTCGCCGAGCTGGTGCGAGACGTCCTCCTTGAGCTCGACCGCCTTCTTTCGCCGCTGCCGTGTCTCTAGTGCCTGGGAGATCTTGATCCACTTTGAGGCGGGCTCCACGCGCAGCTCGGTTGAGCCCTGGGCTTTGTCGAGGGCGTGCTGCTCCGCGACGCGGCTGTTGCTGGCGCTCTCCTCGAGCGAGACCTCGCGCTCGCCAAAGATCCATCCGTCAAGCATAAAGTCGAGGATGCCGTCCACGAGCTCGTGCACAACCTCGTAGCCGATGAGGCGACGGCGCTCCTCCTCCAGCGCCACGATCACGTTCTTGGTCCACTGCACTTGCTTGTAGCCGTGCAGCGCCTGAGTCTCCATAAAGTTCTCCTTGGAGGCGTACGCGCGGTGCAGCTCTTCGTCTACGACTAGCAGGCGCTCGTTATGCTCGAGGTGCTGAATTTCCCTCGAAAGCTCGCGCAGCAAGTCGCCGCGCAGCATGCGCGGCTTGCCGCCGTTGCGCACGCTCTTGCACACGGTGCTCTCCACGAAGCGGACAGTCTCGTCGATCGCCTTGACAGACTCGAGCTCGTGCGCAGCTCAAGCAGGCGCCGGTGAAGTTTGACGAGGTCCGAGTAAGGCTCCCATTGGCACTTTTCCGCAGCACACGCTGTGCAACGCCCGTATGCGGAGCGGTGCGCGCCCAGCCTTCGCGCCCACGGCGGGCGTCTTGGCATTACCGTCGTCGTCTCTGACGCTGCCGCCATCGTCGTTTTCGTCGCCCAGCAGCAGCTTGCTTTGGTCCTCATCTTCTTCCGAGCTTGTCGCGCCCTGCACGTCAAGATGGTCGAGGCGATCGGCATTGTCCTGGAGCTGTAGTCCCGACTTTTGAGACCTGCGCCACTCGCGAATGAGCAAGCGCTCCTTTTCGCGAACCTGAAGAACCAGCAAGCGGTCGAGTTCGCGGTTGAGTTCTGCGCGCAGCACCGGCGTGGGAAAGCGCTGCTTGGTACCGTGGAGAACCGCCGAGTCAAGAAAGTCCTTCTTGCTGGCGTTGGCCCACTCCAGCTCAGAGAGAACCTTCGGCACCGCTGGTCCAAGTCAGTCTCGAGCGACTCGCCTTTCTGGCCGTGCACCAGCCTGGCCCGCTTCCTAGCGCGGGGCTCGGTTAGCAGCGGCCGCTCAATGCACTCGAGCTCCTTTTTGTTGACTTTCGCGCAGCAGCAAGCGCAAGGCGATCGCTGTTGGGCCTTGCACCGCGCCTTCGCCACTGCACATGATGGCGAGAAGGTCCTGGCGGCAGAGCGCGCCGGCATCCGCATGGCGCTGCTTTGGGGACGGGTAAAGCACTCGCTCCATGCCCTCCCAGCAAGCGGCAGCGTTCACCTGCTCGTCCAGGAGGTCGCGCACGTGCTGACGCTCGACCTCTGCGGCTTGATCCTTTTCATCCTGCTCGGCTTGCCGCTCCGCCGCCTCCTCGGCAGCGATCTCCTCCGCGGTCACCACATGGAGACTGACGAGCTGATCAAAGCGCTTGCGTTTCTCGGTCAGCTCGTCCTCGCGGTCTGCCTTGAGTTTCGCCATAGCTGCCGAGCCCTCTTGGTTGTCGGCCAGCTCGGTGCGCCTGGAGGCGGCGAGGCGAACCCACTTGTCAAACTCGGCCTCGCGCTTGGCGAGGGTTTGTTTGGTAAAGCCGCGCTGTTCTTCGGACTCCTCGTCCGAGTCCACCTCGGTGATGCCCTTCTCTTCGCGCACCGCGCGCCGCTGCAGCACGTCCGCTACGCCGGCTGCGGCGAGCTCGAGCTCCTCGCAGCGCTTCTCCGCCTCGCGGACCATGTTTTCCACCAGCTTTGCCTTGCGCTGCGAGAGGTATAGGCTGACTTGGAGGTGCTCCGCGTCCGAATCGATGTGCTTGATGCGCTGGAGATGGCAAAAGCCTCGTCGCGCATCTCGCGCTCGGCCTCACACACCGGCTTACACGTCTCAGCGAGGACTGTAATAGAGTAGCTGGACAGGGAGGCGGCGCCAACAACGATCTGGTACTTGCCGCTTGCCAGTGGGACCCCCGATTCGGGCGGGTCGTGCACGAGCGTGAAGCGTCCCATGCCTTCCTTCGAGCACAGCGACAGGTCGTGCGCGCGCGAGCAGTATCCCAAGGGCACCGACTCATCAAAGTAGAGCGCGGCGGACATACGGCCCAACACGTAGCCGCGCTCATCAAACCCCCCTTCGTAAACCACGTTGACGACCAGCTGCAGCACGAGCAGATCGGGCGGCAAGTAAAACGTGTGAACTCTCCCCTCGCCCCTTCAACTTGCTCTTCTCGATGTTGTACAGGCGCGCCCACGCTGGCTGGCGCAGCAACACAGCGCTCTTGTCCTCGGCTTGTTCTTCGGCGCCGTCCTCTTGCAGATGCAGCTTGTACTGCTCTAGCGAGTCAAACACGCGAAACTGCTTCTCGCCCCCGCCGGCGCACAGCCTCCACGCGGTCGTGGCGGACGAGGTCCTCAATGCGGCTGCCCAGCGAGTACTTGTGGATCAGCTCGTAGGCTCGCAGCTGTACGTTGCTGCGGATAAAGGGGAGCGCCAAGTTGAGCTCCTCGGGCAGCTCGAACAAGCAGTCGACTACGGCCTCGGTTAGCTCTGGGCTTCGGTACATGCGCGACTGCTGTACCGCCTGCGGATCGTAGAAATCGGCGTACCGGTTGATCACGACGTCCAGGGCGACCCACTCGCGTTCCTCCTGGGTGCGCAGGTTGGCCGGCTTGTCGCGCACGACCTCCGCAAGCGGGCCGTCTCCGAGCAGCCCGCCCTTTTCCCTGCGGAGCCGCCGCCGCCGCCGCGCAAGCGCACCTTCCGTTTCGTCGACTCCACCAAGTGCGTCGTCCTCAGATGTCGCTGTGACCGAGTCCGTGTCCTCGCTGGGGCCCGCTTGGGGTTCGCCTCCGCGGAAGCGTGGCGCTCCTGCGCACGACGCTTGATCTCCCCGGACCCATGCAGCTCAAGCGCTCCGCTGATGAGCTTGGCTTGGGCCTGCAGCGCAGCGCGTTCACGCTGGATGGCCGCAAGCCGGCCTTCCGTGCGCCGGATGATTTCGTCTTGGGCCTCGTGATCCTGCTGGATCACTTCAAGCCGCTCTTCGAGCGACGCGCGCTCTCGATCCAGGTAGCGCATCAGGTCCGCAGTACGGACGCGCTGCAGCACGCCGGCTTGCCAAATAGAGCTATCGCAATACTTGGTGTGGATGCGTGCACATCGCGCCAGCTCCTTCTCGACCTCGCAAGCCCGGCCGTGACCCTTGTCCAAGAGCTCGGCCAAGTCGCGCTGGCGCTTGAGGGCATGGTGCCGGTCTCGCTGCACCACCGTCTCTTCAGTCTGCACCGCGTCAAGGAGCGCGCCCAGCTTGCGGACCATATCTGTCATCTCCTCGACCTTGCGGTTGATAATCACGCTGTCGCTCTGGATGCTGCTGTTCACCTTTCCAATATCCGCGTTGAGCTCCTTGAGCTTGTTGTTCAGGGCGTCGAGCACGCTCTTGGACTCCTCGCGGGCTACGGACACTTCGCCGAGCTCTCGGGACGCCTCCTCTGCCATGCGCTTCTTCTTGCGACTCGCTTGGGCCGGGTTGCGAAGCTGAGCACTCGACTTGAGAATCGCCACCACGCGGTCGAGCTCGGCCAGCTTCTTGAGCGTCCCGTCTCGCGAGGCGGCCGTCTCGCGAATCGTGCACATTACCTTGTTCGAGCGCACGATCGCAAGTGCCTGCCGCTGCGCAATCTTGAGAAAGTCAAGCCGGATCTTGGAGGCGCCGGACACGGAGCTACCAAGGACGTTTTGCGTCGTGTTGAGCACTTCCTCCACCGCCTCGTCGTGCAGCTCAAACAAGGCGTGCTGCTCCTCGTAGGCGGCAGCACGCCGGCGCTCCTGCTCTTGCTCGGCGCGCGTGCGCTCAAACTCTTGCACGCGTTCCCTGGAATCGCGCAGCTCCTGCATTCTTGCCTTTACCACTTTTTGCTGCTCGGCCCAGCGCTGCTCGTCACGAAAGCTGCGTCGTAGCGCCCGCGACAAGATGTCCTCGTCCATCATGCTCGAGCGTTCTTCCTCCTCGCTGGGCCGGTGCCGCAAGAAGGCGGCGCGTCGATCTCGTCGGTCTTTGGCGGCGCGTTCGCGCTGCTCAAGGAGAAGCGCTTCGCGCGACTTGCGGGCAGCTTCCTCTGCGCGGAGTTTGTCTGCTGCGGTATCGCCGTCGCCGGCATCGACGCCAATTTCGGTGCCGAGAAGGCGGCGCTTGCCGTTCCGCGGGGACGGTTTGAAGGACCGCGACGCATGCGAAGGCCGCGCCTTGGCTTGTTGATCGTGCTGCTGCTGCTGCTGCTGCTGCTGCTGCTGCTGCTGCTGCGATGAAGCCGGCGATAGCAGCTCATCGCTTTGATTGCCGCCTTGTCCTCGCTGCGGACCTGCCTCATCGGCGCCTTTGGATTCTCCCTCGACAACGCCCTTCGCGGCCCCTGTGCAGGTTTGCAGAGCGCGCGGATGACGCCGGAGATCTGTCCCAGCAGGGTCCGCATGAACTCAAAACGCGCCACTATCACGTCATGCGGCGACTTGAGCCATACGACGTGCGTCTTGCACTTTCCCTGGCTGCGTAGACAATCCTGCACAGAGCTCGAGATGGTCCGCTTCGCCCCGCGGGAGCCGACAATCATCTCGACGTGCAGCGGGAGCACAAACTCGTCCTCAGTCGACTGTACGACCACGGGCGCCTTGATGAGGCCGAGGCATGTGCGCAGGTCTAGGAATCGATTACGCATGCTCCGCAAAACTTTGCCCCGCTCCGCGTCAAGGACATCCGCGGCCTTGCCGGCGGACCGCGCGAGCGTGCGCTCTACGTGGGCAAAACCATTGATGCTGAGCACGCAGTGCAGGTTGTCAAACTTGCGGTAGGCCGCGGCGTGAAAGACGACGTTGGCGCCAACACCGACGCCGCCAAGGACAAGCGGGCGGCCGCGAGACTCGCCCATCGTCAAAGTTCGAACCAGAGCATGCAACCAGTTGGATAGCAGCACGTTGCTTGGTGGCGACGCCGCGAGGCGCGGCTTCTCGCCCTCTTCGACAGGCGGGCGCACGAATCCGACGCAGACGACCCGAGTGCCCTCCACGGCACATGCCTTGGCGAAGGGTTCGAGAGTAGAACATGGCAGACAGTCTGCGACCAGGAAAAGGTCCACGAGCACTCGCTGCGTTGCAGAGTACGTGGTGTAGTACCCCTTGAAATCCAGATCAAGACCTGCGCAAGAGCCTTTGCTCTCGCGCGAGGTCGTTGAGCCGGCTCCAGAGAGGCGCGCGGAGCTCAGCGAGGAAGTCTGGGTGAGCGAATCACCCGAAAGGCTGACTGTTGGCCTGCTCATAGCCGACATCGAGCGCAGCTCGTCCAGGCTGTCCGGTCGACGATGGTGGCGCTCGACACGAACCGGAGCCAGACTGTGCCGGCATAGGCCGAGCGCTCCTGCTCAGCCAGCGACGAATCCGTCTCTGCGCCCGCTTCACTGCCTGGCTTGCGCGCCACAAGATCGTGCAGCGTCTCGATCGCGCACGTCATGCTGTGCAGCACTTGGTCGCCTTTGCGGTTGAGCAACGCCATAAGCGCGGTGAGGCCTTCGCCGGCCGCAGTGTCGGCCATGTCACTCTCAGGAGCCAGCGGGAGCTGCATTTCTCGAAAGGACTCATTTGGCGGGTGGTACCCGTGCACGCAGACGAGTTGGCGCTGCCACTCTGCGCTGCTAAAGACCTCGAAGAGCGAGCTCACCGGGTGCTCTCGCATGCGCCGGTCTGGTACCACAGCAGGCACTTGACATAGCGCGCATTCATGTGCAGCACGGCGTCGAGCAGGGCGCGCGGGTCGTTCGGGTCGACCGCGACGCGATGCATGGTCTCCGTGTCGGCGCAAAAGAAGAGCCTCCCAAAGGGCGCGCCATCGCGGTAGAGCAGCGTGTCCGGCAAGGCCACGGCAGCCGCCGCTGCGCGTCAAAGCAGGCGCGCAGCACCCACAGGAAGGCGTCGCTCTCGCGCAGCGTCTCCATCGCGCCAGCCCAACGCGGTTCCGAACGGTCATGCGGTCGTTCCGGTTTCGTTCTTTTTGTCCGTTGCCCCGATGGGACCAGACCGCGCATCGATTGATCGGTTGGGCGGCGCGGCGAGCAGAGCAAGAGCGAGGAGAGGATGGGCGGCGGCGGGTCCAAGAAGCCGGCGGTGCACGCCGAGGGCGAGAGCTCCAAGGGCCTCAAGCCGACGTTCTCGAGCCGCCAGGCGGTCAAGCAGATCAAGCGATCGAGCGCACAGCGCCCCGGCAGAAGAACGAGGATGAAGGCCAGCTCATGGTCAAGTGGAAAGGCAAAGAGGTCATCCTGCCGTACGCGTACTTGTCGCAGACGGGCTACTACCCGGACGAGCTGGACAAGCCCAACCAAGACGCGCTTATGGTGATCGAGGACCTCGGCAGCGCGGACCACAAGCACGCCTTCTTTGGCGTGTTTGACGGCCATGGCAAGGTGGGCGATCTCTGCTCCAACTTTGCGCGGCTCGAGCTGTGGGAGGCGCTTGCGGACGACGACGACTTTAAAGCAGGCAACGTCTTCAAGGGCCTGATCAACGCGCACGTCAGGACGAACGAGGCCATGCACGAGCAGGAGCGACTCAACTCGTTCTCCGACATGATGAGCGGCACGACAGCCATTTCCGCAGTCCTCAAGGAAGACATGCTGTACGTGTCCAATCTGGGCGACTCTCGCGCGATCGCCATCGTCGAAACCGAGGCAGGCAAGTACGAGTTTGCCCCGCTGTCCATCGACCAGACGCCGTTCCGAAAGGATGAACGCGAGCGTGTGAAGAAGACCGGAGCTCGAGTGCTCACGATGGCGCAGCTGGAAGGCCTGGTAGACCCGGGCATCCAAGAGTTTGGCAACGAGACGAGAACGACGGCGACCCGCCGCGGCTGTGGTCCACGCTGGGGAACTACCCCGGCACTGCGTTCACGAGGTCGCTTGGGGACCGCGTGGCAGAGGAAATCGGCGTTACGGCGGTACCCGAGGTTCTCGAGCGCAGGCTGACCAAGTCGGACAAGTTCATCCTGCTGGCATCGGACGGCGTGTTTGAGTTTATCACCTCGCAGGGTGTCGTGGACATTTTCTCGCGCTTCCGCGACAATCTGCGCAACGCGTGCAAGGCAATCGTGGCCGAGGCGTACCGGCAATGGCTGCAGTTTGAAGTGCGCACGGACGACATCACGTGCATGATCATCGATGTGCAAGAGCTTGGCGAGGACGACTTGACCAAGGACCAAATCGGGCGGCGCAAGGGCAGTTGGGCAATCGACAACCTTGCGGAGGAGCTCCGCGAACAGCTTCTTGCCAATATGGCTGAAATGGCGGAGAGCGGTGTCGTGTCGCTGGGTGAGGGCAAGTCCCCAGATCGGGCGGACTCGCACGACCAGCTGATGCGCAAGACTTCCATCAAGCTGGACTCGGGCTTGAAGGCGGGCGCGGGAGTCTTCTCGAAGGCGCCGGCGTTCATGGGCATGGAGTTGCGGCCCGTGCGCCGCAAGGTTGCCAACAACGTCGGCGTAGTGCCGTTCGATCCGGCCGAGTTGGACGGCTACGAGCTGCCCGTGTTCGAAAAGTCGGACGAGGAGAAGAACTCGATCCAGATCGCGATCCAGAACAACTACTTGTTTGCGCACCTGAGCGATGAGCAGCTCGGCAAGGCCATCATGGCCATGGAGAAGGTGCACGTCAAGGAGGGCGACATCATCATCAAGCAGTTCGATAAGGGGGACAAGTTTTACGTGGCAGCGTCCGGCCGGTACGCCGTGGAAGTGGCCGTGAACAAGACGACCACGGACCCGAGCGGCAAGCAGGTTATGCTCCACGGCCAGTACGAGGAGCCCCGCGAGGTGATGGAGTACAACTGCGACTCGGGCGGCTTCTTTCCTAGCTTTGGTGAGCTGGCCCTCATGTACAACAAGCCGCGCGCTGCGACGATCCGGGCCGTACAGGATGGCCAGCTGTGGGCCCTCGAGCGCAAGGCTTTTCACTCGTGCTCATGCGCGACTCTGCCCACCGCCTGGTCAAGGTGCTGCGCAAGGTCAAGGCCTTTGAGAGCCTGACGTACAACGAAATTGCCCGCCTCGTGGATCTGCTCACGGAGGTACACTACAAGCCCGGCGAGACTATCGTGCGCCAGGGCGACCCCGGCGACTCGTTCTACGTGATCAAGAAGGGCCAGGCCCAGGTCTTTGTCGAGGACGAGGACGGCAAGTCCCAGGAGGTGATGCAGTTGGCCGAGTACGAGTACTTTGGCGAGCGCGCCTTGCTCAACTCGGCGCCGCGCGCGGCCTCGGTTGTGGCCAAGGAGGACGTCACCTGCCTCATGATCCGCAAGGGCCTCTTCGACGAAGTGCTGGGACGCTTGCAGGCAGTGCTCAAGAACGACGGCAAGGAGCGTGAGCACGTCGCCAAGGCGTACCTGGAGGTGGACTCACTGGACCAGCTGAAGGTGTTTCCCGGCGAGATCCCCTACTTTTCGGGCCACTTGTTCCGGTGCGCGCTTCGCACCATGGCCAATAGCGACGGAAACCTCTGCACCGTGCGGCGGATCGTGCTGCCCGAAGAAGAGAGCGAGCGCGCCGAGACGGAGGAGCGGCTCGCCAAGGAGCTGGAGATCCTGCGGAAGGTCTCCGCGCCCCTGCTCGTGTCCACGTTCAACCACCCTGAATTGCCGCTGGTGCGGTTCCAGCTATTCCGCAACGAGATCGTGACCGATATGCAGAGCATCATCACGGATCGGCCCTTGGACCCGTCCTCCAACATGCTCAAGTACTCGATCAAGATCATCGCGCTGGCGCTGATGCGCCTGCATGAGCACCGCGGCATCCTGTCGCGCGGCGTCGCCCCCGAGGCATCTTGATGGACGCGAACGGCGAGCTGCTGCTCACGGACTTTCGCTACAGCAAACGCACTAACGGCGCGCGCACGTTTACGGCCTGTGGCACGCCAGAGTACATGGCCCCGGAGCAAATTAAGGGCGCGGGCCACGGCTTCCCGTGGACTGGTGGTCGCTCGGCATTCTCATGTGCGAGCTGTGCACCGGGTCGACGCCTTGGGCAAACAAGAGCGAGGTGGAGATCTACGAGGCCATCACAGACCCGCTCACGGTGCAGATTCAGATTGGCAGCTTTGCGCGCATGCTCGAGGCCCCGGGAGTGAACCTCCTGCATTCGCTACTAGCCGACGACCCGGAGAAGCGCATGGCATTCACGCACGAGGACGAGTTTGAGATGGTGCCCTTTCTCGCTCGCGTTCGGACCAAGGAGTCGCCGCTCCTCAACTTTGCGCAGCAGCAACTCGCCAAGCTGCAGAGCAAGGACTCCGCCAAGCAGCTGTGATGTTTAAATTTGCTGTCGTGTTTAAATATACGTGCTTGACAAACGTCAAGCTGCTCCTCTGTGCGCTTGTTGCGCTCCAATCAGCCAGTCATGTCAGTCAGCCAGTCAGTAAAAGATGCCGCCCTCCTCGTCTTCCGCGTTCGCCTCCGCCTCGGCGTCCGCCTCTTCATTCATGCTGGAGAGGAAGAATCCAAACGCGCTCGTGCTGCCGCCGTTCGTCTGTTGCTGCAGCAATGACACCGACGACGACAGTTCATTCACGCTCGCGGTCTTGCGGATCACGTCATGCTGATCTTCATGAAGCGAGCCAAAGAGGCGCTCGACATCAGATGCTGCTCGTGCTGCTGTTGCCGTCGCCGGCGCTGCTGCTCTTGCTGCTCCTGCATTGAGAGCTGGCCCATGCTCGAGGTGATGAAGCTCAGGTCGTGCTGCGTTTGGCTTTGGCTGGTGTGGTGGTTGAACACGGGTTGCGACGCGCTGCGACTCATGTGGCTGCTGGTGCCTCCATCGCCCAGGTGCGGCGGGAAAGCCAAGCTTGCATGTCTCCGTAGCCTCCAGAGAAACCATCAAAGGCTCGCGGCGACGCGCTGCGGCTGTTGGGGGACTCGAGGGTCGAGAGCGCCACTGCAGACGCAGAAGCGCGCAGTTCCGCGTCCGAGTTCGAGTAGTCGCGGCTCATTGTCGGCGGTGCCGGCGGCGGCGGCGACATCGGTGGTGACACCGGTGAGGGGTGCCCCCGGCTGCCGTCCCGGCCTGGGGACCCAAAGCCTCCTTGACCGGAGGAAGCCACGGGAATTTGGCGCGCGTCGAGGCGCGGCGCGAAGCTCGCAAACATGCTCTGCATGGGGGGTCTGGCCACTGACTGGTCCACGTTGGGCGCTGGCGAGGGCGAGGGTGAGGACGAGGAGAACGAGTCGTATTCTGAGGCCATGCTGCGCTCCGCTCGAAAGTCGTTGTATGACGCCGGAAAGCCGAGCCCTGGCTGATTGAGGCTCGACAGGTTCATTGCCGATGCGCTCATGTGCCTCGGAAGATTCCCCTGGTGCCCCATCGCACGCGCGCCGATATGCTGCTGCTGCTGCTGCTGCTGCTGCTGCTGCTGCTGCTGCTGGATGCTGCTGATGCTGCTGCTGCTGAGGATGCTGAGGATGCTGCTGTTGGCCATACATGTAGGAATGCTGGTGTTGTCGCTGGTCTGGCATCGCGGTGTGGAGCGGAAGCTGCTGCTGCTGCTGCTGCTGCTGCTGCTGCGCAGACATGTACTGGTGGTGAGGGAGCTGCACCATGCCTTGCGGGTGGTGGTGGGGCGGCATGTGCATGGGGCGGCGGCGCGGGGCGTTGTTGTACGAACTGAGGTTCGCCGGGGCCGACGGAACGCGTGGGAAGAGCGTGGGGTCCATGTCGCTGTTTAAGTTGAGCGTGGCCACGCCGCGCGGTATCCGCGACAAGTACTCCTCGGTCTCGTCGTGTATAAAGCGGCAGCGAGATCCGTAGCGGCAGCTTCCCGTGGCTTGGAAGCTCTTGCACATGGAGGTCTTGTACAGAGGGTGTCGCACGAGCGTGCGCATGTCCTCATAGCCATGCGCGAAGCGGCAGCGGCCCGCATACCTGCACGAGCCGGTGGTCATCCACTTCTTGCAGAGCTCCGTCTTGTACAGATCCTCCTTGATCTGCACGTCGCCCTCAGCGGCGGCGTCCGCCATCGCGCGCAACTCGCGGAGGACCGACAGACTGCAAACGCGTGCGTGCCGGAGCGAATCTTAATTAATTAATTAAAATAATAATTAACATTGTAATTTAATTAATTAAAACAATGAATTAATTAAAACGATTCCCCACAGTTTGTGTTGCAGTGCGTGACGCGCCAGTCCACTCGCGTCGTTCCAACAACAAAGCTTGAAACGCTCGCTTTCAACAATCAGACACATGGCTGCGCGGCGCGTGCGACATCATGTGACTGGGTCCGCACCCTCGATCGACGGCTTGCGAAAACAAAGGCTCGAGTCGGCCTGGGGCGCCTCGGGCCAAGTCGGCGACACCGAGAGTGGGGCCAATGTCGTTGACAAACACCAAAACGCTCTCTTGGCAATCGCAGCAGCATGGCCGAGGAAAAGCTGGTGCTGGTCAGCGGCGCCACCGGATACATCGGCTCGCGCGTCGTGCGCGAACTGCTTGACCATGGCTACCGTGTGCGCGGCACGGTGCGCGACCTGAACAAGGCCAAGGGCCAGGAGCATCTGCGGGCCTGGATCGAGGCTGGTGAGCCGCTCGAGCTCGTGCAGGCCAATCTGCTGGACGAGGCCTCGTGGGTGCCCGCAGCCGCTGGCTGCGACCTCGTGGCGCAGTGGCGTCGCCGTTCTTTGTGGGCTGCTCAGACGCGGAGGCCGAGGAAAAGCTGTTCGAGCCTGCCAAGAACGGCACGCTCAATGTCCTCAAGGCCGCCAAGGAGGCCGGCACCGTGAAGCGCGTGGTTGTCACGTCGTCGGTTGCCGCCATCCAATCGGGCCACGAGAACCCGCCGATGCTCGAGTTCCCCGAGGAACAATGGACCAACATGGACAAGGCCGACAACTACAGCAAGAGCAAGACGATGGCGGAGCGTGCCGCCTGGGACTACGTGGAGAAACTTGAGAAGGAGGAGGGCAAGGCGCCGTTCGAGTTGGCGACCATCAACCCGTCCCTTGTGGTCGGCCCGCCGCTTTCGAGCGGTTATGCGACCTCGCACGCCGTCCCCAAGCGGTTCCTCAACCATGAGATGCCCGCCGTCCCGGCGCTGCACTTTGGCACCGTAGACGTGCGCGATGTAGCGCGCGCGCACCGCCTGGCTCTGGAAGTGCCGGCGGCTGCGGGCAACCGGTTCGTGTTGCAGGGCCAAAGCACGAGCATGATCGAGTGGGCGCGAATCCTGGCGCCCGAGTTTCGGCCGCTGGGCTACAAGGTGCCGACGCGCAAGCTTCCGTACTTTATCATGCTTCTGCTGTCGTGTTTCGACAAGGAGATCAAGGCCACGCTTCCTGAGGTCGGCAAGGGTCCCCGCGACATGAGCAACAAGAAGGCGCGCGACGTGCTCGGCCTCGAGTTCACGCCTGAGCCCACCTCGCTCAAGGACCACTGCCACGCGTGCCTCGAGCTTGGCGTGGAAGGTTTCCGGCAGACGCCAAAGTACAAGGCGTACCTTGCGAGCAAGAGCACTTGAAGCTACAGTAATAAGCTGATCGCGCGTGTCTACCCTGTGCCGTGGTTGCAATGGGAAAAGCCAGCCGTAGCTCGACGAGCGAGCCATGCCGTAGTTGTCACTCACCAAGCCACCCGTGGTACGAACGGTACCGCACAAGTACAAACAAACACTGACTGACACTGACATGTGAAGTGCCTTTCCTTTCCTTTCCAAGAGCCGAGAATGGGCTGCTTCCCATTCGTGAAAGAGAGAAGAAAGAAGCGCTCTGGTCGCCGCGACATCATGGCGGAGGAGAAGGAGCAGGTTAAGCTGGTGCTGGTCAGCGGCGCCACCGGATACATCGGTTCGCGCGTCGTGCGCGAACTGCTTGACAATGGCTACCGCGTGCGCGGCACGGTGCGCGACCTGAACAAGGCCAAGGGCCAGGAGCATCTGCGGGCCTGGATCGAGGCTGGTGAGCCGCTCGAGCTCGTGCAGGCCAATCTGCTGGACGAGGCCTCTTGGGTGCCCGCAGCCGCTGGCTGCGACCTCGTGGCGCACGTGGCGTCGCCGTTCTTTGTGGGCTGCTCAGACGCGGAGGCCGAGGAAAAGCTGTTCAAGCCTGCCAAGAACGGCACGCTCAATGTCCTCAAGGCCGCCAAGGAGGCCGGCACCGTGAAGCGCGTGGTTGTCACGTCGTCGGTTGCCGCCATCCAATCGGGCCACGAGAACCCGCCGATGCTCGAGTTCCCCGAGGAACAATGGACCAACATGGACAAGGCCGACAACTACAGCAAGAGCAAGACGATGGCGGAGCGTGCCGCCTGGGACTACGTGGAGAAGCTGGGGAGGAGGAGGGCAAGGCGCCGTTCGAGTTGGCGACCATCAACCCGTCCCTTGTGGTCGGCCCGCCGCTTTCGAACGGTTATGCGACCTCGCACGCCATCCCCAAGCGGTTCCTCAACCATGAGATGCCCGCCGTCCCGGCGCTGCACTTTGGCACCGTGGACGTGCGCGACGTAGCGCGCGCGCACCGACTGGCTCTGGAAGTGCCGGCGGCTGCGGGCAACCGGTTCGTGTTGCAGGGCCAAAGCACGAGCATGATCGAGTGGGCGCGTATCCTGGCGCCCGAGTTTCAGCCGCTTGGCTACAAGGTGCCGACGCGCAAGCTTCCGTACTTTATCATGTGGATGCTGTCGCTGTTCGACAAGGAGATCAAGGCCACGCTTCCTGAGGTCGGCAAGGGTCCCCGCGACATGAGCAACAAGAAGGCGCGCGACGTGCTCGGCCTCGAGTTCACGCCCGAGGCCACCTCGCTCAAGGATCACTGCCACGCGTGCCTCGAGCTTGGCGTGGAAGGTTTCCGGCAGACGCCAAAGTACAAGGCGTACCTTGCGAGCAAGAGCACTTAAACTATCCGCACAACCAATTGGGTCTTTGAACGATCAAATCGACTGCCAGCGAAGGTGCGCGACAAGCGCAGCCATGTCGCGCGCCGTGCGCACCTCGTGCTCCTTGCCGCTCTTCCCATCGTCCCCGAACAGCTCGCCAAGCCGCAGCAAGAGGCCTCGAGGCTCCATGCCCGGGCCCCACAGCGGCTGCGCCTTGAGTGCGCAAGCGGCGCCAAACACCAGGACGCCACCCCGCGCCGCAGGGTCAACGCCGCTTCGCGCAACCGGAGCGCACCGTCTGTTGATGAGCGTGCTAGAGACACGAGAACAACTTCATGGCCCTCCGCCGCCATCTCGTCGTCCAGCGTGGCCACGAGGCCAGGGAACGGCATGATCCTGCGGCCAGCAGCTCCGCGGGCGTGTAGAATGTCCAGGAGCAGCAGCCGCTGCGCGTGAAATGGTGTCAGCAGCGCGATCGCGCCGGCTGGATACCCAATGAGCACGAGGTAGTGGAAGGCGGCCACGACAAATTCAGCCTCGGCCAGATCCTGAAACTGTCCTGGTGCAGGCTCAAGCTGGGCGCGCGCGGCACCCCCCGTGTCCACAAGCTGGCACGCCCGGGCCAACCCGCGCGGTGCGGCGCTGCCCAACAGGCGCGCTGCTTCACGCCCAGCCGCGCACCGAAAGGCTTAGCGAACGGCGCCCACTCCGCGACGGGCCACGGCGATATGGCATCGCTTGCGGGAGCGGGGTCCTCGGGCACGCGCCCGAGCCGCGCGAGACGCTCGAAGAGGGATATGCCGTCGGAGCGCGGCGCGGCGACAGGTGCCAGCGCATCGCCACACGCCACCAGGCTCACGACAGACGACGACTCACAGAGGGCTAGTGCGGCAAGCGCCGCGCTATGGCCCGTCTGAGAGGCTTCCAGGAAGGCGATGCGCTCCACGTGCAGCCGCACACCCCTCGCGCCCGAGGAGCTCAAGCACCTCGGCTGGAGTCGCGATCAGCACTTGCGCGTGCCGCTCCAAGACGTAGCGCACCCGGGCGGCGCGGTCGAGTAGAATCTCAAAACATTCGAAGCGACAGCAGCTCCTCGAATAGCCCAGCCACGATCTGAATCTCGTGCTTGTTGCGCGTGTCCGCGGCGTCTCGCCCGCCAAAGAAGAAAGCGAGTGGGAAGGCCCCGTTGCTGGACGACATGTAGCGCTCCAGCTCTGGTCGAACGTACAGCTCGAAGAGTGACTGCGCCATCTCGCAAGTCTGGATGCGGCCACTACGAACCGCCAGCCCGGCCGCGATCTCGTTAGCTTGCTCAAGCAGCTCGAGGCGTCGCGCGAGGTTGCGCTGCACACTGGCGTCCAAGTCGGCCCGGCGAACACCGGACACGCGCAGCATCGTGTTGTCCTCCACGTGTTGTCGCGCCGCATCCAGAACACTCTCTGAGGCCGCGATCACAAGTGTTCGCTCCGGCGCGTTCTGCAAGACACGATCCAGCACCGCCTCGTGCGGCGGCGAATCGCGCGTCTCAAGGAGCACCACGCCGCTCGCCTCCGCGGCCGCCGAGGCCTGCCCAAGCAGCGTCTTTGCAAGCGCCGCAGGCAGCACCCGCATGCCAGGCGCCGCGCGGATCTGCCCGCAAAGCGCCAAAGCGGTTTGACGCGGACCGTCATTTGCTGCCGCGCGGCGCACAAGAATGTACTGCGCCGTGCCGGTGTCCCGCGGTCGCGCGCTGGTAGCCCACCGCAGCGCCACTCGGTCGCCGGCAAATTCGGTCACGTGCGGGGAAGACCGGGCCGAAGCGCGGACCAGACTCGTGGGCGGTAACGCGGCACAACACCGCCGGCGTTGGCGCGCCGCGCAGCGCGGCCCATTCGCTCAGCACCATTGCCGGACAGCCAGCGATGTCCACCCTGGCTGTCGAGGGAGACTCCAGGGTCGCCGGCAGCGCCATCCGCGACCACCCAGGAAAGCTAACGCGCTGCGCCTCTACTACTGCGCCGAGGTGCTGCGCCGCAGCCTCCAGCTCGCGGGCCAGAACAAGCTGACTCTGCACGCAAAGCAGCTCGCATTGGCTGGCGAAACGCGTGCTCAGAGTGGTATTGCAGGCGCGGGCGTAGCGCGGCACTTCGCCTCTCCAGCGTCGCGGCCCGCGATGCCAGGCCAGCGCGAGAAAGCGGCTCGACCGCGAACTCCCACTGGGCGGCAGGCTCGCATGCAGCCGCGAGCTGCGCCTCGATCCCAAGCGGCCTCTCGTGCTGCGTGTGCAGCAGCGAAAGCAATAGCTCCCGGTCCGGCGCTGGGTCGTCGCCGAGAAGCGGCGAGGGCTGGAGAAGGCCAAGTCTGTTGCAGAGGTCGCGCAGGGTCTGGTCTGGGAGCTTGTCCATCGCGCCGGCCGCAATGTCTCGCGCGGCCTGCGCGCATGGCGCCAGAACAAGCGGTCCCAGGCCCTTTTCAAAGTGGCGCAGTCCCACGCGCTCAAAGAGCCGCACACGAGCGGCCCAGTGGCGGTCCAGCTGCTCGTCACTGGCCACGTCGCCGCAGTCCAAGGCCGTCTGCACCGCCCGCAGAAGCCAGGGGTCCCCGGGCAGTCGCTTGCAGCGCGCCACAAGGCCTACGTCTCGGATAAAGAGTGCGGCGAAGCGCCGGGTGCCCGGGCTTTGCAGGACCAGAAGAACCAAGCGCAGGACTTGCCGCGCGACAGGCGCGTCAAGGCTGCCAGCCGCAAATAGCCCCCCCAGAATCTTGCCCCAAAAGGCCTCGAGCTCGGCCTTCGTGGCGCCGCCGCCGCCGCCGCCGCCTTTCTCTTGCAGTTGCAGCGCCTGCCACTGACGAGCAAGAGCCCGGCTGTCCTGAGGCGAGCCTAGTCGCGGCGCAGAGACGAGCTCCCAGAGCCGGCACCCGTCAACCGGAGAGCATGCTGGCGCATAGGCTTGAGGTCCAAGCGTTCGATCGCCAGGTGAACGAGCTCGGCGCACAGCTCAGCGTTGGCCTCCCGTCACATGCTCGAGGAGCTCTGAGAGCTTTTGCGGCTCTTCCTTGGCGAGGTGTTCGAGGCGCGCATCGCGTTCGGGTCGCGCAGAAGGGCCTCGGCCTCAAGCTCGCGACTCGCTGACCGGCCTTGCGACCGACTCGCCGCCGGACTGGACGAGTCCCGCGGCCGCTTGGCGCCCATCGATCGATCGATCGCTGTGGATTGTCATCTGACCCAACAACCTAACCCAAAGGATCGGAAGACAGACGAGACGAGAGAGGTAGGTCGCGCGACGGGGCGCTGGCTGCAGCTGGCTGAGGGCTGACCAAGCGACAGGGCGACGACAAGAGATTATACACATCATGCTCCGAACGGCTTCGCAGCAGCTCCGCGCGCACCCGCTGGTGCGCGCCAACTGCGCCGCTCGCGCCAGCAGCGTCATGTCGACCAAGGGCGGCCTGGACCTCGTCGCCGCGGACCAGTCGATCGCTATGCAGAAGATCTTTCACAAGACCAGTCTGGTCTCTCTGGCGCTCCCCGGTGGCCATCCTAGCGCACCCGTCGGCGCTCTCGATGCCCATCGACCTGGCGCTTTCGGTGGTCTTCCCGCTGCACGCGCACATCGGCGTCAACTGGATCCTTACGGACTACGTGAAGACGGCGACGCCCAACGGCCCGGTGCGTATGGCTCCCGCGACCACCGCGCTCTGCATCCTCGGCCTCATCAAGTGCAGCGTTGCCGACGAGGGCCTTGTGGGCACGTTGAAGGCCACCTGGCGCGGCAAGGAGAAGGAGGCCAAGTAGGCCCCCACACACCTCTACTCAATCAGCGCCAGCATCATCTTATCAAGTCAATCATCCCATCCATGTTGGGCAGGTCGGAGGAGAGCTTGAGCCGGCGCGCTACCCGAACACCGCCTGCACGCCGTACGTGATGTGCAAGGCCCCGTTCCGCCCGAAGGAGCGGAAAAGGCTGCCCAGGTCCTGGTCAGGCAGCGGCGTAAAGCACTTGTCCACAACCAGCACAACAGAGTCCAGGCCAATCTTTTCCTGAAGTAGCCTTTGCACATCCAGAACACGGACGTCCGACTTGAACTTTAGGCTGCGCTTCTTGAGCACTGGTGCATTGGCGGCATCGAACTGCACTGTGACTGGGAAGGCCTCCTCGTGTGACTCTGGCAGTCCGAGGACGCGGCGCCTTCACTCTGCAGCAGCGCCGACACTTGCGGGCTCTCTGCTGCCATCTCTCTCTCTCTCTTTCCTCTCAGCCAGCCTCTGTCTCGTTCTTTTCTTTTCTTTTTCCGATCCGGCCGCAAACAACCAACGGCCATTTGCATTCCGAGTCCATCGGAGGACAGAAAGACGATGGCGGAGGACCACGAGGTCGAGGAGGACTCCCTTGGAGGCGCCGCAGGGGAAGCCGGAAGAGAGGCGAGACATCACCACTGCAGGAGCAGCAGCAGGATCAGCAGCAGGAGCAGCAGCAGCAACCAGCTGCCGCCCGTGTTGAGGACAACGACAGTAAAGCGGAGCTCACGCCGGAAGCCGCCCAGGCAGAGCCCGCTCAGGCCATGGATCAAAGTGCACTGGACGACGCAGGCCCGGCCGAGGGACTGGCCGAGGATGCCGAGGCAGAACCCGTCGAAAAGGCCACCATTGTAGTGGCCGGACTTGGTGACGAGGCACCTCCTGATTCGCACGTTGATGAGAAAAAGGAGGAGGAGGAGGAGGAGGAGGACAAGGAAGCCATCGAGGCACCCGCACCCGCTGTCGACGAAAATGAGGCCGTCAATGCCGATTCACAACTTGTCCAAGAAGCGGGGCCAGAAGCCCCAGTCGACGCGACACCCTCTGCTGATGAAACGCAGGTGGAAACACCGCCGCCACCACGTGTTGAAGAGAATGGTGAGAAAGAAGAGGAGGCGCCGCTGGAAGCGGCACCAGCCGTCAGCAAGGAGACGCCTGCGGCAGCGACGCCTGCCGCTGACAAGGAGAAGCCCAAAGAAGTGGCGGCATCCATCGTTGACGAGCCGCTCATTGAATCGGCGCCGAGCGAAGGAGGGCCTCCAACGAGTGCGGCACTGGACGAAGCGGCGATCGCGGAATCGGCATCCGCCAAGGCGGTCCTGGCGCCAGGGCCACAAGCCACTGAGAAAGTGGACCTAGAGTCCGGGCGACGCCCGTCAATCGTCTCGACTACTGAGCTCGCCACAAGCCCAGGTGGGACCAAGACGATGGAGGTAGGGTTGCGGGAAGTGCGCAGGAAGAGCAGGCAAAGCAAACCGGCCGAGGCGGCGCCAGTGGTATCCATGAAGGAACGACTCCAAGCGGAGGAGCCTAGTGCTATTCCAGGGCCCGGCGCAACGGAGGAAGACGCCTTTGGTTGGCTAGCCGAGCCTGAGGGACAGCCCGAAGAGGCGCAAGCAGATGATGTCCTCGCAGTCCAGCTCGAACGAGACATGGAGCAGGCGATGGCGATGGAAGAGCTGGAGACGATTCAAATCCAGCCAAGCGCCCGAGAGAATATTGGCGACCACGACGAGCCGCACAGAGACGTGTTGAGCGGCCGGGCCCGGATGACGTCGAGGCTGTCGCGATCACGGGGCAAGGGGACTCGATGCTTCGATCGCTCTTGCAGCAGAAAGACGAGCAGATTGAGGCTCTCCAAAGCCAACTCATGCAAGCGCTGCGGGGTGACGCCGGGGTGGTGTCCGCCGTCAGCGCAGATGCGGGCGTGGACAAACGCGACTCTAAAATCGTGGCCCTGGCCAAGAAGTGCCGGAATCTCAACCTAGCGCTGGAGCGCGAGCGGGAAAGAAGCGGCAAGCTAACTCGCGAGTTAGATCGCGCCAAAGCGAGCCGCGCGCACAACAAGGCTAGCGCTGCTCTGGAGCGCGAGAAACCCGCGCGAGGAGGGGCGGCATCATCGGAGGAACCCGCAGCGGCGCGCGAAACGGCGCAAGCGTGGCAAGAAAAGGTGGCGGAGAGCCAGCAGCGTGCTGAGGAAATGCGGAGGAGGGCTGACAAAGCCATTGGGGAGGCCAAGCGACTCAAGAGGGCCCTTGCGCGGGAGATCGGCGAAGGGCCTGTGCTTGACAAGTTGCTGAAGGACATCAAACATTCCGCTGCGTCTGCTGGGGCGGCTCAGGGCGGCCACGAGGACGCTGGGCTCGGGTCTTGGCGCGGGAGGGCGCAAAAGATCGTTCTGCTGCAGTCCAAGCTAAAGCGTGCGCAAGCGATGCTTGAGCAGTACGGGCGAATGGACGACCGCGAGGGCAGAAGCCAGCCAAGCGTCGATCCGGCGATGGAGCAGGCAGACTCGGGCTTCGCTTCGCCTATGCCATCTATACGGAGCAGTGGCGGCGGCGGCGGCGCGGCGGGCGACGTAGGCGCGATGTGGACGCCAAGGCAGAGAGCGACATCCGATACATCGAGCAGGAGCGGAGGCACGCCATGGAAAAGCTTGCCGAGGAATACGAAGGCCTCGAGGCGCAGCTCGGGGACTCTAAGCGCGTGATGGGCGCCATGCGCGCGCGCGCCAACGTTTTGGAGAGCGAGAACAAGCGATACAAGGAACAGCTCAAGTTGCTGCTGAGCAAAACCAAGAACGACGACGCCTTGGTGGATGCACTTCGGCGGGAGCTCGAGCGCGTCAAGCGTGACGGGTCAGAGCACCGCGCGCGGGCGAAAATGCTCGAAACCGGGTCGACCAGCACGGCTGCATACGAGGAGCTGCAGCGACTTGCCCAGAACCAGAGCGCGCAAATCGAGCGGCAGGGCGAGCTACTGGTTCGCATGCGCGCAGAGCTGGAGCGCGTCAAGGCATCTGCCTCGCGCGAGCTCGTGGACAAAGCGAACGAGGACTTGGACGTCCAGACCCAGCTGGTGAACAGCAAGTTGCTGCGGGTGGAGAACGAGCGCCTCGGGGAGCTCGTGGAGCTGTTCAAGGAGAAACTTGAACGTGCCGTGAGGGACAAGGAGACAACGATGACAAAGTGCAAGACTTTGGAGCGGCACAAGATCGAGTTGGAGCGCAAGCTGGGCAACATTCGCAACGGCGGTCGCAAGCGGCAGCCATCGGCAGATCAGTTCAGCGAGCTCCGCGACCAGGTCGCGCTCCAAGCGGAGGAGAACCGGGCGCTGCGCAACTCGTCGCGGCAAGCGCTTGCGCAAAAGGACGAGGAAATCAAGATCTTGCGCGAGATGGGCGCCGAGATCAAGTCTGCGTACGAGCGCGCCATCCAAGAGATGAGGCGGCAGGTGGCCTCCACGGCCGTTGAGGCGCAGCGGCGGATCACGGACTCTGAGACACGCGTCGACGACGCGCTGCTGTCGCAGCTGACCCGCGATAACGAGTTCCTTCGCGGCGAGCTGTCCAACTTGCGACACCGCTCGACAGGCGTCATGTCGCCGGCACATAGCCGCAGCATGGGATCGCTCGAGTCGCCGCAACTGCGCAACCGGACGGTGCGGCGACAGCAGCACACAGCACCAGCACCAGCAGCCGATGATTATTTGAGATACGTTGTGATGGCGCTTCACTTGCTCCGGCACAGCCCACTTACTTGCTCATACGGCGGTAGAGCAGGAAGAGGACGATGAGCAGGGCGTACATCTTGTAGTTGGGCGTGCGGTAGCGCTTGGCCGTGATAGCCTTGCCGTTTCGCGGCGCCGCGGCAGGGTTGACCACGGGGGCGCGCGAGTCCGTCGTGGTGAGGATGTAGTCCTGCAGGTCCTCGGGCAGGCGCTCAAGGATGGTGCCGAGGTACTTGGAGTCCATGCCCACGCGGTAGCGGTACTTGGCCTTCTCCGAAACAAGCGCTTCCACCATCGCCTCGGGAACAAGGTTGCTGTTGGTGTTGCCAAAGTCGTTGAGCGCGATGCCCAGCAGCTTGCGGAACCACTGGTAGTAGCCCGTGCCGTACTCCTCGCGGGTCTTGTCCGGCAGTAGCGCTTAAAGCTGGTCCAGGCCTGTCTGGTAATTGCCATAGAGTGCCGTCTTGCTGAAGACCCCGGGCTCGATGATGTGGACCGTCACGCCCCACGGCAGCATGTCCTTGCGGAGCACGTCGCTGAACGCCTCCACCGCGTACTTTGACGCGCAGTATGCCGGCTGGGAAAACATGCCGATGCGGCCGGCGAGCGACGCCACGTTGACGATGCGGCCCTGCGACTGGCGCAGCAAGGGGAGCATCGACTTGCAAACGCGCACGGTGCCCAGGTAGTTGACGTCCATCATGCGCTGGAACGACTCGATCGGCGTGAACTCGACGGGGACCGGGCGTGACAAGGATGCCCGCGTTGTTCACCACGCCAAGAAGCTTGGCGCCGGGGCGGCTTGCCAGCTCCTCCGCGATGCGCTTAGCGCACGTGTCAACACTCTCCTGCTTGGTCACGTCCAGCTGCAGCGGGATCACGCGGTCCGAGCACTCCTTGCGCAGCGTGTCCATGGAGGACTCGAGGAAGCACCCCGGAAAGACACCGTAGCCCTTCTTGTCCAGCATCTTGCACACGAGGTTGCCAAACCCCGTGTCGCACCCGTCACGTACACAAACTCGGTCATTGTGATCTCGTGCTGGTCCGCCTGCTCGACCTCCTCTCGCTTCTGCTCTGTCGCCGCTTTGGATCTTTCTCTGGGACGAGGACAAGCTCTCTGTCGGACTGAACGGTCGAATCCTAACGATGCAGATCCGCACCTGAACGCAGACTCTGGTCAGGAGGCCAGCAACAGCAGCAGCGGCAGCAGCAGCAGCGGCAGCAGCAAGAGCAGCGAAGATGCAGCGCTACCGTGTCAAGATCCCCAACGGCGTCGTGCCGGGAGGGCAGTTCCTGGTCAACCTCGCCGGTCAGCAGATGCGCGTCACGTGTCCGCCGAACTGCGGTCCGGGCACGACCATCGAGATCCAGGGCCCGCCCATGCCTGGCTCGACCTCTTCTCCGTCTCAGCCACCACCGCCGCCCATGGTGGATCATGCCTCCGCGTCCAAGCCGCAGTGCGCCGCCTCGCGGCAAGCGGAGCAGCAACTTGCCTCGGGCACCGTGCACCCGAGCGCGGACCTCATTTTTACCGCGATGGACCGGGACGGGAGCAACTCCGTGGACGTTGACGGTAAGTATTGTCGCTTGCGGTGGCTGTGGCCAGGCCGGGAAAAGTATTTTGGCGCGCATTCTGACAGAGCCGCGCAGAGCTGCAGTTCGGCCTCAGTCATGGCGGCCGAATGAAGTTCTCACGCAAGACGTGCCAGCTTCTTGTCAACATGTACGACACGGACCGCGACCTTACGATCAACCGCTCCGAGTTCCAGGGCCTCTGGGGCTACCTGGACCAATGGCGGGCCTGCTTTGACTCGCACGACGCGGACAAGTCGGGCGCCATTTCGGCCGCAGAGCTCAAGAAGGCTGTGCAGCAGGTCGGCTATGTCTTCTCGGAGGCGTTTTACGCCAAGATTATGAAGCTGTACGCCAAGGACGGCAGCGGCGTCTCCTTCGATGCCTTTATTCAGCTGTTTTGCGAGCTGCACAGCCTCACGGAGGCCTTCAAGGAGAAGGACACCCAGCGGAACGGCCAGGCCACTTTCCAGTACGAGGAGTTCCTCAACGCGGCGTATGCGTTGCACACCTGATCGGGGCTTCAGTGCGCGATCAAGATATAGCCTAACAATCGAAGACCGAGGATCGCGGAAACGCGCGGCTCCACGTCCGCTTGGGTCCCTCCAGCAGTGCGGCCTCTTGAGCCTGCCACGTATTGGGGCCAAGCAAAGGAAGGCAGGTGAGGTCTGCGCGACCGCCTCTTCCACGCGAAAAAATCGCCGCGAACCCGGCCGCGCGCGCCGAGCGCGCCCTGCGGCCAGAGCCCTGCCGCGCTCGCTGCGAGCTGCTGTGATGATAATGGGGTCCATCTCGATCTGCCGAGGAGCCTGCTCCCGAAACGAGCAGCGCGAGCAGCAGCAAGCAGTGCGAGCGGCGATGGCGTCTTGGGGACAGCCGCCGCCCCAGGCGCTCTTGCGCCGCTTGTCACTTGCTGGTGCAAAGCTCCCCGCTATGAAAGCGCAGCGTGTGCTCGAGCAAGCGGCGGAGAGCCTCGTTAGCGATGACGCGCCAGAACCTGAAGGCACGGACAAGGAGCACTCCCAGGCAAGCAGGGAGCTCTTCGACACGGCGCGGGTCTTGCTCGTGGCACTCGAAGCACGCCCGACCCTTGCGCGACCAGAGAGGTGGGATTCCTTAGCACCGACAGATGGACCTCTCCATCGCCGACTCGCGGAGCTTGCACAGCCCGAGCTGAGGCCATCGCGGGGAACTGCCTCGCCTCGCAGTCCTCCCGCTGCACCTCGAGCGTCTGACTGGCTGCAAGTGGCGCCTCGATTACGCTGTATCCGACAGCCTCAGTGCCACGGCAGTCCAAGGGGCGCGCTATGTGGTCTCTCTTTCCCGGGCGACCAACACAGGAGCGCCTGCTGCAGACTATGTCTTTACCTGCTCTGTGGAGACCCTTGAGATGATTGTGGACAGCCTCGATGACGCCTTGCCTTGCGACCCGACGTTCATACGCCCCGTCCTGAACTATAGCTAGGCCAGCTAGTTGCCACCAGAGTAGGCTGTGACCTTTTGCTGTCTTACCCAATTGACACAGACCATCACGTGCCCGCCTAAGCGCCTTGGTCTGCCATCGCGAGGAGGAAGCGCGCCGTGAGGCCCACGAATCGGCGCAGCTGGTCCTGCGAGAAGACGCGCGGCGAGCCCATGGCCGCCAGGTCGAGCTTGCCGTTGGTGCACGTCACGTTAAAGTAGACCTGGTTGTAAACGTGCACGTTGAGCAGCGGCTTGGCGCCCAGCACCTCGAGGCCACGCGGGTAGGCACGCGGGAAGGGCGTGCGGCCCCAGTTGCTGACGATGATGCTGTTAGCGCCCATGCCGCACGTTGGGGCCGGCACGACCAGGTAGAGCGGCAAGAGGCACAGCGTCAGCGGCAGCACGTTGTCGGGGGCCAGCTCGGCGTACGTCTTGGCGTGCAGGGCCGCAGCGGCCTCCCAAAGTCGCCCTGGCGTGCGCGTGCTGGCGCTGTGCTCGTGAAGCAGCGCGAGGCTCGCGATGTGGCAGCCCACGTCACTGCTGGCCAGTTTCGCGTGGCGCGGCCGAAGGTTGACGGACGTTGAACGCCACCGTGTGCGGCGCGGCCTCCGCGCTCGCCTCGTTTGCCATCTCGCTGACGGCTTGGCCCGCAGCAGCAGTCACCACGGCATTCAGACCAATCCCGGCAGCCTTGGCGCGCCGGGCCAACGCACTCATAGCCGCTTCGTCCAGCTGCGCGCGCTCGGCCCAGCTGGGCTTGCCCGGGTGCGTCGTGGTGGCACCTTGCCGGTGCGCGAGGCCTTGTGCTGGTACGATACCTAGGCCAACGCTGAAGATCTTGGTAATGTAGCGCGCGATTGCCGCGACGCGGCTTCGGAGCGGCTGGACGTGCTCAAGGGCAAAGGTGGTCGCGGGTGGCACCGCCTCGCGGGCGACCATTCGCGATCCGGATCGTCCAAGCTGGCCAAGAGCTCGTGCATCAGGTGGAGGATAGACACACCGTCACAGGCCAAGTGATGGCCTGCCAGCACAACTTCAAACTCGTCTTCGCCCTCCCGACTCACGAGCACAGCGGCGAAAAAGCCCTCGCCGCGCGCACAGGGCTTGCATTCTAGCTCGCCCCACACCGCCTCCCAGGTCCCGGCGTCCTCGCGGTCCACGTGCGACACGCGCAGCGCACCGCTGCTGCCCGTGGCTGGGCACTCGAGAGTCGACCAGTCGAGCAGCACAGCGCGCACCATCGGGTGCCGGGCCTCCATCCGCCGCGCGGCCTCGCACAGCGCATCGAGCTGTGCCGCCCTCTGAGCGACGCGGCTATGCCCACGCGGTTGGCTCCGCGAAAGGACCATGCCCAGCGGCCATAAGCGCGCTCCATTTGGCACAAGCGCCGCCGCAGCACGGGCTTTCCATGCGCGCCCACGGCGCGCTCCCAGGCCACGCGCCACCCGCAATGGAACAAGTAGAACCACGCCGCGTACGCCGCGGCGCCCACCGCCGCGGCGCCGAGCACCGCCAGCGCTATCATGTTGCGTAACAGGCTCCTTGGCCTGCCGTCGCCGCCGAGATGACGGCGCCGAGACGTCGGGCGTGGCCACCAAAGGCGGCGCTGGCGACGAACGACAGACAACGTCAGCGTGGAGACGAGCTCGCTGTCGTACAGGCACGGCACTGCCACGTAGACGACGAGCGCGGCGATGAATGAACGAAAACGGAAGATTAGAACGAAAGAGATAAAAGGCGGCTCGACCTCTGCTCCGGATCGGCCATCCGTGGACCCCGCCACACCTACGCGGATTCGGCGTACGCGGGGTTGGGCGTCGAGAGCTCGGCCTCCAGCTTGCGGCTCTGCGCGTCGGGGAGGGCCCTCTGGCGCATCTTGCGACGGACCGCGAACGCGACGGCGGCGACCACGAGGCAAGCGGCCGCCACGCCGCCGGCAATGGCGCCAACGCTGGTGCCGGGCTCGAGGAGGGATTCGAGTTGTCATCCTTGGTGAACACCTCGTAGTTGGGAATGGCGCTGGAGGGCAGCAGCTTGGCGCGCGTCGCAGCCATCAGCTTTTCTGTCGAATTGCGTGACGGGAGCGCCCAGTCGATGGCGTCCGCCGTAGAGTCCGTGCGCAGGATCAGCTTGGGCATCGTGAAAAATCCGTCGAGCACTCCGTCGGCCTGCGCCTCGGCAACACCTCCGCGGCCTTGGTTCCCGGAGGTGGGGTCCACTGCGCGGGGGGCCACCGGGGCCGGGTTGCCGTGCAGGTCGTACACGCCCTTGAGGACCATGTCGACCACCGCTTGGCTCCACGCAGCGTCGCTGATAGGGTCCGGGAGGGTGATGGTCACGGTCAGGTGGCTGCCATCCACCGAGCAGTAGACGTCTGCATCGGCTTGGAGGTCGTCGGGCCCAGCGGTGTTGTTGGTGCTCTTGATGGTCACCACAGCGGACAGCTCGGGGCGCAAACAGTCGACGGGCTCGTCAAAGCGCAGCTTGGCCACCGGAAAGCGCCGCGCAGGCAGTCGTAGGTACGGGATGGGGGTGAACAGGAGCAGTTGGGGCCCACGTCGTCGAAGAGCCCGAGGCGAAGTGCCGAACGCGACGTGCCGCGGACGACGTCGCCACGCTTGCAGTCCAAGCGGAGCTGCAGCATGTACGGTTTGCCGCCCTTGAAGTAGTCTCTCACGTCATCAGCCTCGAGATCCGCTGAGTCACCCACGGCGAGGCCGTTCAACTCGTCCGCGTACACGGGCAGCCAGTCGGCAGACACCACATCGGCCCTCTTCATATAGAGCGTGACGTGCTGGTGATGTCCTCCTTGATCGGTGTGCGCGTGAGCGGGGCGATGCGGAGGAAACTCTCACTCGCGGCCGAGGAAATGGTCCAAGTGCTCTCCGCCGCTTCAAGATCGCCGCCCCAGACGACCTGGGGGCACTCGCTGCCCCACGAGAGCGCGACGGGGAGTTTCCAGACTCGCGAAGGCTCGCAGTCAGGGTACACCGAGAGGACCACGTCCGCAGAGGCCACGTCCGGGTCGAGGCGCTCGTAGTAGACGAACACGTCCGTAGTGGTGCCCCCTTGGACCGGCGGCAGCGCGAAGGGCTGGTTGAGCGTAGCCGAGCCGATCTTGAAGGCGAGCGGGAAGGAGCGCTTTGCGCGTCCAACTCGATCATGAGGTCGACCGAGTCCTCGGGCAGCATGCTGAGCGTCGATGCGCATCACGAAACGGCCACCCGCGTCCTTCTGGTCGGCCTCGGGCGCCTCGACGAGCTGCAAGGTAACGTTGTGACGCGCGTCCGTGCCAGGAATGTGCGGGCAGCTGGTGCGGCCGCCGCAGACGTCAAACACGAAAGTACCAGAGTGCGGCGAGCGGTGGACGGTGAGGCACAGGTTGTCGCCCTGGCGGCCCTCCTTGAGCAGTGTGCAGCTCCAGTCCGCGAGTGGTGTCGTTCACAGTGCTCTTGAGGTCCTCGGTGTATGTGCCGAACGCATCGTTTGACCGTAAGTACGCGCCGCCCATAAGTTTCGACTCAAAGCCGACCGGCGATTCCCATTTCCAACCCTTAACAAGCTCGAACTCCCTTTTCAAGCGATCCATGGACTCCACCGTCGAAGAATCGTAGTCGACCAGACGCGATGTCGTGTTGCTGCTCGAGAAGTCGATGTCCATGCGGCCGGCCCCGAAAAACAGCTGGTTGTTCTGCGCGCGAGCGTTGGCGCCGTCCAGAGATTCGGCAAAGCCTCGCCCATTGCTGCTGGCAGGCGCGCCAGGCTGCGGCCGCACGGTAGGGGGTGTCTCACCGCCGTACAGGGACGCATGCCTCGAGTCAAAGCCAGTGCCGTCAAGCCTGTCATCAGACTCCACGATCTGCGAAAAGTCGAGCACATCGAAGCTGTTGTCCGCCAGCGCAGCGGCCTTGTCGTCGTCCCACGCCCGGAGCAGCGAGTCCCAGCTGGACAGCGCCGCGGCCGCCCGTCGTACAGATCGCTGTTCGTGTCAGTACGGTGGCCATCGTCTCCTTAGCAATTTCACGCTGGCGGACGATGCGCCGCGGCTCTGGTACAACAGCGCCTCGCTCTTCTCGCCCCACATGATCGATTTGGAGGTTGCCGCCGCGCAGTTCGTAACGTTGAGCGAGACGCGCGTGCCAACAGACAGCTTGGCCACAGACCCAAAAGTGAGCACCATGTCGGCCTCGTCGCCGGCGAGACCACTCGGGGTCGCAAAGGTGAGCGCCCCGGAAGAAAAGGTCGTGTTGCTCGGTCAAAGAAGGAAGTGGAGTTCACATCCACACTCCAAAGCCCCCACCAATGCTCATCTCCCCTTCGTGCACGTTGGACCCCGAGACGACCTTGATCCCGAAGTTGAGTGACTCATCGGTGACACCGGACGTCGTCAACATTGCACGAGACGCTGGACTCGTCGAAGGTACTTGGCCTCGCTGAAGCTGCCAAACACGCCGGGCATGCTGACGGGCGGCGCGTAGAGGTAAAGCAGCGGCTTTACCCTGTTGTACTGGGCCACGATTGAGTCCCCTTGCAGAACTCGCTCGCCCAGACCAGGATGCGCATGGCGGGTATCACCACCGCTTCGGGCCACTCGCGCTCGTTGCGCAGCTCGAGCTTGACGAGGCGCACAAAGTCGTCCATTTCCTCCCCGCTTGGCGCCGGGAGCCCACGGTGGCTGACACGGCGACAGACGTGCCGTTGAGGTCGAAGAAGGGCACCACAGCGGACGAGTTGGTCGTCGTCTCGGTCATCAGCGAGCGCACCTCCAACGTTGTGCCGATGGGGAGCAGTTCACATTTCTCCCCGCCGTACGTCTGTGTGGCCTCGAAGCGAATCGTCGCCATGAGGCCGCTCTCCAGCCCCAGTCGAAGCCAGGGTCGAAGCCGCACGAGGAAGGCAGCGCGCCGTCGGATACGCTGCACGGGCGTGACCAGAGCACGTCAGCGCGCACGTCCGGCTCGGGCTGATACACGAAATCGCACCGCGCCATCGCCGTCCTCCAGGTCCAGCATCCTCGAGCTGCTTGGGAACTGCCGTTTGAAGCTAGCGTCCAGCTTGCCCCCATCGTCAGGCGTGAAGCCCAGGTTGTCAATGGTGTACACGGCGGGCGGAACCTGCACAGACTTGATTGTTTCGCCCTTGAGCAGCCCAACGTTGACCTCCACATTTGAGCAGCTTGGGACCCTGAGGGTGATCGTCGTGCCGTTGATCGGTATGTCACACTGGGTGGCGACTGCGGTAAAGTTGAGCTCGCGCTTGGTGACATCGGAGACCTCGAGGTTGACGTAGCTGCTCAATTGTTTTGCCGTCGTCCAGGAGCACTTTCGCATCGTCGTGGCCCCCGCGAACACATGGTCGAGGTGACCTCCAGCTTGACCGTGGTGCCCAACGGGACGCTCAGCGCGAAAGAGCCATCATCACTCGTCTCCACCTCCTGGATAACCTCGCCCGTGTCCGGGTTGATGGCGGCGACCTTGGCGTTCGGGAGTACACAGAGGCGGTCTTATGCGAATTTTGACCGTGCCCTTGAGCTGCTTGCCAGAGACATCCACGAGCCGAAACACGTTGACCTCATTGTTGGTAGTGGGGGAGGACAGGAAGTTGATCTCCTTGGACGTGAGCGCAACGAGCTGGTCCACGCCGCTGCACTGCATCGCGGGACACAGCCGGATATCTTCTTTTCCGCCAGTGCCGCCGCGCGTCGCCGAGATGACGGAGACCTGGACCGACCGGGTGTCCGCGACGAGGCTCTTGACAAAGACGTCGATGTCCTCAATCTTGCCGTTCTCCGGCGTCGTCTTCGCAAGCATTGGACTCTGGCCCGACCTGGAGCGTGACACGCACTCCGCCGATCTTTGTGCCCGTGAGATCCGTCACGATGACGTCCACCCTCGCCAGGAACTCGACGCGGAAATCGCTGCACCACTGCGGCTCCTTCTTCCTCTCAGTCTCGTCGACTTCCGCGCCGCCCCAGACGAGAGGGGAAACTTGGCCTGGTTGTTCCACTTGCCGACCAGACAGACCTCGTAGATTGTGCCAACGGCGGGTTTGTCGACAAGCTCGAGGGCCCTGATCGGCGCGGTCAGTGCAGTTTCGTCGCAATCTGGGTCGACACGGGCGGCGAGCCCAAAGTCTTGGTCGCTGCCGTCGATCTCCACCATGAGCCCTCAATCTCGAACGCGATCGGCCGGTAGCGAAACTTGATGCCAACGGTGGCGCGGTCGTCCGTGTCGGAGTCCAAAAATACCTGCTCGATGGCAACGTTCTCGGGCTTGTACAGCGTCCAGTCAAATTCGGCCGGCGACACGCCCTTGACAAAGCTCGTGATCGTCGCTCGTCGCCAAGTCCGAGTTCTTGCACACCTTGTGCTGGCAGATAGCCCCAGCGCGGGTGGCCGGGCAGTCATCGCAAAGCCCAGCCACGCCGCCAGGACCCGAGCAGGTGCCTTTGTTGCAGGTCCCAGAGTGCCCGGTTCCGGTCAGGCAGTGCACGTCGTCCGCAGTCCGGGCCCATCTTGGGCACCTCACCAACGACATCCGGGCACGTGTCCACACAGTCGCTCGAGTTGGTCGAGTCGGGCGGCGCAAATAGGCCAATGCTGCAGGGCGTGCACGCCCTCGCTCCCTCGCCGGCCCACGTGTTCTTGGGACACACCTCGGCTTGGAGGTACCGCCGGATCGTCGCAGAAGTGGCCCGCGGGCACTGAGCAGGTGGTTTTTGTCCTTCTGCGTGCCGATCTGGCAGGGCTGGCACCAGCTGGCACCTTCTCCGCTTATGGATCCCGCGGGGCAGTCGGGACACAATGTTGCGCCAGTACCGGAGGAATTCGTACTGGTACCCGGTTTGCACAGCTCGCAGGTGGAGCTGCCCTCGTTGCCTTGGGAGCTGCCCGCAGGACACGGCGTGCATTTCGTCGACCTCCATTCGGATGTGTAGGATCCCTTGCCGCACGGTTTACACTCATCTTGCCCGGCTGTGTCGGTAGCGGCCCGGGCGGCACGCCTTGCACCAATAAAGTCCGTATGCGTCGCCGTACGTGCCAGGATCGCATGGCTTGCAGTCCCCCTCGGCCTTGCCCACCGCGTTGAGGGAGGTCCCGCGCGGGCACGGCCCACACTCGAAGCTGCGCTCGACGGACGCCACCGCGTGTAGTGGCCCTTGCTGCACCAGGTCGGGATCTCATTGCCCTCCACGATCTTCCAATGTTGTTGGTGATGTTCGTCCTTGCACTTCCACACCTCGGCGTTCTTGTCATTGGTAGCGTCGAGGCAGAAGCTCTCGTCCTCGCACAGCTCGAACATGAAAAACTCGGTCCCGTCGACCCGCGACCTTGTCCCACAGGGAATCATCTTGTTTATTAGGCCGGCTTCGATCTGCGAGCCGTCCTGCACGTTACCATTAACTAGTGAGACACCAATCGAACGGTCGATCTTGTCGTACATGGTGAAGTAGTCCCAGTACTCCAATCATATGTGATTGTGGAACCTCCGGGACCAGTAAGTAGTGCACTCCACATGCGAAACTCTGACGTGTCGAAATCGACGGCCAGGCACAGGTCTGGGTACTTGCGGTTGTTCAGCAACACATAATCATCGTTCGCCGCCACGGGTGCGCCCAGGATGAACAGGATGAACAGGATCATCTGCCACCCTGCAGCCCTGCTTCCGCGATGGCAAGGGCTTGTGCTGCGATTGGCTGGCCCTCCTCCGGCACCACGACCTCCACGCCCTTGCTGCGCGCCATCCTCTCCCGAGGGCTTCTCAGCTCCACGTTCGGGTTCTGGTTGGGCGCGAGGATGGGTGTGCCAAAGTACGGTACTGCGCAACTGCGTTGCTGCACGGTTCGCAGTGCAACCGCGCTCCCTCCGGTTTCACATTCCCGGCTGTGCAGCGCGTGCGGTTCGTGTGCGCCACCAGTGTGCACCAGCATCGTTGTCGAGTCGCCATTGTTCATCAAGCCGGAAGGCTCCTGCACATCTCGGTCCAAATTCCAGTGCTGCACATCTCCAGTCCAGCCAACCGGCTTCACATTTCACTCTCACTTCGGTTTTTTTCATTGTGGATGTGGACGCGTGCGCGTGCCTGGACACTGACTGACTGAAGATCCACCAATGAGAGAAAAATCGTCGCGATTTGGCCAGGAAAATCAAGGGTCCAAAGGGGCACAAACGAGCCAACCGGACGGTCTGCGGTGCTCTTCACAGGTGTGAGCCTTCTTCGCGCGCCAAGAGCTGAGGCCATTCCGCTGGTTTCTGTGAGCCGTGTGAAGATTGAGATCTGGGGCGGCTCTCAAGGCAAAATTCGGAGTCGCGGAGCGTCGTTGGTCGTTGTGCTTGGCGGAGGCGCTGTCGTCAATCACAAACAACGCGCCGATCTGCGTCATCTTGCTGCGCTTGCGATGCCTCGCCAAGGCGACGCAAGTGCAGCGAGGCGCTGGTTTTGGCCAGCCGGCGAGCCGGCCGGTCCCAGCGGACCCTGGATCCGCCAATGGAGACAGGCCAGTCATTCAGGAGCAACCTGGCTGCAATTTCTTGGGGAGAGATGACTCGAATTGTTCAACGCAACTTTCTTCCGATTCTGGGCTTCTGTGTCGGTGCGAGGCAGACCAGGGTCGCCGTCCGAATTCGACTCCTGTCGTGTGATTTGTCGTGTGACTTGGCGGTGGCAGCAAGCGGCAAGAGTGTGCCGCTTCCACCCCCAACGAGCTCTCCGCACTGCAACATGCACAGCCAGCTTGTTCTTGGCGACTTTGCGCTCAAACACCAGCTCGGTCTTGGCGACTTGACGCTCAAACTGCCCCATCCTTTTGCTGTTAATTAACCAGGGCCTGCACTGGCAAGTAGCGACACTTTGACAACTCGTGCCCTCCACTTGTTTACTGGCAGTGCTGCCACTACGGTACAGCACGGTATGGTACGGTATGGTACCAGGTATGGTACCACGTACGTAAGTACGAGTTCCGGGACCATACTGGTAGCCTTGACTAAACTTAAGATCCGACCATTCCCTGCGCGTTTATTCTCATCCCTTGCTGCTTACTGCATTTAAAAAAACAGAAACGTTGCTACCAGTAAAACATTTTTTATTTAAGATAATTTGTACTGTTAAAAAATAAAATATGTACTGTTAAAATAGAATAAAAACACAGATTTATGCTATTATAAGATACAATGATCAAGATTTGATAGAAGATGATTTCCTGAAATAATGATGTGAGTTTTTCAAGCCTCTCACAACAAAGTGGACGTTAAGACTCGACCGATGATTTCTATCCGTTAAAGCCTTCGCGCCGATTCGCCAGCACGGCCGACGCAGCGCAGCCTGGCTCGTTCTACTCATTGCCTTTGGTGCTGACACGGCCAGCGGCCGGGAGCGAGAGAGTGCCGAGGGAAGGAGGAGGAGGAGGAGGAGGAGGCGCGATGCAAAACTCGCGACGATGCACAGCACTAGGTAAGTGCGGACAGGGGCGCTGGAAAGGGCGGGTCGGACCGGTCCGGCCTTGTGCGGAAGCGCGCGCTGACGATGGAGCCTAGCGACCGGCTCGAGGACCGATACCCATACTACCCGAACGACCCGGTGAACAAGGCCAACTTTTCCAAGCAGATTCGTCCAGACGAGGTTTGCCGCCTTTGGGCACGGGTGCGTCCCCAAGCTCGTCAAACTGCTGCTGCACGAGCCCTTGCCGGAGGCCAAGAGGGTCCACGCCCTCGAGCTGCTACGCGACGAGTGCAAGTCGGTCGAGCGCGCGGAGGCCGTTGCCCACGGCGCTTGAAGCCTGCACGGCGCTCTTGACGAGTCTTGCGACAGAGGTGAAGAGTCTCGCTGCCGCAGTCATCAGCGCGTTGCTGGTTCTGCGCTCTGCGCGCGTTCGGGTGCTTGGTTTTCCGTGCGTCGAGTCACTTGCGGTGCTCCTTTTGGACGCGGCCGCTGAGGTGCGAGGCGCAGGCGCCAAAGCCCTCCTGGTGTACGTCTCTCCAACCAAGACGGCGCAGAAGTGGTGGCCGAGAACGCCGAGCTGACCTCGCGCATTGTAGATGCCCTGCCCGACCTGGACGAGTCTCGGGAGGTGAACCACTCGCTTCTCGAGTCGCTGGCTTTGGTGGCACGCACGAAAGTTTGGTGTGGCCACCTGCCTCGAGGCACATTGCGCGGCCAAGCTGGCCGAGCTGGCGGGGCGAAAAGACGAGCGCGTGCTTGTTGCGCACATCGCCAACAAGCTGGCGGCGTTTCGATGCGGAAAGCAGCAGTTGATCCACATTGGCCTGCCTGTGCTTGGCACCATGCTCCGCGACACGAGCGCAGATGTGCGTCGCGAGGCAAGCGGGGCGCATGGCCATTTGCGTCGAGCGCCAGGGCAAGCTAGAGGTCGGCGAGGGCCCTTTGGTGGAGGCCCTGTGCCGCTGCCTGGAAGATCCGAGCATGGCCGTTCGCGACAACATCTGCGAGGCGATCCGGTCGGCCTCGGAGATTCCCGCGTGCGCAAAGCCTTTGTGCACCATCTCGTGCTCTCCGTGGACAACCTCGAGCGCGTTTTTGGCGCCCAGTGCGCGGCCACGCTCTTCGAGATCCTGGCGGAGCAGCGGGAGTTATCGATGTATCGGCCAGCTGCCGAGAAGGAGCTTGTGGCCGCTCTGACCACACTGACGCGCCTTGCTAGTACGCCCCAAGGCAGCGAGGAGGTCTTTGGCTGCCTTTACTCGGTTGAGCGGCCGGCCGCGCTGCTTCGGCACGGCAACCCGGTTGTGGAGCGGCTCGCGGGCGACCTCATCGGTGCGCTCTGTGCGCACAATGGGCCCTCGGCGCAGCGCCCGGCTCGACCGCGCCACCTTGCGGCCCGAGACCCGAGGCCGAGGCCGAGACTAACTAAGATGTAGCTGTTTGGCGCGCACCTACCGGTAGGTTGCAGCACCGCCGTGCAAAACAAACACCACAACAAAGACACACGATTTACGAACGAGCTATCAGGCCTTCCTTGAGCGAAGCCTTCTCAACCTCGGCAGTGCGCCTCATCGCCTCCAGGAAGGCAGCTGGGCTGGCCGCGGCGCCGGACCGCGCATGCCTGGCGTGCGCCTGAAACGGCAGCTTTCGCAAAGCGCGCCCACTCATGCCTTCGGCGGCTTGCGCGCAGGCGCGCAAGCCCTGAGCAAGCGCGGCGTCGACCTCCACCTCCGTTCCGCCGCCAATGACGCCCGCGCGACACAGCTCGAGCAGGCAGCCGCGCACAATCCGCTCGCGGACGTCCCTCGCCCGGCAGCCCGATATACTGACGGATGTCTGCACGATCCACAAACGCGAGGTCGATGGCCTCGGTAATGTTGCTGGTGGTGAGCACCATGACGTTCTTGCGTGACTTGAGCCGGTCGATCTGCGTTAGCAGCGCGTTCACGACCCGGATGGAGTCGGACGGCTCACTGCCCGAGACCGCGGCGCTGCGGGCCGCCGCGAGGCTCTCAACCTCGTCGATTAGGATGCACACGAGAGTGTCCTCCTCGGCCAGCTCATGCACGTACGAGAACAGCTTGGAGACCAGCTTGCCGCTCTCCGAGAACCACTTTGAGAAGAGCGAGTGCGAGTTGATCTCCAACAACTGCGCGTGGCGAAAGGTCCCCTTGAGGCGGATGCTAAGCTTGTGCGCCAGCGCCTGGCACAGCGAGGTTTTGCCCGTGCCGGGAGGGCCGTGCAGGAGCACGACGTGATTCCAGGACACCACGTTGGGGTCCACCTTGTGGGCCGAGAACAGCAGCGAGGTGGACGCAAAGTCGAGGAGGTGGTCTTTGACGCCCACGTCAAAGACCAGGCTCTCCCACAGCCCGTCAAACTGCTTTGCCGGAAGTTCCCAGTGCGTAAACACCGTCGAGGTTGGGTCGTCCTCCGTTGTTTCGTCGTACGGGCCCTCCTCGTTCAGCCGCACCACGTGCACCTCGCAGTCCGCCTCCCAGTTGGCCACGACCTTTGCGGCTTCCACGCGCACCTGGCTCAGAGTGTCCTCCAGCGCCGACCCTTCCAGAGCGAGCAGCCCCGGCCGCAGTTCTCTGCAGCGCCAGGAGGTCCAGCACGGCTTCGCGCACCGCCGCATCTTCCACGTCGACGCCCGCGCGCACAGTCGCCTCCACGTGGACGGTGATCGTCGTCTGCTCCACCTCCATCGCCTCGTCCTCCTCCTCCTCCTCACCGCTTTCTTTCAAACCAAAACTTCCTCCGCGGAACCCATGTGGAACCAAAGGTGATTTTACAGTACCAGTACTGGTACCTGGAGTACCGTAGTTTTCTTCGTTCGTTCCGCGTCACCTCCTCCTTCCTCCTTCTTGTGGAAAAGAAGAGAGGAAAGAAAAGGAAAGAGAAAGGAGACAGCCAACATGGAGCTCCACATCCTAAACACCAGACACAGACCTCACTCTTTTGCAATAATCGGAGAAAGAGGGCGTTGGGACACTGTGTCTGGTTTTCGAATGCCTCCGGGGCCCGTTGGTGGCCAAGATCGATCGATCGATCGATCGACAATCGGACATCGAGAGAGAGAGGAGAGGGAGAGGGAGAGGGAGAGCAGCTCGCCGCCGCCCCCACCGGACGACCGACGGCTAGACGCCGGAGACGAGACGGCTACGACGTCGTCCCCGCTCTCGACGTTGCCCGCGGCGGTCGCTCTCCGGCGGTCGCTCTGTGCGCGCCCCCATGGTGCAGTTCAATCAGAGCGTAAAGGTCCTCGGGTACTACCTCAGCGACGAGGAGCGCGCGCTTAAGCGGCAATGGAGCCAGGAGAACCACGAGCGCATGGTCGAGGTTAAGCGCCAGATCCGGCGCAACAAACTTCTCCTGCACAGCAGCAGACTAGCGCAGCTGCAGGCGCCGGCCAGCCCTTACTCTCCACCCCAAAAGACCTTCGAGATGGAGCCGCCCGCCGTCTTCAGCGCGGCCATCCCTGTGCAGCCGCCCATGCGCCCGCGCACGCTCGCCGAGGATGCCGTCCAGCTGCGCTTGGAGTGCGAGAAGGTGACCTCCACGTTTTGCGCTATCTGTCCGCCGCGATCACTAAGGCGCAGCTCACACGCTGGTGGAAAAGGACGACACCACGGCGCTCGTGTGTCTGCGGCACCTCGTCATCCCCGAGTTTCCATCGAGTAGGCGAGCTCGCTGCAGCCGTCGCACGCTGTGGAAGGGTGACGAGGGTGCGCGAGAGCGTTGATTGAGGCTTGATTGAATAGTGGAGAGGGAGACCACGCAGAGGGCCGGCATGAGAACCATATAATATAAAACGATCGTACTACCTTTATAGCCTCCTCAGGATCGGCAGGGCGCCTCGGCTCCGAGGATGCCTCTCTTAGCAGACGAGTCCCTGCTGAACGAATTGGGCTCTCAGGAGATAGTTCGTTCGGTACCGTACCAGGTACCAGGTACCGTACGTACCAGCACTCCAGCAAGGAGTTGGGCTCGATCGGTGTTGCCAAGCACCGTGGCAGAGAAGGATGTCGGCCCTCGTCCAATGTGACGATGTTCCACCATGAGCTAGCTATGTTCACATGTCACAGTCAGTCAGAGCTGGTGGTGATGAATGACGGATGACGACAGGCTCCTTGACGATCACGTGATTTTGACGAGATTGCCACGTCAACACGTCCGTCCACGTGGGAGGTGGAGCCAACGAGCAAGACAAGAGAGATGCGCGGGGCGCGAGCGCGCGGCGCCCCCGGCCTCGCGCGGCTCAGGGTGGCAACCAGGAGCCAGCCTCAAGTGCGCCTTTGCCACGATGCTTGTCCTCTTCTTCCTCAACACCATGATCCTGACCTGGCACGCCGGCAACAACGAGTTTTACTACAGCGTCAAGGGCCGGCTGGAGGAGCTCCGGCAGCATGCGCCGTGGGTCACGCCCGTCAGAGAAGTGGTGACGGCATCCCCGGGCAAGGCCGCGCCCGCTCTAGCCAGACACCACTTTCTGCGCGAACCGAGCAAGCGCCGCGTGGAGGAGCCACCTGGTGCAAAGGAGGATGTGCTCAAGCACAGCTTTGAGTGGAAGGAGATGACGGGCAGCTCAAGCTTTGTCAAATTGACCCGCGAAGGCTCAAAGTGGGCAGAGTTGCACGACGGCAAGCCCGCCTTCTACTTTACCGAGCGCAAGGTGTGCGCAAGCGCAACGAGCGCATGGTAGAGCTCAAGGACGAGAGCCGCGGAATCACAGTCATGCTGCTCGAGCGGCAGAGCCTGTTCAAGAGCAAGGGCGGGTCGGAGTTCAGCACGCTCTACGTGGGGTACTTTGCTGCGTTCGACGGCGTGCGGGAGAAGGAGCCCGAGCTCAACTACGGCGACGCAAAGCCACCGCCCAGCTTCATCGAGGGTAGCCTCTCGGAGCAGACCATCGTGGTCATGCTCGCGGCCTTTCGCGACGCGCTTTGCGGAACACGCTGTACGAAGCCTTTGACGCGCAGAGTTCCCCGACCGCATCTCATGCGCAGTTGTGCAGCAAAACCTGCCCGTGGAGGTGCCCTGCGTTGACGACTACTGCGAGATCGCAAAGGAGAAGGGCGTCCCATGCCGGCGGGACCAAGTCTTTGTGCAGGAGGTGCCCATCACCAACGCGCGGGCGTCATGCCGGCGCGATTCCAGCAAACCTGCTCCTGCGAGACCAAGAGTTTTGCTTGCAAATCGACTCGCACAGCGCCTTTGAGGAAAAGTGGGACACGATCGCGCTCGAGGATTGGGCGCTGACCGACAACGAGATGGCCGTCATCAGCACCTACCCAAATATGGTGCGCGACCGCGGCGACCAGCGGCACTCTCCGAACCGGTGCGAGACCAAGTGGAGCAGCGACAAGGAGGTCGTGTACGGCGGTAACTCGGCCAACAACGTTCGGCCGGGCCACGCGCCCTTCCTGGTGCCGTTCTTTGGCGCTGGGACGGCCTTCAGCAAGTGCCACGCGTTCGCCAACGTGCCGTACGACCCGTACATGAGCTATCTGTTTGGCGGCGAGGAGTTCAACCGAGCCGTGCGGCTCTTCACCTCGGGCTACGACATGTACGGCCCCAAGCGCAACTTTGTGTACCATTACTACGACGACGACAAGCGCCCAGCGCACGTCACGGAGGGCCGCCACCGCGACTACTTTCACGTCAGCGGCAAGCAGAAGAAGGTCATGAGCACCCAGAGCACCGCGCGCTGGCGTGCCATCCTCGGCCTCCCGCTGACGCGCTACAACCCGCTCGTCTCCGAGCTCGGAATGCAGGACGCGCCTACTTTGGCCTGGGGACGCGCGCCGCCTGGAGCAGTACGAAGCCTTCTCCGGGTCAACCTGAACAAGGGCACACAAAAATCGCGCTGCCCCGACCTGGGCCGCATGACTTGGCAACCCTACAAGTTCGAGACCCCATTCTACCCTGCGGGGCCCGATTGCCCCTACCGCTTATGCGGGACATTCGCACCAAGTGCTGTACCACCACGGCTATGGTCGAGCCGACCACCACCGCCTGGGTCACCATGTCGAACGAGGAGGCCGCCGAGCAGATGGAACGCTCGAGGCCCTTTGAGTTCCCAGACCGCCTGACGCCCTTCATCAGCCCGATCAACAACGCCGCCACGCCGCTTCCCTGCCCGGCAAGGGAGGAGGCGGGTGGCGGCTCTGCTATCGTAGAAGAGGAGGAAGATCTCGAGGACACTTCCGAGGGGCAGCAGCAGCAGCAGCAGCAGCAGCAGCAATGTGAGAGCAGTGTGAGAGCAATATGGCCTTTGGCGGGCTGCGCTTGCACGCGCCAGCAGTCGGTCTTCAGTCTTTCAGTTCTTGCCAGCCAGCCAGTAGTCAAAGCGCGAGCCCGAACACTGTCACGATGCACCCGATCTCGTCGTTCTCCCAAGCCACGTTGACGGACGAGTCGCGGCAGGGTCCCAGAACATGGTTGCCTCAAAGTGCAGGCCGGCCCCCTTGGACCGCTCAAAAATCACCGTGGACACGATGTACTTGAGGTTGTCGCAAGTCGAGCTGAGCTGGTCAAGGACGCTCTCGTTCACGGCGTCCACCCAGCGCGGCACTTGCGCGGCCTGGTACGTCCTGCCGTCCAGCCACTCGCAGATGACTGCGCGCACGACCTCGTGGCACCAGTCGCCCGTCTGCGCAAGCGTGCAGGCCTGTGCCAGGTCGGTCTTGCTGATCCTGGTCTCTGGGGCCTTGGTCTCCTTGGTCTCGTCGCCCTTGGACTCGTCGAGCGCCATGCTCTCTTCGCTGTCGGCTGCCATCGCCTTCCTCCGAAAGCAGCGCAACGGCAACTTTTGGTCCTCAACGCGACGACGGGGCTCGCGGCGGTCTTGCAGCTGCTGGCGCCCTCTCTGCTGCCGCCGCCGCCGCTGCTGCTGTCGCCGCTAGCGCCGAGCGAGCCACAACGATGCCCAGAGTGCAGCCAGAGGCGCAGCTCGCGGTGCTCAGCGACGACGAGGCGAGCGATGACGACGAGGCCGTTCCACCTATCTTTGGTGGCGCGGCCTCCTCCGCGCTAGATGACATGCTGGCGCAGCGCGGAGCCCCAGAGTCAACGCCGCGAGCGATGGGCAATAACAGCAACAACAACCCCTTGTACGACGCAGAGGAGGACGAAGCGGAAGTCCAGATGTTTGCGGGAAACGCCCCCAGGTCGGCGAGGGAGTCGCGAGACGGCGGCGGCGGCCTGGACGACGGCCGAGCCGAGGAGAGCGCTGGCAAAGACGACGGTCTCGACTTGGTTGACATGGACGAGGACGATGTGGGGATTTCTGGGCATGGACGACAACGCAGAAGACATTGTAGGCCGCTCGATCGCGCGGGGCGGCGGAATAGACCCAGAGGTTGAGGCACGCGTGACGAAAATGGTCGAGCTACTCAAGACCCTGAAGGAAAAGAACAAGCGGCTGCGCGAGGGACAGGCGCGGCTGCGGGCAGAGAATGCCGAGCTCAAAAAGGAGATCGAGCGCGCGGAGGAGGCCAAGGACGAGGCGGAGCTTAAGCCGAGCGAGAACTTCGACTGATGCAATTCAAGAACTCGGGCGCACCCGGCGTGGAGGGCGCAACCTGCAAGCCGAGTTGGACGCGCAGCGCAAGCGCGACGAGGCCCGGCGGCAAATGTACACGAACGAGGGCGAAGACGACGAGATCGTGCTTGGTCAGGCCCAGAGCGCCTCAAACCGCGGCCTGGCCCGCCGGATACTCGCGCGCTTCAACGCGTGGACCCGCAAGCACTACCCTCTCAACAACGACTTGCGGCGCATTGATGCGCGCTTCGGAAGCTCGGTTGCCGCCTACTTTGCCTTCTCGCGGTGGATGATTAGCAACTACATCGTGCTCACGCTCGTATGCCTCGTGTTCCTCGTCATGCATATTACCGCGCTCCTCGAGTTCCAAGGCCTGGACCAGGCGCAGCGCGAGGCGCGCTACAACACAGCGGGCGAACCTTTCGCCTACTACTCCTGGACGGCCGAGGACTGGGGCCTCTTCTCCTCCTTCCTACCAAAGTTCCTCATGCCCTCCAGCTTCAATCCGGGCGACACAGGCACGCTCTACTTTGCCACCAGCACGGGGCAGCAGGCCCTGCTCATGCCAAACGGCACCTCGCGAAGCGCGATCCCGTACAGCAGCGCAGCAGAGATGGGCGAGCGCATGCCCTACATTAACATGCTGGTCGTATGCAACTTTCTCCTGCTCGGCTCGGCGCTCCTCAAGTGGATCGCGAAGACCGCAAGGCCAAGGCCTTCGGCATGTTCGAGGAGCTCGATCGCCAGAGCAAGTTCGCGCAGGCCTCGCTGAACGTCTGGGACCACAGCCTGGCCAAGCCGCGAGAGGTGGAGGACCTTAAGAGTTCGCTGTTGGAACAATTCTTGTCATGGTGCACGAGCTAGACACGGCCAACCTCAAGGAGAGCCGAACCCTGTACGAGCGAAGTGTCCTCTTGCTGCGCCGCTTCCTCTCAAACCTCATCTCGTGGGCGTGCAGGGCTCGAGCGCGTACGCGATCGTACTGCTGACGGCGCAGTCCTCTCAGATGAGCCAGGACGTGCTTCAGGCCGTGAGCAGCAACCCATCCCTGCAATGGCTCGAGCCAGTGGTCACGCTTTCTCTCCGGCTCCATCGTGCCGATTGCCGTGTCGGGCATCAACGCGCTGCTGCCAACTATCGTGACAAAGCTGACCACGTTTGAGCGCTGGGACGACGGAGGCTTCTTCACCAAGCTCATGCTGTTCCGCCTCTTCGTTGCCAAGACCCTCAACGCGCTCATCCAGATATTCCTTCTTGCAGCTGCTAGACCCTTTCTGCTGCGCGGCAACCCGGTGGCCGCTATCATCAGCGACGCCATCGATCGCAGCACGCGCACGAACACCGAAAAGCGGCTCGTCGGCGTGGGCAGCGCCTTCGCGACCGGCCCGAGCCCGAGCGGAATGAACATCTGTCGGGCGGATGCCTATGGCGCCGGCATCTTTCAGCTCGTGCTCACAGAGTTTGTGGTCTCCAAGGTGGCCTTCTTCGCGGGGCCCGCAGGCAGTGGCTCGTGTTCAGAAAGATCCTCAAGCGGCCCCGCGACAAGCCCGAGTTTGTCGTCGCCAAGCACATGGTGGACCTGCTCTTCTTTCAGCAGCTCTGCTTTTTGTCCTTCCCCTTCTTTCCCTTTGGCACCATCATCGTCATGATCATGATGTTCGCAGGGTTCAAGGTGCAGAGCCTCACCCTCATGGCGTTCATGGCCAAGCCCAAGAAGCCGTGGAGCGCCAAGGATGCAGCCAACTTCTTCATCAAGTTCTTCTTCACGCTCGCCGTCAGCTTTTCGATTACCTTCTTCGTTCTCAGCAAACACCTTCCTGCCCAAGGCCTGCACGCTCCAAGAGCAGGGAATGCGCGAGACCTACGCGTCCTACAACGCCTCGAGCAACCCGCTGAGCCAGTGCTTTTCGCAAGACGTCGCAGGCAGCACCCCGGACGTGTGCTTTCTCGCAGGGCGGACGGTCGGCCAGGTACTCTCCGGGGAGGGCAGGTCCCGGGGCTAGAGGAGCTGCGGTTCTGGGAAGAGTACTTTGTCGCTAGGGATTCCTCGCTGGCGTCGGGGCCGGCTACGGCGCAGGTCAACACCGAGCAACGGCTTCGCGCGCTGACCGGCTTCGAGTCGCCCGAAGCGGTCTCGGAGGCGTCCTTGCTCGTCTGCAGCTTGGCCTGCGGGCCCTTCGTCTTCTCCACGCACGCCTACGCGCCGCTGCATCTCTATCTGGACCAGCAGCTCAGCACGGCCTACTCGCTTGCAACTCAGAGCCCCGTCTTTGTGTGGGCCGTGGCTGTCGTGCTGCTCTTACGCTACCTGTTCGTGACCAACACGGTGGGTGTGCTCCTCGCCCTGCAGCAGGAGAAGGAACTTACGCTGCGCAACTTGGTGTCCAACCTCGAGGCCAAGATCGCAAAGATGCGCAGCAAGCTCAGCAAGCTAAAAGGCTAGCTACGCTAGCTCCCAGCGGAGGTGAATGGTGAATGGTGAATGATGTTGGATCCTTTTCTTGTTGGTTTGGTTCTTGTTGATCAATCACGAGTCGAGCTGCGTCAGCATAGCGACTCCGCGCTTGATGTAGTGCTTGGCAGCGTACTCTGAGACCGGAAGGTCGATCATCATGACAAAGTTGGTACTGTGGCCCGTCGTGGACAGCATGCCGCGGCGCTCGGATGTCTTGTACACGGGACACTGATACACGTCGTCCAGAGCCACCATGTCGGCCACCTTGGTCGGGATGAGCTTGATGACGGGCATCAGCACGTACAGCTCCTTGGGCTTGCTCTCCGTTAGCGAGCCGGTCTCGTGATTCCAACCCGCGCCCTCCAGGTAGAGGCCGTCGATGAATGCGCCGTCCTCGGCGGGCTCTGCGATCTCTGTGCCGGCGGGATCACCTCAAAGGTGTACTTGATGAGGTCAATGGGGATGCGGTACTTGCGCGCAAAGTTCTGGCGCGTCCCCGTCAGAAAGCCTGGGATGAAGAAGAACAGGTTGATGCCAAAGACGGCCGGCTTCCGGCCGCGGTCCATCCAGTCCTGGAAAAAGTGGATGCGCGTCACCAAGTCACTGACGTAGCTCCCGAGCGGCTTGAGGCTCGGGTACGAGGCGGCGTCCCAAAGCTTGGGCACGGTCATCTGCGTCATGGCGTTGCCCACTTCCTCGAGCTCCTTGGAAAGCACCACAAGGCCACGGATGGCCAGCTTGAGGTTCTTGAGCGAGGTCTTGACAACCGCGATGAGCTTGTTAAAGCGACCCATCTCCTGCACCAGCACGCTATTCATGCTCTCCTCGAACGAAACCGGGAACAGCACGTTGGCTTTCTCGATGTCAAACAGGGCCGGGATTTGCGTTCAATGTCGCTGGCAAGCTCCATGGGACTCGGCCCAGCTCTTGCCCTCGCCGCCGCCCGCGCGCGCCTGCAGCGCAAGCGCTGTGCCAAGCAGGTCGTTCGTGGCCGAGATGGCGCTCGTGATGTCCGCGTTCTCGTGCAGCCCAAAGATTTCGGGCGGCTCGTTGAACGGCAGCGTCTTGATAAACTCGAGGTAGTTGTCGATCTTGGGCATGTCGGGCGGCGCAAAGTACACGCCGGAAGGGGAAAACTTGTACTCGTCCTTCAGGATCTCCGGCGTGTAAAAGTCGCTCAGTACCGTCAGCAACGCGCGCCGGTCCTTGTCGTCCGTCACGCGACCCCCGTAGTTGCACTCGCCGGCGAGGTAGGAGAGCATCTTGAACGGGATCAGCTCGTACGTGTTGAGGAAGAGCATCAGCTGGTCCAAGCTGATGCGCAGATCCGGAACCGAGAAGGTGTACGGGATGTTCCAGCCTAGAGGGCCAAAGCGGCACCGCTCGCGCACCAGAGCGTGGAAAAAGCAGATGCCAAAGCACATCTTGCGAAACTCGCGCCCCTTGGAGATGCACCCGTTCTCGAACCAATCCTTGTCCATGGCGATAAAGCTGCCCGTCAGATTGGCCCGGAACCCGCGCGGCGGCTCGAGCGTGATCTTGATGCCGTTCTGCAGCACCGAGACGGGAAAGTCCTTGGAGGGCATGGACGTGAGCCAAAGACGAAAGTCGTCGTGCACCAGCTCCGGCGAGAGCTCTTCGCAGATCTTTTCCAGCATCGGCAGCCAGCTCGTGGCGACATGGCAGTTCTGCAGGCACACCCAACCGCCGCGATCCACGGCCTCGCTCACGGCTCGCTCCGCAATGGGGCCCTGACCCTGGCCCAGACTGACCGCAAAAAGACGCGCGCCCATGCCCAGCTCGTCCGCAAGGCGCAACAGCTCTGTCATGGGTCTGCACCGGGCGTCAGCACGAAAAGTAGCGGGGTGGTAGAGGACGAGTCCTCGTAGGCCGACAACAGGTTGAAAGGCGGCGGTTCGATGAATCGCTCGCCGATCTTGACGCGAATAAAGTTCTGCACCGCCTGCACGACCTTGTCCGGGCGGATGCAGCGAAGCATGAGCAACTTTTGGAAGGTGTTGAACTCCTCCTCGTCAAATCGCTCCGAGATCTCCTTCTCCGGGTCCAGGCTGTTGTACACGCGCTCCCAAAAGTTCAGGTCCTTTCCCTCCACGTGCGCGGAGAAGCCCTTGAAGGCGTCCAGCTCCTCGAGGCCCAGAAAGTCGCCCCAAGACTTGTCTGAGAGCCACCCGAGGCCGGGTTGGGCCGAGACAGGTCCACAGCGGTGGAACCCGTCAAAGGTAGCGCAGCTCCGTGTGGTTGAGGTCGCCGCGGATCTGGAGGATCTTGATGCACAGGAGGAAGGAGAAGAGCAGCTTGTCCTTCTCAAACAGTGACCGGCACACGTTGGAGAACAGGATAGCCGCGAAGGTGTTCTTGAGGTTCTCGAGGCGCTGCTCGAGGTTGTTGCCCTTCTCGGCGCGCTCGATGGCCAGGTTGAACAAGTTGGTGTACCAGGTCAAGGAGAACTGATACATCGGGTCCACGCTTGCCAGGTCGGCGACGCAGAAGAAGAGGTTGGACGAGAGCACGGCGACGGGCACGTAGCCGGCCCGGGTGGCGTTGATCTTCTCCGTGGTTTTGCCGCGATGGCAACCTGCTTCATGATGGCGTCGCCCGTCTTCTTGCTCTCGCTCAGCGTGTTGATGAGCACCTCGTCGTCAAGGATGTTTCCCTCCGACGCGGCGAGCAGCTCGAGAATCTTGTCCTCGGTCTCCTTGAGAATGCGCTTGTTCTCCGCGTCCTCGACCACGAGCTGCTCGCGCTGGGCCTCGAGCTCTGGCGTCTCGCGCTTCACGGTAATCCCAAGCATCTGGTCCTCCAGCCCCTCTTGCGTGGCGACAAAGTTGAGCAGGTTGACCTTGACGCACACCTCGGGCGAGTAGTGCGGGTTGGATAGTTTGGTGGTGATGTACAGGCGGAAGCGCGGGTCGTACTCTACCGTGTTGTCACCCAGCTGGATGGTCTTGGCGCCACCGCGGTCGACAATCTGCTTGGTCAGCAGCGGTTCCAGAATCGGGTCGAGAGCCTCGGGCACGTTCTCGAGCAGGACCGGGACCCAAAGGACACTGCGTTCTCGATAGTGCGCACAAAGTCGGACTGTGTCTGCTTGATCACCTTGAGCCCGTTGGGCCCTCGCAGTTGCGCACCCACCGATTGGCTTGGCCCTGCGGGTCGATCATCAACGGCCAGCGGTTGGACGAGTAGAGCATGATGGCATTGTCGATGCTGAAATTGTCATTGGGCAGCTTGTTGATGGTCCAGTTGCGGATCTCCACGGGCTCGCCCAGCGTCGAGTTGAGGGAAAAGGGCTGCGTGGACGGGATCGAGTTTTGTGCCAGCATGGACGCCCACTCGTCCACGCAGTCCGTCCGGTACCTCTGCGTGAAGACGCCCAAGTACGCGATGACGCCGGACGAAAGCAAGATGTCGCCCGTGCTGTTGTCCAGCTGCACGCCGAGGTCTGCCACAAACTGGGTCCAGCGCGTCTTCTCGCCGCCGAGGCCTCCAATGAGGCGCGAGGCGCGATCCAGCTTGGTGGCGCAGTCCTTCACCTGTTTCTCAAGCGCCTCCTTGTTGTCCATGGTCTGCTGCAGCTCGTCCTGCAGCTTTTGCAGGTTGTCCAGGACGGCTTGGAGCTCAGCTTGCTTTGCGCGCAACTGCTCCATGGCCTGCGCGAGCTCGGCGTTGGCCTTGGCGAGCGCGTCGCGCTTCGGGGCTACCACACGTGCGATCTTTTCGTACATGACCATGGCGACCCACTTGCAACCCTGGCCGGGCGCTGGCCTTCTTGATGATGTCTGGCGTAAAGTCGGGCCGCGCCACGTACGGCTTGACCTTCTCTACCACGGGAACAGGGATGTTGTCCTTGTCGTACTCCATGAGGCGTGTGAGGAACTTGGAGTCATTGAGCAGCTCCTTCTGCGCGGGCTCCCAGTAGTCGTCGATTTTGCCCTTGCCCTCTGGGTTTGGAATCTTTTTGGGCTTGACGCCATGAGGATGCACACGGCCTCGAGCGTGATCTTGACGCCCGGCGGCGGCTTTTTCATGCTCTTCACCTCGACAATGTCGCCCTTGCTGAGCGTCTTGAGCGCGGCCACGGCACCTTCTAGGGCCGGGATGGCTTCGGCCAGGATGCCCTCGCACTCGGCCTTCTCCGATTCGCACGCCTCGGCCTGTGACTTGGCCTCCGCCTCGTCCTTTTGCACGAGCTTTTTCTGCTCGTCGGCCTCGCGCTGCTTGGTCTGGACAATCTCCAGCTTCTCGTCCGTCTCCTTTTGGGCCACCACTAGCTCCGGCTGCAGCGCCTCCAGCTCGACGCGCATCTCCGCGACCTGCTCGGCGGTCTCTTGCAGCTTGTTGAGGCCGTTGGCGTAGCGGGCTCGCTTGCCCGAAATCAACGTCTGCTGCTTCTCGATCAGCGTCGTAAACGTGCCGATAAGCTCCAGGTACGACGTGGGCGTCACGTAGTAGTAGCGCCGCATCTCCTCGTAGAACCGGATCGCCATAGCCGACGTGCGCTGCTGCATATCGCAGCACACGTCGATGATCCCGCGCTTGAGTGACTGGTCGATCTTGCTCGCCGAAAGAAAGTGGTCGGCCACCGACAGCAGCGCCTCGCGCGGCCATTCCGAGAACCAGTCAATGGCGCAGCAGTTGACCAGGCTCGGAAAGCGCCGAAGGCGGTCGCGGAAGGCGTCGCCCACTGGCGAGAACGCGAGCACAACGTGCAGTTTTTGTCGGCAGCACTTGGCAAAGTACTGCATCACCTCGGCCTGGGTGTTGAGTTCCACTCCCGCCTTCTCGGCGACAGGGCGCACCATTTCCACAATCTCGGTCTGCTCCTCGTTGTTGAACAGGTTGGGCACCTCACCCGTGTTGAGGATGTTGTTTATGTCCTCCACAAAGCCCTCCTCGACCACTTGCGTGTCCGAAAATAGAAAGACTGTGGGTTTGCCCTCCGCCCCCGCAAGCCGCAACATTTGCCGCAGGTCGTCGCGCCACTCGGTGCGCCCATACACCTTGCTGATCTCGATCTGGAAGAGCGTCTGCTCGTTGAGCGAGACGGCGAGCGTGGTCAGGCTCTTGCGGCCTGACCCACCAACGCCGACCAGCAGCGCGTTGCCCAGCGGCTGGCACAACACGCGACTGATTCGCGCAACGTGTTCGATGGCGTTCATGAAGAGCACCAAGGTCATCTTCTTGGAACTCATGTTGTTGTAGTCCGAGAGGTAGCCTCCATGACTTGCTTGAGCGCCTCCATGTCGCTAAGCTCGTCGTAAATGCGTGCTTCGATCAGCTGCGTGGGGTCGATAAAGTTGCCATAGATGAGCGGGCGATCCTTGGGCGCGACGGAGCCTTTCCAGTCCACATTAAAGTGCTCGCGAGTTTTGACCGACACTGCCTCGAAGAACCACTGGCGGTCCTCCTCGTTGATGAGGCGATCGTGGAACACGCGCGTACACTCATGGCCCCAGATGCGGATCAGCTGCGCCTGCTCCTTGATGCGGTCCGAGGAGCCCATGCAGATGCCCTGGAACACCTTGCTTAGATCACGTAGGTTGAACGTGTAGTGCGACTTTGAAGGCGTGGGGAGCAGCTCCTCCTCGATCTGGGCGTACAAACCCACGGTGGCGGACACCATGCTGGAAATGGACGCCTTAATCTTGGGACCAAAGGGCTTTGCCCAAAACTCCATGATGGAGCCAAAGATTACGGCAAGCGAGTCGCCATCGAAGGGCACCATGTTGAGCATCGAGTAGTGACGCACGTACCGCTGCGTGATCTGCGAGCGGCCGCCTCCGGGCGGGCCCATCGCGGCAGCGAACTGGATGTCCACGAGCTTGCGAAAGTCTTTGTCCTTGCGGTCAAACCAGCCCTGGTGGTCCATGTACTGGCGCAAGATTTCGATGGGCGGCTGCGCGCCGTACGTCTCTTTTGCTGGCATGTTGAGATCGTCCACAAAGACGACCATGCGCTTGCCGATGGGCGGGCCGAAAATGCCACGCTTGCGCTTGTCGAGCTTGCCGTCGATAATATCTTGGGTCTGGTTGGCGCTCGTCTGGGCGCTAAAGTTGAGGAAGAGCGGCGTGTACTTGCCCTGGTCCAGCTGGTTGGCGAGGACCTTCTTGAGCGACACGGTCTTTCCTGTGCCCGTGTTACCGGTGACCAGCACGGGCATGCCGTGCTCAATCAGCTGGCGGATGATCCACTCGTTGCGCGTTGAGTCCACGGTTGGCACCAAAATGTCCTGAAATTTAGCCCCGCTTGGGGCCACGAATTGCGGCGTGATGTCCTGCCACGAGATCCAGATGTTCTTGTCGCACATAAAAACGTAGTCAAAGATGGACCCCTTGTCGAACGGCAGCGTGCCCAGCAGCTCCCGCGGGCTCTCCATACGGCCTTTGTAGGTGGGGTTCTTCACGACAAACTGTTCCCATGCCTCGTTGTCCGCCAACGTGCCCGTCACAAGCCGCTTGAAGAACGTATCGAGCACCCGGTGGCCCGCCGAGTCCGTCACGCCTCCAACAGCCCAGATAAGAGACAGCATAAAGGCGCCCTCGACCACCTTGAGCGGGTCTTTGGGAGCGTGCTCGCTGCTTGTCTCTCCGCGGAACGGGTCGATCAGCGTCGAGCTGAGCAGTCGCAGCGCAGAAGCGCACAGCTCAGAGTCCGTCACGGGCGTGGGGATTGCGCAGGCCTGTCGCAGGTGGAAAACAAGCGGCTCAAAGTACGTCTCGAACAGCGTGCTGACCTCCTCGGCGGCGCTGTTCTCGGCAAGGAGCGGCGGGAGGCGGTTCACCCAGCTCGCCACAAGCGGACGCCACCCGAGGCGCTTTTGCTCCAAGAAGACCATGCCGACGCGGCTCACCGTGGCTGGCGAGGCCACCTCGAGGTCCTCCGGCTCGAACATCATGGTCATCCGTGCGGACATTTTAACGATCTCGCCGCTCTGCAGGCAAAGCTTCTTGTTGTCGTCCAGCACGGTGTTCATGTCTTCAATCCACACGGCGTCGACGGGGCCGTCAAACATGATCCACTGGCGGTCGTTGCTCGTGTCTTTGGCGCAGTTGCGGTACGTGATGGCAAGGATGCCGTCCTCCCACTCGTGTGTGTTGGCATCAAAGCTGCCGTACAGCTGGCCCTGCGTGATGGACTTTGGGTTGATGGTGGAGATCTTGACCTTGCCCTCAAACTTGGGGTCGCCCTCGATGCGCGTCATGGCCTTGGCCAGTGTATGCGTGACGCACGTCTTGCCGCTGAGCGTCTCCCCGACGATCATGAGGCCGTGGCGCACGCACACAGTCTCGTAGAGCTGAATGACAGCGCGAATGAACGTCTCGGTGGGCTGCAAGTTGTCCTCCAGACTTGGTGGATGGACTCGAGCAGCAGCCGATAGTCCGGGGTCGGCAGCTCGACACCCGGGAACAAGTCCGAGGTGATACCCTTGAATAGCGGGATGTCGCCTGCGGTGAATTTGGGCTCGTTCACGTCCACAATGGCCGAGAGCACGATCATGGACTCGCTCCAGACGTCGCCGAGGGTCTGCCGCAGGATACCGGCGCGCACCAGAATGGAAAACACGGCGCGCATGCCGTAGTCGTAGTGCTTTTGCGAGCTGAGCTGCTCGGAGCAGAGGATGAGCACCTGTGTGAGTTTTCGCGCGAGGTTGCGGTTGTCCTCAAAGCCAAAGCTGAAGAGCTTGATCTCGGCGATGAGCGCATAGTCCGGCACCATCATAGCGCAAGGCCGAAAGAGCGCTTGCAGGTTGTCTGGCAGCTCTTGACGACCCGCATAGCCCGGATTCATGGTGATGAAGGAATTGGCGTCCGGATTGAGGGTCAGCGTGGAGCCCTCAAAGTCAAAGCGCTTGAGGCGCGCGCGCTTGGCCTTGACGATGGTCAAGATTTGCTGAGCAATCACGGAGAGCACCTCCAGCTCAATGCGGTTGAACTCATCGAAGCACGCCCAGGCGCCCGCCTGGGCGATGCCCTTGAAGAACTTTGCCATGGCCAGGTAGTCGAGACCGTCCGAGCAGTTGAACACGACGCACTGCTTGGCGATGGCCTTGGCAAGGTCCTTTGTGGTCTCCGTCTTGCCGGTGCCGGCGGGACCGGCGGGGGCGCCGCCATACAACAGCGAAACGGCGCCCATGAGCGTCCGGTAGCACCTGTCCGTCAGCGGCGTGATGATGAGGCGCGAGCTGTTGCCGAGGTACTCGTAGGCGTACATTTGCGTGGCGTTGAGGATGCGGATCATCATATTCATCGGGTCGGGCCCGTACCGGTTGAAGTCATCGGCCTGCTCCTCCCAGTAGTACCGAAGCTGCGCCAGCCATTCAAAGGCGTCCGGGTCGGACACCTGCTGCTTGGCCATCTCGTCCACGACATCGCGCTGGTGCACGTCAATCACACTCAGCGCCCCCAGCGTCGTGCGTTCCATCTTGCTGATCTTGCCGCGCACCAAGCGCACAATCTGCATCAGCTGGTGGTTGAGCTGCTCCGTGTAGTGGTCCAGGCGACCCTCCTTGATCGCCTGCGTCACTTCTTGCGTCCAGAAGAGCTGGCTCGCGTTGAGCACCACTTGCCCGGGCCAGGAGAGCACCCACTCGGAGCGCTTCTCGTTTACGAGGAGCTCCTCGCCCATCGGCGGGTACGCCTTGGCGGCCATCTGGATGATCTCCTTAACCGTGATGCGCATGGACAGCTCAAAGTCGCTGAGCCACATCTCCACGTTGCCCTTGTTGGGCCCCGAGTTCGGGTCCACCACAATGGAGAGGTCCACCACCTCGCCCTCGTTGGACAGCATACGCGGAATTCGCACGTCGTCCGGCCCGCTGTTCTCAAACGGCGTCCCCCGCGGGCAATTCTGCTCGGCGGGCGGCGGCATGTCGCATCCGAAAACCACCTGGCCCACGCCCTCAAAGCACTTGCCCAGAAAGGGCTGCACGGCGCGCACCTCCTTGGTCTGCGACACGATCTCGAGCAGCTCGTCGTTACTAAGGAAGAAGAAGCGCGCGAAAGACATGCGCTTGACCTCGAGATAGTCGTTGAGCCCCTTGGAGATCAGGTCCAGGCGCTCGTTTGCGAGCTTGAAGCGGTCCACAAGCGTGTCGTCCGCGGCGATCCCCATCACTGGCGGTTCGTCGTGAATGCGACCAAGCGCCTTGCGCCACACGGCGTCAACGGAGGCGAAGCGGCGCGCCTCGGTGGGCATCTGGCGCGTGATGTCCGCGGAGGAGAAGATGGGCGCCAGATACATCCAGGCGCGCTGCACCTTGAGCATCTCGTCAATCAGGCTCTGGATGTACTGCAGGCGGCGCTCCCACTGCACAGCCTTGTGCTTGATTGGCTTGACGTACGGGGAGCCCAGCATGGTCTGGATCTTGACGATGTGGTCGTCGAGAAGCGCCATGACGTCGTCGGTACCCTTGATCACATACGTGCCCGAATCCTTGTAGGCCATGGTCTCAAACTCGATGCCGTTCCACTCGGCAGCCATTGCCTCGATGTTCTTCTCGAGCGCAAACTCCTTCTCCGCCTTGACGGTGATGATCTCCACCTCGTCCATGCGCTCCATGATATTGAGCTCGATGAGACGCTGAAGCGTGAGCGAGTCATTCGGGGTGACGTCCTCCTGAATCAACTCACTCAGCCCGTTCCAGTGCCGGTCGCGCAGTGCTGGGCTAGCGAGGGCGCGGACGGCAGATAGCTCTTAAATGCGTCAGAGTCCTCGCGCAGGCGCTGCGCGATGCCCGCGGCGCCTTCGTTGTCGGTCGCAAACTGCTTCATGAGGCGGTAAGACATGCTCCACCACTCGGTGACTTGCTTTTCCACCTGATCGCCCTCGATGTCCCCGAAGGGACCCGTGAGCCACGCCGACGTGGACGACACGAAGTCGGCGGACATGGTCCAGAGCTGAAAGTAGGGCTGGAAGCGCTGCTTGCAAAGTTCGAGAGTCGGGTAGTCACCCGATTCAAACCCAAAGGCGCGGTCGCGCAAGTTGAAGTCCTTGATCTGCTCCGCGGCGGCGTTGAGCTTGTCCTCGATCGCGTACGCCTCGGACACGACGTCCTGCAGCGCGCCATAATCCGAGTACTTCTCGAACTGCTCCACCTGGATGGCGTAGCTGTCCAGCGCCTTGTCAAAGGCTTCCTTCTCCTTGGCCAGGGTTTCGATCATAGCAATCTTGTCCACCTCGAGCGCGCGCATCGTAGCGGCCTGCGCAGCGAAGATGCGATTGGGCCAGAGCCGCAGGCTCCAGGCCAGCTGGAAGCACTCGCTCGGCACGTAGCAGCGAAAGTTCTCTAGCAGATCAATCCAGCTGTGCACCTCGGCGACCTGGTTGGCCAGGTCGCCCATGCGAACCTTGGCTTCCTCGCAAAACTCTTCGAGGTCAACGAGCTCGACCTCGTTTCTTGGCTTGGTGGAGATGCGGGTCAGAATGCTCTCGTACTCTGCGGCAAGACTGTCCGCCTTGTGGCGCTGGTCATCGAGGATCAGGTCGGCAAAGGCCTGGATCTGGTCTGCGGCGCGGTCTGCCAGGCGCTCTTTCACGCTCAGGCAGTTGAGGGCGAGCGTGCCGCGCACCTCTTCGTCGTATGTTTCGCTCGCAATTGGCGATCACGCCGAAGAACGTGCCCAGCTCTGCGCGGTACTCGTCCATCGTCTTTTCGATTTGGACCATCCCGCCGCCACCGTCTCCCCCCCCGCAGCCTCCTCCTCCTCCTCCTCTTCCTCTTCCTCCGTGCGCGCGGACGCGTCCTGCTCGAGCCCACCCTTGCCGTTTGCCATTGCCCTCCTCGCGGGCGGCGGTGCCAGGCGCAGCACCAGCACCGGCACCAGCGTCGCCCTCTGCGACCGCTTGCTGCTGCTCGGCAAGCTCCTTCTCGCGCTGCAGCCGCACATACTCCGCTTGGCATCAAGGTTGGCTCGCTGAAGCGGTGCACGTACTCGACCGGATCGAGCAGCAAGAGCTGCTTGGTGATGTTGTACTGGCCTGCAATACTCTCGGCGACCTGGTAGTCGTTCCGCACGATTTCGCGGATGGCGTCGCGCGCGCAGGCGATGCGAGCGTTCACCTCGGCCACCACTGGGTGGTCCTGGCCAAACTGCTCGGGCCCGGACAGGAACAAGAGCGGCGAGGGCTCCAGCTCGTGAAGCGAGAGGAGCTCGTGATTGACCGTGTACATCGTCGCCACGGCCTCCACGAGATGATCAAACACCTGCATAAGCGCGTCTGTGCATGCCGCTGCGCTGGGCTCGATACGCACTTGGTCGCCGTCCTCGACAAGGCGTACCCGCAAGATACCCCCGGCCGTGTTTTCCTTTGCCGCGGCGGCGGTCGCATCGCGCTGCACGGCGATCGCAGAGTTGCTGCGAAAGTACTCGACAAAGCCGTCTATGGATCGCAGCACCATGTCCTTGAGCTGGTCGGTCATCTTAAGCTGGAAGCGGCGGAGCAAGCTGACTGTGCCCGATTCCATGATGGCCTCCAGGCTGGACTCGTAAAAGTTAAAGTCGTTGGCGAGGTTGTCGAGCATGTTGTTGACGACGCCCTGCCACCACACGCGGCGCAGCTGCGCCAAGACGGCGTCGCAGCAGGCGGTCTGGCGGCGCACAAAGTCTTCCAGCGGCACAGCGGGACCGTGCGCCTGGCCCTCGCTCGTGCTGAGAAAGGCCAGCCGCGCAAACTCGTCGCGCCAAGTGTCCTCCAACCAATAGACGACCACGGCGAGGCCGGGCGTGCCCGAGTAGTGCAGTCGGCCCACGCGCGCCCGGATCGCCTCAAAGTCGGTGCGCTCCGCGGGGCAGCGGGACCTTGCCGAAACGCGGTGCTGGTGGCCGCGGCGGAAACTGGGAGCTTGAGCTCGTTCGTTCATGCGCTGGCGTACCTGCTGGTCTTTGCGCGCGGCCTCCTTGAGCATGATTTTTTGAACCGTGCTCAGGTAGCTCGCGTCAACCTCTTCGACGAGACATCGCGTGAGCTCGGCGCGAACGTCCTCAAAGTCGGGCAGCACAAGCGGCGCGCGCGCCTTGTTGCGCAAGTCGAGGCCGCTGGCGGCCTGCCCGTAAATGACCTGCCAGATGGGCTCGGAGAGCGGGACCACGTCCGTGGAGTCTTGCTTGGCGAGAAAGAACTCGAGGCGCACCATGGCCTTGGAGAGTTCACGCATACGGTGGCAGTGCTGCACGCGCGCCTCGAACTGAGACTGGTCCTCCGCGTCAAACATGAGGTTGAGGCGCTTGACCCACTTGGCCTTGCCCGTGGCGCGGAACACCACCTCGAACTGCCTGCGCTCCTCGTCAAACTGCAACACGTCGCATTTTTGCCACGACCACTCGCCCCCGGCGTACAGCGGCGAGCGGCCCGTGCGGCAAACATTGAGCCACTCGCGCGGCTCGTACCGCTCAAAGTCGCTGCTGTCGTAGTGCTCGAGCGGCACCTTGCTCTGATCAACGCGCAGAAAGTCGTCATCCTCCAGGCCGTGCTTGGTCAGCGCCGCGTCGTGCCGCTTGCCCTCGTTGGCCAGGCGGGCCGCGCGCGCCTCGGGCGACTCAAAGTCGGTGCCGCGGAACCTGGCGTACCCGGCAAAGGGGAAGGCGCGTACCTGTTCCGGCTCGGGCTTGCTGGGCGCCTTGCCCTCCCCCGCGTAGTTGGCCTTCCAGCGCCGCGGGATGTTGCTCGCATCGAGGGCAAAACTGTCTTCGCGCAGCGACGCGCAGCTGGCCCCGCCGCGCCCCAGCGAGTTCACCAGCTGCTCGCGTGTGCTGCGCAGATCCGCATCCGACCGTGCGCGCCGCAGCGCCTCCTCCTTCTCTGGCCCGCTGCGAGGCATCGCCGCCGCCGCCTCCTCCGCCTCGACCTCCTCCTCCTCCTCCTACCTGCTGGGTCGCCCAAACGAAACGGACACCAGCCGCAAAGGTTTACTTTTGCGGCCAAGGAACCGTTCGAGCACCGTCCGAGAACTCGAGGGGAACTGCTGCGGAACGACGCAGGAACCGAAGCTCATCGCTGGACGCAAGTGATGCGGACGGCGGCGGCGCTGCGACGCGCCGCGGCGGCAGCGAGGGCGGCCAGGGGCGCGGCCAGGGGCGCGGCCAGGGGCGCGGCGGGGGGAGGCGGGCAGTGGTGGCCTCCATCGACCGCCCGGCTGCCGCCCCGCCCAGCGCCGTTGGGCAAGGAGGCCTGCTGTCGGCTGGCTTGGGCACGCCGCTCGATGCGATACAGTCCAGCTTGCTCGCCGCCCACGCGGTTGCGGGCGGGCCCTGGTGGGCCACCATCGTGGGCTGCACTCTAGCTTTCCGCACCGCGCTTGTGCCGCTGACTGTCATGCAGATGCGGTCGGTTGCGCGCATCGGGTCTGGCCCAGCGGCTGGCATGGTGGCCCAGCTGACCAAGCTGTACTCGAGGGAGCTGCAGGACGCGGCGACGAGTCGCGTCGCTGCCGGTGCCACGTATCTGGGGGGTCTGCGCGTCATCTTCCAGCGCACGGGCGTCAACCCGCTGGCCCTTGTGGCGGTGCCGGTCACCCAGATTGTGGTCTTGGTGTCGTACGTGGGTGGCAACGCGCCGCCTGCTCACGAATGGCGAATTGGACTTGAGCGACCAGGGTATGCTCTGGTTTACGGACCTGAGTGCGGCAGACCCTACGCTCATTCTGCCAATGGCGGCCACGCTGACGACGTGGGTGTCCCTCGAGCGCTCTCTGGGCCGTGCCAAGGCGCCAGCGCCGGACAAGCCAGCACCGTTGGTGCTTCCGGATATATTGCGCGAGGTTTTCAGTCCGCGCTGGTATTTGGCCTGCCCTTGTTGCGCAGCTGCCGGCGGGTGTGTTCATTGTACTGGATCCCGTCGAGCCTGTCGGTATCGTGCAGACACCGTGCTCCGAAGAGGGCGTGCGCTTGGCATTGGGTCTTCCCTCGCGGACTGGGGCAGGCGGTGCTTCTGGGTTGCAGCAAGCGCCGTGCCTCCAAACCAAAACGGAGCCTCTGTGTTTCAACAGCGCGGCGAGGCTGCGCGAGCAAAGCAGCAGCAGCAGCAGCAGCAGCAGCAGCAGCAGCAGCAGCAGCAGCAGCAGCAGCAGCAGCAGCAGCAGCAGCAGCAGCAGCAGCAGCAGCAGCAGCAGCAGCAGCATCAGCAGCAGGCAGCAGCAGCAGCAGCAGCAGCAGCAGCAGCAAGCAGCAGCAGCAGCAGCGCAGCAGCAGCAGCAGCAGCAGCAGCAGCAGCAGCAGCAGCAGCAGCAGCAGCAGCAGCAGCAGCAGCAGCACAGCAGCAGCAGCAGCAGCAGCAGCAGCAGCAGCAGCAGCAGCAGCAGCAGCAGCAGCAGCAGCACAGCAGCAGCAGAAGAACAGCGACGGTGGCGCAGCAGCAGCGCCACCGTCACCGTCACCTGAGAGAGGAGGAGGAGGCACAGCCACGGGGGCGCGGCGAATCAAAACCGATAGCTATCAACATTTTCTTCTTCTTCTTCTTCTTCTTCCTTTACCACACAGACGCGCGCTGGAATACCCGGTACGCCAGCGACTTGCTATGCAGGTCCTTGCTGACCCGGGGCACACCGTCGGCGCTGGTCTTGCTTCTGTGACTGCCCACTAACGGGAGATGCGTAAGCCACAGCTCCGGATCCAGCGCGGCCTGCAAGTAGTCTCGCGCCGACTCGAGCGACTCGGTATGCGAGCCCACCATGCCGTCGTGCACCCAACGCCGCATAGAGAGCCAGCCCTTGCTCTGGCTGACCTTTTGCGGCGGTTGGTCTCAACCGCCGCGAAGGCTGCAGCCGCTGTCGAAAGCACCGCGCGTGTCGTTAGCTCGGCGTACACGACGCCGAGGGCCATGGGCTTGACCGAAGTGAGGACCAGCGCGACGGCCATGGAGTCCTGCACCTTGTGCACTCGCTCCTGGCCAAGGGACATGGCCTTGCCGCTCTTGGCGGCGTCAGCACGAATTAGGCGCTCCACGCGCGCAGAGCTCCAGCTGTCCGCGCTGCCGGCCGACCCGCTGCGCAGCCGCGCGTCGAGTGCGAAGCGCTGCGGGTTCACACACACAACGGTGGCGTCGTGCGAGCTCTGATCGCTGACGCGCGACGCGACGGCGATGGGGCGGATCCGCGCCACCAGTTGCGCCTCGGTGAGACGCTCGCGAAAGCAGCGGTGGTCGAGCTTGAGCGAGGCGTACCCGTTTTCATGCATCCACTGCATGGCATCGCGGGCGCCAAGCCAGAACAGCTCCCTCATCTCCGCCACGGTGCCCGGGAAGAGCCCCCAGTGCAGCGGCACGTACCGGCTCGGTTTGATGTCGGCGTCGAGGCAGTACAGAGGGCTGACGCGGATCGTTCCCGGGCCGAGCACCGGCAGCATGTTGCTCGCCCCGCCGTCAAGCACGTAGTTGCCGTCCAGCTTGGGGTCCGAGCTGCGCAGCTGGAAAGGAAAGCCCGCAAACGGCGTGGCCGTGCACGAGGCCAGGCATGCGTCGACGTACTCTTCGTTGGAGCCAAAGCTGCTGATGATCACGTTGCGCATGCTTGGCAGCAGAGTCACGCTGACGTTGAGGCGGCCGTCCTTGAGCGCGGCATGCTGGAAGGTCTGGCTGTCCATGCAGCGCTCGATGCAAGCTCGCGCGTACTCGCGCATGCGAAACATCTTACGCAGCGGGTCGCGGTGGTAGTCCGCGCAGCAGCGCAGCATAAAGTCGCGCAGCAGCTGCGCGTCGACGTTGAGTGCGAGCGCGGCGCTTACTGCGGCGCCCCCGCTCGAGCCGACAAAGCGGGCGCATTCGTGCACGCCGTGTCGCTGGAGAGCGTGCGCCACGCCGAGTTGGTAGAGCATGAGCCAGCCGCTGGCGCTGAAGCCGAAGGAGAGCGCGGCGCTCGGCTCCTCTGCCATCTTCTCCTCCGCCATCCTGACGGCGCCCTCCGCCCCGTTGTCCATCCTCCTCTGTGACTGCTCGTCCCAACGAAGAAAGGCTGTGTCCGCCCCATGCAAATGGAGGTGAATCGTCCAGGACCTTGCGGTTGACACTGGTGAGTACTTGATGGTAGGGCACTCTTACTGATCCCGGCTTTACCCCATCTGCTTCCGATAACAATAAACATGTGCATTGTCTCAATGTGCGATTCAAAACAGACCGCGCGCAATTTGCCCGCAAACCTCGCCGTTTGTAATGCTGCCGTCGCCCATCGACGTCGTGTCTTTCGTGCCTTCGTTCCCTCTCGAGTCTACGCTCTGAGTCTACGGCCGAGTCGCAGCAGCGCCAACGGATCCTTTCCTGAGGCGGGCGACGAAGAGCCCACTGGTGCCGCTCGCCACGGGCTCGAAGCGCAGGCGCCAGGGAGGAGAGTGCTGGGCACCGAGGGCCCGGGCTCCTCGCCCAGGTCCTCCAGCGCCGCCGTGGGCTCTTCCGCGAGCAGCCACTGCACCACCTCCTCGTTCTGCAGCGGGCTAAAGCTGCATGTGCTGTACACCAGGGTGCCACCTGGTCGCAACAGACGGAAGCCATTCCGGATCAGGCCGCGCTGCAGCGCGCGCAGATCGGCGCTCGAGTCTGAGAACCTGGCGTTGTCCGCGTTGAGGAACATGTCCTCCAGCGCCGCCCCTCCGAACTCGCCGCCCTCGGCAAACTTGGCCATGTGCCGCAGCGAGCCGTCGTGCGTGCACTCCGCGTCAACAAGCACGCGGTCAAAGAGGTCCTCGCCGGCGCTCTCCGCCGTCTCGGCGGTGCGCCGCCGCTTGCGGGCTTGATCGAGGTCGCGCCGCATGCGCTTGCTGAGCCGCTTCCGCGGGGCGCCGAACTGGCGCACGGTGGGGTCGTCCGCTGCGCTGAAGAGCGCGCGGTCCGCCTCGCTGCACCAAATTTCTTCTTTGGCGTCCGCGGGCCGCGAGTAGGTCACGCCATCCGCCACCAGCAAGCGAAAGTCCCACGCGTCGCCGTCGCTGCCTGGCCGGCCGGCGCGGTATTTGCGGCAGAGGCTGCCACAGGTGCGCGCGCGGTCGGGCGAGGCGTCCACGCCGATCAGCGTGCCGCGGTGCTGCATGGCGTCCGCCAGCATGAGCAGCTTTCCCCCCGGCGCGCAGCACAAGTCCAGGACGCGCTCGCCAGGGCTTGCGCCAAGAGCCCTTACCGCGAAGCCCGAAGCCGCGTCCATGCCCAGCACGCGGCCGCTCTCGTACATTGCGTGGCCCTTGAGGCCGCCAGCCCCGGCAGCGCCACAAAGCCCGGCAGCCAGTCCACGCGCTTGGCGCCCTCGAAGGCGGCCAAAGCCTCGTGGAGCGGCTCGTCGCGCGCCAGGCGCACAAAGCGCGGCATGAGAGCGGAGGCTGCCGCTTGCGCCTCGTACCAGGCCACCTCGATCTTGTTGGCCTCCAGGAAGCGCCGCAGGGGCGCCGCGAGCGCCGACAGTCCCGGCGCCTCCATCGCCGCGCGCCACAGTTAACCTGCGCTCGGTTCTCCTCGGGTTCCGAACGTTTCCACAAGTGTCTGTCTGTTTGATTGAGCGCGGTATTGCAATTCGGCCGTGCGGAGGAAGATCCTTTTTCGCGATCTGACACTCACATGCAGCAGCAGCGCACAGCGAATCGCGGCGAGAGAAACAACACACACTGCAGAGAGACAGACGCGGCGCAGCAGGATGGAGTTCGCCAAGCAAGAGAGCGGCAAGCCTCTGGTGGTGTACCAGCTCGGCACCAACAACTGGCAGCGCGAGGGCGAGTATGCGCCCGGTTCGGGGATACTGCATGAAGCGCACCATAACGCTTACAACGACATGGAAGGCGTGACGTGCTACTCCATGTACCCGAGCGAGAAGCAGTCGCCCCACGAGGACCCCAAGGTGGAGGTTTTCAAGCTGGACCACCCCATCCCGATCTGTGAAAGCGCCTCGCCCGTCAGCAGCTTTCGCTGGCACTCGATGAGCGAAAAGGAGTTTCAGGCGTACAAGGACCGCCTCGAGGAAGCCGTGTACACGCAGATGAACGCTGCGGAGGCGCGCGAGGGCACGCACATCTCGCTGGCCATCGCGCACCACACCTTTCTCAACCCGCTGGTGCTGCGCAACGTGCTGAGGCGCCGGGCCAAGGAGGGCAAGCCGCGCACCGCGTTGGTCTGCTTTGTGCACGGCACGGCACTCAAGATGTACGTGCACGAGCGCGACGGCAAGCTCCCGGAGGAGTTTCCCGACCGCTTCCTCCCTCTGATGCGCAAGGAGCGCGTCTTTGACAGCGTCGACTCGGACGGCGTGCAGCTCTGCTACGCCATCTCCAAGCAGCAGATCAGCGCGTTTCTGGAGATCTTTGACGGCTTCCCGGGCAATAACGTGGTCATTTCCCCGAACGGGATCAACCAGGCCATCTTCCACAAGATCGAGGGCCTCACGGTGGCCAACACGCTGTCCGACTTCTCCACCGTGCCTACGAGGGCAGCTCGCGCAAGCCGGAGAAGATCGACGGCTCCCGCTTCGACCATGTCATTGTGATGGTCAGCAAGTTTGCCGACTGGAAGCGCATCCCGGCCCTGCTCTACGCGGCCAAGGACTATGAGAAGGAGCTGCCCCGCGCGGCCACGGTGATCGTCGGCACGGGCCCGCTGGACGCCCAGAAGAAGCTGCAGGACCTCGCCTTTGAGGAGCTTGGTCTCGAGCGCGTCTTCTTTTTGGGCCCGCAGCCGCAGCCCGTGCTGGCCAAGCCGATCGTCGGCGTCTTTCCGAGCTACAAGGAACCCTTCGGGATGACGCTGGTGGAGAACATGGCCTGCGGCACCCTCCATCGGCGCCAACTCTGGCGGGCCGCAGGACTTTATTACCCGGACGTGGGCTTCCTCGTGGAGGAGACCGACGACCTCGAGGAACTCGGCACGCGCGTGTGCGACGCTGTCATGGAGGCGATTACGAAGGACTGGAAGTCTTCCAAGGGTGAGGCCTGCCAGGAGCTCGTGGACAAGCGCTACAGCGTCAAGAAGCAGTGCACGGAGCTACTCTCGTCCACGCGCGCCAAGCTCGCCATCTGAGAGCCCCCGCCCCCCCCCCCCTCTCCATTCGAAGGACCGACTGACGACTACACTTTCACTTCATTTCGTTTCCGGCTCCTGCTCCTTGTCCAAGTTGCTGGCTTGCGCCCCGCCCGCCGCTCCGCTGCTTCAGCTTCCGCAGCCGCCGCCTCGAGCCTTCGGTCTGCCCTTTCTTTCTTGCGAAGGGCCGCTGCCCTGGCGCGCGCCGCAGATGCCTCTCGCTCGCGCTCCTTGTCCTCCCTGAGCACGCGCTCCTTGTTGGCTAGCAAAAACGCCTTGCACTCCGCGCGGCGGGCGGCGGCATCCACCTTGCCCCGGTTGAGGATCATCCAGTCGCGCTGCAGCTCCATGAGCGCACCAATGAAGGGCCCGCCGCGCTTGAGTCCAAGCTCCTTGATCATTTCCTTGCCATTCATAGGTTGCTCGTCCTCCCAGAACCTAGCGAGGCCCCACGCCCCGTTGATCTGCTCAAACAACGCCTCCAGGTGCGGCCGCGCGTCCGGTTCAACCGTCGCAGCCAGACACAGGCCACGTGGTACAGCTCGCGCAATTCGAACATCTGGCGGCCCGTCAGCAGCTGCGCCTCCCTGCGCTTGCTGTCAGACCCCTCCGCCAGCAGGCGCGCCGTCGGCACAAGCGCCGCCGCGGCCTCAACCACGGCCTGGACCGAGTTGGCAAACGTCCCCCGCAACTTTAAGGCGTCGCGGAGCACGAGGACCACAAGCGGCTCCGGCCTCGACCGGTAGTTACCGCCCTTTAGCGCGTGGAGCCCGTGGAGCGTTGCGGCCACCAAGGGAAGGCACAGCGCCACGTCCGGCGCGGCGGTCTTGCTCTGGAACGCGTCGGCTTCCAGGGCGTCGCGCACGGCCCGCGCCGTTTTCGCCCGCTCGCGCCAGTCCACCGCGGCAAGCGCGGCCTCGCACGCCGCTGTGTCTGGCGGTTCCTCCGTGCCATGGCTGGGCTGCCGCTTCTTGGCGTCGGACGGGTTGGCTGGCGCCGGATACGAAGCATGCTGAACACCGGGCCAGACAGTCCAAAATCGGCCAGCAGCTCGAGGGCCCGAAGAGGGTTTTGCCCCCCGAGCATGGCCCACAGCTCCGCGCCGACACGCTCGCGGCTAATCTTGTTGGAAAGCGCCTGCTGCGTCTCCGGGTGCCGCAGCGCGTCCTGCACCTCGTCCTCTACCGCAAAGTCGAAGCGCGCAGCGAAGCGCACGGCGCGCAGCATGCGCAAGGGGTCGTCCGAGAACGTTTTGCGGGGCGACAGAGGCGTGCGGATGACGCCCCGCTCCAGGTCTCGGATCCCGAGGCCCGTAAAGTCTTCGACCTCGCGCCGATTGATGTTGTAGAATAGCGAGTTGATCGTGAAGTCGCGTCGCTCTGCGTCTTGCAGAGGCGTGCCAAACTCTACTTGCGGAATGCGGCTCTGCACGTGGTACTCCTCGTTGCGGAGGTTGACAAAGTCGATGGTGAGGCCCAGCACTGTCACGGCGGCAGTCTCCAGGTGCTTGCTCTGGTCCGGATTGGCCTGGATCAGACCGATGCGGTGCGTTTCCTTGCCGTTCTCCACCAAGAACGAGTTGACCAGCTTGGCAAAGGCCTCGCCGGTCATGTCGTCAAGCGCCACGTCGATATCGTGAGAGGCGTTGCCAAGCAGCTTGTCACGCACCCACCCGCCAGCGATGCGCACTGTCGTGCGCAGCTCGAACCGATTCACGACCTTCTCCAGCGTCTCCAGCACCTCTTTCTCCCGCGGGTCCAGCCGCACCTCGTGCAGCCCGCGACCGCGAGCCCGTTTGCGCTCCATCGCGCCGGCGAGCCTCCTTCCCCACCCGCCGCGCCACCGAGCCCTCAGCGGTGACAGCGCCACCGTGGTCCACGACCCGCCCCACCGCCCCGCCCCGTCCTCGCCCTCGACTTGGACCTCGTCCTCCTCCTGGACCTTGTCCTCCTCCTCCACAAGGAGGGTCCTCCACAAAGCGGTTCCGCGAACGATTTATGAACGATATACAATAGTCCTCCGATCGTTCCCCTTGCGTTCCGAGATGATGACATCATTTCATGACGTCATTATTGGCCCAAAGAAAGCGAACCAAAATGCTTCCTCGCCACAAAAGCGCACGAGACACGGCTTCGCTCCAAGTCGGAACCAGCAGGCAGCGCCAGGCCCAGGCGACGCATCGATCGATCGACAGTGCTGCTGATCGATCGATTGATCGATCGATCGATCCAAGCCTCGGGCTGCAGGATGGCCGACCGCCTCGAGGCGGCCGAGGCCGCGGCAGACTGGTGGGCGGCCCAACGCCCGGCCGCAGGCCTGTGCCAAGACAGAGTCCGCCTCGCCGTGCACCCTGCTGGAGGCGTCGGCCTCTTTGCGGTGGCCGAAGTACAAGCTGGCGCCTTGCTGGCGCAAAGCGAGCCTCTCCAGCTCGCAGAGGGCAGGCTGGAGGACGCGGAGGTGGCGGCGCTGGCGCAGGGTGCGCTGAAGAAGATGCAGGCCATGGACCTCGAGCTCGGCCCGGGCAACGAGCAGCACCTGGCCCTGTTCTTCCGCGTCCTGCTGAGCTTGGCCGCGGCTTGCAACGCTCGCCTCTCGGCGCGTACCTCGCGGCCTGGCCCACGCCGGAGGAGGTGCGCGCCCACTTTCCGCTTTTCTGGAGCGACGCCGAGCTGCGCGAGCTGCACGGCACGCAGGCCGGGCTGGCCGCGTTGGCCACGCGCGAGGCCGTGGAGGACTCCTTGCGCCAGGTCATACTGCCGGCGCTGGAGGACCGCCTTGAGCTGGACTCTGGACGCTTCACATCCGTTATGGACCAGGCCAAGTACGCCTTTGCGGCTTTCCACTCCCGCGTGCTGCCCTCGCCGGAGGAGGGCAGGATGAGCGCGCTTTACCCATTCTTGAGGCCTGCAACGGCAGCTTTGAGGGTGCACACAACGCTAACTTTAGCGGCAGCGATGATGGAAGCCTCGCCATCCGCGCCTCGCGGGCGCTTGAGCCAGGCGAGGAGGTGTTCTGTCCGTACTTGTCCGGCCTGGCCTCCTCGCAAGTGCTCACAATGTTTGGCGCCGCGCTCGACCCTGACGCGCACCCCAACCCGTGGGACTCGACGACGCTGCTGATCCTGCCAAAGGTGTACAAGTCCATGAGTGCCAGCCTTTTGCGGTACATGAAGGTGCGCCTGGGCCCGAACTGCGTCAAGGACGCGGGCCGCTCGGGCTTGCAGCTCGGCAACCCACACACCAACGGGACGCCGCGGGGCTTCCTCGACTTTATGCGCGACCTCGAAGACCTCGGCCCCTTCGCGGGCCTCACCGCCTTCCAGGCGCAGCTGCAAGCGCTCCCAGGCACGCCGTTCGGGGACGCGCAAACTGCGCAGGACCCGGCGGCATCTGTGGCCGCCCGACTAGCGGCCCGCGTGCGGCTCACCGAGCGCGACTTGCTCTCACGCTGGGCCTTTCGTCTGGCCGGCGAGATGGGCCTGGACTCGGCCGCGCTGGCCACTTCGTTGGCCCCGGCCGTCTGCACCGAGTGCGGCGGGGCCACGGCGGACTCCGAGACGGCCTGCGGCCTGCTTGTCCAGCGTATTTTTGCGCGGACGACCACCGCCAAGCGCACACGCTTCGCGAGCACCCTCGCTCCTCTCTCGCGCGCTCGCTGTCGGCGACCGCACGGTCCTTGTCGCGGTCTCTGTCGCGCCGCCTTTCGCTCCGGTCCTCCGTGCAGTCAACAACGTGAGTACGTACCGTAGGAACCGTATACAAGCCGTCCACTGTGTTGCCTCGCACGCCTAGCTCTAGAGTACCTGTCGGTCGGTCGGTAGTCGGTAGGTAGGTCGGCATGCCGCGAGCCTGCGCAAAGCGGACGCGACCTCGACCTTACATGTCACGTTGGCACAGCAGTCAGGCGGCTCTTTTCGCAAATCACCTCAAGGAGCCTGGTCGTCGAATCTGCGACGAGAAAAAAAAAAGTGCGGCAAGCGCAGTGCGAGAGTGCGTTGGAGCGCAGCAGTGCGTTGCGAGCGCAGCAAGGCAGGAGCAGACCGCAGAGGACTGCGCGCGAGTGATGGCGACGCAGCAGCGCGAGGTGCACCTGGTGTTCCGCCACGGGGCGCGCGGACCCAGCTGCGGCGCGCTCAAGCCGTTCGAGGGCGCTGAGGCCGCGACGCAGTGGGCAGACGCAGAGATCGAAACCCTCACCACGGTCGGGCGCGAGCAGTGCGTGGCGCTCGGAGAGGCGCTTGGCAGGACGCTGCTGGGCGGAAAGCAGGTGAAGAGCTGGCGCTGGCACTCGAGCAAGGTGTCCCGCGTGGTGGAGAGCGGGCAGGCCTTCCTGTTCGGTCTGCGGCGGGCCGGCGTGCTGGCCGAGGCGGAAGAGGAGCTCGCGAAGGCCGTGCCTGCGCCCATTGAGCATGCCGACGAAGATCCGGATAGGTTCTTCCGCGGGTTCTCCTTTGACGCCGAGTACAAGGCAAAGGCTGACGCCCTGCGATCTGGGGAGGTGTTCGCGGCGAAAGCGGCCGAGGCGGTCGACGAGCTCGAACTGGTGAAGCCTTTGGTGGCGGCTGCGGCCGAACCGCACGAGCTCCTCAACTGGTGCACCTACGTCGAAGAGCTGCTTGTGTGCGAGCACTTTTGGCGCGGTGATGAGCCGCGCCGTGCGGTGACAAACGCGCTCGCACCCGGCGGTCGGGAGGTAGTTGCGCGGCTCGCACGGTGGTGCTGGAACGAGCGTTTTCAAGCTGGCGGGTAGCGAGACGCTGGCACGACCTCTCCTGGATCACATCTGCACGCAGCTTGACCGTAAGCCCGAAGCGCCAGCAGGAGACGACGGCGAGGGCACGAACCTCGTGCTCTACTCTGCACACGACTACACATGATGGGTCTGCTCAACGGGCTCGGGGTGGAGGCGTTTCCGGAGGTCCCGCTCGGCTACTGTTGCTATATGGTGTTTGAAGGCGACACGGTGCAATGCAACCTAGAGCCCTTCGCGGCCGTAGACGCGCCCGTTGCGCTCGCTGGCCCGCACGTCCGCACGCTGCGCCGGCACTAGGACGTCGCTGTTTATCGTGACACGCAACCTGTATTTTGTGTTAGCCTGCATTCAAGGCGTGGCGGCGTAGCGAGCTGCAAAGATCTGGCGGACATCCACTGGCGGAAGCGTGCCTTCAGGCTCGCCCGCCAGAAGATTGACGCGCTCGTCGTTGTCGTAGTGCTCGGCGGCGATCAGTCCGCCAGGGCTCCAGTCGACGTCGTCGAGGGCCGTGATGGGGGAATGCAGTTGTGCGAGTTGTTGGGCCGGTCCGGCCAGTACACGTACTGCCTCCAGGCGCAGCCAGATTTGCTCTCACAGGCGTCTTGCGACCTGTTCGAGCCACACTCGCCTGACGAGCGGCGCAGCTTGCGCCATTCCGTGAAGCGGCCGGTCGGCGTGCGCACGGTGAGGCCCATGGCAAACAGTCGGTCGCCACCGCGGTCGCGCGTCGTGCAGGGCAGGTCGCGGGCTCCAGAGCGGTCGAGGCGGCAGGCCATGAGCACGGAGACAGCGTCGGCCTTGGAGTACGTGCCGGCGCCTGGCTCAATGTGCGGACGCAACGACTGGCCGTCCAGCGCGAGGCCATCGGTTGGCGCACCCGCCCAGTCGGCGAGCGTCGGGAAGAGGTCAACTAGCTCAACGATGTCGTGGACTTGGCGCGCGGGGCCTGGCGTCGCGCCAGCTCCCTGGCTCGGCGGCTTGACGATGAGCGGGACCTTGAGGGAGGCGTCGAAGAGCGTCCACTTGGCAAAGTGGCGAAAGTTGTCGCCCATCTGCATGCCGTGGTCAGAATGCACGACTACTAGCGTGTTGCTCCATTGCCCAGTCTCCCGGACAGTGTCCAGCAGGTTGCCGACGAGACTGTCCGCGTAGTGCACTGCCTTGACAAAGCCGTCGACGCAAGTGCGCAGGTCGCGGTCAGAGCTCCCGCAGGGGTTGCGGCCCCAAGTGGTGCGCGCGATGTCGGGGATGCTCGCGGTCGGCTGCGGGTCAAAGTGCAGGGGCAGGTCGTTCTTTCGCTTGACCCAGTCCGGGAAGCGCCAGTCCGAGTGCGGGCGCACAAAGCCAGCGGAGACAAACCAGGGCCGCTCCGGGTCGTTCCAGCGCCGAATCCAGTCGCTTGCCTTGCGCATGGTCGAATAGTCGCGACAGGTACCGCGCTTGTCAAACTCTTCCGACTCGCGGCACGTACATTGCGCCTTGCGGCTGCCGCACTGTGAACGGGAACATCAGGTGGCCAGAGGAGGGGCTCGTAGTCGCGTCTGTCTCGTCAAACCAGTCCTCTGGGAAGAACGTGGTGCGTGTGTGGTAGACCTTGCCCGCCATCCGACGCGGTATCCGCGCTCCTTTAGGTGCTTGTGCACGAACAGCGTCTTTTGTTGGTACTCGCGCGGCAGCAAGTCGCTCACGTAGATGCCGTTGTTGAACGGCTGCCGGCCGCTCAGGAAGGACGCCCGTGACGGCCCACACTGCGGGAACTGCGCGTAGGCATTCGTAAACTCGACGGTGGCGGGGTCCGCCTTGAGCGCTTCAATGTTGCTCGCGGTGTCACCGTAATCTAGCTCGCGCCAGTCGTCCAGCGTGATCAAAAGGATGTTGGGCCGCTCGCCTTTGCCAGGAGTGGCCTTGGTGCCAGCCTGCCGCGGCTTGCACTTGCCGAGGTCCTCAAACCACTGGCAGACGTCCTCTTGGTCGGGCGCTTTGCACTCCACCTGACCAAACTTGCGACAGACCACGGGAACACACTCCGCCCCCCCATCCTCGCCGCTCCCCTCGATCCAGCGACAGCGCTTGCGCGTGGCACACTCGTCCTGCCCAGGCGACCGCAGCGCCGTTTGAGCTTGCGCATCCGCATGCCGAGAAGCCGGTGCGCTGTCGCGGCCTCGTGGTCGCTGCGCGACGCCAGGCAGGCGGCCAGCGTCGCGTCCCAGCTGCAGGCCGAGACGTGACCGCACGCCGTTTCACCGAGCCACGGACACCATGCCGGGGCGTTCTCGCGAGCGAGGGCGCCCGTGGGTGCTTGCACAAGCAGCGCCAGCGCCAGCAAGGCCTTGCGCGCCATCGGCCTCCTCCGTATTGGTGATGGCAGCCGCTTTTTTGGGTAATTTCTCCGAACTGCTCCCCAAATTCAGACCCAGCAGCAAATTGAGTGCCTTTGGACGTCATCCCTTTGCCCAACCCGGGGGGCATGGTGGGGAAATGCGCGAAACTGGCGACCGCTAACCACAACTTGTATGGATCTGGTCGTTCACCCAAGCGCTCGAGAGGGCTCGAGCCCGTTAGACGTCGAGCTTGTCTGCGACGGACTCGTGGACAACCCACCGGCGGCCGCTCGCCATCGAAAGGCCCCGGTCCTTCGTCCGGTAGAATCTGGTTCCGTGATGGCCTCGCCCAGCCGCTGCCTGAGCGTTCAACGCGCTCGCCGCCTCTCCTCGTCCTTCTTGCACACGCGATTACTCGGGTCGTCCGCGCCTCGTCGGTCGGCTGACGCGCAGCCTCCTGCTCCTCGACCGCTTCGTTCGCGGCCCAGGAAGCGCCCCAGGCCAAGAGCTTTGCTGCGAGGGCCCAGCCCAGCAGCCACAGCAAGGGGCGCGTGGCGACCGACAGGCATGCCGCGAGCACCCGCCCACATCTCGCCTTCCTTCATGACATCAAGATGATTTCGGTTCTGATCAGTGTTGTTCCATGACGGTTGGTGAGGGCCGCCGCGAAGGCGCGTCTGGGCCGTCCAGGGCGTCGAAGAGCTTGTCGCCCAGGCCCATGTAGTAGTAAGGGTGCTCAGCGCAGACGGCCTCCTGGTTGCGAAACGGCGGCTCGCGCACCATCTCGTTGTACAAGGTCCGGTTCTCGTGCACGCGACGCACCTCCGCGACGCAGGGCGCGATGAAATGGCGGTACTTTCCAAGAGCCCAGTCGATTAGCGCGGCCGGCGAGGGCCGCGTCCCGTTGCTGTAGATGTAAAACTCGCGCTTCACTTTCAACTTGCGCAGCTCGAGCAGCTCCTCCATGGGCACTGGGCAATAGATAAAGCGGCGCGGGTTGATGTACTGGTGGATATCCGGGGCCCCAAAGTAGATCGGCACCGTCTTGGCGAGCAGCCCGCCAAATAGCTTCTCGGATACGTAACCCAGGACGGCCTGGTTCTCCATGTCGATCGAAAACCAGAAGCGCGACTTGCAGATGGCCGAGTCGAGGTCGTTGCCTTCGCACTTGGTCCTCCTCCATTCCGGGTGGGCCGCGTCCACCTCGCCAACCCAACTGGTGCCAGCCATGCCTTCCGGCCCGAACTCTTCGGCCAACAGTGCGAAAGTCGCCGTCCGCACCAAAACATCCATCGTGTGGCTCCGCGTCTTCATCACGCGCGAAGCAGACAAGATGCCAAGATCGCGCGGCCCACTCGGCAGCTCGCGGATGAAGGCGGGGTCGCACAGCTTTCGCAAGTCGTACGACGGACTCCCGCGCGACTCGAACTGCAGGCCCTGCAAGTAGTGGAGGCGCTTGCACCGGCCACGGACGGACCGCTCTGCCGATCGGTCGAGCACAAAGTCGATTGCCGGATTGCACTTCTTGTCCCCTTGACCTCGCCAGCCGTGGCCACCTTCAAAATGGCGCCCTCGTGATCCGTGAGGAAAGGGATGAGGTCGGCGCACGCCGGGCTTGCTCTTGTGAGCCGACGTGTAGACAAAGGTCCGATGGCCCAGGTCCGGGGGCGCATCCTCGGGCGCTTCAAGCACGCGGTGGTCAACCGTAAACGGCACGCCAAGTCGCTGCTCCAGCGTCCAGGCGTACGCGTGGGCCATGTAGACGAGCATGTCCATGCGCTTTTCATCGTCTTTGCACGTCAGTGCATTGATGACTCTGCTGCGATCCGCCTGGCCCGCCTTCTCCTGCTGCTGCTCCTCCTCGCCCTGCACCGCCGCCCTGGTGGCGGCGGCCGCAGCGGCGGCGGCGTCGGCAGCCGCAGCGCGTCGTCAATTACCCATGCGCGATGCAGGCGCAGATCCTCCACGGTGGAATCCGCCGGCTGCCTGAGCAAGAGCGCGCCGGCGCCCAGCAGGCAGCAGGCCGCCAGCACGCGGAGCACCCCGCCGATCCCGGGGCCCTCACGCTGCTGCTGCGCCGCCGCGCGTCGCCGCATCGCCGTTTGCCCAGGCTCCTTGAAGGACGAGATCGCCCAGGGTGGCACGGTGCAGCTCTTACCAGCGCACAGGATCTCGCGTGCCTGCAGAGGAGGAGACTGCTCTTATTCCGGTGGGATTCGGGGCCATGGCGACTAGGCCGCTCGTGGAGGTCAGCCTGGCGGCCTCTGGCGCGCGAGGAGGGGCGAGGAGGCGATGGCGCACTGCTGCCCCACGGCGTGGGCGGGCGGGCGCGGCCTCTTGGCCACGCTCATGCTGTGCATGGCCGTTGCCACGTGCTCCTTGCTGCTACTGCTGGGCAAGACCACCCAACAAAGCGAGCTGCCGGCGGCATGGCTCCACAACACCTGGACCGTGAGCGAGGCGGTGGGGGAGAAGGAGGCCGCGCCGCAGGCAACGACCAACAAGACGCGGACGATCAGAGTGATGGTGTGCAAGGAGGATGAGCGGCGGCTCGATCTGCTGCAATATGTGGGGCATGCGTACGCGTGGACGCTGCAGGAGCGGCTCGGCGAGGCCTTTCAAGTCGAGTACCGGGTTCTGGACGAGCCGGAGGACGCGCCGGAAGACGTGGGTTTTCGGTCCTTTGTGTACGCCTCGTTGGCGAGGGGCGCCCGTGGTTTGCCAAAGTGTTTGGGTCGCATTCCGTTCTTGCAAGAGCACGTGAACGCGCCAAAGGAGACGCGGCGACTGCACCTGGTCGGCAATGCTGGGGAGGCTTTCGAGGGACCCAAGCACTGCGAAGCAGGCATCGAGTTCATCGTGGACCGTACCATAGGGCGGAGGCTTTATGGCAATTGCACGCGCCTGCACTACGTGCAGGGCCTCCAGTTCGAGACGCGCGGGAATCCGTCGTACAATTTGCGCAAGCTGTGCGACCCCGCCTTCATCCGCGAGCTGCCAAGCGGGCCGCGCGACATGGGGATTTTGTCGGCCTCGCGCGTCATCAAGCCTCGCATCACCGCACCGATGTCCTGGTGCGCTCCTCGTTCTTCGCGCTCATGGTCGAGGAGTTTGGGCCAGAGGGAATGGCTGGCACCAGGTGGATAAACGACGTGGCCAAGGAAAAGCCGGACTGGAGGAAGATCTCGTGTGCTGGCACAGATGTTGATTCGACACTGTGCAAGGCGGCTTTCGATTTCTCGCTGGACATGGAGAACGAGGAGTGTGAGGGCTACGTCTCGGAGAAGATCTTTGGCGGGCTGCTCTCCAAGACGGTGCCGGTCTACTTTGGGGCGCCAGATATCCACAAGTACATCAACCCGCGCCGCTTCATCAATTGCCCGGTGCCCATGGAGGAGCTGCTCGAGCTGCGAAAATTCAAGGTTCGGGACAAGGTTGACATCTTCCGCACCGGAAATGAACCCTCTCGAGCGGTGCTGGTCGACTGGGTGGCCGAGCGCTTGCGCCCATTCCTCGCGCCTTGCGTCGCGGAGGTGCGTCGCGTGCACGAGAACCGGACCTTGTACAACGAGATGGTGCGCGAGCCGCCGTTTCGCAACCAGGAGGCCGTCTGCGCTGAGCACCCTTACTACTACATGGGCCTGGGCGACAAGCTCTTCGACGCCCTGGACGGCCCAGACGCGCCTTCGCGGCGGCCCTCACCAACCCTCATAGATCACTCGTTGGATCACTCCAGGAGATGATGAATCACGTCAACGGTTGACCTTTCCGTCCGTCTCACATGTCAAAGAGGTCACATGTCACATGTCAATGCAAACTGTCTCGTGGTGGAGGCGCGCGTGGCGGGCAGCGGGCGCGCGATGTCACTCGGCCTGCTGCCGCGCTCCCTTGCCGTCCTGGCGCTGTGCTGCGCGGCGTTGTTGGTGCTCACCGAGGTGGACCGTGGGACCCCCGCGTCCGACAATGACGGCTTGTGGCAGCATAGCAACTGGATCTTGCACGATGATGCACAGAATTACAGCGCTCCGGAGACCACCGCCGAGCGCACGGTGCGGGTGCTTGTGTGTCACAGCGAGAAGTCGAACGAGGAGGTACTGCGCTACATGGGCCAAGCCTACGTGTGGACGCTCGAGCAGCGCCTTGGCGGCAAGTTCAAGCTGGACGTCAGGGTGCTGGAGAAGCCGGAGGACGCTCCCGAGGATCTCGGCTACCGCACCTTTGTACGGGCGAACTTTTACGGGGGTCTATCGTCATGCATAACCCGCATTCCGCTCCTCATGGCTCACCTCGCAAGCGAGAACCGCTCGGACCGCGTGCAAGTTATCGATGACGCTGGCGAAGTTTTCTATGGACGAAGGAGGTGTCGCAAAGGGGTCACTGACTTCATGCTCGACCGATCGGGTGATCGGCCAATCGCGGGCAACTGCAAACGCCTGCACTTTCTCCAGGGCCTCGAGTTTGAGGCGCGTGGCAATCCGGTGTACGCCCTGCGCAAGCTTTGCGACCCAGAGTTTATCCGCATGGTGCCGACCGAGCCGCGCGAGCTGGCCATCCTATCAGCCTCGCGCGTCATCAAGGCCACGTATCACCGCATGGACGTGCTCGTCCGCACGTCCCTATTTGCTCTCATGACCGAGGAGTTTGGACCCGAGGGCATGGCCGGCACCAAGTGGATTGATGAGGTGCGCGAAGCCAAGCCAGATTGGCGCAGAATTCATTGCAAAGGCAAGGACTTGGACTCGACGGCGTGCAAAGCCGGGTACGCATTCTCGCTGGACATGGAAAACGAGGCGTCCAAGGGATACATCTCGGAGAAGATCTTTGGCGGATTGGTCTCCAAAACGGTGCCGATATACTTTGGGGCACCGGATCGACAAGTACATCAACCCACGCCGCTTCATCCATTGCCAGGTTGAAACATCGGTGCTGATAGAGATGCGCGCGCAAGCGTCGCGCACCTTCCTATCTACAGCAACAAGACGCGGCCCACGCCGGCTGCGCTGCTCGACTGGGCGGTGGGCCGCTTGCGACCGCACCTCGCCCTTGCGTCGCGGAGGTGCGCCGCGTGCACGAGAACCGGACCTTGTACAACGAGATGGTGCGCGAGCCGCCGTTTCGCAACCAGGAGGCCGTCTGCGCTGAGCACCCATACTACTACATGGGCCTGGGCGACCAGCTCTTCGACGCCCTTGACGCATCGTGATTGACCACGGTACCGGTACGGTACCGTACCAAGGTACTTCCGTACGTACGTACAGTACGGTACTGGTACTCCACATGTGAGGAAAGAGACCGTGTCCAAAAAATCTCGTGCACCTGTGGACACGCATGTGTGGATCCGATTGTGGGGCGCGTGTGCACACTGAATGGGAAACTGGCGAAGGACAGCTCTGTGAGTCAGGTGGGACTCATCGTTGTTCACCCACTCGTTCACTCACTCGGCGTCCTTGCTTGCACGCTCAGGCTGCTGGCTTGTGCTCTCTGCGTGCGTGCGTGCGCAGGTCAACAACATCGAGATGAGGGTGCCGGTGGTGGCGGCCCTGGTGGCCCTGGGCCTGGCCGCAGCTGCTGCGCAGGACGGGAGCGAGAGGCAGAGCAGTGCAGCTGCGCGTGGTCGGCGGGGAGCGCGTGGCCAATCGGAACTATCCGTGGATGGCATCGCTGCAGTACGTGGCCTTTGGCGAGTGGCGACACAAGTGCGGGGCGACGGCGATCCACGCAAAGTACCTGCTCACTGCGGCGCACTGCGTTGATGCTGGCGAGGTGCCCGAGCGAGTCGTCATGGGCCAGTACGACTTGTTCGGCTTGCCAGAAGCCGGCGCACGAGTGTTGCACGTCAAGGACGTCGTCGTGCCGCAGGTCGGAGCGGACGGCTGGGTCCCGGACGTGGCTCTGCTTGAGCTCGAGGAGGATAGCTGGCTAGGCCCGGACGTACCGCTGGTGTCGCTTAACCGCCGAGGGACAACGGCCGCGAGTGATGGCACAGTGCTCCATGTGGTTGGCTGGGGCGCGGAGCAAATGGGCGCCGACAACTCGAACCCACAGCTCAACGTGGTGACCGTGCCCATCGTGCCGTGGGCGGACTGCCGCGACTCGTACAGCGACCTGCGCGAGCACGAGATCTGCGCGGGCTACGCCGAGGGCCGCAAGGACGCCTGCCAGGGCGACAGCGGCGGGCCACTCTTCCAAGTGCGCGAGGATGACGGGTTCGTTTTTCAGGTGGGGGTCGTGTCTCGCGGCTCGGGCTGCGCGCTTGCCGGCTACTATGGGATCTACGCCAGCGTGGGCACGCAGTTCGACTGGATCGAGTCCGTGACCGGCACGCTTGACGGCAACGCGGTGCTTGCTGAGGCGCCGCGGGATCCGACTCCGCCGCCGTCGTACAATGCGATGGATTGCTACATCTACACGAACGGGCCGGGGTTCATCACGGAGGAGACGGGCTGCGAGCTTCCGTTCAGATTCAAGGACCGGACGGCGTGAAAAACCTACTACTACCCGCCACTGCTGGAGGAAGCCATGCCTTGGGGCCTGGAGGAGCTCGACGGAATCAGCCCAGAGGACTATGGCAGGTTGCGATGGTGCTCGCCAGCCGGCCGTGACGCGTACAACTGGGACGGCCGGACCAAGAACCTTGTCGAATGGGGCGTTGCGGTGTGCACGTACTCGGGCGGCCTGCCAACCCCCAAGCCAACGCCGGCGCCCGTCGAGCCAACGACAAGCCCCACAAAAGGGCCGACCAAACGGCCGACCAAGCAGCCGACGATCAGCCCGACGATCGCGCTTGCCAGCCCGAGCAGGGCGCCGACAACAAAGGCACCGACAAAGGCGCCTTCGAGGCGCCGACCAAAAAGCCAACCAAGGCGCCGACCAAGGCGCCTACCAAAAAGCCAACCAAGGCACCGACCAAGGCGCCTACCAAAAAGCCTACCAAACACCGACCAAGGCACCGACCAAAGGGCCGACCAAGCGACCAACCACCTCGCCGACAACGGCAAGCCCCACCAAGGGCCCAACCAAGGGCCCAACCATGAGCCCGACGCGATCGCCCACACGCAAGCCTTCCAGATCCGCGACCAGTTTCTGTCGTCAGCGCGACGAGTGCGACAAGTTCGACTGGTGGGGCGGTGAGTGCCACCTCCACGAGGGGCTCTGTCGCGGCTACTTTGACCGCCCGGCCAACCGGCTCGCCGACACGAGCGCCGTCCAGGACGCCAACGACAAGGCCCACCAATGCACCATCGGTGACGCCCTCCTTCGCGCCAAGCCAGGGCCCATCCACGACACCCACCAAGGCGCCAAGCAAGCCCAGCAGCGACCGGACGGGCCTGCAGTCCTGCCGTCACTGCCGACGGCGCAGCCCACTGTGACGGGCCAGGGCACGGACGGGGCCGGGCTCCAGACGGGAGGACAGCGACGCCGACCCCACCGGCTTCTGGACGCCCATCATTGGGGCCAGTATCGCTGTCGGGGGGCTCATGGTGTTGGCTTTGCTAGGTGCCGTGGCGATGGTGTGCTTGCGTGAACGCCGAGAGGAGGCCAAGCGCGAGTCGACTGGGTCCGGGCGGCTCTATTTGGTGCCCGCCTCTGGGTCAGATATGGAAGGGGACTACTCGCCGCGGTCGTACACAAGTAGCCACGGAATGGGACGGCAGAGCCCCTCGCACGGGAACTCTGGCATGGGCTACCCCGGCCCGCCTCCGGGGCTCTCCGGTCCTTCGAAGAAGTGGAGCTTCAGGCGTCGCGCAACGCCGCCGCCGCCGCCGCCGCCGCCGCCGCCGCTGCCAGGGCCGCACATGGGCCACCGCCGGGAGCAAGCTTGCCCACCAAGCCCCTTTCGTCGAGGCCTTCACCCAGGCCTCCGACGCCCGCGCCACCGAGGCCCACGCCCAAGCCTCCGGCGCCAAGGGTGCCACCGCGCATCAACGGGATGCGGCAGAGCCTGCTCAACCGCGGACGCGGCATGTTTCGGTTTAGCGAGCGCAGCGCGGGGAGTGAGGAGACGGTCAGCAGCATGCACGTCTAGCTACTAGAGAGAGCGCAAAGAGAGCGCAAAGAGAGCAGAGAGATTGATGAGACGGCGGGCAGCACTGTACTCGAGTACCGTAGGCGACGAAACAAAATAAGAGTTAGTGCCCACCCATCCACTCGGGCTGGCTGGCTCGGCAAGTTACAGCGAGTCGAGGAAGGACCGCGTCGCTTCCAGAAAGTTGCTGTGCCGGTCCAGGACCTGCTGCGTGGACGAGCCCTTGGTACAACTGCACGAGTGCTGCGAGAGCGAGCCGCGCAGCAGCTCCTGCTTCGCCATGAGAATCGCTTGCCGGTCCGCCCGGCGCTTGACACCGATATTGCGAAGGTCACGCTCCTCCATCTGCAGCAGCATGGGGCCGTCGACGTGGCTCTGCTCAAAGTTGAGGCAGAAAAAGTCACCCCCCGAATGTGATCACGGATGAAGGCCGACACCTCCAGCGTGGTCCATTCGACCGTGGGGCGACAGACATAGCACCCTTGCTTGCGCTGCTGGCTGAAACGGTCGCCGTAAGACATGTGGTCAAGTGTGCTGCCCAGGGACAAGTCGTCCATGTACGCGTCGAGCTCATCCAGGTCCTGCCGGGCCGAGCCGCCGCTGCTGCTGTAGGTAGGCTGCGGAAAGGTAAAGCCATGGTCGAAGCGGTCGCGGCGCCGAAGCAGCTTGTCCAGCTGCGCCTCAGTGAGCGGCACACGGCGAAAGTCCTGCAGGTCGCCGTCCCAGAGCGTGTCATGCTCCGGCGCGGACTCCCACGAGCCCTTGCGCGCGCGCCGGGCCGCCACCAGCTCATGCGCTGGCATATAGTGCAGCATCGCGTTCTTGTTGAACGACACACGGCGCAGCCCGCCGTTACGCCTGCGGTCGCTTGGGCCCTTGGCCGTGGACAGGATGCCCCGCGGGCGCGGCGCCTTGTTGTGTCGGCTCAGCTCGGCCTTTTGCTCATGCTGCAAGCCGTCGTCAAAGTCTTCGTCGTCCAGGTGCCGCGAGAGCTCGTCGAGCTCGCGCGAGCTGCTGCCCAGCAGCGCGCCCTCCGGTGCGCCGCTTGTTCATCTCAAAGCTGTCCCGCCGCGAGAACGCGCGCTGCGTCGGCCCGTCCGCCGGCAGCTTCTCCTTGCGCCGCAGCGCCGACCCGTCCGGCGCCAGGCGCAGCCCCGAGCTCGAGGGAATGCGCTGCTTGGCCGCGCTCTTTCCCCTGCCCTCCGCCTTGAGCCGGTGCAGCCCGTACGTCGACGACATCGCGCCAGCCGATCCCCTGTGCCAACCAACGAGCCGTCGGCCTCTGCCTGCGCGCGCTGTCGATGCTGCTCCTGCTCGACCCTGTCCTGCCTCCGCCTCTCCCTCTCGGTGGCAAGATCCGTTGGCGCTTCGATCCGTTGGGGTTAAGAGCCTGCTCATCAACCGTCAGGGAGGGAGCCACTCCGCGATGGCCTCGGCCTCGTCTGAGGTCGCCACGACGGTGTCCAGCCCGAGTCGGCTCGACATCTTCCAGTCAAAGTAGGTCACCGACTGGTCGAGAAGCTGCGCCGTCTCGTCGGGGCCGGCCTCTATCACGTGGAATTTGGCCAGCCGCTGCGTCTTGCGCGCCACGCGAGCGACCAGCTGCTGCTTGCGAGGCTGCGCTGCGGCGCGCTGCGGCGGCCCAGGCTCGGCTGCGCTGTAGCTCGCGAGCAGCTCGCGCCGCCGCACCGGAGGGAGCTTGCGCGGGCCTCTTGATCCCGCCTGGTCCGTGCTGCTGCGGGCGTAGCGAGGGTCGAAGGGGAGCGCGGGGCACGCGCCGCGGTGCACCAGCGCTTCCAGGGCTGCGGTCATGGCTGCGGCTACGTCCCGTGGGAGCCCCACGCGCTCCATTGGACAAGCCACGAGCGACTGGACCGTGCCAAAGCCGGCCTTCTCGAGGAGGTCGGCAAAGGGCGCAGCCGCGCGCGCAGCGAGCTGGAAACGCTCGCGCAGCATGTCCTCGCGGGCGGCAGCTGCGTCGCTGGGTAAGTCAGCGATAGTGCGCAGAAAGGCGTCCCAGTCCACGCCGTCCAGCGCAGGGGTTTTCAGCATCACGTGCGCCGCGAGTGCGAAGACCGGGTCGCTCATGCGAAGCTGGGCGTCCAGTTGCGGATCCGCTCGACAAAGGCTGCTGCCGTGCGCTCCTCGTGCTCTTCAAAACTGCGCTGGGCGGCCTCTACCCGCGCTTGGGCCTCGGCGGCAGCGGCCAGGGCGTCGGCTTGGCTTGAGGTGGACCCGGGCCGTCTAAAGTTGGGGTCGTTCCATTCGGCGGTGGCCACTGTGGACGTGCGGCTCAGGCGGCTCACAGGGCGTGAGGCGGATCCGCGAGACGAGCCCCGAGAGGTTGCCACTTCGGAGGGTTGACCCGCGGCTCGGCGGGTTGGATGTGTTTCCGTCTTGCGCCGTTGCCGACTTCTCAAGCCCGCCGCCCGCCGGGGCGCCGTGCTGTTCTGGTAGCTTGTGACCCTCCTCCCACTTCCAGCCGAGCAGCTCTGCGTTGTCTGCTTGCTGCCAGTCTCCCATCGGAACTGGCGTGGGGCCTTCCTGTACCTCAGCGAGAGTCGAGCGCTGAGCCACGTTCCTGCTGCCGCCCCTGTCCTCGTCGCACTCGCTGCCGTCGCCGCCGCTACTTGCAAGGCGGCCGCTCTCGCTCGAGCCCGCGCGGCTCGGTAGCTGGCGCATGCTGCACTGGCTACCGAGCCCCGGCCGGTCGAGGCCTTCCGCATGGGCAAGCCAAGGCTGCAACGGCGTGCTCGGTGCAGCCCCGAGCGAGTCTGCAGAGGAATATGCGGAGTCGCATCGCGCTGTGTCAGCCTCGAGCCTGGTAGATACCGAACCGTGTCCGTCGTGACAGGCCTGCTCTCGCGTGACATTGCGAGCGAGCGCGAAGGTGGCACCCGCAATGACGAAGGAAAGTGCTCCAGGAGCAGCGACCGCTCCGAGTCATTCGTCTCCGCCGCGTCTGCCAGCGCCGCCGTCTTGGATCGTGGCTCTTGGCACGGGCACCGCGGCGGCAAACCGCCAGCGGCGCTCGCTGGCGCCTTCCGCGCGGCGCAACTCGGCGCGGCCTGCGGCGCGGCCTGTTGGCCGGCCTGTGAGCCAGCCGGAGCTTGACCCACGGCGCGGCGCCATCGCTCTTGCACTGAGGCGGGGCGGACGTGTTCCAGGGAGCCGCTCACGTAGCGTAGAATGGACCGAGCACAATCCGCCACGTCGAGAGGAACGCCATACTCGCTATCGAGTATGTCAACTTGTGCTAGGAGCTTTGCGCATGTGTCGAGTCCACGAGCTTTGAGGCTCGCAGTGATCGGGGCCGCCTGCTCCAGGGTCTCGTGCTCTATTGTTGCCTTGAGCTCGGGCGGTGCGGTCAGGACAAAGCGTTCAAACGCTGCGTCCACCGACGCCTCTGATGGCGGCAACAAGACCGCACCCTCCTCCACCTCAGGGCCTTGGACCACCGCCGGGACAGCGTGTGCCTTGATGTGGCTCCTGAGGAAGGCATGATACACAAGGTGGTCGATGGGCTCGGCGAGGGACGGAATCTCCGTGGCGAGCAACTTGGATCCTGTGTACGGGGCCTTGCGCACGAGGTCGGACGGCACTCGTGGCCCTTCGCGCGACGCCGCCTCAGAGGCGATCCTGAAGGCGCTCTTGGCGCGCCCGACCGGGCCAGCGTCGCGCTCGCGGCGCTCGATCGGGTCGTGGGCCATTGTGTGGCATGGCGGGAGGACCACGAGGCGTGCGTGTGGCTCTTGCACCGTGAGCGTCTGTGGATCCTCGCCAGCGCCGCGGCCGCGAATTTTCTTCGAGGGGCAAGGCGGGCGTCTTCGCGGGCTGGATTCCTCCATAGCGGAACCGACCCCCTCAGTAGGGACCTGGTCTTGACGGCGCGGCGCGCGCGCCTTGGCAGCGGGCCGGCAAGCCCCTGGCAAGTAGGCGCGCTCGAGCTGCCGCTCGCCTGCCCGGGTGCGCGCCTTTCGCTTGCGCTCGGGCAGGAGGTCTTGCTGCTTTTCGTCAAGGGCATCTTCCCACTCTGCCCGGGGCCGGGGCGCCTCGGCGGCGCGCTCGCCAGTAGGACTGCTCTTTCTGCAACGCCCGCGCCGCCGCGGTTTGCTCGGGCGGCCGTTGCCGCCGTCGCGTATTGCCCGTGGAACGAGCGAAGGCCCTCCGTAGTGCTTGACAGCTTTGTCGGTGGGCCGCATCTTGGCCTTTTGAGCCTCCCATTGCTTCCACCGGCGCTGCAATCCGAATCCCTGTGTACAACACCTGCTCGATGAACGTGGTGGCATTCTCGAGCTCCATGCGGCGAAGCTCGGCCTGTTGTGCCATGTGTAGCTCGTAGTCGCGATTGACGGCCTCCAGGAAGCTGAAAAATCACCCTTCGCGATGAAGCGATTGCACAGCTCTCGGACGCGCGGCCCTAGACTCAGCTCTACGCGTCGGGAGTAGATTTTCTTGCGTGCGCAGTAGCCCGGTACAAGCTCTGGATCTTCCGCGCTGCGCCATGAACATTCGCTTCTGCACGGATTTGCTCTTGTTGCCGGGCCACCAAGGCGACCAAGCGCTGCTGGGCGAGTTCCGGGCCCAGCACTGCAGAACTGCTGCTGCGCATGCTGCTGCTCGACGAGCCGCGCGGCGCGGCGCCGTTCCGCCTCCAGCCGGCCGCACTTGCCACGGGCCACCCCTGAATCAACCGCCCGCGGCTTCCTGGTGTCTTGCGCGCACCATTGCGGCTCGCTGCGCCCGCGTGTCCGCGCCCGATGCGCTGGATGTGCAAGGCGCTCTCCTCCCGTCGCGCGGCCTCCTCGGCGGCGCGCTTTAGATCGTCGCGCACGCGGTCCATGTGGGCCCGGAAGGCGCGCTGAATAGTGCACGATGCGATGGAGAAGGCTGCGGTGTCAATGTGCTCGAGCTCCTCCTCCGCCTCGGCGATGCCCTTTCGAAGCGCTGCCGTCCGTGTGCGCAGCGCATCGACTGCGACCTCGATTGGCACACGCTGCCAGGTCCCATGGGCGACGAGCGTGTCCACGTACTGTTTCATATCCGCGCCCATGCAAACGATGCGTTTCCTCCAGGGTCTTCAGCTCGTTGTCGAGCTTGTCGAGCTCCGGCTGGTTTTCGAGCAGATACTGCTGCAACTCCTCGGAGCGCTTGCGGTGCGCCTTCGGGTCAGATGCAGGTGCAGGAGGGTGATCCCGGCCAGACCCGTGCTCGCGCGTCAAACCATTCTCCCCTACGGGCAGCTTGCTTGCAAGCGGGTGCGCTTCCCCAGCCTCGTCCTCGGACTTGCGGCGCTCTGCCAAGCCCTCGGCAAGGGAAGCCTTGGACAGACCCGCGGACAGCAAGCGCCGCTGCGACTGCTGGTTCAGGTCGATGTGGCTCTGCAGCATTCGCACCGAGGTGCGTCCGAGCTTGACGTCGATCCAGTCCTTTGCTTGCGCGGGCGGGAACAGGCACTTGAGGCCAATGCGGCCTGTGCGGATCTTGTGCGCCTGGTTTTTGATGCAATTGGAGCACCTTCCGCACGTGGTATCGCCCACGCTCGAGAACTGCGTCGTCGTCTTTTCGCAGAGGCAGACCCTGCCGTACGGGCATCCGCAGGTCCGATAAGCCTTGGCCTGCCGCTTGCTCTGCTTGCCCGCTTCAGTGGCGCCAAAGTCGATGGTGTAGCCTTGTACAGGTGGCTCATGGCGCCAGCGCGCCTCGAGCGCGCTCGCACCGCGTCCGACGATGGGCCTTCGGCGTCAGCAAACCGCGTCCGCCTCATCAGCTGAGGCCTTCGCCGGACAAAAAAAAAAAAAAAAGCACCAAAAAAGATCCAAGATCATGAGATCGAGCTAGTCCTGGCCTTTGGCCTTCCCGGCTATGCTGCCGGAGCTGCAAGGCGCTGTGGCGCCAGGACTGCGTTCGCCGCTGCGCGGTGTCTGCACGGCGCCCACCCGTTACTCAAAGTCCGTGGCGCGGCCCTTGTGCGACCTATGCTCGAGACGACAGTGAGTGGACCTTTTCCCCCAACTATTCGCGCGGCTGGTGGGCCAGCCGTGCCGCAAACTTACCAGTCGCCGTACCGCGTCGGCTCGCCAAGGCGCGGGCCATTCCACTCTCCAGTTTCAGGGTTGAACATGTCGACGTAGTCGTCCTCGTCGTCTTCCTCCTCTTCAAGGCTGCGCCCCATCCGCATCCGTCAGCACGCCTGCTCCAGGGGAAGGCCCCGCCAGGCCGCGCCGCCGCCCGTCGCCAGCTGCCCGCCCGCTCGTCGCACTTACTCCGCCGCCGCCGCCGCCGCCGCTGTGCCACCCGCCAGGGCCGCTTGCGCTCAGCAGCCCGTCTCGAGAGTCGCGCCGGCGCGCGAGCATCTCGTTGAGCGCCGCGTCCTCCGTGCTGACGCGCGCAAAGCGCGAAAACCTGCCGAAAGGCGTCGCCGGCTTGCCCGTCCCTGCTGCGGCATCGCTCACCTCCTCCTCCCGGCCGGCGCGCAGGGCCGGCGCGCCGCGGAAGGAGCGCAGCCCACCGCGGCGCATGCCCTGCGGCCCGGGCCCCGGCAGCCAGCGCGCCAGCGGCCGGCAACCGCGGCCCGCATCGCCGTCGCTCGCGCCACCGCTGCCATGATGTTTTGGTCGGCTTGTCGCGAGGCTCTGGGGCGACACGACATGGACATGCGCGAGAAGCCAAGCTGCCGCGCGACGAGGCGGTGCTGGCGCGCCTGCACTGGTCGCTAGAGCGCGGCCTGGTCCAAGCGCCGCGACGCCTCGATCTGGTCGAAGAACGCCTCGAGCTCGGCGCGCGAAAAGTCGAGCGAGAAAGCCTCCTCTTGCAGCTGGAAGCGCAGCGTGGCCGCGGCGCAGCTGCGCGCCTGGGCCTCGACGTCGCTGGCCAGCGGCACGCGGAGGTCCCAGTCCACGGCTTGCAGCTCGGGGTCGCCCAGGCGAAAGCTGCTGAGCGGCGACGCCGCCTCCGGCGCGGAGGACGCGGTGGCGCGCTGCCAAGCCGCGCCAAAGCACTCGGCGTGCGCGGGCGGCAGCCCGCACTCGCCCAGGAACGCCACCAGCTCGTCTGGCGTGCAGCCGCAGAACCGCGCCTGCTCCAGGACGTAGTTGCTCATGTCCACCAAATGTCTGTCGCGCGGCGCCAGCCCGAGGCCGCGCAGGCTGCGCGGTGCCGGGAGCTCGCGCAGCAGCGCCTCTAGCGCCGACGGCGGCGCTCGGCCGAGCAGAGCAGCGGCCTCCTTGAAGCGCGGTCCCGCGCGAAACAGCATCGCCCAAATTGGATCTTCAGTCGGGACGCGCAGGACTCGGTCATGGAGGTCGACCGCATCCTCGCCGAGAGCGAGGCCGAGGACGAGGCGGACGAGGCGCTCGGAGAGGACGCCCTCGAGCCATCCTGCAGCGGCCTGACGACGACGAGGAGGAGGAGAGGGAGGAAGAGGAGGAGGAGAGGGGCGGAGGAGGACAGCAGCAGATGGAAGCAGCATCGCCGGGCCAAGGCGCGGACGCAGCCGCCGGAACTACATCCCGTCGCGGGTGAGCGCGCTGAGCAGCTACACCAAGTGGGAAATAGGGAGATCCTAGCGCCGCTGCACGACATCCGGGCGCGGTTCCGGAAGCGCGACGCGGACGACGAGTTGCAGGTTGCGCAAGTGGTCGGCCTGGACGTGCTGGATGGGATCTCCTCGCAGCTTGAGCGCAATGCCCAGTTTCGCGAGAACGGGCCGGGGCTGCCGACTTGCGTGGCGGTGCACTCCAAGTTCATTCTGGTGGGCACGTCGCGGTCGATCGTGATGGTGTTTGACCACTTCCAGCAGCTGGGCAAGGTCCTGAGCAAGGGCAAGCCTTTCGACAACCTGGAGGCGAGTCTGCGACACACAGTGTGTCTTCCGACCTCAACTTTGGTCCCGTGACCAGCATGGACGTGGCCGTCTCGGGCACGACGGGGAACGAGTTTGTCGTGGTGGGCTACTCGCGCGGGCGCATCGAACTGTGGGACATAGTGCGTTGCGTTCTGCTCAAGAGCATCCCGGCCGGGCCCTCCTCGCACACTTGCGCGGTGTCGTGCGTGCGCTTTGTCGCGACGGGCGGGCCAAAGTCCAACCGCTTTGACGCCGCTGGGGGCGTGCGCAAGCCGTTCGCGACCGTGGTTAGCACCGACACGACCGGCGTGGTGAACATGCTCGTCTTCAGCAAGACGCTAATGCTGTTCTCCGTCGAGAACAAGTGCCTGCTCGATGGCGGCGCTGGTCAGATCGTGGCCGTCGCAGTTCGCGAGGAGCTCAACATGGTAGCCCTCTCCTCGCGCCGTGACACGTTTCTGGTGTCGCTGGACAATAACACGGCCGAGATCGTGCACCGCTGGCCAATCGCGGGCCCCGAGGTCGCGGGAGCAGAAACGAACGAGGCCTCGACCGCGACGGTTCAACCGCCAAGTAGCAGGCTGCCACGGCTCTCGTGGGGCTCGGCGCGGCTCGTGGACGACCCGGCGGGCGCAGGCACGGGCGAGAGCTTTGTGCTGGCGCGGGCCGTGGGTCGGCGCATCGAGTTCCTGCGCACCAAGGTGTCGCTCAAGCGCGGCAAGAAAGGCGGCAAGGGCGCAACACAAAAAGAGCACCGCAACGTGCTGTCCCGGGACGCCTTTTGCGAAGCGGACAGCAGGGCCGCGGACATTTGCGCGATCGAATGGCTCAACGAGAGCCTGCTGGCGTTCTTGAGCGCAGACTACGACCTGTGCATCCTTGACGTTTCGGGTATGGCCGTCATGGAGCGCACCAACGTCAAGAATGTAGAGTTGGTGTGGACTGCCTTCAAGTCGGACGCGATATCGTTCCAGAACAGCATCCGCGCAAGCGGCGCCACGCTCTATCTCCTGGGGATCAAGCAAATGAGCGTGGCGCGGGTCCAGACGTGGACGCAGCGCGTCGAGACACTCATCCTGCATAACGGGTGGCTTGAGGCGCTGGCGCTGGCCCTAGACCACTACCAGCTCACCGGCCACCGCGAGCGCGGCAAGGTCTCTGACCTCATCCTGCGCTTTATCACTTCACAACTGGCTAGCGCTGCTGCGGACCCTCCGCCGGAACAGCTGCGCACCCTTTGCGCGGCCTGCATCGAGTACTGCGTCGAGATCGAGCGGACGGACCTGCTTTTCGACGCCATGTACCAAGTTTTTGGCGAATCCGGCGAAGCCGACGACACCACCGTTGCCAACACTGGCGGCAGCAAGGGCTCTTCTGCGCCTGCTTGAGCCGTACATCTTGAACCGCCTCCTCACCACCCCAGCCCTCCGTGCTGCAGGACTTTGTGCACGAATACGTGGCCGCCGGTCAAAAGGCCGAGCTGGAGCAGTGCATCCTGCACCTCTCCGCGGACACGGTCCGCACGGACCTGCACACGCTCGTGAGCGTCTGCAAGGAACACGAGTTTGTTCGCCGGTTTGGTCTACCTGTACAATGCCGGGCTCAACGACTTTGAGACGCCCGCGCGCGCGCTACTGGAAATGAATCAGCTGGAGCGCCTGCTCTCCTACGTCGAGACCTCGTTTCGCGGGCTGACCTACCCGTTCGGCTTCCCCATGGATGACGCCACAAGCGTAGATTTTGTGCGCGTCGACCTCCTCGGATTCCTGCTCGGGTCGCTCAAGCCCCTCGCGCGCGCCCTAATCGCCGAAGCCAATGACATCCAGGACCTCATCGGCCTCCTGGAACTCGGGCTCGGCAAGCACGAGGACGACTGGGAGATGCGCGTGGTGCACGCAATCCAGCCCTTGGACGCCGAGGAGGCCACAAAGCTCTGCCTGCGGCGCCTGCTGTTGCACCCCGTGCCAGGCCTGACGGAGAAGGCGCTCGTTGACGACGTTCTACACCACGCCATCGAGGCCGGCGTGGAGGCCGACCTGGTCAGCGTGCTGCGCCACTGCGACCCGACGCTGTACAGTGTCGACCTGCTTTCGCAGCAAATCCGCGCTTACGGCTGGACAGACGCCCTGACGACGCTTCATGAAATCTCCCTCCGCGCGGCGATCGAGGACGGCCAGGACATGCTGCGTATCCGCACTGTACGAGCAGGTGATCCAGTCCTCGCCCGCGCCCGCGCAGTTTGCGCTGGCGCAGCTCGAGCTGCACGCCAAGCAGCTCGTGGTGCGGCAAGCGCTCGAGGACGCCATCAACAGTAACCTGGACCGACTCGTTTGCGGACGGCCAGTCCGAGCAAGAGAAGCGCTGCGCAGCGCGCGTCGTGGCCGCGGTCGTTACGGACCCTTCGGTGCTCGACGACTTTCCACGACTACAGTTCGTCTACATGAAGCGCACCTTTCTGTATGCTGATGAGGACAACGGTGACGCCACGGGAGAGGCCACGGTGGAGGGCGGGGCGGCGCCTGCGTCGGCAGCATCGCGGCCGGCGATGTCGGGAGCGGGGGCGCCGCGCCGCGACGAAGAGCACACGGCGGCTCTGTGCCGATTCATCGACCTCCTGTGCCAGTTCGAACCGAACGAGGTCCTGAGATTTGTGAGCGACGAGGATGGACACTACCCTCTCGACATCGCGCTCGAGACCTGCCGCAAGCACGGCATCGCTGACGCCACCGCTTACTTGCTGGAGCGAACCGGCGACACCCGGGGCGCACTGCAGATGATTCTGGCCGCCTTCGATGCCTGCGCGCCCGACTTTGAGCCCCGCCGCGCCGTCGTCCAGTCCGCCGTCCAGCTCTGCGAGCGCAACTCGGTCACGGATCTGGACGCCACCAACGCGGAGGAGCTCTGGTTCATGCTCCTCGACCGCGTCGCGCACGCGGTGGCCGACGCGCGCCCGGACGGCGCTGATTCGGCCATCCTGCGCTACGTTCTCGACTCCATGATGGACCACGTCGAGTCCGAGACCATCCTGCTCAAGCTCGACGCGCAAAACTTTGGCCAGCTCCGGCACACCATCCGGTGCATGGTCGAGGCGCGGGACTACGAGCGGCAGATGCTGCAAATCGCGCGCAAGCTGGCGGCCGCCGACCTGCTCGCGCTCGTGCGCTCCAAGCACGACCGCCTCGCGCAGGGCCGTCTGGCGCTTCCCGCCCGGCACGCGCGTCGCGGGGCAGTCAACAAGAGCCGCGGCCCGCGGCCGCGCCGCAGCTGGGCAGCAGATGCGCGACCTCATGCCGCGCCCACTTAGCATCGACCCATAAGCCGCCCGTCGCGAGCTCTGTCGGCGCGCGAGCTTGATGTTGGCCTAAAGAACCGAGTCCTGCGCCTCGGGCAGTTCGCGGCCGGGTCCCCGTTTCGCGGCGACGATCTAATCTTGGCGGCGGCGGCGGTTGCGCGAGCGACGCGGCGTTGGACGCGATGAAGCTGTACCCGGTGGGATGGTTCTCGCCGCCCTCCAAGTCGTTCCAGCTCTTCAGCGGCGGCGTGCAGGAGCACGACCAGTCCACGCCGCCCGACTTTGACGAGATGGTGCACGTGGATGGCAAGCAGGTGGTATGGAGCGCAGGCAACGGCGGCGCGCAGCGCGTGTACAAGAGCTACCGCCAGGTGCTCACGGCAAAGCAGGCGCTGCTGTGCTCCTTTGTCGGTGTCGGCAAGAACGACGACATCAAGTCTCTCGGCGTCACTGGCGACAGCGACGTTGGGGACTCGCAGCCCGTTCAGAGCAACTTTGGTGGCAGCTTGCCCAAGCGCGGGCAGGGGAACCGCGCGCCCAGCGACGAGCATGGCGAGGGACTTGAAATCGAGGATGACCGCTGTCTCTGCGTGCTGCAGGGCAGTGCGTCAAGATCTACGCCCCGGACGGCGCCGAGTTTGAGGTCGCGCTGCCGTGCAAGGCGGCGCGGATGTGGGCGTTGCCCCGAGGCTTGCTTATCGAAAGGGCAGTGCCCAGCACGGGCGACGACGACGACAGCGAGAGCGATGCGGACGGGCGCGGCGGCCCCCGGGCTGGCGGGCCTGCGGCGGAGGAGCCCACGCCGATGTTTTTCAGCCTGCTGCACCCGGGAGGAGCTCAAACCCGTCTCATTCACAATCTCTAGGCGCGAGGAGGCCTTGCAGGCGGAAACGGCGGCAATGCAGCACCAGCAGCACCAGCAACCCGAGCAGCCGGTGGAGCTGCAGGCGCCGCTGCAGGCGCCGCTGCGGCCGCCCCCCGAGTTCCAGCTGCAGGACGAGGAAGAGAGCGAAGACGCCGAGGAGGTGTTTAGCGAATTCATGTGCGACACGGACGAGCGCATCCTCTTCGTGGACAACACGCTCTGCGTGGGGTCACGTACCACGTCGGCCGCCGCGCGCACTCGGTGTGGTGCTTGCTGCCGGCCACCGCAGTGAACGCCACCAGCCGCAATGCGAGCCCGGCATCCGCAAGCAAGAGGCAGCAGCGCGATCAGCCCGAGGGTGGGCAGGCCACCCCGGCCCGGCGCTTTGGCTTTGATGACTCGATGACGATGTACTCCGACGACGACGACGACGACGACGACGACGTTATCGAGTCGGAGGTGTTCATGCAGCGCGTCTGGACGGCCGCAAGCCAGGGCGAAGAGAGCTGCGACACGGTCTTTGTGTGTCACGATCCGGAGGGCACACCGCTCATCTGCCTTCTCGACCACCGAACGTGCTCGCTCGTTGGTCTGAGCGTAAAGTCCGAGCCCCGGGCCAACTCGTCCTCGTTCTCCTCGCCGGCAATGGCGTCGGGCTCGCTCCTGACGTCGCCTTTGCCCACCCTCGTTCGCGCCACGCCGCAACCGTGTGCTTGTGGACGTGGCCTTCGAAATGAAGGTCCGTTCGCAGCCGGTCCGGTCCACGGGCCGGGCGCCCGTGCTGGACATGATCGTGGTCAGCATGCAGGGTGATTTGGAGCTGTTCCGCGGCAAGACGCGTCTTTGTCGGCTCGAGGTGGTCGCGCAGCAAGTTCCGCCGCTTCCGGCCGAGGCCAAAGCCAAGGCCAAGGCCAAGGCGCCCGAAAGCGCGGCTATGGAACAAGAGGAGGTGGGACTCGGCGCAGTCATCAAGCTCGAGCACGCTGTCTCGAATCGCGTAAACCTCGTGTTGCGCAGCGGCCGCTCGCTCCGCGTGACAACAGCCATGGGCTTTCACTCGCGCGTGCTCCGACCTTGCCTGGGCGGCCTCGACGACGCGCTGCCAGCAGATCTCTCGCTCAACCTGCGCGTGGACGTCGCGTACTGGTATGACCGCATCAGCCACACCAAGGACGAGCGCATCCACGCGCTAGCAAACACGCTCGCCGGAGAGGAAGGCGTCGCTCGCTGTGGCGTGCACGTTGACCTCGAGTGGGCCGCCTTTGTCATCGTCATCGCGCTTCTCCTCAAGGGCAATGGGGCCGGGAGCACCGCCGCCGCGGCGTCGGCGGCGGCGTCGGCGGCCGAGGGAGCTGGGGAAACTGCCAGCGCAGATGACTGGTTCGGTCGCATGATGGCTTCCGACTTTCACAGAGAGTACGAGCAAATGCATCGGGCTGCGCTCGAGTGCCTTGGCCCGGCCCGGCCGACGCAGAGCGCCAAGGCGCAGGGCTGGCACACGGAGCTCGACGCGCTCTCGTTCGACATGGTGACCGAGCCGGCCGCGTTCGCGCGCCACATCGGCACCATGATGCTCGGTTTGCACCTCGTCTACGAGGAGTGCAAGCTCAGCACGCTCACATGGTCGCTGCTGCGGCCCATCGCATCCCTTCTGCGCGGCATCGTCTTTGCTGCCGTGGATGAATCCACCGGGAGCGCCTACATCGACCATTACACGCGCGACCTCGGCGTGTATGAGGCCGTTCCTCTGCCGGCCCTCGATTCGGCCAAGCGCGTGCGCATGTCCAAGCACGCGCCTCCCGACCTCCTCAGCTGGATCGGCCGCCGCATGGGCCGTGCCGCAAAGACTTATGACCAGCCTGCGACGGCGGCTGGCCCGGGCCCGGGCCCGGGCCCGGGCCAGCAGAGCGCCCGCGCCCGCATGGAGGACACCCCGTTGCTCAGCGTGATCGGCCTCTCGGCCTCCTCGGCAACGATGCGGCCCTTCCCGGAGCTCGAGTCGTGCTTTAGGACGCAGCAGGTCTGCTGCTTTTTTGAGCTGCTCTCGGGCGGTTCCGGGGACGAAGCGACCGTGGCGCCACTCGAGTTCAGGCTTAACAAGGACAACAAGCGCAACCGCGCCACCTCAAAGAGCCCCGTGGTGTCAGCCTTTGTGGCCATGGACAGCTCGTTTTCGCACTGGATGGAGGTGCACGGCTACGAGGCGCGCAACTGCGCAGAGCGCACCGTGCTGGGCATGGTGTGGTACGGCTTTGCGCTCAAAGATTTGGAGACCTTGTCTTTCGGGCTCTGCATTCCACTGCGTGAAGCACTGCACTATTGCCGGAACCGACCCTCGGGCCGCTGGCCGGCCGACGCGTACGTCCTGGTCGGCCGCGAGGACATGGCCGCGCTTGCGCTCGCGCCGCCGCCTCAGCACGTGCCGTGCTTTCTCAGTCCCGACGATTGCGAGGCAGAGGCCCGCGAGGCGGAAGCAGCAGCGGCTGCAGCGGTCCTCGACGAGCAGCAAGGCATGGCAATCAACGCCTGTGATCACGCGCGTGCAGCGCCAGGAGGGCCTGGCGGCGGCAGCGGTGCGAGCTTTGGCTCGCTTGCCGCGCTCGATTCTACGGGCCCCAGGCACACAGGCCGGTCGCGGCGGCGCGTCAGCGACGCTTCATGGAGCACGGTCACCACAGCCGTGACCCCAGTGTGGCGACGCTTCCCCTCGGGCCAAGGCGTGGCAAACCAGGTGGCCGAGGACATCCTGTGGTGGTCGAAGCTCGGCCTCTCGCCCAGGGCGCGCAGGGACCGACACGTTTCTGCACCAGAGCCAGCAGCGCGGGCAAAAGGCCCTCGCCTCTACCGCGACAAGCCGGCTTCTCTCCATCGTCGACTTTGCGCGCCTGAGCGCCTCCGCGTCCGCCGAGGTGGGCACCTCGCCCTCCGGGGACCATGCGGACGGCGACGCGACTGCCGCGGGCGGGGCCGACGGCGACGCCGGTGGCGTGCCCGGCGACGGCAGCGCATCGGCCTCTGGCGGCAAAGCAAAGTCTTGGACACGCCCTCGGACCCGTCCGGGTTTCACCTCTTGCAGCGCATGACCACCCTGCGCTTTGGGAGCGACCGGCGCATGCGCGAGGTGTGCCGCTTATTGCGTTCATCGACCCCGGTGCGATTAGTCGTGGAGCGCGGGCCGGAGATGTCGGACCACGACCTGGTCGCCGCGCAGCAGGCGCGGCTCCTGCTGATCTCACGGCGCACCCTGGCCCTTGCCGTGGGCCGCGGGATGATCACTTTCGGGACAGTTCGCCCACTTTTGACGGACACGGTGGACATTCCGTCCATCTCGTTGGCCGGCAAGATTCCGCCAAACAACGCGGTCGTCAAACTGGACTTGCTGGCGCTCCCCAACGGCGACAGCCTCATGGCCTGGCCGCAGTTCCACAACGGTGCCGCGGCTGGTTTGCGGCTCTCGCGGCCGCGAGGTGACCCCCTTGACGCGCACCTGGATTGCCTACAACCGTCCGGAGGCGCCCAACAACACGCATGCCGGTTTTCTTCTCGCGCTGGGCCTGCACGGCCACCTCGCGGCGCTGACGATGGCGGACATTTACGAGTACCTCGCACAGGGTCACGACGGGACGACCGTGGCGATCATGCTTGGCCTGAGCGCGGCAAAGCGCGCGAGTATGGCGCCCACGGTGTCCAAGATGCTGTGCCTGCATATTCCGTCCCTGCTCCCAGTGGCATTCTCCGATATGGAGGTGCCGGCTGTCGTGCAGACCGCGGCGCTCATGGGCGTCGGAATTCTGTACCAAGGCACGGCCCATCGCCTCATGACCGAGTTTCTGCTTGCTGAGATCGGCGCCGGCCCACCTCGGATCGCTGCGCCGACCGCGAGAGCTACTCGCTGGCGGCCGGTCTCGCGCTCGGAATGGTCACGCTGGGGTTTGGCGCAAAGCCTGGGGGGCTCTCGGGCCTCGCCGACCTGCGTCTAGAAGACCGCCTCCACCGCTATATGGTCGGCGGGCTCGACCCTGAGTACGCTGCCAACAATTCTAGCAGCGCGGCGGACCCCACCAAGTGCTCGCGGGTGCGCGAGGCCCGTACGTCAACGTCAACGTGACCTCGCCGGGCGCGACGCTCGCGCTCGCCTTCATCTTTATGAAGAGCGGCAACGAGTCTGTCGCCGCTCGGCTTGCGATCCCGGACACGCACTTTCTGCTCGACTATGTTCGGCCCGATCTGCTCATGCTGCGCGCTGGCGCGCTCGCTCGTGCTCTGGGACACAGTGGAGCCCACCGAGGAGTGGCTGCAGTCCCAGGTGCCGCCCGCAATCCGCTTCTCGTTTGAGCGCCTTGCCGGCGGCGGGACGACGGCCGCGGCGGTCTCAGCGGCAAGCAAGGTTCGTGCACGCCACGCCCCGGCGGCGGACGAAGACGACCAGATCGACCAGTACGTCGACGAGGACGACGACGACGAGGACGACGAGGACGACTACGAAGTTTTTCGCCGCGGAACAACCCGGCGATGGAGTCGACGACGAGGAGGACGACGAGGAACCGCCCGCGCCCCCCCCCTCTCCCGGTTCGACTGTGCGGCCTGGCCGACAGCGGGCGATGAGCCACGGAGCCACGCCAAGCCGGCCCGTGCGGCCGAGCCAGCGCATCGCGCGGCTCAAGACGCGTGGCAACTCGATGGCCTCGCTCGTCTCCCGCGTGGCTTCCATCGGCGAGGATAGTGACGGCAAGCCGCGGCGCAACACGGGCGTGCCAGTGGACGAGCAAGCCGTGCGCCAGGCGCACGCCAACATTGTGGCTGGCGCCTGTATGTCCATCGGGCTGCGCTTTGTGGGCACCGCCAGCCAGGCCGCGAAGGAGGTGCTGATGCGCTACATCCGCCACTTTGCGAGCATGCGCGTGAGCGACAAGGATGCAGCGAGGAGCGGTATCGCACAGCGGCGGCCCGACCGCAGCACACTCGAGATGTGCTTGGGCGCGAGCGCCATTTCGCTGGCGCTGGTAATGGCCGGCACGGGAGACTTGGCCACGCTGCGCCTCCTGCGGTCACTGCGCTTTAAGACGGACAGTTCGACTTCGTACGGCAATCACATGGCCATCGGGTCTGCCATCGGCATGGTCTTCATGGGCGGCGGGCGCACATCGTTCAGCAACGACAACGCCTCGATTGCCGCGCTGTGTGCGCGTTCTTCCCGCGCTTTCCGCTGCGCACGGACGACAACCAGTACCACTTGCAGGCCATGCGCCACCTCTACGTGCTGGCCGCCGAACAGCGCAGCCTGGAGGCGTACGACATCGACACGCGGACGCCCTGCTATCTGCCGGTAGAAAATCAAGCTGCGCGCCAACGCAATGCGGTATTACGCGGACCGCGTCACGCCAATGGACGCACCCGCGAGCGCGCATCTCGGCGGGGACGATGGCATGGACGTGGACGAAGGTGATGCGGGCGCAGTGACGCAGCAGCACGACGCAGCCGGCCGGCCACTTTGCCACAAGCAGCGCCACGGTTGTCAAGATGGTGGCACCCTGCCTGCTCCCGCCCCTGGCCTGGATCTCGTCGATCCGCGTCTCCTCCCCGCGGTACTGGCCCGTGGAGATCGAGCTGGACGGCGAGAAGAACGTTGCGCAGCGCCTCGCCATCTGCGCTTACCGGGTGATGTGCGTAAAGCGCAAGGTGGGCCATCTGAGTTACCTCGAGGATCCGCGCGGCGTGAGCTCGCTGCTGGCGCGGCCGCGCCTCAAGTTGTTGCGGCACGAAGACCGCAGCAGCGGTGGCGGCGTGCCGCTTCGCTTCGTCAGACTTTATGCGAGCGTTCACGACGGACCCGCACGTGCTTGCCTTCGCCAAGCACTTTTGCTCGCGCTCGGCGCTTGCGAGCGGGCGGGCGGAAGAGAAGCACTTTGCGGAGTTTTGCAGCACTAGCCTGTACGACTGCCTCACGCACGAGAAGCCGAGATGCTCAACCTCATGGTGGACATGTACCAGGCCTCGCGCACCTTCAAGCACGCCAGCCACTCGTTTTCACGTACGCAACGTGCGTCTGCTCAACGCGTTTTACGCCGAGCGTGCCGGCTCGGCAGCGCACCCGGAGGAGGAGCCGCTACTCGACAGCGCGTTTCTGGCTTCGCTCAGCTCAAGCATTGCCAAGGAGGTGGCCCCGTTCGACGCGGACCCGAGCCTCCTGCGCACCTACCTGACCAAGTTTGCCTTCCCCGAGGCGGCCAGCCTGCGCCGGGCCTGGCAAGGCGTCGGCCCTGCTCGGACGCCAACTTGGCGACGCCTTCGCCACTTACCTGCACTTTCACGGCATCCCGGAGGTCTGCGAGCTACAGTCCATGCAGCCACTGACGCCATCATCGACGCTGCCTCAGGTCGCGCTGCGCAACAAGGTCGGGTGGCGCCGCACGCGCTGCTCAAGATGTTGAGCGCTATGAAGCACAGCTCTACCAGCTAGCTCGCTCTACTAGTAGAGCTGGAGGAGCTATTCCAATCAAGCCACGCTTTCAAGCCGCAATGCTGGCAGCACTGCCGCCGACGCGCGCAACGATCACGCGCAGGGACAAGGGGTTGAGGCTTGGCTGGCGCCGCCGCCAGCGAGGTTATAGAAACGGGGCTACGAAGTCTTGAGGCAGGTTATGTAGTTCTTGCGAAAGTAGAAGTGCCAGTACGTCTTGGCCGAGTAGGTGAACTGCGCCGAGTAGGACTGCCCGACGATGACCATCCAGTTGGGCCCAAAGTTGTAGTCAAGCAGCTCCTTGAGGTACTTTGACAGCAGGCTCGCCTCGCGCTCCTCCTTGGCGCGTTCGTTCGACTTTTCGTACATGTCGAACGCCTGCTTGCAGAGCGCCACCACCTTGTCGCGCAGGTTGGCGTCCATGTCCGAGTGCGGCTGCTCGCTCAGCTGCTTGAGCGACACGTCCTCCAGTCTGCTCATCGAGGACGTCATCCTCCCTCCTCTCTCTCTCTCTCTCTCTCTTCGCGCGCCTGCGCACTTCGCCGTTCACAACCAAAAGACGTTGGGCCGCTCCATTCAGACTCGGCCGCACGGATCGTTCCTAGGACTACTACGGCAGCCAGAGTACGTACGTACGCACGAGAGGACTCGGACTCACAGTCACATGTGAGGCTTGCTGCTTGGTCACTCACTGTTTGACCAGGTGCAACTTTTCGTGGTCGGCTTCCTCAGCCTCGGCCGCGGCTTCGAGGACCACCGGCACGCCGGCGCAGGCCTCGAGGGCCGAGACGGTGCCGGGCGTGAGGGCCTCGGAGAGCGCCAGGGTGGCCTGGAGGATGACTTGGGCGCGCCCGTCGGTTTCAGTCTGTACGACGGAAACTACCGCCCAGCTGCCAGAGCCGCCTTCGGCGAGCCGCTGTTGGAGCGCCGTTGCGGCTTCCTCGGTGTCGGTCGCTGCGAATAGGGAGACGACCCGGGTGCACTGTTCGCGTGGGGCACTTGCCACGGCGCCACGCTCACGGCCCACGAGCTCTGCAAGTGCACGGTTCAGTTTCGCTTGCCCCCCCAGCACTTGCAAGCTGCGGCGCAGCAGACTCGACTCGGTGCCGCCAACGATAGACAGCTGGCGGATCTTGGCGTCAAGGGCGCAGGCGCAGGCGAGAGCGCCCTCTAGCATGACCTCCGGGGTCGCAGGGCCGAGGACGATGCTTGTGCCTGACGTCGCCATGGCCGCAGCGTCCTCTCGCGGGTGCATGCGCGCATGACCCGCAGCGCGAGGCCGAAGAGCAGCGGGGAAGCGGCGACGGCGATAACCAGAGCCCACGTCACAATCGCGAAAAGCTCCGGGTCAAAGAGCCCCGATCGCTGTGCCATACCGGCGATGAGAAAGCCGAGCTCGCCTCGGCCGACCATAGCGGCGCCGAGAGCGGCGCGCTCCCCTCGAGGGAGGTGGGTCGCGACCAGGCCAACCTGGAGCTTGCCGACAACCCCCGCGACAAGGCCCAGTGCGGTCCCCCACGCAAAGGCGCGTGAGTCCAACAGCGCTTCCAGGGAATCTCAAAGGCGATGACCGCGCCGAAGAAGAGTCGCGTCAGCAGCACCGTGAAGCGCTCAAACTGCACGTTTCCAGGCCGCTCGAGCGCGCCGGCGGCCAGTAAACCACGTGCCAGCGACAAAGGCACCGAGTAGCGGCGAGCCAAGCAGCGCCAACGGCGCCCCGCCGCCGCAAGCGAGGCGACCATGGCTGCAACAAGCACCTCGTCGCTCGCCCGGTGCATCGGCACCCGCGGGGCCAGAGCCATGCCCACCACGCCACGCCCACGCCGAGGAAGAGCAGACCAAAGAGCAACACGTAGAGCACATCAAGGCCCTCCGCCTCCTCGTCGCCGAGACTCACGAGCGCCAGGAGAAGAACGAGCGAAAGCACGTCGTCCAGCGCCGCCGACGCCACGATGGTCTGCCCAAGACGGGAACGCGTCAGCTTGGCCTCAGCCAGCAGTAGCGCCGCCACGGCCACCGAGGTAGGCGCCAGCGCGCAGCCGGCAGCAAGCCCGCCAGGCATGGGTTCCACGCCCGCGCCAAGCAAAAGCAGCACGGCCAGCCCGATGGGCACGGCCATGCCAAGCACCGCCACGGCCGCAGCGCGCGCACCAAGGGCCACCAGGCATTCGAGGTCCATGTCCATGCCGGCCTCAAATAGCAGCAGCAGCACGCCGACCTGCCCCAGCAGCTGGGCCACTGCTGTGGGCGCAAATGCCGCGCCATGAGGGCCAAGCGCCACGCCGACCAGCAGCTCGCCGAGCATGGGCGGTGCCCGCGCGGCGCTGCAGAGCCGCCCGGCGGCCCACAGCGCCGCCAGGAAGCCCGCGAACCGCGCCACCGCCTCCTCCGCCATCGACGGAATCGACAAGTGCCGTTGGAGGAGGTCGCCAAGGTCCGAGGTCGAGATCAGCATGGCGGAGGCCAAGGGCGACGGGCTGCTCGCAGACGGCGAGTACGACGTGGTGCTGCTCGGCTGACGCCAAGCAGTGCATGCTGTGCACGCTTCTGCAAGGGGCCGGGCTGTCCTGCTTGGTGGTGGACGAGAACGCGTTCTATGGCGGCGAGACGGCCAGCCTCAGCTGCGCGATCTAGCAGAGATGACGGGCCAGGACACGGAAGGCCTGGACGCGCTGGGCCGCGACGCGGACTTCTCCATTGACCTGGCGACCAAGTGGTCATGGCCAAGGGGGAGCTCGTGGCGCTCATGGTGGAGAGCGGCACGGCCGAGTACATCGAGTGGCAGCGCGTAAACGGTAGCTTTGTGCAGCACAAGGGCAAGATGCACAAGGTTCCCGCGACCTCAATGGAGGCTGCGAAAACGCCGCTCGCGTGATGCAGAAGCGCAAGCTACGCAACTTTATCAAGCAGCACCTCGAGTCCGATCGCTCGTCGGCCGAGGAGAAGCAAGAAGGCTGCGTCACCGCTGGACAACTCTTCACTCAAGCAGGACTCGACAAGGACACGCAGAACTTTTGGGGTATGCCATGGCCCTGCGCCTCGACGCCTCGTTCAGGACGAGCCGGCCGCCGACGTCCTCGAAGCGCTCCGACTCTACGCGCGGTCTATCCAGGTGGCTGGGACCTCGCCTTACGTGTACCCAGCCTACGGGCTGGGCACTATTGCGGAAGCGTTCTCGCGGCGCGCGGCGCTCTTGGGCGCCACATTCATGCTCCACACGCCAATTGCGAGCGTGCGCGGAGCCAGGGCGCGCGCGCGCGACGATCGTCGCCAGCGACGGCCGCACGGCGACCGCACGCCTCGTGGTTGCAAGCCCAGTGTATCGCACGTGCTGCTCAAAGGCGACAGGCGCTCCTGGGCACACCCTGCGAGGTCATCCGCTCTTGTGCGTGCTGGACAAGCCGCCCGCGCGCCGTCCCTCTCGGTTCTGCGCAGGTCATCTTGCCGCAGAGTGAGACTGGACGGCGGCACAACATTTACGCGACCGTGCTCTCGCATGAGCACCGCGTGTGCCCAGAGGGCAAGTGGGTGTGCATCTTCTCGACCGTGCGCGAGGACCGGGGTCCGGCTTCACCGAGCTGGACGCGGCAGTGAACCTGCTTGCTCGGAGGCGTCTTGCAGGCGCTTTGACAGCGTGGCTGCGGCCTTTCTGCGCCCCAAGGGCTCGCAAGAGCTTGTTCGCCGCGTCCGCAGACGCCTCGACGCACTTTGAGGCCACGATGGCGGACTTGCGTCGCCTTGAGCCGCTGCCCTGGACTGCCTTGCCTGAACGCCACTGGCAGCACCACAAAACCATATACGATACTGATACCGTGCTGCAAGATCATCTTTTACTTCTTAGTGTGCTGCTGGTTGGTGTCCACCTCGATCCGCGTCGAGTTTTGCTGCGTAATCGCCTCGAGCGCCTTGGAAGTGGCCCCAGGACCGCTCGAAAGGCAGCTATGACGCTGCGGCGGCAGCGAGGTACCGCGATGGAAAGAGCTTGGTGCCATCGTTCAGCGGCGAAAACGGATTGAAGCGCGCCCACTGGGCTGCCTCGGCCTCGCTGAGAAAGTGCTGCCCCCCCACCAGCTCCACGCTGGGCCCTTGATGAGGTTGCCTGTGAGCAGCGAGCGAAGGCCGGAGCGCACGTTGCCGTTCGGCAAGGCCTTGCTTGATATGCGCACCTGGCGCGTGACGAGCTGCGACTCGAGGCACGGCGCGGCGTCAAAGTTGGGCGGCTCGAGCAGGGCGCGGATAGACTGAATCCGAGCGACCGCAAGTGACGCGCGCTCCTCGTTCTCATTGCAGCCCCTCCCGTCGCCGTTCCGAAAGGTGTCGAACTCGGAGCACAGGTCTCTCGCGCGCTTGAGCAGATCCTTGCGCTCCGCCGAGCCTTGCTTGTGGCGCAGCGCCTCGCGCGCCAGACAGTCCAGCTCGAGCTCGAAGATTTTGGCCAGAGGGACCGGAAAGTCGGCGTCGCTCCGGTCCGCAAGTACCGTGCGCACGCCATGGAAGAGCGCCGCCGCCACCTCCCCGTGCAGTTCCCAGGACGCGTCCAGCGCGCCACAAAAGTTGCTGAGCGCAAGCAGCATGCACTTGTCCTCCTCGTCTCGGAGCTGGGTAGCGTCAACGCAGCGCACCACGCGCATGCACGCGCGGATGAAAGGAACATCCCAAGTGTCTGCGCGGAGGGCCTTCACGACGGCCTCGTTGGCTAGTTTCACCAGCTGATCATGCGCGGCAGCGTCCCCGCTCGCGCAGAGCAGCTCAAAAAGCTCGAGCGCCTGGCCCCCTCGGGCTTGCGCGTCCCGCGCCTGCTGCAGGATGCTGTCTTGTTGCCGCAGGCCAAGCCGCGCCCGCTCGCCGCGAGGGAAGGCGACTCGAGCGCAGAGGAGGTTGGTTTCAAAGCCAGCGAAGCGGGACTTTCGCAACACCGTGAGCGCCAGCTCGGAGAGGCCAAAGCGCTCACAGCTGCGCGCAAAGGCGAGGAGGACCTTGTCCGGGACGCTTTCACACAGAAAGGAGGCCACCACCAGCGCGAGGGCCTCCTCGCTGGCCATGAGAAGCGTGTCTAGGGCGCCGTGCACGTCCTGGATCGCGAGCAAGGCGCACGCTGCCTGCAGGCCGCGGCCTTGCTCGAGATAGTCGTCGGCGCGGCGTTGCGCCAGCGTGTCGCGCTGCAGGCGCTTTTGTTGCACCTGAGCGGCGCGGTCGGCGGCTCGCGGGACGAGCGAGTCGAGCAGTCGGGTTTTGGCTGCAGACCCGGCGGCGTCCGTTCCGAATGCCCGCTCGCCCTTCATTGTGGCCTCCAGGTCCACTTGGGCGAGCACAAGCGCGTCGCTCATGGCGCCGCGGCTCTCATATAAGCCGATTGCCTTTGATGGCGCCGCGCTGGCGAGGTAGTGCACCACGGCCTGGTCGACGTCCTCGTCTCCCGCTGCGAGGCGAACTGACGCGAAAGCTGCTGCCAGTACGAGAGCGAGACGCTCGGGGCGAGCATGAGCGCGCGTTCCCAGGCGCCAGCGCGACACAGGAACTCGCAGGCAGCCCGAAAGTCGCCGAGCTTGCAGAGTGACATGACATAAGCCGAAGCACTGGCCTCGCTTGAGTGCGCTCGGGGCTTTCCAGCCTCGTGCTCGAGCGCGCGCACCCAGCTCTGGCACGTGCGGAACGCCGAATCGGGCGGCGTGCTGCTCTCTGGGTCGAGGAGGCACCACAGGTCGGCGAGGCCAGGCTGCTCACGCAAAAAGCGCAGCGTGGAGGCCAAGCGGCGATCTTGGTCTCCGCGTCCAGCTTGTTGGTCGTGTCGCTGAGGAGCTTGCTTAGATCGGCGAGCAGCCGCTTGCCCTGCGTACCACAGAGCGCGCTGTGCGCGGCGGGCCTCGCCTCGTCCGAGGCTTGCGAGCCACCGATCTTGGTCTCGAAAACGAGGCTGGCGACCAGCTCAAGCTCGGCCTGCTTGATGCAACCCGGTTGGCGGAGGTGCCAAGTCCGCAGGGTGGTGTCGCGCGAAGCCGACAGCACGCGAAACGGCGATGCGGGTGCGAGTCGAGGCCGTACACGTCCGCGTGATGGTCATGCACGACGGCGAGTGCGACCGCGGGCCGTGTCCCACACGCGAATTGTGCCGTCCCACGAGCCGCTAAGCAGAATGTTCTCGAGCTCGGTGTTCCAAAGGAGAGCGCGCACGTTCCGGGTGTGGCCTCTGAGTGTCATATCGGGCGCGACAGATACGGGGTCGGAGCGACGCGCGCTGCTGGCTTGGTGCTGCGGCAAGCGCCACACAATGACAGACTTGTCGTCGCTTCCGCTGGCCAAGAGGCCTGGCCGCAGCGGGCTCCAGGCCACGTTGAAGATCTTCTTGGCGTGGCCCTTGAGTACGAAGAGCTCCTTGCTGGTCTTAAAGTCCCAGACGCGCACCTTGGCGTCCTCGCACCCGCTGGCGAGCCACATGCCGTGCCCATAGCGCTCGCTAGAGTGCGGGTCCACGTGGGGTTCCACTGGCAGCCAAAGACCTTGTCCGGGTGCTTGAAGCGGGTGTGGACCTTGAGTGTGCCGTTCTCCACGTCCACTATGGATACCGCCACCGTCTTGTCCGCGCTAGAGCTCGCCACGAGCCGCGGGTCGTTGCGGTTCCAATCGACGCGGTAGATCTGCGCCGCGTGCACGCGGAGCGACGCCAGCAGCTTGCCTTGGCGGTCCGCGACGTCCCAAAGGTTGAGCAGGCCAGTGTAGGTGCTCGAAATGAGGAGTTGGTGCGGCGAGGGCGCCCACGAGACGCTGTAGATAATCGGTCGGTCCTTGTGACGCAGCGTTTTTAGGCACTCGGGACCCTTGTCGTTCCACACCTTGACCCGGCCATCATAGCTGCACGAGGCAAACACGTTCGAATCGCTCGGACAGTAGCGGATATCGAACACCGTCTCGCGATGCGACGGCTTGGTCTCGAAGAGCCGGAGCCGTCGCTTGCCGTCATAGCCGCACACCGCCCCGTTCTCCAGCGGCAGTGCGCAGAGTGCGCCGCTCACGCTGATGGCCGTCACAGCAGAACCAGACGAGACTTGCAGCATGTCGATGGGCTCGGGCTGCGACACGTTCCAAACGTGCACGACGCCGGCGTTTTGCTCAGATACGGTCAAAAAGTTGCCCGGCGCCCAGGTCTGCCAGGCAAGCGACACGACAGCGCCGATTCGCGACGGCACTTGGAAGGTCTGCAGCGGCGCAGGCTGGCTCATGTTTTCGCAATCCCACAACACGATGCATCGCGCGCTTCCGTACGCAACCAGCAGGTAGTGCAGCGATAGTTTGTCCCACATCAGGTCGGTGACCGAGTCGGCTGGCTTTTTCTTGGCGCTGCCGTCCGTGTAAAAGGAGATGCTCTGCGTGGCAGCCGTGGAGCCACCCTCGGCACATAGCGCGGTCCGCGCGTCCGTGATCTCAACGCGCCCGTCTTTGTACCCGCAGGCCAGCTTTGTAGACGCTGGGTGCTCGTTGCAGCGCAGCACGACGGGCTTGTTGCAGGCTTTCCACTTGCGCGCTTCAGCTATCGAGGTTCCCATGGGAACGTCCTTGCGCACGAGCGTGGCGCTGGTGGAGGTGGCCGCGTTCCACAGCAGGACGCTCCCGCGGACGGTGGCGACCGCGATCACCGCCTCCCCGCCAAAGTTGGCTTCGTCCAGCCCGCGCTTGGATAGCATCCAATCCACGCAGACTGGCGCCTGCTTTAGCGTCACCACGGACGCACGGGCCTCGCGCGCGAGGTCCCAGCAGACTATCTTGCCGTCCTCGCCCGCGGTGACCACCGCGTTGGCGTCGTAGGGGCTCCACGCCAGCGAGAGCAGCAGGCCTTCATAGCCTGCCAGCACACGCTCGACGCGGCCCGAGTCCGCGTCCAGCGTGTAGACCGCCAGCGACGAGCAGAACGCCACCTTGCCGCCTTTGCAGGCCAGCGAGTCGGCGCGCGCGGCGCGCGCTGCCACCACGCGCTTGCTCCATAGTTGCACGCCGCTTCCGAGCAGTTCGACCTGCTCCATCGCGCGCGCCTGCTTTACCGCGCGCTTTCTTTCTTTCCTCTCTCGCTCTCGCTCTCGCGCCGCTCTGTCCTCCTCGAGGGACCGTTTCTTCTCGGCGCCTCGTGCACGGCTGCCGGCGGCGGCGCTGGGCCGCATGCAGCGGCCGGCGGCGGCAGCCCTCCTCAACGGAAAAGAACGGCATCGGCATCGGCATGGGCCTCGAGCGTTTCGGAAACGAGGGTGGTGATGTAATGAATGAAAATGGAATTAGGCACCAGCGTGTAGCCTCCCGAGAGCGAGACGGTGCTCTTGATGCGCGACATGGAGGCGGGCCGGTCGCCCTCGTCGTCGGCGTCGTCGGCGGAGGACGAGTTGGACGAGCCCGCAAAGCGGACGCTCGAGGGCGACGTCTTGCCCTGCGCGTCGCGCCGCGGCAGGAACCGGTCCAGGAGCTTGCCGACCAGCTGCGAGAGGCAGTCCGTTTCGTTCTCGTAGAACCACATGACGGAGCTCATGGCCGTGCAGAAGAGCAGCACCTCGCCCTGGGGCACACGAAAGGCCAGCTGGTGGTCGTAGAGGATCATGTAGAGGCTGTCCATGGCCCGCGGGAAGGCGTACAGCGCCAGCTCGGAGCGGCGGCTCTTGCGCTCAATAAGAATGGAGAGCGAGCTGAAGAGGCCCGCGACGTAGTACCAAAGCTTGTGGTCGCGCATGCCGCGCTTCTGGATGACCTCGCGCTGCATGCAGATAAAGGCCTGGTAGCCACTGCAAAAGACCGCCAGGAAGGCGGTCGAGCGCGCGGCGCTCAGCAGCGAGCGGCCGAGGACCGCGAGGGGCGCCTTGGCAAAGGTCTTAAAGCGCAGGACGACCGCGGGTACAAGCGCGAGCGAGAGGTAGACCGGGAAGATCTGGCGCGAGGTGCCCTTGAAGGCGTTGAGCGTGTGCATCGAGCACCAGCGCGTGTAGGGGTGCAGCGCGCGGCACGGGATGAGCGCGGGCTTGTCCGAGGTCAGCACCGCCTTGCACTTCTCCACGGCCTCCTTGCCGCCGGTGCGCTGGATATACGACATAAGGTTGGGCAGGTTGATGGCCCGCCCGCGGTTGTTGTCGCGCACGGCCTGCAGCACCACCTCGTCGATGGGGCCCTGGCGCACGATAAACTTGTAGTACTCCCAGGCAGGGTCTCGGGCCGCATGTAGGTAATGACCGTGGGCCGAGGACAGCGTGAAAAGCAGCGCGTCGCCGTGCGCCCAGCTGCTGCCCCAAAAGTGCCAGTACCCGTGAAGCTTGGCAAAGTTGTACACGCACTGCGCGGCCCGGTCGACATATAAAGCGCCAGGGTCCGGTGCCAGCTGCGGTCCATAAAGTACAGCGATAGGCCAGCCAGCCAGCCGCCCACGGCGCTGTGCCACCCTTGCTTTGCGCCCCCAAGCTGCGCAAGGGAGTGCGTCACGGCCTTGTAAAGCCCGGAAAACCCGCCCACAAACAGTCCAATGCGCACGGCCTCCACGCGGAAGAGCAGGCTGCGCTCTCCGAGCAGCTTCTCGAGCGACAGGATGTCGCGCGGGCGGGCCATGACCAGCTTGAGCGTGCGCAACAAGAGCGCCACGCCGCCGCGGATGTTGTACGCCAGCAGAAAGTTGGTGAGGAACACCTTGAGCGCGCGGCTGTCGATGAGCGCCACCTGCAGCAGGCGCGACAGCGTCATGCGCTTCCGCCGCCGCGCCGTCTCGCTCGTCCTGCTCTCGCCGCCCCATCCTCTCGCTCACCAGCGCCAGCTCTCCCTCTCTCTCTCTCTCTCTCGCGCGCCCCAACACCACAGCAACGTCCTCCGTCCTCTTCTGTTTTACGCAAAAAAACTCCCAAAAGATGAAGACGCCTCCCAACGACGTCTTCCATCGTCCCAGGATAGTTCCAAACACGTTCCACATTCGATCCGCAGAACCAACTTCAGAACCACCGCGAGAGAACCACAGCAGAACATTGGAGAACCAAGGCGGAATCGCAGCAGAACCATTGGAGAACGAAGGCGGAACCATTGGAGAACGGTTCTTTTGTGTCCGACGGCTGGAACGCATTGGCGGAAGGAAGGATTCGCCGGAGAGAGAGAGAGAGAGAGAGAGCGAAGGAAGCGAGCGAAGGACGGCAGCGCGGGCGCCGCAGGAGAGCAGGTGGAGGCGCAAGGGGAGGCAGACGACAGGAAGGAAGGATGTCGCGCGATGCTGGGTACGACCGGTACCTGACCATCTTCTCGCCGGAGGGGCGGCTGTACCAGATCGAGTACGCCAAGAAGGCGGTTGACGCCGGCGGGCTGACGACCGTGGCGGTGCGCGGCAAGGACAGCGTGTGCGTGGTCACGCAGCGCAAGGTCCCGGACAAGCTCGTGGACGCCGGTAGCATGACGAGGATATTCAATGTCACGCCCAAGATCGGGTGCGTGATGACCGGCCTGGTCGCCGACGGTCGCTCCCTGGTGAGCCAGGCGCGCCAGGAGGCGTACAACTTTGAGTACAACAACGGGTACGAGATGCCGTGCTCCTTCCTTGCCAACCGCATGGCCGATCTGGCGCAGGTCAACACGCAGCACGCTGGCAAGCGCACGATGGCGGCGGATATGATCCTGTGCAGCATCGACGACGAGGCCGGCGCGCAGCTGTTCCACATCGACCCCGCAGGCCACTACTTTGGCTACAAGGCCACCGCCGCGGGCAGCAAGGCCCAGGAGGCCATCTCCATCGTCGAGAAGAAGGTGGACGACGAGGCGGACGCGAGCACGACGATCCGGACGGCCATTATGACGCTGCAGACGACCGTGTCGGCCGACTTTAAGCCCGAGGAGATCGAGGTGGCCGTCGTGCAGGGCAGCGGCAACTTTGAGCGGCTCGACGACAAGGAGGTCGAGGAGCACCTCACGGCCATCGCTGAGCGCGACTAACTAACGCCTACATGCCAGATCTCTTGCCTCGTCCGCGCCTCTCCTGCTGGCGACGCACAACCCGCCTCTTCCCTGCCTCGAGGCCCCCGACACGGCCGCGGTCCGCCTGCTCGCCGAGTCGTGATGTGGCCGAAGCTCATCTCGCCCAAAAGCGCGCAAAACGATGGCGGCGGCGGTGTTGGCGCTGCGGCGACTGCGAAGGCTCGGCTTGGCACCGGCAAGCCAGCGCCGCCGGCTCGGCAGCACGACGGCGCAAGAGGCGCCGCTGCCCATGCGCTGCGCGGTCGCCATCGTGGGCGGCGGGCCCGTCGGCACGTTCACGAGTCTGCTCCTGTCCAAATTCGGCGTCCCCAGCCTCCTCCTGGAAGCCGGGGCGCGTGGGCGGCGGCGACTCGGCCGCCGCAGACCTCGCACATCCCCGCGCCCATGTTCTGCACGCGCGCGCCATGGAGCTTCTGCGGCAGGTGGGACTGGAAGGCGAGATCTCGGCCATGGTGCCGCCGTCAGAGCACTGGAGGCGCTTCCGGTACTGCGTGGAGCTGCTTGGCACCGACTTTAGCGTCGCCGACCACTTTCGCACGCCCGAGTACCGAATGCAGGCGCGCGTCAGCCCCTGCCGCGTGTCGCAGCTGTCGCAGCCGCGACTCGAGCGAGTGCTAACCAGCGAAGCCCGCCGGCTTGCGCGCAGCTGCGCGGGCGGCGGCGCGCAGATCGTGTGCGGCGCCCAAGTTGAGGCCATTGAGCGTCATGGCGGGGCGCCGCGCTGACGGTGCGCCGCGAGGACGGCACAAGGGCGCAGGTGCTCGCGGACTTTGTCGTGGCCGCGGACGGGGGCCACAGCCGCGTGCGAGAGGCGGTCGGCGTGCCGCTGGAGGGCGAGCGCGACATGGAGACCTTTGCGAGCATCCACTTTAGCTCTGTGGAGCTGGGCCGCCGCTTGGAGGCCCGCGAGGGAGGCGCCATGCTCTCCTTTGTGTTTAACGAAAAGGTAATGGGCGTCGTTGTCTCGCACGACATGCGCCGCGGCGAGTGGGTCGTGCACGTGCCGTTCTTCCCGCCGCTTCAGAATCGACCAACTGCAGGACCCGCAGGTCGTGCGCACCGTGGTCGGCGACCTTGTGGGCGGCGACATGCCAGACCTTGAGGTGCACTCGACCCGCGCATGGGGCATGCACGGCGTGTGCGCGCAGGCCTTCTCGGCATGGGACGACACCGTGTTCCTTGCCGGCGACGCGGCGCACCAGTTCCCGCCTTCCGGCGGCTTTGGCGTGAACGCCGGGCTCATGGATGCGCACAACTTGGCCTGGAAGCTGGCTTACGTTGTGCAGGGCCGCAGTCCCCGCTCGCTGCTTTCTAGCTACGACCAGGAGCGCCGCTTGGCGGTGCAGGACCAGCTTGGCACCGCCGTGGACAACTACCGCCGCGGGCTGCTGCCTGCCCGAGCGCTCGGCCTCGACCGGGCGGCCATGACCTCGGCAGTTTCGCTCCTCGGAAACGCCGCAGCCGGCACCGCCGACGGCGTCAGCGCGGCCCGTCAGGTTCTAGACGGACTGCTGTGGGCCGGCAAGCAGCACTTGCGGCGTGGCGCGGCTGCTGGGCCCACGGGTGGACGAGCTCGTAAACCAGCGGCGCGAAGCCCTCCCGCTGCTCTTCCCGCGCACAGACAAGGGCTTTATCTACACAGCGAGCACAGCGCTCGCCGGTGCCGCGGACCCGCCACCCGCCGCTCGTCGCGAGGCCTTCTGGCGCCGCCCGCCCTTCTCGCGCCATGCACAGACAGACTGGGACCCGGACAACCTCAGGGCCGGCGCGCTCCTGCCTCACCACTGGCTGCGACGCCGGTAGCGGCGCGGCGCTCTCCACGTTGGACCTCGTCGCGGAGAGCGCGCCGCGCTGCACGCTGCTCTGCTCCGACGCGGCGCTCTGGCCGCTCGTCGAGTCCCTCGCCGCCGAGGACCCGTGGCTCGCGGCCAACGCGCGCGCCGTGCCCTTGGGTTTTGGCGGCGAGCTGGACTTTGTGGGCGCCGCGCGGCCCGCCTGGCTCGCCGCGGGCGTGCTCCTGGTGCGCCCGGACGGCCACGTGGCCTGGCTGGGCAGCGGCGCGCCGACGGGCCAGGCGGCCGCGAGGCCCTTCGCGAGTCGCTCTGCTTTATGGCGCCCAAGGCGGCATGACCAGCCCGCCCAGGCACCCCGCCCAGGCCAGTCGCGCTGGTCCACGAGAGGCTTGGCGTCCATCTCGGCCGACGGCTCTGACTGACATGTGACCATGTGATGAGCAGCGCTGTGTCCTTGCTGTTGTCGTCGCCAAAAATGAGCCCGCGGGCGGCCGGGGCGCTGGTGATCGTCGCAGGGGCCAGCGAGGCGACCTTCCGGTCGCTCGTGGGCGCCCCAGGTCCTGGCGGCGGCGAGCGCGCCGCGGCGCTCGAGTACCTCGGCGTCCTTGCGCCTTGCGCGAGGCCTCGCGGGCATCGATGCGACTGATGGCAGCAGAGATGGCGAGGAGGACGACCTGGCGGGTATCGCCGTCCTGCTTCAGGAGGCGCGGGTTGATCCGCAGGGAGGGACATGGCTGGGGGGTCTCACGCACGAGCTTCCGCGGACAGGGCAAGCGCCTGCGTCTGGCCCAGCGAGACGCGAGATTGCGGCCCGAGAGCTTCAAGAGGTGCGCGTGCTGTGCTTTGTCGGCCTGCCGGGGCCAAGCGGCGACAGCACGGCCGCGCAAGCGTGCGTCAAAGCTGTCGCGGAGCGCATGCCGCGCCTCTCGTACGCCTTCCTCGTCGCCTGCGATTGCGAGCGCCTCGCGAGCGCGTTGCTCAAGCCGGCGACGCACCACACGGTTGTCATGTTTTGGCGCTCGCGGCCGGCCAAAATCTTGCTCATGCTCATGCGGCGCCACCACGACCTATTGCCGCACTTGATGCGCGAGCTGCAGCGCCGCGGCGCGCCGACGCGGGCCGAGGTGTTCTTTGCGGCCTTTGTGCAGGCGCGACGAGTTTCTTTCCGCGCACATGCAGCGCAGCGGGCCGGGCGGCTTCTGGGAGCCGCTTAATAGCCTAAGCACGGAGTTTGACGCCCCGGGACCTGCCGATGGCAAGCGGCCTGTCGTCCTCGGCGTGCCGGTGGTCGTGTCCGCCGAGCTCGACTCGGAAGCCAAGGGCACCGGTGAGGGCGTGTCGCGGCACTTTCGACGCTTGGAGCACGGCCTCCTCCGCGCTGCAGTGGATCTGGAGCGGCGCCTGGCCGGCTACGCAGTAGAGCGCGCGGCGTTCGCCCGGAGCGGCGAGCTGGCCTGCTTTGACCTGACGACGGCCTTCATGCTCGCCTCGCTGCTGGGCTGGCTACAGATTACGCGCAGCTTTATCCCAAAGGGCGCCCGCACTGCTTGGCAGAATCTGCGGGACGCCATCTACACGGATGTCGTGCTTGCGATGTCTCCGCTGCTCCAGCGCGACAAACGCACGCTCCTCGAGGTCGCCGAGCTCATGACGCAGACCTACCGCGTGGAGACCATGGACGCTGTGCGCTTCCGGCGGCATCTCCGGCGCCTGCGATCTTCCTGCCCGCACCTGGACGGGCTCTTCCAGCTCCTTTCGCGAGGCGTGCACTGGGGCAATTTGGAGCACTCGCTGCGGGCGCTCATCAACCACGAGCGCCAGCAGCTCGCCGCCCCGCCCGCGGCCTTCTTCGCCCCCGAGCCGGCCCCGCCGGGCTCGCTGCGCCGCCTGGGCTCGCTGCCGCGCCTGGGCTCGGGCGCGGCCTGCGGGCGCCGCGTCCTCGGCGCACTAGGCGCACAGGGCGCGCGCCCGTGGCTCCTCTGCGGCGCCTTTGCGCTGGCCTCGGCGCTGCGCCTCCGATGCTGCTAATCAGCAAGCAAGACCGGGCGATCGTTCGTCCCTCCTTTCCTGTTTGTACCAGGAACAAATGACGATTGGCGCTTGCGACGGAGTCTGCGCCCGGGTCTCGTCTTTTCGAGGAGCGAGTCCGCGTCCGGTCGGAAGATCAAAAACGGCGAAGGCGACGGACAGGTGAAGGACGAGATGAACTCGTCCGAGGAGGCGCTGTGGGCGCAGATCGATGCCGGAGGTGCTGTTCGAGGGCGAGGTGCTGAAGCGCAGCGAGATCCTGGGGCGGTGGAACGAGCGCCATGTGCGCATCGTGCGCACGGCGGCCGAGCCCGTGCTGTGCCTGTACTGGGCCTGCAGGGCGGACGCGCGCGACAAGGCGCCGCGCGGCATCCTGGACGCGTCCAGCGCGCTGCTGGCCAACGACCCGCAGCTGCTGCAGGTGGAGATCAGGCACGTGCGCGACATGCTGCGCGACGCCGACTGCTTCGGAACACGCAAAGACATTGCGGTCGTGCTGCGCGTCGTGACGATGGACACGTTCGAAGCGCTGTGCGGCGCCCTGGGCGGCGCCGTGGCGTTCGAGTCGGTGTACGCCGTGAGCTCGGCGATCAGCTACGAGCGCGAGCGGCCGGCGGGGTTTGGCGGCGAGGGCCAGGACTCGAACAGCAGCCAGCCGCGGTCTCTGGAGAGCATGTACGAGCTGCTTGGCGAGCTGGGCAAGGGCGCCTTCTCGACTGTGTATCGCGCGCGGCCGCGGCGCGGCGGTGGGCCCGGGTGGCCATCAAGGTGGTCATGCTGGACAAGCTTGCGCCGCGCGAACGCAAGACCCAGATGCGGTACCTGAATAGCGAGGTGGCGGTGATGCGCAAGCTCCGCGAAAGGATGCGCGACAACCAGCACGTGGTGCACCTCTTAGAGTCGATGGCGGAGACGCGGCCGCGCTCGCGCATGTCGATGGTGCTCCAGCTGTGCAACGGGGGCGAGCTGTTCGACCGCATCGTCCAGCGCAACAGCTTTCCGAGAAGGACGCCAAGCACGTCGTGCGCTGCCTCGCCGCCACGCTGCGACATGCACGCCGCCGGAGTGGTGCATCGCGACCTCAAGCCGGAGAACCTGATCTATGACTCGCCCGAGGACGACGCCGTGATCAAAATTACCGACTTTGGTCTCGCGCTGGACGCAGACCACGCCGAGAACGACGTGTACCGCAGCCACGTGGTGGGCACGGTGGGCTACTTTGCCCCCGAGGTGCTCTCGCTTCGGTACAGCCCTGCCTGCGACGTGTGGAGCCTGGCGTCATCACCTACATTCTGCTATGCGGATACCCGCCCTTTGCCGGGCGCACGCGCATGGAGGTGCAGAAGGAAATCCGGATGGGCCGGTACCATTCCACATGCCCGAGTGGGAGAACATCTCGCTCATGGCGCAGGACCTGATTTCCAAGATGCTAGAGTTCAGGCCGCGGCGCCGCATCCGCCCCGAGCAAATCCTCGAGCACAGCTGGATGACGGTAGACCAGTCGTCTGATGCGGACCGCTTCCCCTCAAGAAGCACAAGCAGTTCAACCACCGGCGCAAGCTCAAGGCTGCGGCCTATGCGGTCATCTGGGGTGCGCGGCTCTCAACCAGCGAAAGACCAAGCTTAACTCGCTCGCTAGCAAGCTCAAGCCGGAGGGCCTTGGGCCGCAGGACCTGCACACCATCAAGGAGGCCTTTGACCGCCACTCCACAGAGTCCTCGGACGGCTCGCCGGCAAAGTGTCTCGCCACGCTGGACCAGCTGCGCGGCTTGCTGAGCGAGCTCGGCTTTGAGCAGGTGCCTCTGGAGCGCCTCTTTGAGGTGCTCGACGAGGACCGTAACGGGCTCATCGACCAGCGGGAGCTGCTCGCTGGGCTCGCAGCGCTGCAGGGGCCCGGGGAGTCGCTGCGCTTTTGCTTCTCGCTGTACGACCGGGACGGCAACGGCACCATCGACAAGGACGAGCTGACCCAGATCCTCTCCATGTGCATCACCAATCACGACTCGTTGGATCCGGACAAGGTGAGCATGGAGCTCTCGGACGCCTTTGGCGACATTGACGCGGACGGCAACGGCGAGATTTCCTTTGACGAGTTCAAGGCGGCCTGCGAGTGCAAACCGTACCTCGTCGAATGTCTACTCTCGCGCAAGCTGTCTGCAGCGGCCTCGCGAACCTCTTCGACCGCCACCGGCACGAGCCAGTAGGAGCCAACTCTGCCGCACGAGGCTAGTGGTACCGCATCTATCTTTTTTGTTTCCTTTGCATCGTGGGTATGGTACGGTACCGGTACCGGTAAGGTACTCGTGCACGCTGTACTTGCCGCCTCTTGACTCCAGCTCAAGAGCTACTACTCGCTGTCGTGAGCTTTTCGGTAACTGCGATCGACTCCCCTTGCTTGGATCCCTGAGAGTTCCTGGAGGCCATCGTCGTCACACCGACCTTGGTGCTCCTGCGGCGCGAGCTCATGCTTGCCCACTTGGCGATCAGCGTGTCAAGCGTGAATGAGGCCAGCGTGTAGGCCACAGCAGCGAACGAAAGCTTAACGAAGACGAGCGGCAGGAGCGGTCCGACGGACGGCGTCAGCGAGCTGGATGGGCCCCACTCGGTGATCTTCGAGAACGCAACCAGCGATGCGGTCTTGCACATGCAGAGAGCCGTGACCTTGACCAGAAGCCGCCGCAAATGCGAACCCTTGTCCTTTTCTCCCCCCGCCGTGTTGGTCGTCTTGGTCGTGGGACCCTTGAGCTTGCTCAACAGCTTGAATCCGGTCAGCGGGTACACAACAGTAGCAAGGCCGAAAAGGATGGCCGCTGCGAGGGTCGCCTCCTCGACGAGGTCGAAGTGGCGAAGCACGATCTGGAGAGTGGCGAACCCGAGTGCGAGTAGGCAAAGCGCCTTGTCAGCGAGAGAAAAGGTCATGGCCTTCGTCGTGCGCAGTAGGATATTCTTCCAGACGATCACAGAGAGGAGCAGCGCGCAGCCGGGCAGTGTCAGCAGGATGGACGGTGTGATGCCGAGGTATGCGAACGTCGTCTTGCTGCCAATATAGAAAAGGCTTAACGCGCTGAGGAGAGAGTGACCGGTCTCGAGGACGAGCGTCGTGAAGCCGAGGGGCCGACGGTAGAGCTGATGTTCATACTGAGCTTGCCGGTGCGGCGGACGAGGTTGAATTTGTAGAGGATGACGACGAGGCCGATAAAGTTGACGAGGGTACAGAAGCTGAAAAGGACAAGCTTTTGGATCGTGACGCTGCTCGGCACAGTGCACATCGGCCCTTGGTTCGCCTGGATGAAGCTGCACGTGCAGAATGGCCACGAGCTCCTCCGTAATGAAAAAGGTGCGCCGACGAGAACGGGATGAGCGGCTGTCCGTACTGGTCCGCGAAACAGTCGTAGGGCGACTCGCACGGCCGCATGCCGCCCCACGGCGCCGTGTACTCGCTCGGGATCTCCGCTGCCATCTTCTTCGCCGTGTTCTTCTCCTTGCCACTATCGATCGCTTGCCTGCCTGTGCCTGCCTGCTTGTCTTCTTGCCTGCCTGCTTGCCTTTCGAGTCTGCTGTGACCCAGAGTTCTAAAGCCTGTGGCGCTCGAGGACACGCGCAGCCTCAACGGACTTCTTCCCCCTCCTTTTCTCCTTCAGAGCCTGCGATGGCCTCCATCGCGGAAGCGATGGCCTCCGTCGAGCAGTCTGAGGAGACAGGCCAACGACTCTCGCGGACCTTACATTAGTCAAGCGGAATGGGCCAGCCAGCGGAGTTGAGTTCAACGTACCGAAAACACTCTAACACCGCCACGCAGGCTCTTGGCTCAGGCCAGTGGTCACTCAGCTACCACTCAGCGGCGGCCTTGGCCTGGGGCTTGGTCATGCCTCGCAACTCCGCGTTTGCTGGCCACTCTATTTAGAATGGTCTCGAATGATCGGCTAGTTGGCTGCGCAGCGGCCAGAAACCGGCCAGATCAGCCAAGCACAGCAAGGCGTTGGGCCAGAGTAGCCATTGTAGCCAGCTCTCTCTCTCTCTCTCTCTCTGAAGACCGGGCCAAAGACGGCGTTCATCACCTCTCGGGCGGGAGTCGAACGCGCTAAAACGGACAGCTGGTATCGGTTGGGAGCACGGTCGGGCCGCGCTTTCGCTCATCGCCGTGAGGCTCAGGCGCGCTCCGAGTCTTCGGAGAACCGACCGGCGCGAATCTGGTGTCGGCCCTTGGACCGACCGCGAATCTCGTTCTCAGTCTCGGTCGGCAAGTATCGGTTGAGAGCGGAGAAGTACATGTTAGCTCCGACTCCCTCCGTCTCTGTCAGCCGGCTTGGTGACCAGCGCGGCGGTTCGGCTGGGCGCTTCGGCCACTATTGTAGGGTAATTTCGACGTCCCCGGGGCGCACGCTTGCCCCACTGTCGATGCCGGGCGCGTGGAGATTGGCGCGGTTCCTGACGAAGACCATCTCGGTGCGCTTGGGGGCCCTGTTTCTCCGAACTGGCCGCGGGCCACCCGCTTGCTTCGATAGGCGCGCAGTCCCAGGGCCAGGGCAACGAGGGCCAAAAGGAAGGCCAGTAACGCTGCGATGCCGGCGACGGTGGCCCTGCCGTAGTTATTGCCGCTATCAGCCTCGGCTGCTGCCGCATCTTCTTGCTCCTTCTTGCCCGACTCGGTGGCCTTGCCGATCGGGGCTGGAGCTGGGGATGGCGCAAAGGTTGGCTTCGATGTAGGGCCGAGCGTTCGCGCAAAGAACGCGTCCACGACCGGGTTGTGAAACGTGTGCTTGGTGCATGCCTCGCTATTTTCAATGGACCGGCCCGGCGGGCAGTGCTGCGGAGCATCTGTCTTGCAGCGACAGGTGCCAGGCTCTTGCGCCCTCGCATAGATCGAGCCGTCCTCGAGGAGGATAGTGCTGGTCCAAGCAACAAGGGTTGTGCAGCCCAAGTCATCGCGACAGCTGTCACGCGGCCCTGCCGCTACGGAACCCTCGTGTTCCAGCGCTGCGGCAAAGCCAGCCAGAATCTCAAGCGAGGCATCCAGCCCAAAGGCGTGCGCGTCCGCCGGGGTGGTGGGCGTTGAACAATATGGCCGAGAGGTTTCCCCCGAATCGCACCAGCCCAGCGCGCTCTGCCGGCCCCGTACGGAGCCTCTGCGCGGTGGCGTTTACGTGCGTAGCGGCCTGGGCCTTGGTTAGGCCGGTGCCGTTGCGGAGCTGCACACGTTGGTACTCTGCGCCATGAGGCAAGACTTGCCAGGCCGCCTCGATGGCCTGCGGGCACAGCGCTGCTGTGCCGAGCCAACCCAGCGCGGCGAGCTCTTCCGGCGAGCCAAGGCCAATGTTGGGCAGGAAGCGTTCGCGGATAAAGTACAAGCTGGCAAAGGCGCGGCACGCCGCTCCCTCGTCGGCCGTCTCCGCAGCAAGGGACCCATCCCTCTTCCAGACACGCCATGGCAGCTTTCGGCCCCAGCCCGTACGCCACGCGGCGCTGCACGAGGTCAGCGCCGGCGGCCTTCGCAAACAGGGCATCGCGACGCGCCTCTGCCAGCTCCTGTGTGAGCTGGTTTCGTGCCACGCATGCCTCTAGCTGCTGTTGCAGGCCGCTGACGGTCGTCACATGCAGCGTTGGTGCCTTTGTTGGCGCGCTGGTCGGCGCCTTTGTCGGCGCAGGGTCGTGGGCGCTCGCGTGGGCATCTCGGTGGGCGCTCGCGTCGGCGCCTCAGTGGGCGGCAGCTCGCACAGCCAGCAGCTGTAGCAGTCATCGGTGCACCACCAACCCAGCCAGCTCCCACAATACCAGGCCGAGTAGTGAAACGGTGGGCACTCCCCGCACGTCGTCCGCGCATTCACGGGCACCTCCTCCGCCGCGGGCACTGCGGCACCGGCACCTCCTGCCCCGCCGCCAGCAGCGCCAGCAGCGCCGGCAGCGCCAGCGGCGCGCGCATCGCTCTCCTGAGAAGATCAATCTTGATCTCGTCAACAAGGAATTGAAAGCGCACGCACGCGGTGATGGTGATGAGCCGCTTCGATTCAAGCGTCCCAACGCCGCCAACGCACAACACGGAGTTTCGGTTAGGTTTGGTTAGGTCGCCGGTCCTTGACCCGGGGCGGTTAGGTCGTGGGTTAGGTCGCGACCAAATCGCGTGTAATGTTCCAAAATGGCGCACACTCCCTTTCTTTCATCGGGTCGTTGATGTTGACGATGACGATGATGGTCAAGCGTCTGTCTGCTTGTCTTGGTCCAAGAACAGGGCAGGGAGGACAGCCTCGGGCCGGAATGGAAGGGCTGAACGCGACCTGGGCCTCTGCTATGCTCCGCGAATATTCTCCGTGTCGCACCGAAAGCCGCGCCGACACGTGGTGGAAGGCCGAGCGCTCTGCAGAACAGCTTTTGCTTTTCTGCTTCGTTTTGGCTCTTGCAGTCACCCAAAGTGGACTCTGCCGGCAGTGGGAGAGGCAAGGGTGGGAGTGGGTTGCGCGATGAAGTGGACGGTGCTCGGCGCGGCGCTCGGTGCGGCATTGGCCGGCGATGCGGCCGCTGGCGAGGTGGCCGCCGTGAGCTTTGGCGAGCTGCTCGGCGAGGCGGACCTGCGCGAGACGCTGGCAGTCGAAGGGACTTTCCAGGTGACGCAGGTGCCGCGACTGAGCGCGCCGCGCGGTGTTCGCGGACGCGGCGGCGTGCGCGCGCGTGGCGCAAGAGTTGGTGCCGGCCAAGTTTGAGGACGGCACCGTGCGCCGGTCCTTCGTGGCGGCCACGCAGATGGGCAAGGCGTACAACATGGACGTGAGCTCGCTGTTCCCGGGGCACAAGGCGCCCGCGGAGTGCATCGCCTTCGAGAAGCGCAGCTACGAGCTGCGCAACCTCGTGACCCGCGTGTCGAGCCTGTTCTTTTCGCAGCTGGACAAGATGTGCGGCATGTCGGACGGCACTCGCATGCCCGTGGCGCGCGCCCTGGGGAGCGCCAAGGACTACGAGAGCATGTGGGAGTTCCTGCACCAGGGCGAACACCTCGAGCATGTGCACGCGTACTCGGCGGATTGCTCGAACGGCGCCAAGACGGGCGCCAAGACGCTCGACCTGCACACGGACGACGGCCTCTTCATCGCCGTGGTGCCGTCCATGTGGATCCCGGCGGACGGCGCAAACCCGCTTCCCGTGTCCGCTTCGCACGGGTTTTACATCCAGGACTCGCAGGGCCGCGTGGTGGAGCCCGAGCTCAAGGACGACGGCGACGTGCTGCTCTTCATGCTTGGCGCTGGCGCCGCAAAGTGGTTTGGCCTGTGTCCGCCGATGCGGCCCGTGCCGCACGCGCTGGTGATCTCGGAGGCCTGTGGCGCCGTCCCGGAAGACGCGTTGCGGATGTGGTACGGCCGCATGTTCCTGCCGCCGCAGAACGCCGTGGACGAGGGCACCAACATGACCTTTGCGGAGCTGCGCAAGGCCAAGGTGAACGCCATGTTGGCCAGCGACGACGAGGCCGGCGAGGGCATGTCGATGGGATGCTCGGATCACCGGCAACTCCGCGACCTGGCCAATTCGTGCTCCAAAGGCGAGTTCTACTGCTGGATGATGTGCCGCGCGTTCTCGCCAGTGTCAGGTGCACGCTCGAGTCCACGGAGGACGATTTTAAGTGTATCAGCACCGAGGACGGCTCCGAGTGGCTTCCCGGCGACGACCACTGTGAGAATTGCGTGATTACGTGCGAGGAAAAGAAGCCCGAGGCCAACACGGAAGGCCTTTGCAACGGGATCGGGACGGCCATGTACATGTCTGGCTTTGTCGGCATCGACCCCGCCGAGGCATGCCCCATCATCCTCTTCGAGCCCTTTACGCTGGACACGCCGGCAAAGTACGCGATCGGAACCATCGGCACCTTTTTGTTCGGCATGCTCACCGAAGTGGTCATCTGGTTGCGCCGCAAGAACGCGGGGCGCGAGAAGGAGCTGGCCAAGCCGCTCGAGTACACCGTGTACATGATGCTGTACATCACGCAGGTCACTTTTGGCTACTTTGCCATGCTGCTGGCCATGACCTACTCGGCGATCCTTTTCGCCGCTATCGTGCTCGGCCTTGCCGCTGGCCACTTCACCCTCAATATGAAGCGCAGGAAGCCTTCTGTCGCTAACGACGAGAACGAGGACAGGGGCGTCGGCGAGACGAGCGACCCCTGCTGCCAGTTCATGGAAGAGGTTGTCCCTGACAAGCCGTCGTCCAAGAAGAAGGCGACCAAGGACTCCAAAGGCCATTCCAAGCCCGTCGAAGATCCCGAGGCGCTGAATGATGCGAAGAAGGGCGAGTCGTGCTGCGGGAGCAGCAACGGCGGCAGCGCCACCGCGAGCGAAGAGGGCTCGTACTGAGCATGGGGCGCCCGCACCACGCCACCGCGCGCACACTACCAAGGCATATTTCCTGACCCGCGCAGCTCCACGTAGCTCCGGGTCCACCAAGGCACACTCAATCATCATCAACAACACCAAGGCTTTCTTCCTATTCTGTTCCTCGTTGGTCTCGGTTGACCACCGCATCGATCTTGAAATCAAAACAGCGGCGGTGGCGGCCTGGCGCTAGCCCTCGCGCGCTTCCTCCTCGGTCACAAAGAGGCCATGAAAGCCGTAGGGAACGCGAGTCGGGAGCAACACGCGGCAAAGCGGCTCCTCGGCCATCGTAAACGCGTCCCAGACCACGCACTCGCTCTTCTGGGCGTTGCTATCCCAAATAAAGGTGATCAGGTAGCCGTCGTCCGGCCCGCGCCGGTCCTCCTCGCGCGGCACAAAGACGCACTCGCCCCCGTGCCGGCCCTCGCCAAAGTCGATGTACTGTGGCTCGGCACTGGGCTCGGCCAGGTCCACCTTGTACACGCGCTTGGCCACCACGGCCTCCTTTTCGTCCAGGCCCACAAGAAAGCCGAAGCGCGACTCGCGGCCCACCAGCGCGGCTTCCACGACGGGAAAGTCCACCGCGAGGCCGGGCGGGTTGAGGATGGTCTGGCAGCGGGCCGTCTTCGCGGCCAGGTCGAGCTCGTACGAGCAGAGGAAGCCGCGCTCGTCGTCGGGCATGTCGTCCCTGACGAGGTGGTCGAGGTTCATGTCAAAGTTGTTGATGCGGCACGCCAGGAGACGCACCGCGTTAGGGCCCTCCTCCCAGGCGTTCATGACGTGGAAGACCACATGCGGGTCCACGGGGATCCAGGTGATCTTGCTGGCGTCCGTCTCCATTTTGCGCATGACGCCGATGCGCGCCTCCTTGTCCTTGTCAAAGTAAAACGGCAGGCGGTTGTTGCGCATCTCCTTGCCCTCGAACACCACGTTCATGTCCAGGAAGAGCACGTAGTTTTCGGTCATCGCAAAGTCGTGCATCATGATCGGCCGCGGGAGCTCGATCTCCAGCTCGTGCACTAGGCCGCCAGCGTCGTCCAGCACGTAGTACCGCACGTACGGCTGCTCCTTGAGGCTGTACCCGAACGAGTGGAGAAAGTGCGTCTCCGGATCGAGCTTTGGATGCGCCGTGAACGGCGTCAGCCGGTCGGGCTGGAGGCGACCCACGGTGCTAGCGCGGCCGTCCTTGACCGCGATCTCGTAGGGCGCATCGCCCTCATTGAGCGCCAGGGTGCGCCCGGCGTGGTGAACCATGGCGGTATTGGCGACCGAGCCTCGCTCAGCGCTGCCAGACATGACGCGCACCTCAAAGCTCACCATTCGCGCCAGCCCCGGGAGGCCCTTCATGCCGCCAAAAGTGGGCCTGATCGGCCGGCCGGCCTCGCGCTCTTGCGCCAGCTTGACCGTCTCGATCTGGTGCCTGCTGTACGCGCAACCGGCCGCGCCCTCGGCGCCGTCAAAGCGCACTATGTGCACCATGCCATCGCCGTCAAAGATGTGGTAGGCGGTGCGCGGCGGCAAGGCGGCGTTGGGGCCGATGCGGAGAAAATGCCCGCGCAGGTCCGTCGGCACGTCGCCCAGCACCTTGAGCTCGCTCGGGCCAGCAAACGAATCGCCATCCACGGGCGCGTAGTTGCCCGACAAGAACTCGTGGCCCTCCTTGTTTTCCCCTTCCTTTTCCAGGCGCACCGCCAGTCGCTCGAGGCCGTCGGCGGCCTTGCGCCCGAACCATGCCTTGACCGCCTTCATCTTGCTACTGCTGCTGCTGCTGCTGCTGCTGCTGCTGCTGCTGCTGCTGCTGCTGCTGCTGCTGCTGCTGCTGCTGCTGCTGCTGCTGCTGCTGCTGCTGCTGCTGCTGCTGCTGCTGCTGCTGCTGCTGCTGCTGCTGCTGCTGCTGTTGATGATGATGATGCTCTTCTGGTTTTGCAGCGGTCTTTGTGGCGCTTCTTGTTCTTTTGGCTGACCAACACGTGCCTCCTGTTGTTACGATTTGTTGCAAAAAAGTTGCACCTCAAGTCAACTCAACGAATCGACAGAGCACTGGTACGGTACAATACCAGCTTGGCGCAAAGCCGACGGATCACAATGTCAGTCAGAAGCCGAGACGAGGGGCTGATTCAATTTGGGCACTCGGCCGACCTTTGCAACCAACAGTCCTTACAGGACCGAGCAAGCAGGAATGAAAGTGGTTGCCAAGATGGGTTTCAGAGACGAGACAGCGGCGGCTGGTCAGGCACGAAGAGCGAGTGGAAGCCGAGAGGCACGCGCTGCGGCAAGAGCACGCGGGCGACCGGGTCGTCCGCCATCGTGAAGGCGTCCCAGACAACGCACTCGCTCTGCTTTTGCGCGGCGTCCCAGATTAGCGCCACGAGGAAGCCGTCGTCCTCGCCGCGGCTGCCCTCGCGACGCGGCACGAAGATGCATTCGCCGCCAAAGCGCTCGGGGCCAAAAGACACAAAGGAAGCCTCGCCAGGGTGCTCGAGGTCCACCTTGTAACAGCGCACCGAGGCAAGCGGCATCTCCGGCGCGAAGGCGGCGACAAAGCCGAAGCGTGTCTTTCGGCCGACGAGGTGCGGCGCGACCACAGGAAAGTCCAGCGCCATTGGGGGCGTGCAGAGGATGCGCTTGCACGAGCACGAGCCCTGGGCCAGGTCGAGCGTGTACGAGCAGAGGTTTCCCCGCTCCGCGTCCGGCAGCACACCCTTGAACGAGTCCAGCGAGAGCTCAAAGTAATCCATGCGGCAGGCGACCATCTTGAGCAGCTCGGGGCCCTCCTCCCATGCGTTCATGACGTGAAAGATCTGGTGCGGGTCGGTGGCCAGCCACTTGATGTTGGCAGGGTCGGTCTCCATCTTGCGCATGACGCCAATCCGCGCGGGCTTGGCGCTATCAAAGACAAAGGGCAGGCGCTTCTGGCCAGAGAGCATCACCTTGGGGTCAAACGCCAGACTCAGGTCGAGGAAGATGACAAAGTTCTCCGTCATCGCAAAGTCGTGCATCATGATCGGCTTGGGCAGATCGATCTTCAGCTCGTGCACTAGTGTGCCCGTGGCGTCCAGCACGTAGTACCGCAGGAATGGCTGCTGCTGGACGTTGTAGCCGAAAGCATGCATGCATTTGGTGACCGGGTCCACCTTGGGTGCGCCGTGAACGGGCTCAGGCGCGCCACGTCCAGCGCGCCGACGGTCCGGGCTCGCCCGCCCTCAAGCTCCAGTTCGTACGGCGTGTCGGACTCGTTGAGCGCCAAGAGACGGTTTGCATGGTGCACCAGCGCCGTGTTGGCCGTCGACCCGCGCGGCGCGGCGCCGCCCTTGACGCGCAGCTCGAAGGCAACCGTGCGCGCAAGCCCAGCCAGCCCGACCATGCCACCTATCCGGGGGTACAGAGCGCGCCCCGCACTGCGCTCTGTCGCGAGCTTCTTGGTCTCAATCTGGTGCCGGCTGTAGCTGCTCTTCTCGCCGTCCAGGCGCACGACGTGGATCATGCCATCGCCATCGAATATGTGGTACGCGCCGTCCACCTCCAGCGCCGGGTTCGGCCCCACGCGCAGAAAGTGGCCGCGCACCTCCTCGGCAGGCAGCCGACCACCTGCACCGGTCCCTGCACGTCCCCTCCACCGGCGCGTACACCCCTTGCAAGAACTCCTTGCCCACCTCCCGGTCGCCCTCGGACTCGAGCGCCCGCGCCCACGCGCTCCAGCGCATCCGCAAGCTTGCCCGCGGCCCACGCCTTGACCTCCATGGCACCTGGCTGCCCGACCTCCGCCTGCCCAGCCTCCTCCTGCTCGGCACTGCTATGCGACCTCCTTCTCTGTCCCAGTGGTCGGTCGACTTTGAAGGCAGCGACCAGAACGCGGAACGGATAAAAGTAACGATCCGGGCGCGAACCGGTATCGGACGCTTTGGGATCCGTTGGAAGGGCCGAGCGGCGACAGCAGCGAAGAGCCGAAAAGAGCAGCTTGCCGCGGGCGGCAGGCGGTCGCCGCGGACTCACGGCTTTTGTGAAGAGCTTGTGTCAGCTGCGCCGTCATCGACAAGGTGTCTGTCGCTCTAGCTAGAGCTGGCTACTTGGACTGGAAGGGTGGCATGTCCCCGAAAGCCGTTTGCTCCGAGCGCCGCCCGGGGTTGCACCGGCCTCGTGTGCTGGCCTGAAGGTCGTGGCAAAATAGATTGGCAGCTCGCGCGGGGCGCTGCGATGGCGAACGAAGCCGCGTGCCCGATAGACGCTGAGGCACACGGGAGGGTGGTCAACTTGCTCGTCAAGAAGCGCGCGCAAGATGACGACCCCTTTGGCATCGGCGCGAACCACGTGCGAGAACGACGAAACAGCGCAGACCTGGGCGAGATTGCGCGCCGGGGCGCCATTCCTCGAAACAAGCTCAAGCCGTGCGAGAGGAGGCCGAGACCAAGAAGTGCAACTCGGACCGCTGCGGCACGCGTGCCCGATCGACGCCGAGTCGCAAGGGCTGGTCATTGGCTTGCTCGTCAAAAGCGGGGTCCACGACGAAGGCTGGGGCCCCCAAAGTGGCCCCCACGACGGCCACAGCGCGCGACCAGCCAAGTCAAACCAGGCCAAGCCGCGCATCCGGCGTCACAGCGCCGACCTCGGCGAGATTGCCCGCCAGGACGTGCGCCCGCGAAACGCGCGGCGACGAAACACAAGCGGCCCAGGCAACGCTCTGTTCGTGGCGCGGCGGCTGCAAGCGCAGCTGTGGGTGTGGTTTCGACATCGCCTTTCGCGTCCAGCAACACCAAGGTGCACCACGAGTCAGAGATCCCAGGGCTCCACTGACAAGGCCAGCTCGCGCCCCCAGCACCCAAACAACTCATGACTCATCTTCTTAATCAGGATCACGAAAATACTACGTACGCTACGCTACGGTACCGTACCGTACCGTACCGGTACCGTATCAGGGGTACGGTACCGCGTTGGTTGGGCGTGAGCAAGGGGCAGACTGGAGGCGGCCGCGACCGCGCAAGAGGTGAGAGTGCCAGAGCCCGCGAGCGGGCGACCGTGGGCGGGCGCTACCACGATGGCGAGCATTGTGGTCCGCGCCATTGACAAGGAGGCCTTGGCACTTGTTATCAGCTTTGCAAATGCCAAGACGACCCACGCCATCGCTCTGACGTGCACCTGGGCGAACGAGCTCGTCAAGACGCGCGTGCTCGAGCCCCGGAGCAAGCTGCACAAGCTGGCGCTGTATTCGTGGAGCAAGAATGTCAGCGAGACCAACATGCGCTTTGCTCTCCGGAAGGAATGCGGCATCTGCCAAGGCCAGTTTGCGGGGGGCTTTGACGCGGTTTTCTACGTCTACGCGCACCCGGAGTGTGTCAAAGATCAGCTAGCCTTTCTGAACGAGGCTCCAGATGCCCCGAGCAACATCCCGCGCAAGAGTTTCGATGGGTATAGCCAGACCAAGCGCGCACGTTTCAAGTACGAGATGGTGTGGGCGCGGTCACACCCAGTGATGCCGACGCACACACTGGAGACTCCGCTTACCGCGCCCTGGCCCCACGCTGGAGCCCGTCATTTGGCGTCCCACGACTCCAAGAAGCGCGCTCGCGAGGATGCGCTCGAGAAGCGCGTCAAGCGGCTCAAGACCTCACTGCATGACTGCGAGGCGGGCGTGGAATTCCTGCGCCATCATTCATGTGCAGGCGACTTTTTTCACGCCGCCCGCATCGCGCCCAAGACTTCCATGGCTGCCCTCAAGCGCGCTGTCCCTGACATCTTCGCGACAAGCTCAGCCGATGAGGTGGTGCAGGCAATCGAGGCGAGCAAGGAGCGCATACGGCAGCAGATAGCCGAGCGGCTGCGGCTGCGGGAAGAAGAGAGACGTCGACTTGCAGAGCAAGAGAAACAGCGCGAGGATGCCCGGCTCGCGGCGAACGCGGCCCGAGACGCACGCGTTGAAGCTTTGCGAACCGCTCTCGGCAACGACGAGCTGCGGCTGGAACTTTTGCGTACGCACAGGGCCTCATTTCGATCGCACATGTTGCCTAGCGAGTACTTTCGTCCAGGCGGCGCCCAGATCACCCTCGAGCAAATCAAGGACGAGTTCCCAGAGCTCTTTGACGCCACGCGCGATGCGGAAGATGCCATCAACGCGGTTCGCGCGCGCGAGGAGGAGAAGCGCCGTCGTGAACAATTTGAGGCAGCCCAGGCCAGGGCAAAGGCGCTGAGCATGGCTTTGAACGGCGACGACGAGCGCGTACTCTTCGTCCAGACTCATCCACTTATGGGCGACTTCCTCAAGCTGGCAGCGAGGGACCTCCTATCGCGCATCGAAAAGTATGCCCCAGAGCTCTTCGACCCAGCCATGGACCTGCAGCACGCCGCCGCGGTAATCCGCCGACGTGACGAGAGCAAGTTGAGCAACTTGTGTATGCGCGAGCGTGATGGGTTAAACTGCAGGAATGCGGCAGCGAAGAACTGCGAGGTCAAGTGCTGTTCGGTTTGCTGCCGTATTGTGTGCCATCGGGAGCGCATCAGCTGCAGGCGGCACAAGAACATGTTCCGGGGGCAGCCGGAAACAGCACCCTCAACGAGTGTGTGAGTCGATGTGCAAGGCCAAGGCAACGACAGACGAGTCCACGCTGAGCTGCTCCAGCGCACACTGCGCCAACAGGTGCGCAACCATGACGGTTGTTCCAGAGGCACATTAGAGATCCAAGCCGAAAGCCAAGGTTGAGCCTGCGGCTGATCGCAATGCCTGACTGGAATTCGAAGCGATAGGCTAATAAATGTCCTCTGGCGTTGGGCGCGGGAGGTCGGCGAGCGACTGCGCGCCAAGTCTCGTCGCTCCTGAATAACTTGCTTGTGGTGAAACTCAGGCCTGCTCTAAGGGTGCGAGATCGCTTCCTCACTCCGACTCGTCGTCGTCGTCGTCGTCGTCATCGTCGTCGTCGTCGTCGTCGTCGTTGTCGCCAGCTGCGGCCTCAACCTGCGCCTTTCGATGTTTTCGCTTTCGACGACAACGACGTCGTCGTCGACATCGTCGTCGACATCGTCGTCGACATCGTCGTCGTCGCCGTCGTCGTCCCCGTCGTCGTCGTCGTTGACGTCATCCTTTTCGTCGCTGACCATGACGCCATCATCGTCATCGTCGCCATCATCTTCGTCGTCGCCCCGCCGGGCTCCTCCTTGCCGTTCTTCAGGCCAGCGGCGCGTCATTGGCGTCCTCGTCCGTTTGCTCGTTCTCCTTGGCCCCGACATCGTCAGCTGCGGCCTCTTCCTGCGCTTTGCCGGCGGCGGGGCCCTGCGCAAGAGACTCGGCCTTCGCCGGGGCCTCCTCCGGGCCGTCCTCTGCCGAAGGCGGCTCGTTTGCCTCGGGCGGCTCTCGGGCGGCCTTTGGCGCAGCCTTTGATTGATCCTCGGCCTTGGACGGGGCCGCAGTGACCTGCTCGGCCTGAATGTCCAGGAGCGAAGACGTTGCCGACGGCGCTTGCACAGCGCCCCAACCCTTAAGTCGACTTGGGCAACGGGATTGACTTGGGCTTGGCTGGGGCCGCTGGCCGGGGCGCGGCGGGCAGCGCCTGGTTGGGAGTTGGTGCCTGCGGCACCGGCGAGGGTGTGGGCGTGGACGGCGACGGCGACGGCGACGGCGACGGCACGCGAGGCGTAGGCGTCGGGGCACGTTGGGGCTGAGGCGCCGGCGCGAGAGAAGCGCCCATGCCGATGAGGTAGGGCATCTCGGACTTGAAAGGGTCTGTCAGGCCAAGCGTCTGCGCGTGCAAGGAGCGCGCCACCGCAGAGGCCACGGCGGGGTTGAAGGCAAACTCCCGGTCCTGTTTGCATGCACGGTAGAGCGCGAATTGGCGCTCCACAATCCCAGCCGCGCACGAGGAGAGCGCCGCGTGAGCGCGGCGGTCCTCGGCCTCGTTCTGCAGCTCCTGGGCTAGCTGCGCGCGCGCCTCCCCGACGAGCGTGAGCATGTTAAGAGACTCGAGGTTGCCAATCTTGCCTTGGAGCTGCGCAGCGCGCGACTTTGCCTCCTCGGCGCGCTTTGCGAGCAAACTGACACAAGCGGACTCCACGCCTAGGTACCGCTCAGCGGCCAGGATGGTGCGCTTGCGCCACTCGTTCAGCGGCACACGGTCCTTCACTTGCTCCTCGACCTGCAGCACAGGTGTGAGGACAGCGGTAGCGGCCGCGGGCTCCGGCTTGCCGTAGTCCGGGTCGGCGCTAAGCTGCACGAGCTCGGTGAACTGCTGCACGTTGGCCAGCACCGAGACCTTTTTCTCTTCGAGGTTCATGGCGCGCTGTGCGTCGCTGGACCGCTGTTCACGCTCCTCTGCGCTACTCTCCAGCATGGCCTGCTCTGCCGAGAGCACGCCCTCGAGGCGCCGCAGCTCTTCGCTGCGCGCCACAATGGCACGATCCACGGCCTCCAGCTCCGCAACAAGGTCCTGGCGCCGTTGCTTGGCCTCGTCAAGCTCCGAATGCAGCTCGCTGATGCGGGAACGCGAAACCTCGCTTCGCGCTGCGGCCGCGGCTTCCGGGGTGCGGCGGCGGCGGCGGGCGCTGGCGGCCTTGCTGACGTCAATGACGTTCTGCCGAAGACGCTGAGAGCGTTCGCGCGCGTCACGCAGCATCCCGTCCACCTTGAGCGCGCTCGCAGATTTCACCGGCTTGACGAGCACCGGCGAGGCGCCCGGGGCGAGGCCTGCGGACAGCTCGAGGCGCGGTCCGAGAGGTCCACGAGTTTCTTGCCGTTGTCGCGAAGGCGAAAGAGCCGCGCCACGTCGCCTTGGCTCATTTTCCCGGACTTGTTGAGTTGCAGAGCGTCACCCGTGGGCGCAAAGGGCACGACTGCCTTTTCCAGCCGCAAGACCTCGGCGGCACCCTCCTGCAGGCTCGAAATCTCGTGAGGGCTCGCGAAAGCCGGCGGCGTTTGCAGTGGACGCCTCCTTGACACTGAGCCGCTCGCTGACCGCCGAAACTGCTTCCGCAGCCGCGTGTGCGACAGGCTCGAAGCGAATTCCGTCCGCCTCCTTCATCAGGTCCCGCAGCTTGAGCGCGCTGAGCACAAGCGACTGCACGCACTGCTCATTTCACGCGTGTCCTTGGCGCCAGTCCCCAGCACCAACCGCAGGATGTCCTTGACTTGCCGCTCGATTGCCGCGACGGCGTTCGGGTTGGCCCCGCGCAGGTTGATGACCTTTTCGAAGACGCGCTCGAACAGCACGTTCATTATGCCTGGGCGTGACGCTGCCTGTCGCTGGGTCTCGGACGCGGAAACAAACCACGACTTGATGGCCTCTACGGCCGTGTCCAAGTCTGCCGTGCCCTCGAGCTGTTGCGCGAGTGTCTCCACGGTCGCGATGGGCCGCGACGCGCCCCAGCTGGCTGCACAAGCTTCTTGGGCTGCTCCTGGTGCGGCTGCACCGCGGCCGCCGCCCCGGTGGGCGCCGCCGCTGGCGCCGGTTTGGTCTCGCTCTTTGTTTTGGGCGCCGGTCGCTGCTGCTGCGGCTGCTGCTGCTGCTGCTGCTGCTGCTGCTGCTGCTGCTGCTGCATCTTGCGGAGTCCCTCGCGTCGGTGCTCGAGATACACCAGGACGGCGACCTTGGAATCATAAGCCAGTCCCTGGTCAAACATCTCCGAAAGGCCGCGGCTGATCTCCGCCTCGCTAAACCCCTTGTCAAGGCACGCCTGGTAGAGCGGGTCCGCCGCGGACTGCCCCGCCGCCGCGCCGCCCTGCTGCTGTTTTTGCCGCAGCGGTCCATTGCTGCTCTTGTTGTTCTTCTTCTTGCGCCGCCGCTTCTTCCCGTCCTGCCCCGGCGGGTCCGCGCTCAGTACGCTAAAGTTCATCGTGCCGCTCGTGCGCCGCTTGCTGGCGCAGCCTCCCCGCGCCCGCCCTTCGCTGTCGCCGCCGTTGCTTCCTTCCTGGATCCTCTTCGATGAGAACCTCAAGTATGGTTCACGGTACGGTACCACGGTACTCGGCCATGTACCAGTACCGTACTGGTACCGTACTACTGGTACCAGAAAACAGAGCTTCGCGCAGAGGCGGCAGCGCCAAGACCCAAGCGGTCCCGGACTACTTGCAGGAGTGGACGTGGGACGATGTTCTGCCATCGTCGTCGTCGGAAGGCGTGCTCCAGGCTCGCGTGCTGAAGAGCGTCATGGACAACTTCAACGGGATTCTCGATCGGCTTACGCGGAGGAGAGCAACGTTCTGCCGGGAGCGAACTTGATCGAGAAGGAGCACGGCCTACAAAACTTCATGGACGCTAGTCGCGATGTACGCCGCGCTCGACAATTTGCAAGGGAGCGTTCTCCCGCGCTTGATCTATGCAGGGACGGTGTCTGGAAATGGCTACGTGGTCATCACGTCGCAGTGCGGCCACGCGCTCAGCTCGCGTGCTGGCGACGCGCTTGTCGACAAGTTTGGCCCTGATGTCGTTGCCGCCCGGGCGCGCGCGGCGCTCGGCGCGCTTCACGCGCACAAGGTGCTCCACGGCGATGTCTCGCTGCGCAACTTTGTCATCGACGAGTCTGGCGCCGTCAAGGTCATCGACCTTCGCCGTGCAAAGTCGGCGAAACGGAAACGCGCAGCAGCAGCGACCGCCCCAATTGCTTCGAGAGGGAGCTCGAAGGGCTCCGCGCGGTCTTTGAAAGCTGGTTTGGTGCCCCAATAGTTCGAGCTCGCGGTAACGACGGCCTTCATAAAGTCGGCCAGCCGAGCGAAGCCCCTCCCAGTGGCACCGCAAGATGTGATGATCACTCGTTGATTGACTGACATGTGAGTGAACCTCGGACGTCGCAAAGTGGTGGTGCCTCTGCTTGATTGACTGTGAGTGAGCTGTTAGTTCACATGTCTTGGCGTTGAATTCGCCTGGCTTGCAAGTGGGCCAGGCCGCCTGCCGGTTCGGCCCGTCTGCGCCAAAAGGCTCGTGGTACCGGTACTACGATGCTCGAATACTGGTGTGAGCTGGTCGATATCAACCCCTGGCACCGGGCCCAAGCCGCCAGACAGTGCGGACTGGCGTGACATGAAACCCGCCGTTGACTTGTACACGAGACGGAGCTCGCCTGGGCGGAATCTAACCTCGGTCGGGCCATCCGCCAGTCTTGGGCAAACGAGACGACAGAGGATCACAGGGCTTGCTGGAAGTCGCGCAGGATCTGCTCTTGGCGCCTTCTCGCGGTTGATCTGCTCGCGGATGCCGCCGAGCGTCGCGTCGAGGGAGCCAGTTGCCTTTTCGAGGGACTCGATGGAGTCCGCTGTGGCCGGGTCCAGCTCGTTCTTGACGCGGTCCTCGTACCGATTCACACACGAGGCGATCTTCTCCTCCAGCTTGTCAAGCCGGGCTTCCACGTCGGCCGGAATGCCGCACGAAAAGTCAGACACCGTGGCGGCTACCGACTGGATCATCTGCTCCAGGCCAGGCTCTTGCACCACCAGGGGCGGCGGCGACGACGAAGACTTGCTGCTGCTACTTGCATTGTTGCTGCTGCTGTTGTTGTCATAGTCGTGCTGGTTTGGGGGCGGCTCGCTGCTGCCGGCAAGGATAGCGTAGACTGATGGCAGCAAGAGCGGCGCGTCTTGGGCGCGCAGGACGTAAACGCAGGCGGGCGTTTCGCCCTCCTCTAATTCGTCCTCGTCTTCGCGCAGCCGGGCCGCCGTGCAGTCGATCGGGAGGTTCTTGACGACACTCGCGGCGCCCTCTTGGGAAAAGACTTGAGAGGCGCCGACTTGGTGCATGTCAAAGACCGTCGCCAGCACGGCTTGGCATTCGACGACGCGAAACATGCCGCGCATGTCGCTCGACTCGCCCGCGAGCGCCGCCGCGGTGCGTGGGTCGGTGCATGCTACCAGCGCGGTGCCATCGCCAGCCAGGACCGCAGGCCCGTTCTGCACAACTTGCTTGAGTGTGGGCAAGTCGGGCACGCCCAGAAAGAGCTGGCAGACTGTGGGCGCTTAGGCGGCGCGGCGCGGCGCGCGGCGCGTCACGGCCTGCGCGACCTCTTGCGCGGCCGCTTCCTCGCGGTCCCCTGCCTTGCACAGCGACACGTGCGCACGGTGCAAGTAGGCCGAGAAGACCTTGCTTGCGCGGAAGACCAACAGAGGCGCCTGCGTCCGGCGCTGCGCCCTGCGCACTCGGGCCGCAAAAGTCTTGAGCTCGCTCGGCAGCGCGGCTGGGTTGGTGGCCTCGCTGCAGAGTACCTGGAAGGCCACGCGCTTGTCCACGCCGGGCTCTCGTGCCTTGGAGCGCTTGGTGGGCGAAGCACGCTTGGTGGGCGAGCCGCGGACCCCGTCCACTTCCACGCCCTGCGCGAGCTCGGCCATTGCCACGGACTCGTTCAGTTCCAGCCGCGCGCGGCGCGAAAGGTGTGAGAAAACCTTCTCCTCCTGCTCCATGGCGCGCTTCTCCTCTTCGATTAGGCCATTGAGGAGGTCGCGGTGCTTTTTTAACGCGATGAGCTCAGTCTTGAGCTGGTCCACATTTTGCTCGCGCAGCAACAACTGCTTGTTTTGCTCCTTGCGAATCTTTTCGCGGCCCGCCGCAACGACGTCTTGCAGCTTGGAAAAACTGGCCCACCAGCTCCCGCCGCAGCGCCTCTGCTTCCCGCACGTTGCCCAGGCGTGTCATCTCAATGCTGCGCAGCTGCTCGCGGTGCTGCCGATGCAGCTCGTCCACGCGGTCGTTAAATTCGAGTGCCTTTTGCAAAAAGCAGTCCTCGGCCTCGGCCCGGTCCGTCTTTGATGCGCTGCCCGTCCAAGGCTTGCAGCTGGCGCAGCGTGCAGATTGTGAACCGCTGGTAGTGCTCCTGAAACACCACAGGACACGTTCCAAACGTGTCGCTCTGCAGGGAGAGCTCGCGAGCTGAGACAGGTGGCCGAGCCGCTCCAGCTCGGGCAGCTTGGCGATGCAGTTGCGAGACACGTCCAGGACGCGCAGATTTGCGTTGCTTTCGAGTCCCGACAGCTGGCTGATCTTGTTGCCCTGCAAGTGCAGCTCGCGCAGATCGACGAGGTTCTCCAGGCCCTCAATGGCGGCCACCCGGTTCTCCGTGAGCCAGAGGCGGCGCAGCTTTGGGCATCCGTCCAGCCCCTCGATTTTTTCGACCTGATTGCGCGGGCAGGAACAAGTCCACGAGGTTTGCCAGCGATGACAGATTCGTCAGCTTGCTAAGCGGCTGCTTGCTGAGCGTGAGGCTGACCAGCGTCGCGCCTAGTGCGCCGAGCTCTGGTGGCACCTGCTCCATCTTGGTGTCGATCAGCGTCAGCTCGCGCACGTTGCGCAGCTCGCGCAGTACCGCATAGTCCTGAAAGTCGGCAAAGATCATCTCCAGCTTCTTCACCTTGCCAAGGTCCTCCTCGCCGCTCGCGTCGCGCAGCGCCGCCATCGCCGCCATCTTCGGCCGCTCGCCTTGCGCTCCAACGTATGCGGTTGCAGCGACGAAGTGCGAAGGCGGGATCCTCCAAAGACCCTCGGCACTGATTTACGTTACACGGCCGTCAAGCCGCTGGGACTCTCTGATGGGCGCGGGGGAGAGAGACGGGCGCCGCGCCGGACGGCGCGGCCGACAAGGACGCCGCAGCCCGGCGCGACGCGGCCCGAGGCGCAGAGCATCGTCGAGGAGCGCAAGGAGGAAGAGCATGTGGTGCAAGGGCCCACGCGGTTCTCCGAGAGCATCATTTGGGAGCAAATGCGACGCTTCTACTCGGCGCAGGGCGTCGAGGCCTGGGCAAAGGGATCGTGCCGTTCTTCATCACCTGCAACGCCTTTATTGCCAACGCTATGCCAAAGTCGTGCTGGCTTACCTTGCCGATTTGCACCGGCTGGGAAAGCTGCGCTGCGAGGCGCCCGTGTACCTGGTGGAGCTTGGCGTGGCTCAGGGAAGTTTTCCTTCTTGTTGCTCAAGGCCCTGATGGAGCGCATGGAGCTGCTCTACGGTGACGATGCGCCGTTCCGCATCAAGTACGTCATGACAGACTTTTGCGACACCGCCTTCTCATTCTGGGCGCAGCACAGCGCACTGCGACGTTTCATCAATGCCAACGTGCTCGACTTTGCGCAGTTTGACGCCTGCCACGACACCGTGCTCCGTCTCGAGCGTAGCAAGAAGCAGCTCACCCTGGGCAGCCTCGCCAACCCGCCGATCGTCATTGCCAACTATCTATTCGACTCGCTGCCCGCGGACGCTTCCGCGTGCGCGGCGGGGTGCTGGAGGAGGGGCTTCTCTCCGTGTTGTCGCGCCAGACCGAGCCAGACCCGGGCGACCCCGAGCGATCCCAGCCGCTTCCCGCGCGCACTTCTCGTACGCACCGCGTTCCGTTGGAGGCCGCCGCCGCCGCACTGGCTGGCGAGCCGGCACCGAGGCCGTGTTTGAGGCGATGCTGCGATGGTACACAGAGCGGTTTGCCGAGCGCGACGCATCCTTTCTCGTCCCCTCTGCCTCGCTGCGCTGCCTGACAACTTGCGCGCTTTTCCCAGGACGGCCGCCTCATGGTGCTCTCTGGCGACAAGGGACTAAGCAACGCAATCGCGTTCCAACAGAGCGCAGAGGCCGACCCGCACATTGCTGTGCACGGGTCGTTTTTCGCTCATGGTCAACTACACGCCCATCGGGCTTTGGTTTGACGCCAACGGCGGCTTTGCGCTGCACTGCCCGCTCGAGGACGCTTCGCTCAAGGTCTCATGCTTTGTCCTCGATGCCGCCGCGCGGAGGTTCCACCGTCCACAGCTCGCTGGAACCTCTACGGCGACCCGGACCCGCCGCACGCGACCGTTCCCGCGACTGCGCATGGCGTTCCGTGAGACCATGCAGGGCTTTTGGGCCAGACCACTTCTTCCATCTTCAGCAACACGACTGGACGTCTGCGCCCACCGTCTCTGCAGACACAGATACGCTCGCACAACCCGAGCCGCCCCCCACCAGCACCAGCACCAGCAGGGGGGCAAGGCGGCGTCGTGCGGAACTGAGCCCAGCGTAGTGGCACAGCATCTCTCCGAGGAGCGCATCAAGGCGGTCATGGCCATGCTGCAGCTGTGCGACTGGGACGCCGACCTCGTCTTCAAGTTCCGTGAAGTGATCCTCGATCAGCTTTCCGTATGTAACGTGCGGCTGCTCGGTGATCTCAGGCGCGGCATGGAGCGCGCCTGGGACAACTATTTCCTTCTCGAGCCCGACAAGGACTTTGCCTTCGAGCTCGGCCGCTTCTACTACGGCCTTCAAGAGTACGAGCGCGCTCTAGTGTTTTACAACAAAGTCGTCCGAGCTCATCGGCAAGCACCACGTGACCGAGCACAACATCGGGCTGTGCCACACCAGCTTGGGCAACCAGGAGAGGCATTGCGGGCTTCGAACGGAGCCTTGAGCAGAACCGAACTACCGCAAAGCACAGGAGCAGCGCGATTTGCTGCGTCGGAAGCTTCGCCTGCCGCCGGCCAGGCCCACTGTGCTCGACTTGGCAACCTGTGGGGACGCGGTGCTTCGGCAGGATAAGCCGCTCAATAGCCTCCGTGCGCGTCTCTTTCGACCCGGAGGTGATCCACCGGTCTCGGTCAAACTCGGCGGCGGCCGCGGCGCCGCGGCGACGGCAAAGGCACTGGCAACCGCCGCGCTCCTTAAGCAGCTCGAAAGAATCTAAAAGCAACATGGAGCAAGGTGCTACGATTGCGGTTTCGGCCCTTGTTCCGGAAAGCTCACCTGCATCTTGTCCGCAGCCTGTCGTCAGTGATGATTGCGTCAGCCTAGTCACCAGCTCGCCGGTCTGCCCGGATTCATTCTACTGCTCTCATAAGTTAGAGCCAGGGGTCACGGCGACCAGCCGCGCCCCGCGCAGACTGATCAATTTGAACAACAACAAGGCGGCGAAGAGCTAGACGGCGCCAGCGCCATCAAAAACCAGACAAAGAAGGCCTCGTTCGCACTCCGACAAACACAAGTGAGGGCCTCGCGACGGCGCGAATTCGCACCGCCTTCTGTCCGAGCTCAAGAGTTGCCTCAGACTTGCACAAGGCTCAATTGACCAAGGAACAAGGTGGCGAGGCAACGCTACTAGAGCTGATCCATACTTGCAAAAAGACAGCGGAAGGCGCACTATGCATTGCCGCAGTACCATCCACAGTCGCTCTCGTCGCCTTCCGGGTCGCGCTCGCTCTCCGTGGTGTCAGAGCCGCTGCTGTCCTCCTCCACATAGCCCGGGTCGCAAGTCTCGGCGGTGGCAGAGCTCGCGCTGGACTCGTCGGTGACACAGCTAGCACAGCTTGCGCTGACCTGGTCCTTGATCAAGGTCGCGGCAGGCTTCTTGCCCTTGCTGCGGCTCGGGCGTCCGGCCGGGAACCTGAAGACACGCTTGGTGCTCGAGCCGAAGGCCACGACCGACCGCGTGCCTTTCTGCTTGCTGTATGGCGCTTCTTTCTTCTCGACGCTGTCGGGCCATGAGAGTAGATCCAACGACCATCTTACCCTCAGGGGCAGGCTTGGGAGTGGGCTCGGCGCCGCGGCATGCTTTGCCTTGGCCTTGATGAGCTCCTGCCGCAACCTGTCGATCTCCTCGGTCGCCTCCTTGAGTAGTTGCTTGTCGTGCGCGGACTCCATGCGCAGCTCGGCCATCTCGTGGTACTCGATATCAGCTGCGCTGATGTAGGCTCGGCTGTTGCGGCTGCTGCGGTGGCTGCTGCGGTGGCTGTGGCTGCTGCTGCCATCGCTGCTGCTGCCATGCTGCCGCCGCCGCAAAGAAACTGCGGATTCTGAAGGGCACCTTCCGCGTTGTTGTTCTTGGGCGCCGGGGTGGACCCCGTTTGCTGCTTGCCGAGGGTGTGCCGATCGAGGCCAATGCGGGTCGGGGTTTGGGCGCGCGCGTTACTTTCGTCTTGCGCTTCTCCTTGTGCTGGCACTTTGAGATCACGGCGGTCTGGTTACTTGTGCTGGTTGTCTTGGTCCTGGTGGGCGTAGCGTTGCTTATGAGGCTCGTTCCGCCGGTCCACTGCCAGCTCATGAAGGGCTCCATAACCGAGAAGATGGCGAGGGTCAGCACGTTCATGCCGTCGATGTCTGCGCGCATCATCTTGCCCTGGCTGGCTGTCGCTTGCTGCTGGTTCTTGCCGGGTGGGGGTCTGCTGAGTTGCTTGCCGCTGTTGCTCGGGGTCTGCTCGGGGTCTGCTGGGCTCGACTCGTCACCTCTGCTTGGGCATACAGAACCGGCTCGACAGCCGCCGCAGATATGCGTCAAGCAGGAGCGTTTCTTTTTCTCGTGGACTTGCGGACCTCGGGGCGGCGATGATGCTGTCCGCGCAGCGCAAGAGCTGTGCTTCTCGCCCATCGCCTTGTCCGTTGCAACAAAAGAGCGCGAGGCGGAACTTGTTTTCACTCTCCCTCGCCTGTATTTTTTGGACTCCACACCCGGCTCGCTCTTTTTGCTCAATCAAGTGTGCTGTCAACCCCTTCGCGACCTGCAAGCGAAGGTCGCACTCTGCCCGTCTGCCTGCTTGCGCGCCTGAGCATGCCCGTTGTGGGCCCGGGCGGTGCGAGGCAGCTCACTTCGCGTGGTGCTCTGGCCGCGAGCTGGCTAGCTGGCTGGTAGGTCTCTGTAGGGCCTCGAGGCGCAGGCGCACAGTCCATCTTGCATTTGCGTTGGCCTCGTCTGCACATGCTCTCCGATGGCTGAGGTACCGGTGAGAGCTTCGCGGTCAGCAAGAGAGCGAGTAGGTGTCTGGGACATTGTTGTACTCGTTCTGCGAGGCCCTCGAGCGTTTCAGGCGGGACCGGAGCGCACGACCTCCGCGCCGCTCTGTCGGCAGCGCCTGTGGCGCTTGCGGCCCGATGCGTTCTGCAATCTCCCGTCAGGGGCCGTTCGGAGGTTGTCTTCTCGAAATCTAGCAAATGCCGGATCCCAGCGCAACGGATGGCCGCGGCTGCGGCTTGAAGGCCTTCAAAGTACGATAGACGGTCTCGTTCAAGCCCGCTGGCTCTGCTGCAGAGGGATGCCGGCCCGGACGGCTACGAAGCTCCCAGGGCCGCGCTGCGCGCGCGCGCCCCGTCGTCACTGCACATGCGTTCCTGGGTGCAGGTGTGAGGTTGAGTTGTTGTGGAAAGTGTGACTCCTTTGGAGGAAAAGGTCTTGTGCTGACTGACTGTGACACCAAAAGCGCGCACTCTTGATTCAAGAAGCCTTGTGATAGGACCAAAGGTCCCAGGCTCTGCTGGCTGGGGTGCCTCGGTCAGCACTTCAGCTGGACTCTTCTGGAGGTACCGTAGTGCTTTGATGAGAAATCAATCTTGATTGACGTGTGACATGTGAAAGCAATGTTGTTGTACGTGACAGTGACAGTGAGTCAAATATCAGCAAGGTCATCTGGGGACCAAATCTATCCGAGACCCGCTCACTGTGCCTGTCTGTGACTCACATGTCATGTGACACTGTGGCCTGTGAGATTCTAGGAGGCGAGGCGCGCAGCGAGAGAAGCTGGCAGCGTGCGCCGTGGACGCTCGGAGCAAGGTCGACAACGAGGAGGCCGAACCACCGACACATGGCGGCGGCAATCGCTGGAACGTGTGCTGCAACAAGTTCGCCAAGGTCTGCGGCACGTGCAAAGCCCATGCAGCATCATTCAGAAGTAGAACGCTGGAGGGTTGCTTGTTTCGTTGTTGATGCTCATTGCGGGCCACCACGGAGGCGAGGCCTCGGCCCGGCCCATGTTGAGAGCCAGAAAAAAAATGTCTTCGGCGCTGTGCCACGGCAGCGTAAAGCTGGCCGTGCTGAAACTGCTGGAAGACATTCTCCAGCTCGACACTGACCGAGCTCAAGCTCGGCGTCGACATTGGCGCGGCAGTCAAGCCGTCACGGCACGAGCGGCGAGAGGCGCTGTGGCGCGTCGAGACGCACCTCAGAGCAACTGCAAACTCCGGATTTCGCAACGATGAACGGCGGTCCTAGGATTGGCCGACACTCAACTCGTGGCGTGAACATGACGAAAGAGCGCCAGGTTTGCGCCCGCTAGGTTTTCAAGTAGAGTGTCTCGTACGGCAGGTCATGCTCCGAATTCATTGTGGTTTGATTTGGCCAGACTACTCGAGTAGCGGGGTCCGTGAAGTGGAACTTTTGGGCGCCGGTGGCCTTCATGACGATGTCGAAGATGCCGAACTGGCTTGCCGTCAGCGAACCGATCATGACGCAACGGGCGGGAGGCCCGTCAGGCAGAGCTTGACGAAGCCGATCTCCGCAGCGACGCGGCCGAGGCGCACCACCATCGAGCCCTCGCCTCCGGCCCGGGCTTGTTGATCAGACAAAAGCGTGTCAGCCGGGTGAGAAACGATGGCAGCAGCAACACCAGCGACGACACCAGAGCTGAGCGTCACTCCCATCTGGGTGCCATCCGAGGCGGTGGTCATGTCGATGCCCGCGGAGGTGGCGATCTGCTCGGCGGCGGCGCCCTGCACGGCGAACTTGGCCATCGTGTACGGGATCTGCTTGAACAGGATGGGCACGAAAACCAGAGTAAAAGCCGGCGAAGAAGCCCTCATCGGCAATGATCTTGGGGAAAGCCGAGAGGAGGCCGCTGGCGTACGACGGGTTGGCCACCAGCTTGATGCGTGGCCTCGAGCGGGCAGAGGAAGCAGTCAGCGATGAACTCGGCACAGGCAGCAGCGGTCAGGTAGATGGGGAAGCGGTACTCCCAGGCCTTCTCGACGCCAAAGTAGTTGGCCTGCTGGATCTTGAAGAACTCCACACCGCCAAACTTGAACCAGCCCTGGATAAAGTAGCCCACGGCGGTGGGCCGAGGCCAGTGGCGAGAGCGCCCATGCCTTTTTCGGCGACCACCGTGCGGAAGCCGCTCACCATGCCGGGATACTTTGCCGGCTCGAGCTGCATGCGGGTCTTGACCACGTCGATGGGGCAGAGCGCGCCATGGGTGATGCCACAGCAGATTCCGCCGGCCACTGCGCCCTTGAGGTAGTACTGCAAACCGAACGGGCCCTGGCTGCCGCTGTAGGCGCGCACAGCTTCCGAGAAGGCCGTCACGCGCAAGGCCCCGCCCGTCTGTCGCCTCTGCTGTTGCTGCTGCTCGCCCACCATGGCCTTGGCTGCCGGTGAGGCCAGTGCACTTGCCATTTCACCACGCCAGCGCTTGATGCCCTGCAACAAGAGCCACGCCCAACAGTCAGCCACTATAACTGCGTCGCTCCGCAATCACACCAGGCACGCCGGCATGCCCTCCAAGTGTCTCGCAGCGCCGGCCTCCTCGCCACGTACCTCGCGACCCTCTTGATCGCCGCCCAAGATCAGCAACTCGTCCCAATTTTTGGTCATCGTCACGATGCCGGAATCAAGAGTCGTCCCTCGATCGAGCAACCTGGCCAGCCAGCGGCCGCCTGCTCGCCGAGGCTCGACGCCGACCTCGCTCTGTGTCGAACGGCAACAGCGCCACCGCGGGCTGCTGCTGCTGCTGCTGCTGCTGCTGCTGCTGCTGCTGGGCGGCGAGCTTTGGAGCCCACGGCAAGGAGCGAGGACAAGGCACGAGGCACTGTGTTTTCGTGGGTCTACTCGGTGAGAGTGGCGGGGTCCGTGAAGTGGAACTTCTTGGCGCCGGTGGCCTTCATGACGATGTCGAAGATGCCGAACTGGCCGGCAGTGAGCGAGCCGATCATGACGCAACGGGCGGGGAGGCCCGTCAGGCAGAGCTTGACGAAGCCGATCTCCGCAGCGACGCGACCGAGCGCACCACCATCGAGCCCTCGCCACCGGCGCCGGGCTTGTTGATGACCGAGAGGAGCGTGTCAGCGGGTGCGAGATGATGGCAGCGGCAACACCAGCGATGACACCAGAGCTGAGCGAGACACCAAGCTTGGTGCCGTCCGAGGCGGTGGTCATGTCGATACCAGCGGAGGTGGCGATCTGCTCGGCGGCGGCGCCCTGCACGGCGAACTTGGCCATCGTGTACGGGATCTGCTTGAACAGGATGGGCACGAAACCAGAGTAAAAGCCGGCGAAGAAGCCCTCATCGGCAATGATCTTGGGGAAGGCCGAGAGGAGCCGCTGGCGTACGACGGGTTGGCCACCAGCTTGATGCGCGTGGCCTCGAGCGGGCAGAGGAAGCAGTCAGCGATGAACTCGGCGCAGGCAGCAGCGGTCAGGTAGATGGGAAGCGGTACTCCCAGGCCTTCTCGACGCCAAAGTAGTTGGCCTGCTGGATCTTGAAGAACTCAACACCGCCAAACTTGAAACCAGCCCTGGATAAAGTAGCCCACGGCGGTGGGGCCGAGGCCAGTGGCGAGAGCGCCCACGCCCTCCTCGGCGATCACCTTCCGGAAGCCGCTCACCATGCCGGTGTACTTGGTCGGCTCGAGCTGCATGCGGGTCTTGACCACATCGACGGGGCAGAGCGCGCCATGGGTGATGCTGCAGCAGATGCCGCCAGCAAGGGCGCCCTTGAGGTAGTACTGCAGGTCAAACGGGCCCTGCTTGCCGCTGTAGGCGCGCACAGCCTCCGGCTTGGCAGCCGAGAACGCGCTCACGCGCGGCTTGTTCTGCTGCTCAGCGAGCACCTTGGCGAGGGGGGAGAACATCTTGCTGCGTGCTTTGCCTGAACCTGCAACGCCGCGTCAGCCACCGCCGTTGCGCGAGTCCACTCCGCGCCGCCCTCTTTCCCTCCGTCCCTGGCGCCGCCACGGCGCTCGCGTACGCGCTCGCATGACCGCGCGCGCGCACGCCTTCGCCGCGGCCGCCGCCGCCGCCGCCGCCGCCGCCGCCACTGCCGCCGCTGCACTCACCTCCGCGTCGACTCTGTCTGTCTCTGTGTCTGTTGATCGTCGACAGCAGATTGCACGCCAGACGCCATCTGGGGTCCCGCCCCTGCTCACACCTACGGCCCAAACCCCCAGTGTCACCATCTTGGGTACCTTTTCCGCACCCAGCAGCGTGTGTGTGGAGGCAAATGGATTTGGCGATGGGAACGGGCCGCGAAAGATGGGAACTGGACGGGGTTTCGGTAGGTTGGGTGGGTTAAGAGAATGCGCAGTCGCGGTCGTGCGGCTTGGAGAGCTCGGCGAGGGTGTCCGGGCCGGCGGGCACGATGCCGAACGGGTTGATGGTCGGGTGGCTGCGGTGGTAGTGCTGCTTGATGTGGTGCATGTCCACCGAGGACTTGATCTCCGGGATTTGGTACAGCTCGCGCGTGTAGTTGTGCAGGTTGGGGTAGTCGGAGACCCGCGCCTTGTTGCACTTGAAGTGGCCGTGGTACACCTCGTCGAAGCGCACGAGGGTCACGAAGAGGCGGATGTCGGCCTCGGTGATGCGGTCCGTGCTGGCGATGTAGCGCTGCTGCGCGAGGATCGCCTCGGCGTCGAGGCCGTCGAAGACGTCCTTGACGGCCGCGTCGTAGGCCTCCTGGCTCTGCGCAAAGCCGGAGCGGTACACGCCGTTGTTGATCTTGGGGTAGACCCTCGTTTGACGGCCTCAATCTCGGCGCGCTGCGACTCCGGGTAGTAGTCGACCTCCTTGTTCTTGGTTGCAAACTCGTTGAACTCCTGGCCCAGCATGCGAATGATCTCGCTCGACTCGTTACTCACAATCGTGTCCTTAGACAGGTCGTACAAGATGGGCACAGTAAACTTGCTCGTGTCCTTTGACACCGCCTCGTACAGGTCGCGCACCGTCTTGAAGTCCTTGAAGCGCGCGTCCTTGTTAAAGGCCCACCCGCGATGCTTATCCTCCGGGTCCTCCGACGTCTTGACGAACACCGGGTCGACCACCGTCAGCCCGATCACCTCGTCCAGGCCCTTGAGCCTGAGCACCGCGAGGCATCGCGACGCCCAAGGGCACGCCAGGGAGATGATGAGGTGGTACCGGTCCTTCTCGGGCGCAAACTCGGTGCTGCCGTCCGCCTTCACCCAGTTGCGAAACTCGGCGTCCGTGCGCTTGAACTCGCCCTTGGCGCTCATTTCATCCATGGCCGTCTTGGCAGGCGCCATGCTGCTGCCTCCACCGCTGTTCTTCCCGGCGCTTAGCGTCCTCGCTGCAAGCTTGCTGCCCGCGCGCGCGAGCTGGCCCCTGCTCCAGATGCTCAAAATCGTCTCGACAGCGCCGCTCGCTCGATCTGTGTGGCCTCGATGGATCTTTTCGGGTTCTGGTCTTGTGGGTGATCGATCGATCGATCAATGATCAATGATCAGCGATCAATGAGGTGAACGACGGGGGTTCTCGAGTCTTCAAGGACCGGAATCCGAGCGCTTCCTTTCCGAGTATCGCTCTCTCGCGCTGCGCCTCGGACGGCAGACAGTCAGGCAAGCGAAGGCCACGACGATATCGAGATGCCCGAGGGACTGACGGTCGACACCGCCGAGGATGGCGCCTTCGTCCGGCAGGAGTCCGTGCTGAGGAGCTGGGTCAAGGCGGACGGCAGCACCGAGTTTGCGCCCGAGAAGGACCGGTACCACCTGATCGTGGCGCTGGCATGCCCCTGGGCGTGCCGCTGCCTGGCGATGCTCAGGCTCAAGGGCCTGGACGAGGTGATCGGGCTGACGGTGGTCGACCCGGTGTTCGTCAAGACGTCGGAGGACCCGGAGGATAAGCACTATGGCTGGCGTTTCGAGGAGGACCCCTGGGCTTTTTAGGACAGTGCGCGACTTGTACTGCGAGTTGACGGATGGCAAGGGCCGATACACGACCCGGTCTTGTTCGACAAGAAGCTCAAGAGAATCGTGAACAACGAGTCGAGCGAGATCCTCCGCATGCTGGGCCAGGAGTTCAACGAGTTTGCGACCAAGAACAAGGAGGTCGACTACTATCCGGAGTCGCAGCGCGCCGAGATTGAGGCCGTCAACGAGTGGATCTACCCCAAGATCAACAACGGCGTGTACCGCTCCGGCTTTGCGCAGAGCCAGGAGGCCTACGACGAAGCCGTCAAGGACGTCTTCGACGGCCTCGACGAGGCCGAGGCGATCCTCGCGCAGCAGCGCTACATCGCCAGACGGACCGCATCACCGAGGCCGACATCCGCCTCTTCGTGACCCTCGTGCGCTTCGACGAGGTGTACCACGGCCACTTCAAGTGCAACAAGGCGCGGGTCTCCGACTACCCAACCTGCACAACTACACGCGCGAGTACCAAATCCCGGAGATCAAGTCCTCGGTGGACATGCACCACATCAAGCAGCACTACCACCGCAGCCACCCGACCATCAACCCGTTCGGCATCGTGCCCGCCGGCCCGGACACCCTCGCCGAGCTCTCCAAGCCGCACGACCGCGACCGCGCGTACTAGCTCCGCCAGAGTCGCCAGCACCGAGTAGCGTTGTAACAACTCAAGCCTGCTAAAGAAGAGCGCGTACGCCTCGAGACTCCCGTCGCGGCCCCGGCTCGCGCCCGCCAACGCTGCTCTCCCAGGTCCTCGAGCTGCCTCGCGCCGCCGCCGGTGTTGTCCGAATTCCCAGTCTGCGCGAAGAAGGCAAGGTTGGCGGCCATGGCGGCGGCGGGCGAGCTCGAGCCGATCGAGGTGGCGCGAGGCCAGCACGCCCGCGGCGATCTTGAGGCCGCGGCCGCGACCCTGTGCGAGTGCAGCGAGGCGCACGACCTCGAGCACGTGGCCTGGCTGAGCTCGATCTGCCGGTCGGGGCATGGCCCACACGCTATCCCAGGCACAGGCGCTGCGCCTGCTGGCGGCCTGGGCTGCCAGGCTGCAGGCCAACGTGCCCGAGGATGGCGTGCCCATGCAGGATGTTCTGCGCGACGAGCTCATCGACTCGGCGGTGACCTTTCTCGAGGACGAGCAAGTCGCCGATCGCACGGTTGAGGAGAAGGTGCGCTTCCTGCAGGACAAGGGCCTCAACCGTACCGAGATCCGTGTGGCCTTCGCGCAAGTCGGCCTCGAGGCACCGGCGTCGCTGCAGTTTGCCGAGCCCTTCCGAGCCGACGTCGAAAACGGCGCGGCCTTCCTGGGCATGGCAGAAAATCAAGGCCAAGCCGCTCGAGGAGCGCCTGGCTTTCCTCAAGGCCAAGGGCCTCACAAACGGCGAGATCGTCCGGGCATGCGAGGTCGCCGAGACGGAACGCGTGCCCTCTGCCGAGGAGCTGGACGCCTTGCAGGCGTACCAGGCCCGCGCGGCGCGCGAGGAGATAAAGAACGGCGTCGTTTTCCTCGGGCACCCGTCGGTCAAGGGCAAGACCGTGCAAGAAAAGCTCGAGTTCCTCGTCTCCAAGGGCATGACCGCGCAGGAACTGGAAGAGTCGTGCCGGCGCGCCGGCGTCCAAGTCTCCGCCGAGTTGCGCGAAAAGTTCATGCGTTCTCCGGCCGAGTCCGCCACGGGGGGCGCGAGCGCTGATGCGCAATCACCTGCCGCGGCAACGGCCCCGGCAGCCCCGGCAGCCGAGCCGGCGGCATCACCGCAACCACCAAAACTGCGCGAGCAGGAGGTGGGCAAGGGCGTGTCGTTCCTGACGCACCCAAGTGTCGCGACGCGGTCCATGGCGGAGCGGCTGGGCTTTTTGCGGCAAAAGGGCTTGAGCGAGGCCGAGCTGGAGGAGGCATGCAAGCGCGCGGGAGGCGACAACGTGTACTCAGCCGCCCCAGGCGGCAGTGCCGGCGGCGACAGCAGCGCCAACGTGGAGAAGGCGGTCCGCTTCCTACAGCACCCAAGCTCGCAGGCTCGCTCAATGGCGGACCGCGTGCAGTTCCTGCGGGCCAAGGGGCTTGACAAAGAGGAGATCAAGGAAGCCTTTGCCAAGGCCGGAATCTCCGTCAACTTTACTTCTGGCACGGCGCGGCGCGGCCTAGAGAGCAGCCTTACGTCTGGGACGGTGCGGCGCGGCCTGGTGAGCAGCTTTACGTCGGGCACGAGCGACAGCGAGGACGGCCTTACGGAGCAAGCCGTCAAGTTTTTGTTGAGCAGTAAGGCCGCGGGAGTTTCGACCGGGGCAAAGGCGCGATTCCTCCTTGACAAAGGGCTGTCTCAGAGCCAAGTGCTCGCGGCCCTTGCCAAGGTTGGTCTCGCGCTCACGGAGGAGGAGCTCGAGGCCGCGCTCGCAGAGGCCGCGCTCGAGGACGCCGACGCCGAGCCGCAAGGCGAGGAGACCAAGCGCGTGATGCGATTCTTGCTCGATGAGGGCCTTCGCGACACACCGCTGACTGAGAAGATCGAGCACCTCCGCGCCCAGGGCAAGTCAAAAGCGGATATCCAGACCGCACTGCAGGCCATCGGCATGGACGCGGCGCAAGCCAAGGACGCACTAGGCGACCCCGAGCTTGACGCCAAGCGGGCCGCCCTCGAGGCCTTCCTGCGCACGCTGCGAGCGCGGGCGGGCGCGCCGACGCCTGATAGTGTGGGCGAGCGGAGCTTTCTGCGGTCCAAGGGCTTCTCGGATGACCAAATCGAGCCGCGTATGCGCGGATGCCGCCTTCGCCGCCCGCCGCGGCGGCTGGTGGCCCAGACGGCGCGCGCGAAGCGCAGGTGGCGAACGCGGTGGCCTTTCTGCGGGACACCGTAGCGCAAGAAGCGTCCGCGAGCGAAAAGGTGGCCTTTCTCCGTGGGAAGGGCCTCAGCGATGAGGAGGTGACTGAGGCGTTCCGTCGCGCCGGGGTGCCGCTGGGCGACCTGCCTCCCCGGGGCGCAGAGAGCGCGCAAAGCGCGCGCGCAAAGCTTGTGGAGCAGGGCGTTCGCTTTTTGCAGAGTGAACACGGCGCAAGCCACTCGATGGAGGAGAAGCGCGCCTTCCTCGCAAACAAGGGCCTCACTAAGCAAGAGGTCGATCAGGCCGTCGCCGCGGCAGGTCCCGCCGCGGCAGCCCACGCGTCGCTCGCGCCAGAAGTTCGCCAAGCAGTCGCGTTCTTGCGCAAGTCGGCCGGCGGCGCCCACTCCCGGGCGGAGCAGCGCCGGTTCCTGGCGCAAAAGGGACTTGACAGCGCGCAGATCGAGCAAGCCTTTGCGGCCGCGGGACTCTCGCCAGAGGATGAAGAGGCAGCGCCTAGCAACGGCGAGCTCGTGGGGTTAGACGCCCAGCGAGCGCCACTGGTGCGCAAGGCGCGCGACCTGTTGCGGAGCACCGCAGGCTCCGCCCTCAAGCCCGCTGACAAGATCGCCTTCCTGCGAGATAAGGGCTTAACCGAGGACGAGATCCAGCAAGCCCTGCACGGCGCAGGGCTAGACGACGCGGACACAAGCGGTCTCGAGCGGGCCACGCTGCGCGAGGATCAGGTCGCGCGTGGCGCAGCCTTTCTAACCAGCCCAGACATGGCGGATGTGGCCTTAGAGGACCGGCTGACCTTCCTGCAGGAGAAGGGGCTCACGGAGCACGAGGTCCTAGAGGCCGCCATCCGCGCAAAGGTCGAGCTTGTGCCCTCGCACATCTCAACCATCCCCACGCGCAAGCTCAAGGAGGACCGCGAGATCGAATCCCCCGAAATGGATGCCACAGGCCGCGCCTTGCAGCGCGCCACCAACGTAGCTGTGGACCTTTTGTCCCGGCTCAAGGACCAGGCACCGCGCAAGGAGCCCGTACACACCGAGGTTGCCGTGCGCGCCATGGCCTTGGTGGCGACCGCGCTTTGCCGCTGCCGGCCGGCCCGTGTGGCTCCGGCTTGCGTAGCGTACGCCGCCCGCATCCTCCGCATGGCGCTCAGCGAGGCCCGCGGGGTGCGCGTCGAGGCGCTCGAGAGCGCTCTCGTCAGCGACTTCTTGGAGGCCGCGATGGAGCTGGTCGCGCGCGCAAACCAGGTCGACCTCTACGCCAAGCGGGGACTCAACCAGCAGCAACAGGTCAACCTGCACTTTATCTCGGCTCGCGCCCTGCTATTGCGCCTCATGGGCGTGTGGCGCGCCGACGGCTGCATCGACTTTGCGCACGGCATTCTGGTGGCGCGCGCCGTGCACGGCAGCTTTTGCAGCACTGCCGCCGTGCTGCCCTTCAAAGACGTCGGCGCGCCCGTCGTGGAGGTAGTGGCCGAGCAGCTCGGCCAACAGCGCGACGCTGTTCAGGATGTTGCCGCCTACGTAGCTGCTGGGCTCCTCCGGGGTGGGCCCGACTACGCCTGGGGAAAGAACGTCAAGGCGAGCCCGCAGCCGGCGCTCGAGGCAGCGCTGCAGCGCTTGGCGCGTTCTGCAGTGGAGCGCTTCGAGACGGCCGACCTGGCGTGGACCATGGCGGCCGGGAACGGGCCCCAGCACCAAGAGCACGCCCGCGCCAAGGGACTCGCCGTCGCAGTTGGCCTCGCATGCGTGTACGCTGACACTCAGGTGCGCTGGGACACCGCGGTGCTCATGGCAGTCACCGAAGGCCTTCTAAACGGCGCGCTTTGGTGCGCCAAGGCTCTGGAGGCCTCCGAGGAGAACCTGGACGCGCGGGCGCAGGCCGCGACCGACTTTACGTCCACGGAAATTTTCCAGCTCGCGCCGCAGCTCGTCTCACTGCTTCAGGCCAAGCTACCAAGCGGCCTTGGACTCGCCGAGCCAGAGGCTCTTTTGGCCCGCTGGATGATCGCCCGCCTCAACCGCCACTCCCGCCTCGTCCTCATCCATTGCCGCCTCGTGCCCTCGCTCTGCGGCATCGTAGCGCGCCGTACCGTGCACCTCGTCTATGGCACTGGCAAGGATGAGGAGCCCGAGGAGCGCGAGGACCCGGCCGAGAGCGAGGCTGGAAACCTCCCGCGGAGCTCTTTGAGGACGACCGCAGCGCCGACGGAGACTCCGAGGACGAAGAGGACGAAGAGGACGAAGAGGAGAAGCCTGCGCCCCCGCCGCCAAAGGACCCCCTCGCAGAGTACCTGGGCGTGCACTCGGGCATTGCGCGCCTTTTGCAAATGAGCTACCTCGCCACGGTGTTGCTGGGTTCTCCGAGCGTGGCGAGCGCCGACACCGACGGCGCGCTCGCCATGCTGGACGCGCTTGCCAATCTCAACGCGTTTCAGGTTCGTGTGCAGGAGGCCGTCGAGCTGGAGGCCCTCTTGCAGGCCATGATTGGGCTCGAGGGCACGGACGAGGACCCGCGCAGCGCGGAGGCCGTGTACGCGCTGATGGCGAGCCACGCTGAGCTGCACGAGTCCGCGCGCGCGCTCTTGCCCCCGGGCCAAGCAGACGCGGGTCAGTCGCCAATATTCGACTGGGTGCTGGCGCGCGCGTCGAGTTCCTGTGCGGCCTTGGTGAAGGCTGGCTACTGCCGCGCCTGCGCGCCGCGGCAAAGGCCCCGCGCCGCCGTTGCCTAGTGTAAATGTGGCGGACGAAGACCGCCGGGAGCAACTGCGACGTAGCTACTGGAACAACGCCCGCGGCAGCGTCGCCACGGCCCGGGTTTTGGGGGCCTTTGACGCCGCACTCAAGCAAAGCGCCAAGAAGCGCACGAAGCGCAACGAAGCGCACGCGCAAGGACGCACACCCTCGAGCATAGTGGAGGCGGCCGAGGCGGCGAGGCGGCCGGGCCACCCGCGTCCTTAGACGCCCAAGCCGAGACCTTTGCAAACGGCTTGTGCGAAATCCTTCTCGAGATCGGAGTGCGGCACCCGTTCGTGCACCTCAATGTGCGCGCCCACCGATGGCTGACCGACACGGTGGCGGACATCGACCCGGCGCCGAGCGACGGCGAGGGCGCCACGATGTCTGCGGCCCACCCCTTCAGGCTCGCGGTCATCCCGCGGTACATGGAGGTTGCAGTAGAGTCCTTTCCGACCAGCACGCCCGCGCGGGTGCTCTCGTTTGCCGTGGCCTCGGTGCTCACGTCCCTGGGCCGCGACCCGGACGAGCACGCGCAGACGTTTGCCGCCATGGCCTTTGACCGACTCACGCTCGCGGTCGACAAGCGCGACGAGCACAGTCCGGCGCTCAGCACGCTGGCATTCACTGCGCTCAAGGCAATTTCGTTGCCGGCGCTGCCCCGCGCGCTCTGGGCCGCGGCCGACCTGATCGAGCGGGCTCCCGCGTCCGACGTGGCCGAGCCCGAGGGGCCAGGTGCAGAGGCGGAACCTTTGACACACGATTGGTTTGTGGAGAACCTCTTTGGCGTCATCACGCGCACGGAAGATGCGCGTCGCCGCCTCCTCCTCGCCCAGTGGTACCTTGAGACGATCCTGGGCCGCGGCCTGAGCGGGCACCTCTGATTGTGGACAACCCTTATCATTCTTCAACCTTCTCTACAGAGTTAGCTACTGTTAGCTACTAGCTCGAGCTCCAGTTAGAATATGCCTGCGCGCTCCGCGTCGAGGTCCTGCTCCTCGTAGCCAGCTGCGACTTTGACCCGGTCGATGTGCGAACCGCGCGCCGCGAGAAAATGGTCGAGCCAAGCGCGAAGCTCGGCTTGTCGCGCGCCTCTACGCGCTGCTTGTAGCTCACGGCTCCGCTTTTCCTGTCGGTGGAAGCAGGCCTCGCCGGCGGCGACGACGTTGCGCGTGGCCTCCTTGGCCGCCTGGCGCAGAACGGCCACGCGGTCATCGATCCGGCCCTCTGCGTACAAAAGCCGCTGCCGACTCGTGCTGTAGGCTTTGTCGAGCTGGTCCAGCAGCGCCTCCTCCTCGGCCTTGACGCGGGCAATTATTTCAGCGCGATGCTCCTGGCGATCGCGGATCAGCTGCTTCCGAGTCGTGGCGTCAGCACCATAGAGTGCGTCCAGGCGCGGCTTGGCGCCGAGAGCCTTGGCCCGAAAGTAGTAGTCCTTGACATGCACAACCAGTTGTTCGCGCCAGATGCCGTCCTGCTCGAGCTGGTCGCGCACGGCGTCCATGAAAGCGCTTAGCGTCTGCTGCTCTTGTGCCGCGCCGCCTTCGCACCACAGCCGCCCCACATCGATGAGCGCGTCGCAGGCCTTGATGACATCTGCGACCTCGATGAGCCAGTCCGCCACCTGGCCGTCCGAGTAGCCGGACCACAGGAGCTGCGATGGTTCTCGACAGCTCACGTCGTTGCTAAACTTGCGCGGCAGCGCGGATAGGGGTTGTGCGTGACGCGAAAGTAGTCGAACGACGGCACGAGATGGCCCAGCTCGTGCGGCAGCGCCTTGAGGCGGTTGTGGTGCAGGTCCAGCACGCGAAGCAGCTTGCAGTTCGCGATATCGGCGGGCAGCCACTCAAGCAGGTTGCTGCTCAAGTCAAACTCGCGCAAGCTGCGCGCGAGGGCGCCCAGCTCGCGGGGCAGCTCGCAAAGCCGATTGCGCGACACCCGGAGGACCTCGAGATTGCGCAGGAAGGACACCGTGTCAGGCAGGCGCGAGAGCTGGTTCCCGTTGAGGTCGAGGCAGCGAAGGCTCGCTAGGGCGCCAAAGGAGGCCGGCAGCGCCTCGATCTTGTTGTCCGCGAGCCGGCAATGCGACATGGTGCGCAAGGAGCCCAAGGACTCGGGCAGCCGCCCACTAATGGCATTCCCGGCCAGGTCGAGGCGCTGGAGCTTGCTAAGCGCGCCGAGCTCGGGCGGGATGGCATGGATACGGTTCCCGCGCGCGTCCAGCATGACGAGGCTTCGCAGCTTGCCCAGACTGCCCGGCAGCGCGCGCACGCGGTTGCTGGCAAAGAGGAGGTGCTGTAGGCGCCGGAGCTCGCCGATCGAGTCCGGCAGGCGCAACACCTTGTTGTGCGACACGTCCAGCTTGAGCAGCGAGACCAGGCCGCTGACCGACTCGGGGATCTCGATCAAGTCGTTGCGGCCCAGGTCGAGTTCTTGCAAACCGTGCAAGCCGTCGAGGTCGTTCGGTAGGCGCCGGAGCTCGTTGCCAGACATGTTGAGCACCTGCAGGGCGCCAAGCTGGCCGATCCCCGCAGGAACTTTTGCAGCCGGTTCCACGACAAGTCGAGGTGCCGCAGCGCGGCCAGTCCTGTGACCTGTCGGGCAGCCAGCGCAGGCAGTTCAAGCTCAGGTCGAGGAGCTCGAGACGCGTCAGGGCGCCCAGCTCTGGCGGCACCGTTTCCAGCGCGTTGCGATACGCCACAAGGGTCGTCACTCGGGCGCAAGCTGCGCAATCTCCGCCGGCAGCTTGCGCAGCTCGTTCTCGGCCACGTTGAGGACGACGAGCGACTTGAGTGCGCTGAGTTGCGGAGGCAGAGTGAAGAGGCGGTTGTGTGACAGCTGCAGAATCTGCAGGCTCTCGAGCGCCTCAAGCTCTTCCGGGAGGCCGCCAAGCCGGTTGTGCGACAGGTCGAGGCGCCGCAAGCTCCGCACCAAAAGAGGAACCGGTCGGCCGGGAGCGCCTCGAGCTTGTTGGAGGAGAGGTCCATGTTGACCAAGTGCGCCAGCTTTTCTTGCGCAGCCTTGCCCATATACACCTCCTTTGGCAGCTGCCGAAGGCCCTGGGCGGGAGCTCGAGGCGGTCGTCACCCCGGCGAGCCCGGCCTCCTTTTCCTGGCGTTGCTTGAGCTCGCGTTCCTTGCGCTCCAGCCGGGCCTTTTCTTCCCTGTATCGGATTTCCTTCTTGAGCTGCGCGCGGAGAACCTGCTCCTTCTCCTCCATGAGCTTGCGCTGCCGCTTTTCGAGCTGCTTTTGGCGCCGCAATTCGCGCTCTGCCTTGGAAGTTGCGACCCTTGCGGCCAGCGCCTCGCGCTTCCGGATCTTCTTTTGCTCCTTGCGGCGGATGTCGTGCTCGAGGCGGAGGGCGCGGGCGTCCTCGTAGGCGGCGTCTATCGCCGCTTGGTAGGACTCTTCCGTCTTGCGCTCCTCCTCTTCCACCATGCCTGCCAGCACCTCCCGCCACTTTTGCTTGGGCTTGGGCAGCTGTGGCTCTTCCGTTCCCTCAGCCCGCCGCCGCGTCATCACCCTTGGCAGCCGCGGCCCGGCGTAGACGTATGGTCAGCTCCTGCTCGACGTTGCAAATGTCGAGCCAGATCTCGCGAAACTCCGAGTACTCAATCAGGCCTGACTTGTCCTTGTCGTGCTCGGAAAAGAGCTTGGCGGCGTCCTCGCGCGAGATGGGCGCCACGGCAAGGGTCTGGACCACCTCAAAGAACTCTTGCTCGTTCAGCTCCCCCGAGCCGTCGTAGTCGAAGAGCTCAAAGCATTCCTTTGGGCCCATGTGCGTCGTGACTGGCAGCTTGTCATTGATGTGCAGCGCCAGCGGGAGCTCGTCCAGCTCGATTGTGCCGTTCCGGTCCAAGTCGCACGCCGCAAAGAGACGCTGTAGCCGCGCTTCGGTCAAGAACAGCCCAAGGTTCTCTGTGACGGCCTTGAACTCGTCAAACTCGATCGTCCCCGACCCGTCGCGGTCAAAGTAGCGGAGCTTGGGCTTGAGCAGCTTGCGGATCGCCTTAAGGCCTTGCCCGGGCGTCCAGCTCGAGATTTCCGTGAGCTTTTTCTCCAACGATGCCTTTCCTCCTGCCGGGCTTGAAGCTGCCGCAGTTGCTCGGCCTTGTCCTCCTCTAGCTTGCCCAGGGTCGCGGTAAAGTACACTGCCGGCTTTGGGGTAATCGGATGCACGTCTGCGCGCTTGACAATGGCTACGCCAACCCAGTTAAGTGGGTTGTTGCGCAGGTCCGGGAAGCTCTCGTCAAGCTGAAAACAGTTTGTGGCGAAGGCGTACGGGTCCACCGTCGCTTGCCCGCCTTGTCTCATCCGGAAGCTCTCCGCTCAGCAATGACCCTGGAAGGGCCTATCCTGGGGCAGATCGCCAAGCAGCACCACTCTTGCCCTCGGCTTGTCCATGGTCCCAGCAAGAGCGTCATCCTCAACCCGGGGCATCCGCGACTTGGACTTGCCTTTGGTCACGAACAGGGACAGCTCGCTTGAGAACTGCGAGAGGATCATCAGGAACCGGCTTGAAAATCCGATGCGAAAGTCCGCCCCAAGCTGCACGAGCTCCACCGCAAACTTGTTCTTCTCCAGCACCGCGAGCACCTGAGCCATGGCGGTTTCGTCTTCTGCGCTCGCTTCTGGCTCCAAACCAGCCGCGGCTGTCTCCGCCTCTTCTTCTTCTTCTTCTTGCTTTTTCTCCTGCTCTGTCATCTCGTGCTTGATGCGCAGCCGTGCCCTCGTCCCGGCCGCCGTGAACTCCAGCAGGCCTCGCCTGCGCACCGTTGGCACCATCTTGCGCGCGACAGATCGGCGCCGCATCGTCGCGGCGCCGGGTGCGCTAGCCCTCGCCGCGTTACCTATTGCTGCTACCGCCTCGTCTCGCGTGAGCGTGCTACCGTGCACCAGCAGCGACCCGCGCCTCGACCCAGCCCGAGCCATCTTGCGCTCAGCGCCGCCATTGACGGCGGCTGGCGGCGCTTCCACCGCCGCGGGCGCTTCCCCGGCGGGGCTCTCGGCCTCTTGAAGCTCGCAACGCCTGTCATGGCGCACGCACTGCCAGCTGGTGCTCAACCAAGCCACGCCGCAGCAGATGCCAATGCCGGTGCTGATGCCAACAACGCTGAAGACGACGCCAGCGGCAAAGTTGGCACACACGCACCGCCGCTGCACGCGTCGACCAGAGGAGCGTCTGCGGCAGGCGCTGGCTGGAGCGCGCGCGCGTGCGGCGTCAGCCACAGCCGCGTCCCACTGGGCACCAGGACTAGGTCTTGCGCAAGGAAAAGATCGGGCAACGGACACCTGCGCGGTCGTCGGCGACGAGGTCGGCGGCGACGGGCGCGGCGGCGACGGGCGCGGCGAGGCCATGAGAGGCCTCAGGGGCGCGCCGCGGCGCTATGCGCTGAGCACAGCCGGGAGCTTGATGTCCATGCAGGAGAGCGTGCCTACCTTCCGGGATGATGTCAAGGCCGCGTTCAGGCACCTGACGGGGCTGGCCGCCAGCCTCGTGTACGGGCAGGCGAAGCGGCGTGCTGCGTTCTTGGGCTCGGCCGCGGCCGTCTTGTCCGTGGTGGTGTACTTTGTCGACGAGGTGGGCCGCGTGGAGGACGCCGAGGCGCACAATAGCGCATTCAGGAAGTGGTTTTGGGTGTACCTGCTCACGGGCATTTACTTTGTCGTGGAGTTCGTGCAGCTGGGCCGCGCCAGTCGGTGGAGTCGCTCGTACCTGCTCTCGCCGCTTGGGCTTGTGGACCTGCTCGCTTCGGTGCCGCCAGTCGGCATTTCGGTGTGGCTGCTGGTGAGCGGCGGGTGGCGCTGCGCGACGTGCAACGCGCTGCTAGTGGAGACCATGCGCATCTTGTCGACCTTTCGCATCTTTGCCCTTCTGCGCCTGCACATCCTCATTGAGAACGCGCTGATCCGCAAGTCGTTCGAGTTCTCGGTGCAGCTCCTCGGGCTGGTGTTCGTCTTTAGCGCCATGTTGTCCAGCATCGAGGGCCACAAGCTGCAGGAGCTACTACTTTGCCATTGTCAGCATCACAACAGTGGGCTACAACGATGGCGATGTCAAAGCGACCACTTCGCGCATGATCGTCGTCGGCCTTGTGTTGACAACGATGGTGCTCCTCCCGATGCACTCGCAGAACATCTTTGCGACGAGAACAAGGTCGACCCCACGGGCGGGTCGACGGGGCAGGGCAAGGCCGCCATGCAGCTGGACAACCATGTCGTAGTGGCCGGGCCGATCCGGGGCGGACTCTCCAACTTTCTCGACGAGTTTTTCCACCCAGACCACGGCCAGGAACCCAAAGACCAAGGTAGTTATCCTGACCGACGACACCGTGGCGCGTCTCACCATCAACCTGACGCTGTTCAACCGCCAGCGCGCGCATCTGCTAAAGCACGTGATGGGCTGCATTACCGAACCCATCTGCCTGGACCGAGTGGCCCTCGATCGCGCTGGCTGGGTTTTCTTATTAGGAGACAACATGAGCCTCAACCCGGTCGTCGACGACTACCGCACCATCCTGGGCTGCATGGCTGTCTCCAGCGCCACATGGCGACCTTGGCGAGTGTTGCGCCCTTGGCCGGGCTCGGGCGGCGCCGTTCGTCGCGTGTGCGACAAGGCCTGGACAGCGGCTCAGCACGGCGTTTCTCTCTGTGCGTCAAGCTGCTCCTCTCTCGCAGCAAGCGCCTGCTGTACCACATGCTCTCGGGATCAAACCCCGGAGATTCGGCGCTCGGTGCGCGTCTTTTGCAACGAGGAGGCCACCATGCAGCTCTTTGCCAAGTCATGGCGTGTGCCCGGGCTTTAGTACGTTCTTGAGCAACTTGTGGTCTCCACGGCGGTCAGCAGACCAAGCCCGCGACCTTTCATGACTCGTACCCTCCAGCAGCATGACAAATGTGCCCGAGTTCATGTCGTGGAGGACGAGTACTACCGCGGCGCGGCGCACGAGATCTACAAGATCAAGCTTGGCGAAGGCTTTCGAGGCATTCGCTTCCGCGACATGTGCTCCATCTTGTTCGGCACGCCGGAATTATCGTGTTCGCCATCAGCCTGCGCGTGCCCGGCACGGATGAGGACCAGTCTTCCTCAACCCGGCAGAATTGGTGATCCCGAGCCCAGAGGTGTACAAGGCCTCCGTGTTTGTGATCGCGCAGGACAGGGCCGCAATGCGAGGCACTCAGCTTCAAAAGGCAAAGCAGCACCGGCGATCCGCTCTTATGAACGCGGCGGCTAGCTCTGCTTCGAAGCGCAACATTATGCTCTCGCGCTTCGCCGACAAGAGTCGCCGCTTCCTCAGCAGGATGGGGGGCACCGGCAATCGGCTGTCACCGTCCAAGGGGATCTTCGTTACTGGGTCGGTGCAGTACCCGCGAGGAGGACACGCAGCTTCGTGAGGACCTTTCGAGCGTCAACCAGACCACAACTGCGCTGCCATTGTCTCCGACAAGGACCCCAGCTTCCAGCTTATTCGGGGTCAGCAAGCGCAGAGTGCGAGGCCAGACAATCGACAGCGGTCAGGGACCAAAGGCCTCCAAGCGGCCAAGCGGGTTTGTCCCGCGGCACAGGTTTGGCGTCCGCAAGCCGCAGGAAGAACTGTCCAGCTTGGTTACCACGGCACAGGAGGCAGTCGCGGAGACTCACGACGAGGGAAAGGATGGTTACTATCGCAAGCGCAAGGGACGTCCCCAGCCTTGAAATCCCCGGCAGCCCGATGAGCAGCGCCGGCGCCAGCAGGATGGTCCATCCGCCGACGCCCGTGGCAATCGGGCGAAAGGAAGCATCCGCCGCCCTGGCCGCGCTCAACGCGTTTCGCCAGCGCCACTCCTTTGACGCTCGTTTAGCAGCACAACGAGCGGGTTGTCGTCGTTCAACAAGAGCGCCAAGGTCCCCGTGCGCCGCAACAAGTCGGACCAGATGTGGAATCTCTTCGGCATGTCTTCCAAGACGATGTTTACGCGCTACCACCTGCGTACGCAGCCCATTTCGCAGTCCAAGGTCACCATGGCAACCACGATGCTCAAGGACTTTCCGCGCGTTCGCGAGCACGTCCTGGTCTACCTGGAGAGCGGAGAGCTTTCGCACTTCGTGCTCCCGCTGCGCGAGCGCGTGCTGGGCGGGATCATTCCGATCGTCTTTGTCACCAGCGAGCCCTTCACGCAGGAAGAGTGGAAGCTCGTGTCCTATTTCCCGGACGTCTATGTCTGCGTCGGACAGCCCGGATCCCGGGAGACTTGGATCAAAGCTGGCGTCAAGTACGCGGCGCGGGCGATCCTCACCTCGCAACGACCCAACGTCGGCACCGAGGCCACGCGGCAAAGAACATCTATGGCCAGCCCGTAACAGAGGTGCACAAGCCACAGCCGCAAGCCACAGCGCCGCCAGGCGAATCGGATTCGGCAGAGCCAGGCGCGGAAGAGCAGGGCCAGCAGGAGAACGTGCTGCAGGAGTGGATGGCGACACGATCTGCTTGTACAACACCATCCTGCGCGAGAATCGGGAGCTCAACATCATGTGCGAGATCCAGCACAAGCGCAATCGGCCGCTCAACCATCGCATGGCCAACGCGAGCGCTACCGAGAACCTATCGCCTGTCTTCGCCTCTGGGCTGGTGCTCAGCGCCTCGGCTTTTGACAGCCTCATGGCGCAGACCTTTTACAACGACAACCTCGTGGATATCATAGAGGCTCGTGGGGCCGCCAAAGGTGGCCATGGGCGCGATGGAGAGTCTGGGGTCCCTTGCGCGGAGCTGACCAACTCGAGCTTTTTCTCCGTGCCCGTTACCACCAAGATGGCTGAGATGAAGTTTGAGCAAGTCTCGGCGGCACTATCCAAGCAAGGCATCCTTCCCGTTTGCATCAGGCGCGGTGTACAGGAGCGCACGCGCCTCGGGCAAATGGGCAACCGTCAGCCGTACATCGTGACGTGCCCCGACCGCACTTCTCGGCTCTTCCTCAGGACAGTCTCTTTTGCCTGGCCCTGTCCAACCCGTTCGACATGGAGGTGCCCGAGCTGGGCATGCTTCGCATGACGGGCACCGCGCTGCGGCCAACGCTGCTGTCCAAACGCGAGTCCAAGCGATTCACAGATATTGTTGAGGTTCCGAAGACGTGGTCTCGGACGTTCGGCGCTCGACGATCCGCAAGAGCCTCGTGGAGGCGGACGAGAAGGAAGCCGCGAATCTGGCGAACACGCTGCGCCGCTACTCCCAAAGCACGACTGGTGGGGCGACTGCCGAACCGGGCGCCAGACGCAACGCCGCCGTGGAGGCGCTCGGTGCTGAGGTGCGCGGGCAGCTCGCTGTGCTCCGCGAGGCCCTTGAGAGCGTCCGAACGCGTTCACGAGTGGGCAGTGACGCGAGCGCGGGCCGTCATTTGCTGCTACCAGGTACCGCTGCTGCCGCCGCCGCCGCCGCCTCGCTCTTGGCTTAGACGGTGCTGCAGCAAGCCTCTCCGCAGACGCACGCCGGCGTGGCGCCGGCGCCCTCAGGCGGCTCGCGGCGGTAGTAGTATGCTAGGCTAACAATGACGTACGATATGATGAGCATGACCCCCTCGAGCCACGTACTCGTCCCTTGGCGCACGGTGGAAGTCACCACTAGCACGCTGACGACCAACACGATGGTCTCAAAGGGGTGAAAGTCGAGCGTGAGCGGCTTGTCCATCGCCCAGCCGACCAGGCAGAGCGCCGGCACGACGCACAGCGCGATCTGCACAGATGATCCGAGCGCCACGCCAAGTGCGAGGTCCATCTTCCCCTTGATGGCCACTGTGATGGCTGTGGCGTGCTCCGCGGCGTTGCCAATAATGGGAAGCAAAATCATGCCGATGAAGACCTCGCTGAGCCCCACGCGAGCGAGACCTCCTCGATAGATCCCACGAGCAGCTCGGAGCACCAAGCGACGAGAAGGGTCGTCACCCCAAGCATGGCCACGGCCATCCGCAGCGACATTGTAGCCTCCTCTGGGTCTTGCTCCCTCCAGGCTGCTCGAGCCGGAGTGGCACGACAGAAGCAACTCGTGGCTCCTCACGGCCGCCGTGCCTGCGACCGCAAACAAGGGTTGCCGCTGCCGCGGCATCAGCGTCGTTGGCGCCATCGTCGTCCGGAGCGACCGCCTTGCCACCCTCCGACCCGTGCGCGGCGTCCATGAGGTGCGTGTGCGTCTTGAGCTGGAAGACGAGCAGCATGCCGTACAGGAAGAAGAGGAGGAGCGCAGTGATGTGCGAGATCTCCGCGATGCTGTCGACGCGGCAGGGCACGGCGCAGTCGTTCCGAACAGTGCTGCTAAAGGCGGCCGGGATGGTGAGGCCCAAGACGGCCATGAGCAGGAGAGAGCTGTCGATGGCGGCAATGTGCGAGTTAAAGTGCTGCTCCTTGTGGTACAAGCCACCGAAGAGGAAGCAGCACCCTGTGACAAGGAGCTCGTTGCTTAGCACCGAGCCGAGCAGCGAGACCTGCACGACGCGCAGCAGGCCCTTCTGGATCGCGAACACGGAGATGATCAGCTCAGTCGCGTTGCCGAGCGTGGCGTTTAGCAGCCCCGATCGTGCGTTGGTGTACAGCGCGACCTCCTCGGTAAAGTCACCTAGGAGCTGAGCAAGCGGCAAGATGGCGAAAAAGTTGAGCGAGAATACGGCGGTGTCGCCCCACTCGTGCGCCTCCGCGAGGGCGCCAAACGGGATGAGCAGCAGAAAAGCGTTGACCTTGCTGCAAGCACAAGGTCGCGCACGGCCAGAAAGTCCGACCGAAGCGACATATCCTCCTCGCGACTGACATCGCCGGCGATGGCGTCCGTCTGCACGGTCAAGCCAGGGGTCGCCCGCTCGCTGCCGTTGCCCAGCATGCTGCCATAGTCGCTGCCCCGCGACCCGGACAATTCCTGCTTGGCCAAGGACGGCCGACGGCTGCGTGCCTCTCCAGGCCCGAGCGTGCCGAGCCGCGCGCGCCGCGCTCGCAGCCGCAGGTTGAGCAGGCCTTGAACTTGGCACCAAACAGCGCTGCGTGCCCGGTCTTGCCCAGCACCGCCTCGCTGCTGGCGCGGCGCAGCGCGCTCGGATTCGACACGCTCGTCCCATCGTGCGCCAGCGCCAGCCGCCGCCCGTGTCGCCGTCACTGAGCTCATGGACTTGGGCGACGTCGCGAGCGGCTCTCCGTGCCGCGAGGGCGGCGTTGACATCGCAGCTCGCCGTGCCCCGCGCTCGACTCGACCTCTGCGCCTCCTCCCTCCACCTGCTCGTTTGCACCACTCCAACAATACGCTGGGACGGCGGTTGCTGTTGTTTTTGGAAGCCTTTCATGATCGTGCCGTGCTTCCCGCCGCGTCGCCACGTCGCCAGCGCCAGCCTTCAGCCGGCCAGCCTGCCTGCCTGCCAGCTAGCTAGCCTGCCGCTGACCGACCTTGCGGCCGTAAAGTCCACGTCCGTGCACGGCCGCATTGAAGCTTTCGCAGTCTCGCGCAGCCACAGCCCTTTCGGTCTCTCAATCAACAACGCAACGCCGAAAAGAACTCGCGTCAGCCGCCTCGCCGCATGCTCTACGCAGCAACAGCTGCCGGCTGCTGCCGATAGAAGGCGCGCAGGCTGCTGCCGCTCGCCACCCAATGACAGACAGCGATCTGACCGAGGGCGCCAGAGGTCCGTCCATCCACCGATGCCGCCGATGCCCTCCGCCGCCAGGCCACTGCCTGGAGCTGGCATCTCGCTCTCCCTTGCAGGTTGCAGTGCTTGCTGCACTCTGGAAGGCACTCTGAAAATCACCAATGCGGTCCACAGGTCCTCAGCCGAGTCGCAACGACGGCAGCAGCAGCAGAAGGAGGAGTGGCTGGCGATGGCGGCGGAGGACGACCCCGTGGTGGCCACCTTCGGCGTGTTCCTGAGCCGCGGCAAGGAGGACGGCGCCACCCTGCTGCGCTTCCCCCAGCAACCTGCCGTTCGCGCGTCGCTCCAGCCCGTGGCCGCGCGGCATCGAGCGAAGAATGATGTGCTCGAGGTGGACATCGACGTGCTGCGCGGCCTGCGCGAGAGCGACAAGGGGCAGCACTTTGACCTCGGCACGGCCGGGGCGCACGGCACGCCTGCGGAGGTGGCCGAGATGGAGGAGAAGCGCCGGCTGCAGACGCTGCGCTCCGAGCGCCTGCCGCGCCAGGGGCGCAGCTATGCCATGGGTATCGTGGACGGCAAGAACAAGCGGCTGTTCCTCGTGCCAGTGAAGAGTATCTTCGAGATGAAGCCCGTGCTGCAGAAGGGGTTCCAGGACAAGTCCGAGGAGGGCGAGGCGGTGGACGAGCACGGCAACGTGATCACGGAGGAGACGCCGCCCCCGCGGAGGGACCCAAGCGCATCGACGTGGTCAACATCCGCAAGGAAACCGCGCGCGCCGCGCGTGAGGCGGCGCGCGTGACGTACCTGAAGCTCAAGCAGCGCGAGGAGAGCGAGCCGTGGAAGCAACTGCGCATCATCCGGCGGTCGGACCACGCCGCGTCAAAGTGCTTTGAGGACCACAAGGAGACCGGACCCAACCTGCTGGACGCGAGCTGGATCGACGGCCTGTCCAGCGGCGAAGAGGACGGCGACATGGACGTGGAGGACGTCGAGGGCAGCGACGACGGCAAGCGCAAGGCGCGCAAGCAAGCGAAGAAGCGCGCCCCGCCCGGACGTGCGCCTTTTGGACGCCACCCGCGCCTTTGACGCGTCCGCCAAGGAGTACCTCGACCGCGTCGCGCCCGTCTCGCGCGCGCTGCTCCCGGTGAGGTCGAGCAGCTCACGGCTGGCGAGGCCGCCGCGGGGAGCAGCAACAAGCTGACGCTGGACCGCCAGATCCTGCAAAAGCTGGCGCGCGGGCGCGTGCTGCGGTTCGAAGACATCCTCCCATGGCGCAGACCGGCACCAGCCGCGCCTCGCGCAAGGTGTTGGAGATCCTGCCCTCCGTGGCCGTGCTTGTGCGCGGGGCGTGGGCGCTGGAGAGCGAGAGGTTTTACGAGGGCGAGTTTGGCGAGCTGTGCAACGTGAGCGGGCAGGCCGCCGGGTTCTCGCAGCTGGATTTTAAGCGCAAGTGCGCGGCGCGCGACATCGTGCTGGCGCTCCTGGACCAGTCTGCGGACGGCAGCATCAAGAAGGACCAGGTCACCAAGATGGTCAAGATGCCGCCAGTGACGCTGCAGGAGGCGCTGACCAGCGTCGCCAAGGCGGACAAGAGCGACAAGGCCGCCAAGGGCGTCTTCCGCCTGCTCTGCAAGGACGACCCCAAGTTCATCAAGCAGCACGCCAAGCTGGTCGCGCAGCAGCGCGCGGCCATGAAGCAGCGCCTCTTCCTGGCGCTCACAACCTTCCAGGTGCCCGCGGCAAAGGCCGCCAAGATGGCCGAGCTGCCCTCGGCCAAGCCGGAGCCCAAGCAGTAGGCCACGGCCCGGTCGAGACATGCCTCGTCGAGCGCGGCGCTGTTGTGCACGTCCTCAACGGCTCGGTGGTCGCGGGCGGCCAGCACACGCGCGATGGCGGCGAAGGAGGGGTGGCTCGTGAAGGCGCCCATGTCGGTGGGCTCCAAGCACAGCTCGCTGCTGGGCGGGCTGGGCGCCAAGAAGAGCCATCGCCGGTACTTTCGGCTCGATGAGGGCGGCATGCTGCGCTACTTTGAGGGCGACGCGGGCGGCGCCAAGGCCAAGGGCGAGGTGGAGATTGGCAAGGACGCGGTCGTCCGGGCGGGCGAGGGCACGGCGAGCAATACGCTACTGGTCATTCCGTACCCGGGCAGCAAGCGCGAGCTCTTTCTGTCCGCGGCGGACGGCAAGGAGGCCGCTGAGTGGGCCGCTGCGCTCGAGCATGTGCGCCGGCAGAAGGGCGGGCGCAAGAGCGGCGGGAAGGGGAGGAGGGGAGGAGGAGGCCAAGGACTCGGAGTCGTCGGAGGAGGAGCAGGCCACGGACGAGAGCGACGCCGAGAGCGAGGCGCCAACGCCAAGCAGCCCCAGGGGCGCCCGCAGCACGGCCAGTGCTGCTGGCGGCATCGCGCAAAACGCGTGGTACGAGGAGTGGCAGGCGCGCGTGAAGCCGCGCACGCGGCTGCCCCGCATCAAGTACGAGCGGATCAAGGCCGGGGAAATGGACAAGCTGGCCTCGACGAGCCTGCTAGCCGACTCGGTGATGGACGGCTACTGGAACCGGCGCTACTTTGTGCTGGATGACAAGCTGCGCTACGCGGACACCGAGGCGGCATTCACCGCTGGCAAGGATATTTGCGCGATCCCGCTCGAGGTGGTGCGCGCGTGCGTTGTCGAGCGCGACGACGTCAACGAGCTCAAGGTCTTCACCCTGGGCGCCACCTACACGCTGCGCTGCGACAGCGCTGAGGACCGAGACGACTGGGTAGACAAGCTCAACCGCTGCCACCACCTGCTCCGCCCCGTCGCTTCTGCCACGGCGCGGCCTCGCGGGCCGGTCGCCGTCGCGGACAAGCGCGTTCCCGACTTTCTGGTGGGGATCAAGGACAAGGCGCCCGTGGCGCGCCCGCAGCAGAACCCCGCGCCGCCGCCGCCTGCCCCGCGCGACGGCGACGGCGACGGCGACGACGTCGAGTCCTGCGGGACGCCCAGCATCCTCGCGAACCTCGACCACGCGGAAGCGGCCGGCACCGGCGGCGACGCCAACGACGATACGAACGGAGGTGCGCTGGCCGAGGACCGGTTCGCACGGCTGCGTGCGTTGCGCAAGGGAGACGACTAAGCAACAACGTGAGATGAAAATCACCAAGCAAGTTTGACGCAATAACAGTCATCTCCCGGCCTGCAGGCCGGCGCGACGAGAGCTCTAGCTAAAGCGAGGAAGCTCCCTAGCGCTTCCGGTTCTCGTTCCTGTACCGCTGCGCCTTGCGGCGCTTCCTCCGCTTGTGCTTGTTCATGGCCCGGCGGCGCTTCTTGAGCACCGAGCTCGCCTCAAAGCGTTGCACGGCGGTCTCTGGCAGCGCCGCCCGCAGCGCCGCGGCCAGCGCGGCCAGCTGCAGTCCCTCTGCAGCGCGCGGCGCGGCGGCAACCGCGCAATGTGATGCCTGCCGCCGCTGCTGCTGCTGCTGCTGCTCGGCCAAGGAGCCCGCCGGCGCGGCGCACGCGGGAAGGCCGGCGCGCAGGGCGCCGGCGCGCGCCGCGCCGCGCGCCGGCGCCAACAGGGCGGCGCGCGCGGCGCCGCGTCCAACTAGCAGCGTCCAGCCCGCCATCGCTCGCGGCTCTCGCGACCAAGATTGGCGACCTAACCCTCGGGTTAGGGTGCGGCGGATTGGTTGGTGTAGGTCGGCAAGGCGCAGGAGACGGAGGCGGAGGGCGGAGAGCGCGCAGCTGAGGCAAGATGGCGACCCCCAAGGTGAGCTCGTTCCACCTGGAGAGCGTGGTGGTGGAGCTCATGGCGCTGGAGGAGGTGGCCTTCGCGTTCACCGAGCACACGAGCAAAGATATGGATGCGGCCGCTGCGCAGGCCTTCCGCGCCAAGTGCGAGGCGCTGATCAAGGAGGGCCAGCTGCAGCTGCTGGTCGAGTCCTTCCTGGAATGTCTGCAGAACATTGGCGCCGGCGCCGCGCTGGAGGACACCCAGGCGCGCTTCGCCATCCTGTTCTCCCTGGCGCGCCACTTGTCCGGGGACACGCTGGCCACCGTCGTGCCGCGTATCACCAAGGTCGTGTCCGCGCTGCCCGCCAAGGACGGGGCCGAGGCCGAGCGCGACATGGCCATGCGCCTCGAGGTGATGCGCAACCTGTACACCGTGATGGACCCCCGGGCGCCGTCGCGGTGCGACATGCTGGTGACCATGCTCAACTTTGCCACCGTGAATCGGCTGTTCACCATCCTGGACGGCACCTCGGCCGGGGACATCGAAGAGCTTTGCGCGCAGTGGAGCGCCACGCCGGAGGCCGCGCTCGCGCAGAAGCGCAAGCTGTACAAGATGTTTTGCGACCTCGCCGAGCTCAAGCGGCAGAGAGCGCGACGCCGGACACCGAGCCCGAGGCGCTCCGCGCGGACGAGCTCAAGCAGCACCGCTTCCTCCTTAAGCTACTCGCCCTCGTACGACGCCACCCCGGACGCGGTGGCCGAGGTGAGCCAATACGCGGCGCGCGCTGCCTTCATCGCCATCAAGCACCCGCTTCCCGGCGACATGGCCGAGTCCAACACCTGGAGGAGCACTCGCTTGAGGGGCTCAAGCGGGCCGCCGCCGCCGTGCTCGCGGCGGAGCAGGCGCAGCGGGTGGACTGGGCCACCCTCACCGCCTCGCCTTCCGCCCTCGCCCACCTTGCCGCGGTCAAGCACCTTGCCAACGTGCCGCAGCACGCCGCGTTGCACCGCCTCCTGCAGGTCTTTGCCTCGGAGGGCCTCGCCGAGTTCAAGGCCTTCCTCGCGGAGGAGCCCAAGCTTCTGGGCGAGCTCGGCCTTGACACCGAGCAGTGCACCAGCAACATGCGCTTCCTCACCCTGGCCTCGCTCGCGGCCAATAACGAGACGCTCTCGTACGACACTATCGTCAAGGCCCTCCAAGTGGAGGAAGCCGACGTGGAGCGCTGGGTGATCGACGCCGTCACGCGCAAGGTCGTCGACGTCAAGATGGATCAGCAGAACCGCTCCATCGTCATCAACCGCGGCTCGCAGCGCCTCTTCTCGGACAAGCAATGGGGCGAGGTGCAGGTCAAGCTCTCGCAGTGGAAGAACAGCGTGCGGGAGCTGCTCGGCACCATCAAGTCGGTGCGCCAGGAGCACCAGCTGCTCCAGCAGCAACAGTGAGCGAGCGCGGCGCAACCTCTCGGGCGCATTTAGGCTGCTCCCGAGGCACTTCTCGCTGCTGCGCATGTATTTGACTCACTGCTTCTTCCTCCTTTCTTCTGGGCACTTGCGAGCCGGGTCGAGCCGGGTCCTCGTCGAGATATTAGTCGTCTAGCCAGTTGTCGTCGTCCTCGTCGGCGTCCTCGTCGCTGCCGTCGCGGTCGCCCAGGATGCCCTCCTTCACGTCGGCCTTCGCCGAGGCGCTCACGTCAAAGCAGCCGTCGCACACGTCGCGGATCGAGGGCCGGCCCGTCAGGTAGTCCATCTGCGTGGATGTTGCCGCCGCGCGGGGGTTCCAGTTGATGAAGAAGAGCTTGTCCGTCTGGCGCCCGTCCTTGGTCTTGTATTCGTGCTCGTACACCACAAACCGGCAGTCGTGCCCGGGCAGCGCCGCCACAAGGTCGTCAACGCCCTTGCTGCGGTCCGACTCCGTGTCCATCACCACATGCTTGCGCTGGCCAGCCTCGTCCTTCACGCCGAACATGACCCACCGGTACTTGCGGCCCAGCTTGAACTTCTTGTACTCGTCGCGCACCTCGTCCGTCACCAGGTACAGCGCGGCTTGGTCGCCCATCTCTGCCCTCTCCTGCTCGTCCCCCGCCTTCTTCACACGGAGCAACAAGATCCAACGTGGGCGAAGCAGCACTCCTCCGCCTGCCGTAGAGAAGGAGGGCGAGCGGCCTCAGCAGCCTCGGCAGCCTCGGCAGCCTTGGCAGCAGCAGCCCCAGCAGCAAGGCAAGGGAGAGCAGCGAGTCAACAAGTACACGTGCGCCAGCTAGTTGTGCGTGACTCGGTTCTCAAGCGCCCCGCCGGCAAGGTGTCCAGGATGGCGCTGTTCATGCAGTCCTCGTGCGCTTGCTGCACGGCCACCACGACCTCCGACCCGGCGCCGTACCACTTGAGCACCAGCTTGTCCGGGCAGTCGAGCGTCTCTGGCTCGCCGACCCAACTGCGCTTGCCCGACACGCTCACGAAGCCGTCGTGGAGCAGCGCCTTGTCCATCTCGGCGAAGGCGATGCGCGCGTAGGACGGCATGGCGCTCACGTCGCGCTTGCCGTCCTGCTGCGCCTCCGCCGCGAGGTCTTCCTTGACCAGCACCGAGTACACCGACTTGCTCGTCAGCACGTACAGCGTGTGCGACTCGACCAGCGCGTTCCACTTGGCCCGCCCTGCTCGCAGACCACACAGGCCCTTGTTGGCCAGCAGCGGCTGCAGCGCCGCCTTCGTAGGCCGGTGCACGCTCAGAACCTCCTCGCCAGTCTGCTCCAGCTTGCTCGCCAGCAGCTTGCTCGCCAGAGCCCTGCGAAGAAGCGGCGGTGCGCCGGGAGCGTCAGTGGGCCTCCCTCTCTCCTCGCCTTGGTCCGCGCCGCGCTGCGCCGAGCCACTTACTTGTCCTCCTCGCGCTCCTCCATCGTCCTCGTCGCCGCCTTCGCCTCGCTCGTCACCGCCGCTGTGCACAACACACAGGTGACACACGATGACGGGGCGCGAGGAGAAAAAACTACTGGGGCATGATTGTGCAATGACTTGGCGAGGTCAACGAAATGACTTGCATGACGTCGCCGAGGTCTACTCGCACGTCTGGGCTGGACCTGGCCCAACGGACGGGTTGGGAGGCACGGGCATGTCGCGCACGTACCAGGGCGGGCCGGCCTGCGAGGTGTTCACGCCGGCGGGCACGGACCCGCTGCGCCGGCAGGATGTCAGCGTGAAGGGCCGGGTGAAGCGCGCCTTCGACAAGCAAGCCAAAGGGTAAGTGCGCGCATTCATTCTTCGATATGTCGCCGAGAAACACCTACAGGACGGCAGCTGACACGCGCGAGGAAGATACGCACTCGTGTGCGACGGCGGCGTCACCACAAAGGTCGAGCTCCCCAATCCCAAGGCTCGGAAAGGGCGTAAGTAGCAGAAGGCGCAGGCGGAGCGGCCAAGGCCAACTAACCAACAACGCGGCGCAGTTGGGCTCACGCAGCGCTTCCTCGCCTTGCAGCTCGCGCTGCCCAGCAGCGGCGAGGCGTTTTCGCTCGAGCTCACCGTCAGCGACTCGGAGCGCTCGCGGCGGCGGCTGGTGATCTCCTCGGGCTTTCGCACCATCGTGGCCAACCCGCTCCACGTCCAGCTCCCGCTCGCGTACGGGTTGGATGCCACGCAGAGCATGACGGAGGCTAGCGACTACCTCGTCCCGCGGGGCCAGTGGTTCACTTTCTGCGTGGACCTGCAGGACATGATCTCGTGGAACTTTCGCGGCATAAACTTTCGCACGCTCGAAGCCATCACCGTCTCTGGCCACTGCAAGCTGCGAAAGGTGTTCACGCTCAAGGACCCGCCCTCGGACGTTGCCAGCGCCCTGGACCCCATGCGAGCCAAGACGGCAAAGCCCATTCCGCGAGCGCATTGCTTTCCCGCTGGCCTGGACCCGCCGCCGCCGTGCTTGCTCTATTGCATGCGGGACGTCGAGGACTGGGTGCAGTCGCATGCGCGCCTACACGAGGGCGAGCTGCCGGCCATGGAGCAGGCGCGCCGAACCAAGCGCGTCACCTCGTCGTTTGCGCCGCCCACCTTGGGACGCGGCGGCAAAGAGGAGCCCTCGCCAGCGGCAGCAAAGCGGCACCCGCCGCCGCGCAAGGCGCCGCTCGGCTCGGCGCGCTCCGCTCGCTCGGCCTTCCCGAGTCCCGGCGGCCGCTCTACGGACGAGCGGGTGGAGAGCAGTCACGGCCTCCGCCCCGGCACCCCCGACTCGCACCGCAGTGGCAGACTGCCCCCGGCCGTCAGTGCTGCGCGGCCAGACTTTGAGCGCGGACCAAGGCTTGCGGCACAGTCTCCGGGCGCCCAGTCACATCGCCCGCCCTCCGCTCGCTCCCGGCCGGGCTCGGCGCGGTCCCGGCCGAGCTCGAGTGCGTCTCGCCACTCGGCGCGCGGCCACAAGGTGCACGACCAAGTTGAGGAGGGCGAACTGGAGCAGGCCTCGCGTGCAAGCCGACCGTGCTCGGCGCGGAGCGAGAAAAGCGAGTCCGCACGCAGTCCTCCTCAACGGCTGCTGCCGGCCCTTATGCGGGCGAGGCAACGTCGCGGCGGCGGCGATGAGGACGGCGGGGGGCAGCAGGTGCGCAGGCGGACCCGCCGCCTTATCCTGAGACTGACAGCAGCAGCGACGAGGAGGTGGCGGTGGAACGCGGGAGGTACTCGGACAACGAGCCGTCCGAAGACAACAACGAGGAGCAGCCGCAGCTTGAGGAGCAAGTCGAGCGCGGCAGGTACTCGGACGAGAAGGGAAGGGGGGAAGGGGAAGAGGAGTATCACGCCGAAGAGCCCCAACAAGCAGTCCTCGACGAGCGCATCGCTTCGCCAAAGTCCTGTCGTCACGAGATGGAAGTTGACGACGAGGCCGTCGAGCGGGGTCGGTTCTCAGACGACGAGGAGGACAACGGCGGCGGCGGCGGCGGCGGCGAGGCTGAGAATCTGGAAGTGGACCAGGCAGCCGCGCCGCTTGCAACCGACGAGCTCGACATCCGAGGCGCCGAGCTCGCCGAAGACGACGCCATTTCCCTTGGCGACCGGTCCGGGGCCAACCTGGACGACGACGATGACTCGGACCTGGGCCTATCGATGACCGCGACAGAGTTTGGCGGGACGATGACGTCGCTTGAGCCAACGGCTCCAGCGGCAAAAAGCGTGGAGGACCCCCTCAAGGCCATGACGGCAGACTTTGTGCAGGCGAGCATCAACTGCGCACTGCAACAACCCGACCTGTTCTTTGAGGACGAGTCTGCTGCTGACGCAGCGCCTAAAGCACCTGATCAAAAGGCACAGAGCGACGCGGCGGCGGACCACGAACTCGAGGTACACCGCGAGCTGGAGAACGACGAGGCGCAGCAGCAAGCAGCAGCGGGGAGGGGGGAGGGGAAGGAGAAGAGGAAGAGGAGCTGGACCTGATCTACGACCCCATTTTGGACTGCTACTACTGCCCGAAGACGAACAAGTACTACAAGCGCAAGTAGTTCTCGCTCCGTCAGCTGTAGCTTTCGAATTGTGAGTCACATGTCAAGTCAGTCAGCGCGCGTGCATTTGGATCCACGGGTGCAACTGCACCTCGAAAAGGCTGAGGCGCCGCTCCGCCTGGCGGTGCAGGAGGCGCCGGATGAGGTCCCTCGCGTCCTCGGACAGGTCGTCCGGCAGCTTGTAGTTGACAGCGCTGATGCGCCGAAAGGTGGCCTCGTTCTCCGAGACGCAGCTCTGCGGCGTATAGGCAAACTGGTTGCTCGCGGCGCTCCTGGCGTAGCTCGACGACGGGCAGGGCGTGAGAAAGCTCTGGTGCGGGTTGGCTGTGCGCCCCCGGCGGCAAAATTCCTCTTCCGCGCTGTGCTCAAAGGGCGGAAAGCCGACGACTAGCTCAAAGGCCAGCACGCCAACCGTCCAGTTGTCCACGGTCTCGTCATACGCCGTTCCCTTCACCATCTCAGGGGCCAAGTAGTCAAGCGTGCCGCACATCGTCGTGCGCCGGTTGCCCAGGTTGATGGCCGCCAGGCTCTCCTCGCGCGCCGTGCTGAGGTAGCCGTTGTAGCCGCGGCGGTCGTGCGCGGCCCAGCCAAAATCGGCGAGCTTGAGGACGCCCGTGTCGCTGAGCAGCAGGTTCTCTGGCTTGACGTCACGGTGGATCACGTTGAAGCTGTGGCAGTACGACAGCGCGCTGGCCAGCTGCGCAATGTATTTCGCGGCCTGGGCCTCCTCAAACTTGCTGTCGGGCTGCTTCTTCATGGCCTGGTACAGCTCGCCGCCTGCCGCGTACTCGAGAATCAGGTACACGCGGTGGGGGTCGTAAAAGTACCCAAACATCTCCAAGATGTTGGGGTGTTTAAGCCGCGAGTGGATCTCGATCTCATTGCGCAGCTGCTCGCACATGTCGTCGCGCTGCAGCTGCTCCTTGTCCAGCACCTTGAGCGCCACGGTGCGCCCAGTGCGCTTCACCACGGCCTTGTACACCACGCCGTACTTGCCGCGCCCGAGCGCGCGCCCGAGCTCAAAGTCGGCCAGGTTCCACCGCAGCTGCCCGTCGCCGCACGAGCTGCGCGGGTCACCTGGCTCGTACGGCGAGCGCCGGGCGTCGCGCCGATCCAGGCGCTTTTGCAGCGCCTCGCCGCGATCATCTGGCGTGCAGATGGCGAGGTCGGCGGCCGGCAGGAGGGCGCCCGGGTCCGTCAGCGACGGCGTCGAGATGGGCAGCAGCGACATGGCGAGCTCCACGCCTTGCGGCTAGCGCGTCGTGGCGGTTGCGGTTGGATACAGTTGGGACTGGGACAGGCGTCCCAAATTCACACGCGCCAGGTTTCACACGTCTCAACGGACGTGACACTGGGGGTATTGTCACGTCAGATTCTGACGGGTGCGACCTGCCACGCGCGCTGCCACTGCGAGCTCGCGCCACCACGGCGACGTGATGGCAATGGTGGTGGTGGCGATGATGATGATGATGATGATGATAAACATTTTTTGCTTCCCAGTGTCACATGCAGGCGCAGTCCTAGCTGCTCAAGAGGCTCTCCGCCGCGCGCTGCACGTCGTTGCCAAAGGCGCGCAGAGCAGCCTCGGCGCGAGGGCGCTCAAAGCCCATAGCGGTCAGCGTCGCGACGTGCTCCTCCGACACGTGCACCGCGGCCACTTGCGGCGCTGCTGGCTGGTGCTGTTGCTGCGGGTGCGGCGGCACGCCACCCAGGCCGCCGAAGAAGGCGCCTGGCCCTGGCACAAGACGGTCGACCTGGTACCCGTTCTGGGCGTCGTTGGGCACCACACCCTGCGCCTGCAGCGCCTGCGCCATGCGGCCCATGCGGCTCAACTGCTCGCGGCGCTGCGCGCCGCGATGCTGGCGGCGGACTCTGTCGAGATGAGCGGCTCGAGGTAGCTCTTGCCAAAAGAGCGCAGCGACTCGGGAAGCTGAGGCGGCTGAGCGGGAGCTTGTCCGTGAGGCACAGCAGGCCGGCCAAAAAGCCGCACGCGCCGGTGACAAGCGACTCCTTGCCCCGCGAGAACAGCAGCTGGCTGCCGAGAAAGTAGACCAAGGTCTTCTCCGAGAACTCGGCGCCAAGGATGCGCTGCCGGTGCAGTTTTGGCACAAAGGCAAAGTAGTGCACGAAGAACGCAAAGATGAGGCTGTACGGGCCCGGCGCCATGCGGTTGAGCGTCTGGTTGCCCAGCCCGGGGTCCACCGCCAGGGCGACCATCTGCAGCGAGAGCGACACGAGCGTGGAAAGCAGGCTAAAGGAAAGGAACCTGGACGTGCCCATACGCCGCTCAAAGATCCTAAACTGGTACGTCAAGCCCAGGCCCAGCACCATCTCCCCGACGCTGCCAAACACAAGCTGGCTCGCCAGCAGCCGATGCAGCCGCATCCCGGAGAACGCGGTAACATCTTCGCATCCATCGTCAGCCGCCCGCCCGCCCGCCCGCCCGCCCGCCCGCCCCACCCGCACTTACCATACCCTGGCCACGGCGCCTTGAAGAAGAACGAGCTCGCCAGCGTGGCCAGCCCCGCCCCATAGAACACCGCCTTGCTCGCCGGCGCCTGATCTGCGCCTCGTCAGCCCCCTCCCTCCCGCCGCCCCCGCCGCGCGCCCTCTCGCCCAGCTTACAAAAGTCCAGCGCCGCCATCGCCTCGACCTCCTCCTCCTCCTCCTCCTCCTCCTCCTCCTGCCCGTCCCGTGCACGGCACCGTCCCGTGCACGGGACACGCGTCCCGTGCACGGCACCTACGGTACCGTACGGCCGGTGTGCCGTGCACGGTACGCGCAGGGAGTCAGGGACGCGAAGGCAGCAGAAGGAGTCGGGCGCGGCGACGGCGGCGGCGGCGGCGGCGGAGGCAGCGCCGGGGATCGCCGGGCAGCGCGGGCGGTCGGAGCGCGGTCGGAGGGCCGGGCGGCGGCGGGTCGGGCGGCGGCGCGGCGGGCGCTGGGCGCTGGGCGCTGGGGCGGGCGCTGGGCGGGCGGGCGCTGGGGCGGGCGAGGGCGGCGGCGAGGCTAGCGCGGGAAGGACGGCGCGGACGGGGCGGGCAGGGGCGCGCGATGGAGGTGGAGCAGACGGAAGCGGCGGAGCAGGCGCGCGGCGGCGCGGAGGGGGAGGCGGAGACGCAGTCCTGCGTGTCGCAGAGGAGCGCGGACGCGACTGGGAAGGCGCCATGCCCGGGTTTGCGCCGGTGGTGGCGGGGGATGGCGGGAATAGCTGCGCGAGCGGGTCGACCTCGCCGACCAATCTGCCGCGGCAGGTCAACCCGCCAAAGCCGACGCGGGTTGTGGCCGGCGAGGCCGGCTTTGGCAGCCCCCACGTGACCAAGAGGCGCCTGCTCGACGACGCGAGCGGGCCCGCACTGACGCGGCTCAAGCTGGACCGCGAAGACGAGGGCGAGGGGTCCAGCAGCGCGCGCCGCACGCGGCCCAAAATGTGCTTTGACGATCTGCTGGAAGAGTGTAAGATCCTCGTGTTGACCTATCTGATCAACGATGAGGCGTTCATCTCGGGCCCTTGGGCCGTGTCGCGCAGCTGGCACCGCCTGTGCAAGAGCCGGCAACTGTGGAACCAAGTCCCGTCCTTCCTCAAGAACGGCAGCGTGAACCGCAACGCCTTTCGGTTTCTGGGCCTCAAAAACCAAGGCACCGAGGGCCTGTGCTTCAAGGTGCTGCACCGGCGCTCGGGCCGGCTGTACGCCATGAAGAAGGCCCGCGTGTACCCCAAAGGCGAGGGTGTGCCGTACTACATGCTGCGCGAGCTGGCCTTCCTCAAGGGCTGCGGCACCCCAACATTGCCACGGTGGAGCGCATCTCGCTGGTGGAGAACCGCCTGTACCTTTTCTTCTCGTACATGGAGAAGTCGCTGTTCGACCTGATCAACCCGAACAATGACGCCAATGGCGGCCTGTCGCTGCCGCCGACGCTCATCAAAAAGTTCTTGTACCAGATCCTGCAGGGCGTGGCGTTTTGCGCGCGGCTGCACCGCAACCTCAAGCCCAAGCACCTACTCGTCAGCATCCCGGCCTTCCAGGAGTCGAACATGCATTGTCTGCACGTGGCGCAGGAAAAATCTGCGCTCGGGAGGATAATGGGCGTGACAGACGACGACAAGGGCGACCAGGCCACGCAGGAGGAGCCCGGCAACAGGCAGCTGAAGAGTGGTGCGCCGTCGTCGCGGACGCCGCTCGAGCAGGCGGCGCTGTTGCGCATGGCGAGCGCGAACGGCGCAAAGGTTCCGAGCAAGCTGCCGAGCGCAGCCGTGAAGAGCGAAGCGCCAAGCAAGCCCTCGAGCGCCGAGCAACAACAGGCGCCCATCAACGCCGAGGTGTATGCCAAGCTGCTCGAGAATGCAGAGCGCGGCAGCATCCGCATCTCGGACTTTGCGCTCGTCCGCTCCACGAGCATCCCGCTGCGCAACTACACCACGAGGTGGTCACGCTCTGGTACCGCTCGCCCGAGGTTCTCATGGGCGGCCAGTACTTTGCGGCCGTGGACATCTGGTCGGTTGGCTGCGTCTTTGCAGAGATGATCCTGGGCAAGCCGTTGTTTCCGGGCATCTGCGAGATCGATCAGCTGTTCCAGATCTTCCTCAAACTGGGTACGCCCGACGAGGCCACCTGGGCAGGCTTCTCGCGCTTGCCAAACTACCACCGCGAATTTCCCAACTGGTCGCGCCGCCCGCTCAGCGTGCACGTGCCGTCGCTGGACCCGGCGGGCCTCGACCTCATGCAGCGTATGCTCACCATCAACCCGGACAGCCGCATCACGGCCGAGGAGGCGCTCGACCACGCCTACTTTGACGACTTGGCTGAGGCGCAGCAAGCGCGGCGCAGCCGGCCTGGCGGGCTGGTCGAGGAGACGGACGCCAAGCCGGCGCCGGTGGAAGGCCCGCGCGTTGCTATGCCTTGCGGGCCTGGCCACGTCACGTCCTTTTGCGCGCCCGGCCCTGGCCCCGCAAAACCCGACAAGGACTTTCCGGAGCTCGCGCAGGGCGCGGGCGCGTTAGACCTCAACCGACTGTGCTGGCCGAACAGCGACGGTCAGTTCTCCACGACGTGCTGGCAATTCAGCCAGAAGATGCACCGGCTCGCGGGCCGCAGCGCGCCCCGCACGCGCCACGGCCTGGACGACCCGGTGTACCTGGTGCGCTATTACCACTACCTCAAGAGCTTAGAGTCGCGCATGTACCCGCTCACAAACTACATGGCAGCGCGCACGGGCTCGTCGAGCAGCAGCAGCAGCGGCAGCGGCAGCGGCAGCGGCGCGCCCGGTGCGCGTTCTGGGCTGCCCGAGATGGCCTCGGGCAGCCTGCAGGACCTGACACCGGCTGCGGACGGCAACTTTCAGACCGACCTCTTGCCCGTGCACCGCTCGATGCTCGTAGACTGGCTCGTGGAGGTGATTGACGTGTTTGAGATGTCCGTGCGCAGCGTGTTCATGGCCATCAACTACACGGACCGGTACTTGGCGCTCGAAAAGGTGGAGCGCCGGCGTTTCCAGTTGCTGGGCGCCACCTGTCTGCATATCGCGAGCAAGTGCGAGGATGTGTCCTACATTGGCGTGGAGGACCTCGTCGTGTGCGCGGACCGCGTGTACCACCCCGAGGACGTGCTGCAGCTTGAGGAGCAGGTGCTCAACACACTTGACTTTCGGATCTGCGTGCCGACGGTGATCGACTTTCTCAACGTCTTCATCGTGCGGCTGACCTACTCGAGCGAGGAGGACGCACGCTGCACCGTGTACGCGCCGGCCGACGCGGCCGACAAGCCGTTCCCGCTCATGGAGGTGTCCAACGAGGCGCGCTCGCTTGCGCAGTACCTCTCGGAGCTCTCGCTCCAGGAGGACGCATTTATTGGCGAGTTGCCGTCCATGGTAGCTGCTGCAGCGCTCGTGCTGGGCTTGCACTACCGCCACCACACCATCGTCGAGGCCCGCATCAAGGCCGTCACGGGCTACTCGCTGCTGGATATGAAGCGTTGCGTGCTCTTGCTGCGCCGCGCGCACGACGAGGCGCCCTTCCACACCAGCCTGCACGTCATCCTGCGCCGGTACCAGCGGCCGGCCATGCATGGCGTGGCGCGCCTCACGGACCTTCCAGGCCTTGGGTCACTCTTTGGCGAGCAAGACGCGGCCGACGAGGCCGAGGCCCCGGCCGCGTCGCGTCGTGCGCGCCGCCGCCAGACCAGTGCATCGGCCCGCGCTTCCGCGTCGCAGTCCGCGTCGCCGTCGTCCTCGCAGGCCAGCGCACTGTCGCAGGCCGCGTCGCAGCCACAGCAAGGCGCGGCCGCGTCCTCGGGCCAGAGCGCTATGGGCAACCGCCGCGCCAGCGTCGACGTCCAGGGTCGCGCCTTGTAGATTGATGATCGCCCCAACTCACCCCTTCCTCTTCCTCTTCCTCTTCTTGTCGATCTCGATCTCGATCTCGGTCTCGGTCTCGGTCTTGATCTCGATCTTGATCTCGATCTTGACGCAGATCGGGGTTGATGGACGACCTGATCGCGTTCGCGGAGGCCAGGGCGCGCCGCGATGGCGCCGCCAAGGCCGTGCACGTGCAGGCCGCGCCCGACCTGTCGCGCTGCGTGGCGCTCTTGGACGGCAAGCGGCGACCCTTGCCAGCCACATTCTGGCGAGGTCCTCCCAGCCATTGAGGCGCACGTGCGAGGCGCGTCGCAGGGCGCGTCGCAGGGCGCGTCGCAGGGCATGGTCGAGAGGGCGGCCAAGCGCCAGAGGCGCGGCAGCAGCTGTGGCACGGGCCCCTCCGGAAGGCGCTCGAGCAGCGCCAGCGACGCCAGCGACGCCGCGTCGACGCTGACGGTGCCCGCGGCAGCGACTCCGCGGCGTCGAGCCAGACGGCAAGGCCGGCCCGGCTTGGCGGACGCGCCGACGCTTAGCGACTCCCCAACGCAGCCTGCTCTGGCGCTCGACAAGCCGAGCCAGCCGCGCGCGGACAACAACGGAGAGAATCGCACGCTCCCTGAGGGCGATGCCACGCAGATAGAGATCGCTGTTGGGGCTGCAGAGCCGGGCAAGGCCGGCGCTGTGCCAGCGCATAAGGCGCTGCCCAAGCCAGCGACGAAGGTGGAAGAGGAAACACCGGCCGCGGGCGAACTGGCGGATGAGGCGGCGACACGAACACCCGACTGCGCTGGCAACACGGGCAGCGCGGAGGGGAAAGGCGGTGACGGCATGGAGCAGGAAGAGGCGGCAGCGGCGAACCTGGGGCAGGGAGAGCCTGGAGGGGGCTGCAGCAGCCAGGGCAGCTCGGGCAGGCCGCTTTCGCCGCCCCCACGTCCTACGGAGAACGCCAAAGACCCTTACCTGCTGGGTGCGTGGCCCAAAGCGCTGCGGAAGCGAAGCTTTGCGTACAAGATGCCCAAGGCATCACAGCGGCGCACGGGGCAGCGCATCGTGCTGTGGCTGCAGCTTGGCGGCTTTGCCGGCGAAGGCTCGAGCTGCGCGCGCGTGCGACACAACTGGGCGCTGACGCACGCGCTGTGGCTGCACTGGCGACTTCGAATGCCGCTGCTTGCCGTGGCGCTGCTTCCGGAAGAGCTCGGCGCTTGCGCGACGCGTGGGCGGAAGCCCGAGGGCGTTAGCGAGCGCGTGCTGCGCTTTCGCGCCAGTGCCTTCCTCGAGCTGCAGTCCAAGCTCGACCAGCTGCGCGTGCCGTCGCTCGGCCTGTTTTGCGCCAAGAAGGACCGGCTCTCGTTGCTGGCGTCTCTGACGCGCAAGCTCGAGGTGCACATGGTTATAACCCCCGAGTCGTACTGCCCGCGCGGCATGGAGGCCATGAAGCGCATCGCGCGCGCGCTCCCCTGCCCGGTGTACAGCATTGACTCGGACAGCGTCGTGCCGCCCCGCTACGCGTCCTGGCCTGAGCTTGACGCCGGGTCGGCCGAGAGCCGCGCCTCCTGCCTCAAGGCCCTTGAGGAAGCCTTGCCAAGCGCCTTGGAGGAGGAGGCCGCGTACATGCGGCTCACGCGGCGCGAGGCGCGCGGAGCAGACCAAGCGGTACAGCGAGCCCTCCTTGCCCCGGACGGCAGTCTCGTCGCCCCAGATGTCGTGACGCGCCGATGGGCCCGTGTCGAGCCACGTGCCCTTGTGGCGTGGGAGTGCGCTGTGGACGCCGCCACGTGCCGCGAGCTGCTGCCAGTTCGCGAGACCGAGGCAGAAGTCGCTGCCCTCGGCCCGGATCACTGCCCGAAGGCTCTGCTCCTCGCTCTGCTCCGCACGGGCGTATTGTCGCCGCTGGTCGCGGCACGGGCGCTGGGCCCTGCTCACGAGGCCACCCGGCGGGTTGTGTGTTGCAGCGCGAGGTGCGCGTGCACTTGCTATGGGCGCTGTGGAAGCAAGGCCCTGGCGCCGCAACAGCCACGCAACAGCGCGGCAGCCGCGGTGCCGCGGCTGGGCTGGAGCTCGCTGGCGACCTCGCGCAGGGGACGACGCGGGACGGCAAGTGGAACGCGCTGCAGCTGGGGCTGCTGCAGCGCGGGCTCATGCAAGACGAAGAGAGCAACATGGATTCATGGACGCAGGGCGTCGTTGCCAGCAGCCTGGTCCCAGTGGACGGTTTGGCGCTAGCGCTGGCGCTCCTCGAGCGCTTTGCGCACGGCGGAGACGCTGCTGACGCGGCCATGGCCGCGGCTCAGGCGTGCCCCGATGGCACGCAGCTTGTCGCGCGAGCGCTTGGCCGCGCGGCGCCGCCATAGACCACCTTTTTTACTGCAGCGACCGCAGCGATAAGATGCGGCGGCAGGAGCGCGCGCGCGCGTGACTCATGTCACGTGCGCTTAGCGGCGGCCGCCGCCTGGTCCAAAGGCTTCTTGACCCAAAAATTGAGCATGAGGCTGCTCTCCGTGTTGTAGACCGCGTGAAAGTAGCCGTCCGGATTGTAAAGCAGCTGGCCCTCCTTCACGTCGACCTCGATGGTGTGCGCGAGCGCCAACTTGAATAGCGGGAACTGCTCGGCCTGCTGGGATGTGAACGCGAGCGGGTTGGTGATCTTGGACCAGTTGACCACGCCGATCCTGCGGTCGTACACCCAGGGCTGCACCCGCGGCGGGAAGAGGTGCCACTTTTTCTCGCCCAGGATCTGGTAGGCCAGGTTGCCGTCGTTCTTGTGGTCGACGTGCAGGGCGCTGTAGGAGCCGCGCGGGCCCAGCCACATGGACGGGCGCTGCAGCTTGCGCACCTCGTACCACTCTGGGTACTTGAATTCAAAGCTCTGCATGAGCTGCTGGTTGAGCTTGTTGTTCCCCGCGTACTTTGGCAGCCCCGCGGTCTCGTCCGAGGCCTGGACGACCGCAAAGCCGCCCCTGGGCAGGCGCCGCACGATCTGCGCCTCGAGCAAGTACTTTTCGAGGCTCTGAGAGGCAAACTTGCGCGACCCGACAGTCTCATAGTTGCGCCGCACGGAGAGCTGCTTGTTGCGGTTCTTCTCAAGGAAGGTCATCCAAGTGCCGGTCCAGATCCGCTGGTCATCGCGCAGCGTGATCACGGTGGGCACGCGCCACACGGCCAGGTACTGCCGGAAGAGCTCGGGGCTCAGACGGCTGGACGGCACCTGCGAGTGCGACAGGAAGCAGGACGAGCACCGCTCGTGGTCGCGGCACACGTGCACGTCGCGGCCCAGCAGCGCCGAGCCCACGACCTCGCGCTGAAAGGCCAAGTTTAGCACCGCATTAGCGGTAAAGTGGGCCATCAAGGGGTTGTCGGCTGTCTCAAGAACGCCCTCCGGCGCGGTCAGGCTCGGGGCGAAGAGATCCAAGCCGACCAGCTCGATGCTTTCCTTGCGCATAGCCACGGCCCCGCCGCGGAAAGCGGCAGCGAGGCCCTCGCTTCCTTGCGCCGCCTTGGCCCCCTCGAGGCCGCCCTTCACCGCCACGGCCCGCGCAAAGCCAAACTGACGGAGCAAGCGCGCGCCCTCCATCGACGCCGCACCCGACTCGCACAGCACGAGAAGCTTGGCGTTGTCGTGGAACGCGGGAACCCAGCCCGCCTGCAGCTCCTCTAGAGACAGCCGCACGCTGCCGGCGCTGGCCAGAGGGTCATCGAAGTCGCTTGCGCCAGCGCGGAGGTCCACGACGGCGTACTCGCGGAGCGATGGAATGAGCTGGTCAAACCCGACGACGAGGCCTGAGAGGCTCGGCACAGCCGCAGCCGCGCCTTCCGCGTCGCGCTGCACCATCAGCGAGCCGCTGCGTGCGTGCTCCTGCACGGCGTGCCGCATGGCCTCGTTGGCCTCGATCGTCTCCAAAGCCTCGGCGGTGCCTTCAAACGGGCGGGGAAGCCCACACGACGCGGACCGCGCCCTCGCCAGGAAGCCGAGCGGCAGTACGCAAGAGCAGCCTGGCCATAGCCGCCTCGGCGCCGGGAGCGGCGCGCCAGTTGAAGACGACCGTGATCGAACAGGGAACACTGTGGCGCCGGCGCGCAGCGTGGACTGCGGCGCTGAGCTCGGCGGCCAGGGCGTCCTCCTGCTCGATCGTGCGCGGAGCGGCGGCCTTGACGCGGCTCATCAGCATGCCGCGCAGCGACGCTGCGCGCTCAAAGAGGCGGTTGTCCTTGGCGTCCACCAGCAGCACGACCCGCTCCTCAAGCGCCGGCGTCAGCCAGCGCTCGGCCCCGGTAAACTCGTACATCCAGCAATCGAAAGGGTTGAAGACGAGCAGCTCCTCTTCGCTGGAGGGCGTGCCCGCCAGCGAGCGCCAGTTGCCACCGCGCAGGAAAAAATTGTCGCGCGTCTTGAGGCTGCAGTGCCGCAGGGGCGGGCAGTACGGCCCGGTGCGGTCACGCAGCTGGTCAAAATTGAGAAAGTCGTCGTCTAGCGAGATGTTGAACTCGCGCAGGTGCCGGCGCACCGCTTCCTCCCCTTCCACGTGCGCCTCGAGCGGGTCTAGGTCCTCCTCGGTGTTGCCGTGGTCAAGCGCCGGGTTCGCCTCGGCCCCGAGGCCGAGGCCGAGGCCGAGGTTAGAGTCAGGCCGCGCCGCGAGCGCGGCAGCGAGCGCGCGTTCAGCCTTCTCCTGCGGCGTCGGCCCGGGCGCCTGAGCAGGCGGCGTTGGCAGGCCGTGCTGGATAAGGTGACCTTGCGGCGCGTCGATGCCGTCTAGGCGGAAGGCGCCGGTCACAAAGCCGGACTCGAGGTCCTTGGCGGGAAAGTCGTCGGGCAGGCCCGGCGAGTAGCAGCCCGGGTGGCTGCAGTGGCGCTTGTAGACCAGCGACGAGGTGATGCGCGCGTCATGTGCGACTGGAGGAATAGCAGCGAGGACAGTGCGAGCAGGCCGAGCACCAGCAGCGTGAGCCGGGCGTCGCTGGACAGTCCGCGGCGCTGCCGCACCGGCGTGCGGCCCAGTGCCTCGCTCGTGCTCGCCATAGTCGCTTGACAAGGATCCGATGATGGCCACCAGTCAGCGCAGGTCCGCAGTACACGTGACGGCAGGCCCTTGTCACGTCCCAACCGCGCACTTTGCCCTTCAGGTAGGTCATTTTCGTGACACGAGTGGGTCCCTACGTGATTGCAAGGTCGAGACAACGTGACATAGCCCCCATAGTCACTAAACCCTGCGACGAAAGCCACCACTTTTTCGTCATACCGGGACCACCCGTGACGCAGCGAATCAGCGCTGCTTGTGAGTTGGCACGAACGCAGAACAGGGGAAGGCGACGCAAGGAGGTCGAGGTCGAGGTCGAGGTCGAGGTCGAGATCAAGAGATGGCCCAGGCTGGCGACGGCCAAGTGGTCCACGTCCAGGGCGATGCACACCTAACCTCTCTGCTGCAGAGCGGGCGCGTGGCGGTGGTGGACTGGTTCGCGCCCTGGTGCGGCCCGTGCCGGATGATTGCGCCGCAGTTCGTGACGCTCGCTGCGCGGTACCCGAACGCGCTGTTCATATCGGTCGACTCGGAGCACCCGGCGAACAAGTCTTCCGGCATGGTGTCGCGCTTTGGCGTGCAGGCCTTTCCTACTTTTACGTTCCACATGAACGGGGTCGAGGTGGAGCGCTTCTCGGGGGCCAGCGTGAGCCGTCTGGAGGACACGATCTGCCGACTGCTCGTGCGCGCGGAGGACGAATCGCTGGCGAGCGCCATCAAGACGTCCATGAATGTGGCGGGCGGCGAGGATGGCGCCGCGACCAAGGCGCCGGCCAAGGCGCCGGCAGCGACGAGCATCGCGGCGCTGATTGCGGCGCTGGACGAGGCCGACAAGAAGGACCCGGAGCCCGAAGGAGACAAGCTCGAAATCAAGCTAAAGCGCACCACTGGGGAGGTGTACGAGGTGGAGCTGGCCAGCGCGGCCAAAGTGCAGCACCTGCGGCGCCGCGCGGCGCGCCATGTGGAGGCGCCCGTCGAGGCCGTGCGGCTCATCTTTCGCGGGAAGATGCTCACGGATGGCACGGGCCTTGCCGAGGCCGGCCTGCGCGAGAGCGGGCTGACGGTGCACGTGGCCGTCAAGGGGGCGGCGGCCGCAGCGGCGGGCGGCGCCGCGAGCGACGAGGCGGCGGCGGCCGCCGAGTTTAGCGTCGGGACCGCCGCGGAGCGCGCCCTGCGCGACCGGCTCGCCAACCTCCAGGCGCTCAACGGCAGCACCGCCGCGAGCGAGGCGGCTCGGTCATGATGGTGTATGCGCGCAACATCATCGCGCACCCGGACGAGGTCAAGTACCGCTCGATCCGCGTGGGCAATAAGAAGTTTGCTGGCTCGGTCGGCAAGTGCCAGGGCGGCATGGAGTGCATGCGCGCGCTGGGTTTCGAGACGCAGGACCGCGACGGCGAGAGCTTTCTGGTGCTAAGCGCCAGCGTCAGCACGGAGGCGATGCGCGAGAGGCGCGAGGTCCTGAAACGTTTCACGGATCGCCTAGGGGGCGCGCCCGCGCCTGCCGCCGCGGCTCCTGTGCAGCCGGCGCCGATGGAGAGCTCGAGCAACCCGTTCGCGGCGTTCGCCAACCCGGGGGCCAACTTTGCTAACATGTTTGGCTCTCAGCTCGGCGGCGCGCAGCTCGGCGGTGGGGTGGCTCCTCCGCCGCCGCAGGTGCTCCAGGCCTTTCAAAACAACCCGGCGTTGCAGGACATGTCGCGGAGAATGTCGGCGCGGATGATGCAGGAGCCGCAGCTCATGACGAGCATGATGCAGGCCCTCACGTCTGGGCAGGACCCGACTTCGGCGATCATGAGCGACCCGACACTTATGCAGTACATGATGGAGTCCATGGCGGATCCTTCGGTCATGTCTGCCTTGACATCGGCGTATTCGGGCGGCGGGGCCGCGCCCATGCCGTTTGGTCTGGGGCAGGGGCAGGGGCAGCAGCAGCAGCAGCAGCAGCAGCAGCAGCAGCAGCAGCAGCAACAGCAACAGCAGCAGCAGCAGCAGCAGCAGCAACAGCAGCAGCAGGAGGACGACCTGGATGACCTGGACGACATTTACAAAGAGTGATCATTTTTTTCTCTCCTCTGCACTACCTACCATAGGCCTCTAGAGCTACTGTGCCTTCTTGGGGTGCTCGGCGGCCGCGCGCGCCGTCCACGCGTTGGCGACCAGAGCGACCAGAGTCACCACGAGCAAGACGCTCTTGGCCGGCGTGAACAAGCGACCGCCGCGGAAGGCCGCCGCCTCATCCAAGTCCGGGTACTGCCGCAGCAAGCTGAGGATGGTAAAGTTCTCTGCCGCGTCGAAGGCCGCGGTCAGCAGCGCCACCGGCCACAGCCGTGAGCCGAGCAGGGCGAGCCAGGCGCTCAGAGCGACGCCGTAGAACGCAGGCAGTAGCATGTCGCCGCCCGCCTTGAGCCCCACGTACATGGCCTCATACTCTGCGCGACCGTCGCTGCCCAGCGTTTCGAACACCCTGGCCACGCGCCGTCCCAGGTCTGCTTGACGTCAAGCATCTGGAAGTTGAGCCCAGTGCTCAAGTTGTGCCACAGCATCTCCGCGTAGCACGCGGCCAGGGCCGCGGTGGAAAGCACCGCAAGCGTTCGCAGCGCCATGATGGCCACGCCGCCTTGTCCTGCCTGCCTGCGCGCGACGTGACGTGCAGCGTGCGTCCAATGCGCGTGCGTCGTCAGCACCTCAGGCTCACCAGCCATCCACGCCAAAAAAAGGCACAAAAAGGGCAACAAAAGCAGTGATGGTGAGGCCGCCGAGCCGCAGTGCAGCAGCGTCCTGAGGGTGGCACGGCCAGGCGCCAAGAAAGGCCTTGGAGGATGTGCAAGGCCAGGTTGAGGCTGCATCATGGCGGCACCGGAAAAAGATTTCCGAGGAGGGCGTCATCCCTGACGATTGGCGCGTCACGGGCGCAGATGAGGACCGCTTGGGACCGCGCAACTGCGGCCCAACACGCGCCGCAGCCGCCGACAGCAAAATGTGACGCTGTCGCGTCGCCCTCAGCGAGCCATTCTCACATGTCAATTGCAGGTGGAACCATTTCCGAACCCTGCCTTGCCTTGTTCACGGATTCAAAACTAGCTACGTATGGTAGCGCTGCAGCCATCCATCACGATGGTGCGGTCCACAGCAGAGAGGCGTGAAGCGCGAAGGCTTCCGGATCGCTGCGATGTGCCCAAAGGCAGGTTTGGAAATGCATGGCAGGTTGAGATCCGATCTTCGATCGATCGATCGATCGATCGATCGATCGATCGATCAATCAGTCATCGCGAGAGTCGATCTTGATCAATCAAGAGACATCGACGTCGTCCGCGACCTTGTTTCCTCCCTCACTCCCTCGCGCGACCTCCCGCCTCAAGACTGGCCTTGCCTTTGTTTGCGCGTCCCCAAGGAGGCGGTCGCAGCAGGCATGCACCCCATGTCTGTTCTCCTGGCTGCTGCGGTCAACCAAGACCGCTTCAAGAGCCTGCTTCCGGGATGGAAAGCGCACCCGCGCTCCTGCGCTTCGATCCATGGATCGATCGACCGGCTCGACAATGCATGGCACGGGACCGGTGGGCTTCGCACACACCGCTCCAGTTGTTGTTGGCGTGTGTGAAGCCTCAGCTTTCTTTTTCCATTTGGCGTTTTCCTCCTCTGTTGTTGATGGCACGCTCCCAATGCACTCGCACTTTCCGCATCCATTGACCGGTCCGTAAGTCTTACGTCTCCGCAGAAGCACAGCCCAAACTCGGTCGGCCGCCTCTGACTTGAAGGCGCTCATCTCCGAGCACTTGGCCTCCGCTCCTCACGGTTCGGGGACGAGGGGCCGTCGGCGCACACGACTCGGGGTGCGCAGATGCCGCCGGGGAGAGACTTTGCGCGCGTCCTGGTGCGAGGCGAGCGCGTGTAGTCAGTGGATCGAGCGCATAACGACCCTCGCGACCGAGCGCCGGGCACCTGCGCTCGGGCGCTGCGCTTGACCACCGCCTTGGACGAGCTTGGAACGGACAGCTGGTGCGCAGGAGAGAGAGGGAGCAGCAGGAGTCGTTGAGGAGAGAGGGAGTTGTGCAGAGGAGGCCGACAGATTGGAGGCCGAGAGCGGAGATGGAGAGCGCTGCGAGAGCTGGCCGACTTGTGAATGCGCGAATAAATGGATTTGTTCTGCTTGGCGCCTATCTGACTTCCCTCTCTCCACCCTCTGCTTTCCTGCTATCGCTTGTCCGGTGGCACAACTTGTGCGCAGACACAGAACCAGAACAGCAAAGAGCACGTGACCATTCTTTCGGACAAAGCAACAGCAGCAGACGGAGTGGCAGCAGCGGCAGCAGCGGCAGCAGCGCAGGGGCAGCAGCAGCAGCAGCAGCAGCAGCAGCAGCAGCAGCAGAGCAGCGACACTGCAGCGAGAGAAATGGCGGACGAGGAGGGTGGCCCCGAGAAGGGCAACAAGGCCGGCATGTCGGTGATCACCGACCCGCGCCAAGAGCGCAAGCGCGTGGCGCTGAGCACCTTTGCAGTGCTCTCCGGGGCAGCGAGCTACATTATCATGCTCTTTGTGGCCATGCCCATCTCGATCCATTCATCGTCAACACCAGCAACGGCTGCGACCCCTCCGTGGACGTGGCATGTTTTGCACCCACCGAGTCCTCGCAAGAGACGTACACGCTCATCCTCACCCTGCTCCGCCTCATGACCTTTCTCTTCGGCTCCATCGTCGGTACCCTGAGCGACCGCTACGGCCGCCGCCCCATGCTCATCATGGCTCTCACCGGGTACGCCATCACCGGCGCGATGTTCATGCTCGGCTGGGTCTCGCAGTCCATCGCCCTCTTCTTCGCCGGCGGCATCATCCTTGGCGCTAGCTCGCCCATCACGCCGCACGGCGTGGCGTACGTGTCGGACATCTCGCAGCCGGACCGCCTCGCGCCCAACCTGGGCGTGCTGCAGGGCGTGGGCTACTTTCTGGGCCTCATGACCGGCGCGCTGATCTCGCTCCTCGTGTCGCAGCTTACGACCGGCGCGGAGAAGGTCGCAGGCGAGGGCGGCATCGAGCCGTACAACAAGCTCTTTTACGGGTCGTACGGCGCGGGCCTCCTGTTCTCGGCCTCGTCGGCGCTCGTGACGCTCTTCTTTCTGCCCGAAAGCCTGCACAAGTCGGACCGCACCACCAAGATCGACTACAAGAAGGCCAACCCGATTGGCTTTCTCGTGCTCGTGACCCGCAACCCGTACCTGTTCTGCGTGTGGCTCAGCGCCTTCTTCGCCTGGATGGCCGTGGGCGCCGCCGAGAACGTCACGGGCGGCTGGTGGCTGCGTCGTTACACCCTGACCAACGTGAGCGCATTTATCCAGTACACGGTGTCGCTCTGGGTCTCGTCTGGCATCGGCTCGGTCATCATGACCAAGATTTACGTCATGGTCGTCGGCCTCAAGGGCGCGGTGCACATCTCGGCCATCTTCACCATGATTGTCGGTGTCTCTTTCGCCTTGGCTCCCGATGCCTCCACGTCGTACATTGCCGTCGGTCTCAGCTTCTTCGCCTCTGCGTCTACCCCACGACGCTGGCGGTCCTCATGGGCCAGGTCAACGCGCGCGAGAAGGGCGCCCTCGCAGGCGCCATCCGCAGCTCGGAAGCGCTCGCCAAGATGATCGGCATCGCGGTCTTTGGCAACATCTTTGCCAAGTACATCGCGCCGTTCCGCCCGGACCCGTCCTGCGTCCCCGACGACTACTCGAGCGACAACAACGCCAACACGTGCGAGTGCGGCGTCGAGTCGTGTCCCATTTATGATTCACTCTTCAGCGCCGACGGCCCCAAGTACCTACCCAGCATGTGCTCGCTCGGCCAGCTCTCGCCCGCATTCAACGGCAAGCCCTCGGCCACCATCCCGGCCCTTGGCGCGGAGGAGACTATGCCCGCTTGGCCCCATCTTCTCATCGACGCTGGCATGGAGCGCCCGGAGACCTGCCTGGGCCCCGGCCTCGTTCCCAACGTGGAGGGCTTCAGCACCGAGGTCCCGCGCAGCTGGTGCCTCGCTCCGAGCGCGCTCGCTCCGGTCCTCGGCCCGGAGAACGCGGCTATCTGGAACCAAGGCCTGGGGTGCCCCGAGTTCGACCTCACCGCGCTCCAGACCGACATCGCATGGGCCACGAACGCGGGCGCGTGCCAGCAACAGGTCCCGTCTTGCGACCTGGAACTGCTCAACAACAACTACACGATCGTCAACAACCTCACCTACGCCGGGGAAATCGCTGGCAACGCCGCGGATCCCTTCCTGTTCACGAACAGCATGGAGAGCAACTTCACCGATACGTGCCCGATGTGGGGCAAGGCCAAGGTCAACGTCTGCCTGGCCGGTCCCATCAGCTCGTTCCCCGGCTTGTTGCCGCTCATCTACATGACTGGCTTGGGCGCCATCTCGTACTTGTTCTTCATCATCGCCGAGCTCCTCTTCGTCAGCCGCGACAAAAAGTACTGGAAGACGATGGAGGAGGAGCACCTCGAGGAGACTGGCAACATTGTCATGCCTATCGACGAGACCTAACTGGCGAGGAAACTCTAGAGGAGGCCTTCCCTCTCCTGCCGCTGTCACCACCACCTATATCCTAAGATTATTTTAAGATCGAATCCTCGCCATGAACAGCAGCGCTCACATGTCAAGGCAACCAGCCCCAACCGCCACCACCCTCAGGGCCGACATTCCGTGCCGCTGCTGCACTGCCGCCTCGCGTGCGGCCGGCTCGGTCTCTCGCGTTGCTAGCTCAAGCCGCCCGCACGCGCGGCACAGGTTGCAGCACAGTGCAGCCTGCAACTGCGCAAGCGCCGAACGACCCGGCCTGGGCGGCTCCAGCCGCGGAAGCAAGCCGCTGGCCGACGGCGCGAGCTGGCCGACGGCGCGAGCTGACCGGCGGCGGAAGCTCGAACTGCTGCGAGATTCGTTTTATGTTAACTTATTTGTTACAATTGACATGTGAAACCAAGATGCCCAGCCAGGATCGCGCGCTTCGGCCCTCTCTTTCCTTCCATCCTCCCGTTGCAAAAAGGTACCAGTGCCGACCCTAATCCGGAAGCTTGGCCCTCCTCTATGCCTCTGGCTACCCAAAACTCTGGAAATGTCTGCTGCCTGCTTAAGCCCCTAGTACAGAAACCCGGAAGCAACCTAGCGCAAAGGCTTGGTCGTGTGGAAGAGCGGGGAGAAGGGGCGGCGGAGTGTGGCAGCTGGCTTAGCATGTCCAGACAGGCGGCCGGGCTGGCCAGCCACGCGGGAGACCTTGACGTGTGGCTCCCGAAGCAGCGCAAGGCCCTCGCCGAAGCCGAAGAGATGGTGGTCGCCTGCCTCGAGGGAAGGGAGGTCCTTGTCCACGATGAGGAAGCGACTGTGCAAGGACTGGGGCTCGGAGACGCTTTTGTCACCGTGGAGCTCCGGAGTAGCGGTGTGCCGGCTCGCGTACGGCTTGTTGACCTCGAGGCGGCCCGCGTGGAGTGGATCAAGCGCAACGCGGAACCCGACGGGAAGCGAACGCCCAACGCCATCTTTGAACTGGCCATCGCTTACGTCAGGGCCCGCAGGCAGCTCACGGAGCTCAGCCTTGCCATCAAGCCCCAGCAGCAGCGACTCGTGGCCCAGCGTGCCAAGCTCGACCTAGACCAGGAGGCGCTGGACGACAGCCCGGAGCTGGAGAAGCACGTTGAGCAGGCGCGCATTGACCGGCGAGAGGAGACCCTCGAAAAGCGAGAGGAACGGCTGGCCGAGTGGGTTTCCGAGCTCGAGAAGCATCGGCTACAGCACTTTCTGGCGCACATCAAGAGCCAGCAGCAGGTGGTTGCGTACTTCAAGACCAAATATGATTTGAGGATGCGCGTGGCGACCCTGAGCTCCTGCATCAACAACAACACCCTGCCCCGGCCGCAGGGTCGTCCGCAGGTGGTGCCCATCGAGGCGGAGGTTAACCTCCTCAAGCATGTCCTCCTCTCGCACCGTCGTGGCTTTCCGCTGACCTGGCCACAGGTCTGCGAGCTCGCGCAGGCAATGATGGCCACCAGAGAGAACGTGCCGTCGAAGAACTGGTTCAAAGGTTGGCTACGGCGCATGAAGAAGTGGGAGCCAGGCTTGGCCCACCTCTACTCGGCTACCGTCAAGCCGGAGCTCGTGCAGAGCTATAGCACGGCGACAGTCAACTGGTGGTACGACGTGACCAAGAAGGAGCTCGTGGACCTCAGCGCAGGTGTTGTGAACAATGACTCAGACGCCCGTGGGGAGTTCATCTGGCACGACCGTGTCATTCCGCGCGTCCTCTTTCTCGATGAGTCGGGGCTGGACTTCAAACCCTCCAGACAGAGCACCAAGGCGCAGATGAAGCGCGTGGTGGACCTGTCTCTAGTGCCCGAGGGTGGCCGGGCTCGGCACTCGGCGGTCTCCGAGGATGACTCACACGTCACTCTTGTCGGCGGCATGACGCTCGACTGCTGCTCCCCAGCAGTGGCCCTGGTCATCAGTGGCACCGAAGTGTCTTCCGAGGCGCGACGTCACTTCAACCAGGTCGCCACTGAACGCCTCACGTCTTTCGAGATGGGCGACACGTTTCACAAGCACCCCTACTTTGACAGCAGGGATCTCATCTTTGCGTCCAAGACCGGCAGTGTCAACAAGGCCAACTTCTTCGAGATCTACAGCGCCATCATCCGCCGGACGTACCCAGACGTGTCCCCAGACAAACCGGTCTTTCTCTTCGTGGACGGCCATACAAGCCGGCAGGACCCGCTGATGCTCAACAAACTCGCTGACCTTGGCGTGCACATGTTCGTGTGGCTGCCCAACACCACCTCACAGTGCCAGCCACCAGACGTGGTGCAGTTTGGCATCTGGAAGAGCAAAATGGAGGGCTGTCGAGGTGCTTTAATTGCCAAGCTTCGGGCTGGCGGTGAGTTCACTGGCAAGCTGAAGAGGAGTCATCGCATCGAGTACGCCGCGCATGCGTGGGTCGAGACGATGAAGTGCAAGTCCAGGCTCGAGAAAGGCCTCCTCAAGACGGGCATGCGTCCATTCTCGCGTAAGCCTCACCTACTGAACCCGATGATCAAGATGGGTGACGCGCACCTCGCGGACGTCGTCAAGCCGCGCGAAGCCGCGGGTGTGATGATGGCGGTGCACGCCAGTGGCTGTGACGAGGACTTGCTGATGGCATCACAGGAGACGGACGAGCTCAGCCACATTCCTGGCCCGCCCGCAGCGGCGACGACTGCTCCAGCAACACCAGTAGGCCGCGCTGCGTCGACACCCACGAGCGGCAGCCGGCCGAGTTCTGGGTCGCTCGATTCGGTGTTTTCGAGCATCAGCCAGCGGCCGCGCAACCTCGACACGAACTTCTCCTTCTGCAAGGTGGCGACGCCCGATGACCTTGCACGTGTACAGGAGAGCGTCAAGTCGCAAGTCAAGTCGCTCGAGAGGGTGATCAACATGGCCATCGAGAGGTGCTTGCCGCAAAAGGTCGAGGAGGCGGAGCAGCGCAAGAAGGAGGCCAAGGCCGAGATTGACGCCAAAATGAGGGCTGCCAAGGCCGAGTTAGAGCGCCAATTGAGCGAATTGGAGCGCCAATTGAGCGAGGCAATTAACGAGGCCGATCGCGGCCCGGCCAAGTACGAGCGGAGCATGCGGAACGAGCTCGCGTTCCTCAAGACAGCGGAAGACTTGGTCGCGGGCACCGGGGATTTCAAGAAGCAGTGCATCGATGCCTCCACGGCGCTTGAGATCGTGCAGAACGCGAGGGCGGCCCAGCGAAACGCCGACCACAGCGTCTCCCCGCTCCCCAAGTACCGCGTTGAGTACACGCCGCCGAGCAGGAACAGCAGCTTCAGCAACACCCCCTCATCCAGGCCGACGCGGCCCAGATATCTAAAACGCCCGTCCAGCCTTCTGCCAGCAAGCTGATGGGTCGGCTGGACACGCCGACCTCCATTGCGATGAAGACCAACACGACGCTGCAGACGAGCCCGCTCGTGCGAACGTACCTCGCTCTCGCCAACCTCGCACGCGGCAAGGCGACTGACAAGGGCGGCAAAGCCATTCAGCTCGACAAGAAGACGGTGCACTTGATCGCTGCACGTTTTGACTATCACCTCGGACTGCATCTAAACGTGGGCCTCATGAGGGGCTTTGTCTCTGACGTGAAGCGGGCAACATCGGGCGGCAAGGACAATGCCGCATACGAGATGTTCAAATCTGCCTTCAAGATGCCAGGCCAGGAACTCCTGGAGAATCGCATGGCGTTCTTGGCAACGAGGCCGGAGGTGACGAACAAGGACGGCCCCGAGACCGACTTGCTCAAGGAGATAGGCGTGTCCTCCAGCGCTGTTGAGGCCTGGCGAAACGCAACACCGGGGGAGCGGGAGGCCGCAAAACTTGCGGCGACGACGCACGAGGAGCAGCTCGCAAAGCGAAGAAAGGTTTCACCTGACTGACACGTCACTGTGATTGAGTTTCATTGTCTCGTTTTGAATGATGTTGACCTTTCTTTTGACAAGAGCTGACTCACAGCCAGTCAGCAGCCAGGCCCACGTCGATTTGATGTGTCTTGGTGGTGACTTCCAGCGTCCGAATCTGATTACACCAACGGCTCTCTGAACCCATCTCACTGCTTCAAAACCTATCAAAAGCTCAAGTCCATAGAGACCGAATGATCAGAAGGCGACGAAGGCGGTGGACGAGGGGCTACTGTGCCACCTCTTGTGGCCGCCTGTGGGCCCATACTCTCTCTGATGCCTTACGCCCTGCACACGAGCAGGTGCAAGATCTTGCTCTGCTTGCCAATTCTAGTGCAACAATTACCGGATATGGTGCATTAGAATTGTGTTAAGCTGTAGTTTCCTGATACATCTGATATTGACCACGTGTATTATTTAGGCTAAGCATAGCCTTCCGGATTAGGGTCGGCACTGGTACGCGTCATCACGCGTCACAAAGCGAGGCGACCCAGGTCCGCTTTATCTAAACCAACGCGACACGCGGTGTCAGGTGAGCATTCGCGCCATCGCAGATGCGTTCCGATCGCGCGGTGTCTGGTGATTATTCGCACCACTTAAGGCGTCTTGCTAGTCACCAGAACAGGGCGAGGTGTTGCAACCCAAAGTTGACCCTTCTGATGGTGGAGGCGGAGGAGATGGGCACGGGTGCGCTGGTGCACCTCGGGGACCTAATGGGCGCGGCGCAGGGGCCGGGCAGGGAGGAGGGCGCTGCGAGGGTCGCGCCAGGGTCGCCGTTCTTGCCGGCAGGATTCGGGCCACAGGTGTCGCCGCTGGCAAGGATCGTGCTGAGCGCAAATGGCAACTTGCAGCGCATAGCGAGCAGCTGGACCAACCGGCCCGTGGCCGTGGAGGTGCACCGGAATGAGCAGCGGCCACGCGACGCCGCGGTCGCCGCGACGGCGCCGCTGGTCGTGGACCGTCGGGTCGGTCTGCTATGCGACGGCCGGCAGTTTGGCATTGCCGAGAGCGTCGTGACCGTCTCGGGCCCGGACTACCTGGAGGCCGTGACGTCCGGCAAGGTCGGGATCGGGCAGCTCTTCAGGCACTTCAACCTGCGCCCGGCATTCAAGCTCGTGCACGTCGAGGTCCAGCAGCCAGGCGCGCCGCTTGTGCGCCGCTACACGCTGTCGTCGCCGGGAATTCTGTGCGACATCACCGAGCGCCTAGAGCTCGAACTGCTCGACCCATCCAAGCAGAAACCGGGCGGCGCTGCATCAAGCGAGGATAAGACGCCCGGCACCGGCGCAGGGGCGCACTACGGAGACATTATGGCCGGCACGACGACTGCGGTCACGGTGAGCGAGCTGGGGCTGCTTCCGGTGGAGCGCGTGCTGGCGACCGCCAACGGCACGGTCATGCGCCTGCTGTCGAGCTTCCTCGACGTCCCCGTTGACGCCGTCATTGTAGACCCCGGCTCGCCGGTGCCTGACCAAAATTCGGCTTCGGCTTCGTCCGCCATCTTCCGGCGGCACGTGCAGCTCGCGGCGGGGGGGCTCGTGCTATGTTGCGCCAAAAGCCGCATCGAACTGTTGCGGCGGCCCACGGACGAAGCGGGCTCCGGCGACGCGCTGCGGACGGCGTTACGGCGCGTGGCTTCAGACGACCCAGACGCCCGTGTCTTGCCGCGCTTTGAGCTGCATTGGGTGACCGTGATGGGCAAGCGGGCACCAGAGGGGCCAGCTGAAGAGGACAACAAAGCGCCGGCTGCAAAGCCAGCCACCGCGGTACCGCTGGGCCCAGACGGCGGTCCTGAGCCCGCCGAGCTTGTGCCTGGACTGTGCCGGCACTACTCGCTCCGCACAGACGACCTGGTCGTGCACGTGTGGGAGTGGTTTGCGCAGCACCTGGTGCACCACCCAAGCTCGAGCTAAAGAGTGTTATGATTGCTTTTAGTTAGTTAGTTTTAGCTCTCCTCGTTGAGACGACGCCGCTGCGCAGGCCGACTGCTCGGGCGAGCCGAACGGCTCCGGGGCCGCGTGCGACGGCTCGAGCCAGTGCCCGCAGAGGACGAGAGGCCCAGGACGGGCTAGACGACGCAGCGCCCATGCCGGCAGCTAGGGCCTGCCGCCTGGGTTCTGCGGGGGGCGCGAGGGGGTTCCGCGCGCTCCTTTGGCAGCTCGTGGCGGCATGTGGGGCAGGTGTTGTGCTTGTCGAGCCATGGCTTAAGGCACAGGTCGTGAAAGAGGTGGCCGCAGGGGAGCTTGACGAGCTTGGCTCCAACATCGAATTCGTCCTTGCACACAACGCACTCGTCCTCCTTGTACTGCGCGAGGTTACTCGCAGTCACCTCGATCCGCGGAAGCCCCGCGACCGCGCGCTTGCAGGCTCGCGGGACCGGAGTCGCTTGGTCGTTGCCGCCACCGAAACTCTGAAACAAATGCGCAAACACATGACCGAGGCGGTTGGCGGAATCGACACGGCTGCCGAGGTTCCCGCGGATTACGCCAATCGACCTGGCGTCCATGAGCATGGAGCCCAGCACCGAGCCCATGAACAGGTTGTCGAAATGCATCAGGTGGGGGCCAATGCCGCCCTCCTCCTCCTCCTCATCGTCGTCGTCTTCCGACTGTGCGAAGTGGAAGCGCCGCAGGTCCTCCTCACTCTCCACCTTCTCAACAAACGACCCGCCGCATTGCCGGCAGTCCACCTCACCGTTATGCTCGCGAACAACCACGTTCATCAAGCACTGGTGGCAAAAGTACCGCGGGCCACCACGAGGCCGCTGCGACCGCAGCGCCTGATGCGCGCTCCGCTGCCGTACATCCTGTGCCCTCTGATGCATACGCTGGCGCAGCTGCTGGCGCAGCTGCTGCTGGAACTCTGCTGTTTCCATAAAGTGCTGCTCGCTGCGACGATCCGCCCGGCCCATGCGCCGCAGGTCCTGCCGCTCCTGCCGTTCCTGCCGCTCTTGCCGCTGCAGTTGCCGCTGCCGATGCAACTGCCGCCGCCGACGCGCGGCCTGAGCTTCGGCGCTCGCCGAAGCCTCGTGCGGGCTGAAGTGGCGCACGACCTGGACGAGCTGAACCTCGGCGCCGTCGTCGCGATCCACATCGACGGCGTGGACCATTGACAGCTGCGACGGCAGCGGCGGGAATTCGCCAACGTCGCGGCCGCCGCCGCGCCCTCCGCGGTCCCGTCTCCGCCGCGTCCGCCGCGGCCGCCGCCGCCGCCGCCGCCGCCGCCGCCGCCGCCGCCGTGGCGCCCTCGAGAGCTCATCTTGCACGCACCTCGGCCTCGGGATCGGTCTTCCGTCGCGTTTGAGGAACGTTCCGTCCGCTTGATCGCTTAAAATAGTCCGCGTTCAGGTCGCACTCAAAAAACGCACGAAGAGTTCGGCGAGTTCGCGTTCGGGTCTTGTTTTGCTAAGGAACGATCCAGGCACGGGTGCGAGAAGATGACGTGCAACAAGACTTGCAAGGCGGAGGAGGCGGAGGAGGAGGCGGAGGCTGGCGATGGCGCTGCGAGCGACGGTAGCGCTGGCGGGCCGCACGACGCGGTCGTGCGCTGGCTTGCGCAGGGGCGCTGTGGAGCGGCGCGGCCTGCTGCGCGGGCTGTCGGGCACTAGTGGCCGGGACGAGCAGCCCAAGAAGACCGAGACCGAGCCTCGCACGGCCTCCGAGCACGTGGAGGCGGCGCAGGCCAAGATGGGGGAGCGCGTGGAGGCAGTGCAGGCCAGGATGGAGGAACGCGTCGAGGCGGCCCAGGCCAAGGTCGGCGAGGCGCAGGTTAAGGTCGGCGAGGCGCAGGCCAAGGCCACCAACAAGGTGCGCGAGCTGGTCAGCAACTATGGCGTGGTGGGCGTGTCGGTGTACGGCGGCATCTACGTCGGCACGCTGGCGCTCATCTTTGGTCTGGTGGAGAACGACGTTCTCCGAGCTGGCGACGCCCTGTCGGCGCTGCGGTACACCGGCCTCAACGAGTACCTGGACACCTCGCAGGTGAGCCCCAAGGCGGGCAACTTTGCCCTTGCGTGGATCCTCACCAAGTTTACCGAGCCCTTGCGGCTCGTCGCAGCCGTGGGCGTTACGCCGCCGCTGGCACGGGCGCTCGGCTACGCGCCAAAGCACCAGCCGCGCAGTCGCCGCCGCAGTCGCCGCCGCCGCCGCAGGACAAGCAGCAGTAGACGCCGCGGGCGACCCAAGCGGACAGAGTCACTTACAGAGCAGAAGCGAGCAATAGGCCAGCCTCCTCAAACCAACCTCCGTGGCGATACCTTGACGTCGACCGTGCTCTCACGCGCAGGCCAGCCGTGACCGGACGCCCTCGTCCTCGTGGCGCTGCGGCCTGCGATTGCAGGACCGTCTCGGCCATGTGCCTTCCTTGTCTTGATTGAGCATCGATCTTGACCTCGATCAATCCAAGGAAGGTCGCCAACTCTCCCGACTTGCTGGCGTTTTTTTGCGACGATGTGAGAGCGAAGACAGCGGCACACGACGCAAGCGGAGGTGTGCCAGGGCTCGGTCGAGATGGACACGCCCGCGGCCAGATCCGAGCTCGGCGAGGGCGCGAGCGCCATGACCTCGCCCGGGTCGCAGAGCGCCAGCCAGCTGCCCACGCCGCTGCTGGAACGCATGGCGCTTGGCGAGGTTGGGTCGGATTTGGACTCGCCATGGTGGCGCAAGTTTGGTCTTGGAGGCGGGCCGCGAGGCAGCGACGCGGAAGAGAGCGAAGAGGCTGAGCGAGAGGCCATGGTGCTGCACGAGGCGCTGCTCGAGGATGGCCGGGACGAGCAGGAGGCCGCGGGGGGCGGCGGCCGCGCAAGGGCCGTCGCGAGGTCGCCGTCGCGGCCGCGCGCAAGTGCGCGTGCTGCGTGATGCCCAGTGTGGTGATCGCGCTGCTGCTGAGCTTCTTTGTGGGCTTCCTCGCGGTCGTGCCGCCCATGGGCCAGACCATCATGGACCAGGCCACGCTCAAGGTGGTGCGCATGCACATGAAGAACCCGACGCCGACCAAGCTGACGCTCAACGCCACGATCGAGCTGCACGATGTCGGCGAGGTGTCTTCGCGCATGGAGAGCAGCGAGGTCGAGGTCATGCACGAGGGCGAAGTGCTGGCAACCATGCTGCTCCCGGAAATGGACATTGTAGGCGGCGAGGTGCTGCGGCTCTCGATGGAGAGCGAGATGACGGTGCGCAACGTGTCGGCCTTCACCAAGGCAACCGCCAAGATATTGCAGGGTGTGGGCGGCGTCTGGTTTATCCGCGGCCGCCCCACGGTCAAAGTGGACCTTTTGGGGCTCACGCGCAGCTTTCAAGTCTCGCTCTTCAAGGAGTTTGACGTCCCTGCCACGCTGCTGGAGCAGGTCACTGGATACGATTCGCAAGTCTTGCCGGTGGGGGCCACGGAGGACTCGTTCGAGCTCAGCGCCAAGACTTCCTTCTTCAGCTCCTCCATCCTGGAAATGTACCACCTCGGGCGCTTCGTGTTCGACCTCGAGGTATTCGTGGACAGCGCGGGCCAGGTGCTGGCGAACGCGGACACGGACGACGAGGCCTCCGCCCGCCGCGTCAAGCTTGGAGAGGTCGTCATGGCGGACTTTGACCTGCGCCAAGGAATGAACGTGTTGGACGTCCGCGGCACTGTGCGCAAGACGGCAGCCAACGACGGCGTGCTGTCCCAATTCGTCTCCAACTTTATGAACGGCATCGACCAGCGCGCCATGATCAAGGGCCCGACGCAAGCCGCCGCGCCTTTCCTGGACGACGTGGTGACACAGAGCCTCGTCTTCCAGGGCATGACCGACCAGCCTATCGACTCGAGCTACGTGGACAAGAGCACCATCAACGGCTTCAGCGCTAAGCCGCCGGGCTTCAAGCACCCGGTGCACTACCGCGGCACGCTCGTCATCGGGCACAACCCGCTCGACGCGCCGGTCGCCGAGTCCAACATCACGACGCAGGTGCTCCTCTCCGAGCCGCTCGGGTACGTTTTGGACAACAAGATGCTGGGCCGATGGGTGTGCCCCGTCTCGCGCGACTTTGCCGAGCTCTACTCGGCGCCAGGCATGTTCGAGGAGGACGCTTCGCGCCCGCCGATCGTCCACATGCCGCCGCACCAGCGCATCTCCTTCTTCCTGCCGGGCCGGCCTCGCGCGGGGCAGATCCGGCAGCGACCGTGCACGCTGGTGGGGGTGCCGGTGGCCGGCGAGTACGACTGCTGCATGGTCTCCGTGCAGACCGCGGCCGCTTGCCGTGCCAAGAAGGCCGGCGCCAACACCTTTGACGTGGACATCACGTCCACCTTCACGCTGCACTTGGGGCCTTTCGAGCTGCCGGTCACCAGCGTGCAGCAGGGCACGCCGACGCTGTTCGCGGCGGAGGTCACCGACGGCTTTCTGTTGGACGCCGAGCTGAGCTGCGACGACATTACATTTCTTAACTAATTATCCCGAATTAATTAACTTTTTTCAAACCCCAAACTCGCTCGACCAAGCAGCTGCTTGTCTTCATGGGGCGCCAGCTCAAGCTGGCGGCCTACTTTGGCGCCACGGCGGCAGCCGCGGGCGGCGGCGCGGCCAAGGCGGCGCCCGACGCGGCGCGGCGCGGCGCCGCCGTCGAGGTGGCGCCCGCGCAGCAGGATGCGGATGAGGAGGATGGACGCGCCCTCCGGCTTGCCGGTGCGCGAGCGCAGCCGCAGAGTCGCTTGCAGCGCCAGTGTGGGCAGCGCGAGGATAGGGCCGCTACGGGCCCAAGATCTGAACCAGCAGCAGCCCGGACGGTTCCGGCGCTAGCTGACTCGTCGTCGACGTCGTCGACGTCGTCGTCGTCGTCGTCTGAAGAGGAGGAGGAGGAGGAGGAGGAGGAAGGGGTGTCGGCGTACGAAAAGCAGCGCTTGGCCAACATCGCGCGCAATGCCGCACTGCTCGACGATATGCAGCTTGGCGAGCATAAGCAGGAAGCGTCGATGCAGCTCGAGCGAAACAAGCGCGTGCGCTCACGTCCTGCACGCCGAATCGCCCCGCGCATCAAGTTGCCGCAGCGCAAGTCGCGCAGGCTGCAAGGGCTTGCCTCCTCCAGCACAAGCAGCAGTTGGAAGAGCTGGCGGAGGAAGAAGCACCGGCGGAGGCGCCCGCAGCCGTGTTCGAGGCAAGCGCCGTGTGGAAGGTGGCCCAGGGCGCGAACGCGGGCGCGGGCGAGCCGCCGGTGCGATGGCTGGACCCCGCGTTGAAGAAGACGTACGGGATGCACCACCACCCGACGCGCGACTTGTTCGCGGCGGGTGGGCATGGCGGCCGCGTGGCGGTCTTCGGCAGCGGCCGAGGCGCGGACGACGCGCCTCTGCTGTCCTTCAAAGCCAGTAGCGGTTGGACGTCTGGCGTTCAATTCTGCGGGGCTGCCAGTGACGATGTCCGCTTGCTGACGGCCTCCAACGATGGCAGCCTGTGCTTGTGGGACACCGGGGCCGAGGCAGAGGGCCGCGCCAAGGAACTGTGGCGCTCGCGCGAGGTCCACGCTTCTGGTATCTTCTCCTTGCACGAGATGCACGGCACGATCTGCTCCGGCGGCAAGGACAAGCGCGTGGTGGTGTCGACCATGCGGCAAGACGGCGCGCTTGCGGTGGTTCATGCCTACGAGGATGAGCACGAGGGTGTCGTCAAGTGCGTGCGCATGCGCGACGCAGCCACGGCGGCCTCGACGGGCAACGACATGAGCTTGCGAGTGTTGGACCTCCGCAGCAAGAGCGTTGCGCAGTCGCTGCTGGACGTGGACACCCTGGCCGTCAACTCGGTGCGGTGGCGCCCAGGGCGCGAACACGAGCTCGTGACGGCTGGGTTTTCGAGCGAGATGCTTTTGTTTGACCTGCGCAGGCCCGCAGCGCCGGTGTTGCGGCTGAGTGGCCACCTGGAGGCCGGGCGGCGCGCGCCCATATACCACCCGCTGTTCCTCTTCGGCGGGTCGCGCGTGGCCGCGGGCGGACAGGGCGAGCTCGTGACGCTGTTCGACGCGGCGACCGGGGAAGTGACGTCCCGCGGGCGCGTTGGGGCCGCGCCGACGGCCCTGGCGCGAGTGCCCGGGGAGGCCGGACGGATGCTAGCGGCTGCGGCGGGGCTACAAGGCATTTCGCTGGTGGCGACGGAGGAGGGCGAGGCGAGTCGAGTCAGACACAGGCAAAATAACGTGATCTATTCTCCTCCACTAGCTAGCTAGATGGCCTCCTCGACGCTGGAGCTGGGCATCACGGTGTCGTTCTTAATGTCCTCGACGCCGTCGTTGTGCAGCTCCTCCTCGTAAGCCTTGCCGCGGCGCATGTGCATGGTGTGCGAGACATCGGCGATGCCCTTGTCCTCATCGATGAAGAACGCGATGAGCGCCGCGAGGAAGAAGGGCGAGAGCACGCCAATGGCGTACTGCAGGCCAGCCACGTCGTAGGTGTCGTTGATCAAGTAGAAAAGCGTTGGGGGCAGCCACGTGAGCGACTTGGCAAAGGTGACCTTGATGCCAAAGAACGAGGACTCGCGCGCACCGGGAATGAAGATGGCGTAAAAGGCGTTGTTGGCCACGTAGACGGAGCCGATGCCAACGCCCCAAATCGCGGTGAACAGGGCGGTCAGGGGCACCGCCAGGGTGGTGGCAATCTGCTGCGTCTGCACCTTGTCACCTTCCTTCGGGGGCTCTGTGCACTTGCCATAGAGGGTCACCGGCCCGTTCTCGCCGGAGCCCTCGAGATCCACCGTGTTGGCCTGGAGGACGAAGGGCGCGATGGCGAAGGAGAGGCCAAAGACGAACAGGATGCCCACGTAGACCCGGCGCAAGTCAAAGCGCTTGACCAAGTGCTTGGTGAGGAGCGAACCGGGCACGCTGAAGAGCAGCGCCAGGGCGAGCATGGCCGAGGTGAGGGTGCCGTCGTAGCCGAGGTAAAACTGCAGGTAGGTGGTGGAGAGCACCGTGATAGACGAGAGCGAGGCGGAAGCCATGGTCCACGACAGTAGCAGGAGCAGCAGCTGCTTGTAGTGCCTGAAGATGTCCCAGAGGAGCGTGCCGACGTGCGCGAGGCCGCAGGCCTTGCGGCTCAAGTCGGGGTTCACCTCGCGGCGAGACCCGAGCATCGGGAAACCCGGGACGAACCAGGCCAAAGTCAACGCCGCGACCAGAAAGGCGGCCACCATCCCCTGCACGAACGGGTTGAAGCCGAGGGCCAGGGACAGGCCCGTGACCACGCCCGCCAACAGCAGCTGCATGCCGTTGAGCATCGAGTACGCCATGGACACGTAGCTGGTCATCTTCACCGGTCCGTGCTCAGCTCGGCCGAGTAGGTGATCGTGAGCAGCGCCGCCATCTCGTAGGCCACGACCTGCACCACGACGGAGCCCACCAGCAGCAGGAGCGCGATGTCCTCGTTCCACACCGGCTCGGGAAGGAACACCAGGGGCTCGGTGGTTGCGCGTCTGGTTCGCCACGCGCGGGTCCAGGATGTCAGAGTCCTGCGACATGAAGAGGAAGCCCTGCATGATCACCAACACCACGAAGGCCACAAAGGCGGCGAGCAAGCCCGTCTTGCGGTAGGGCGTCAGGTCGGCAAATGCGCCCATGAAGGGGCTCAGCACGGCGTTAAGCACGCCCTCGACAATGCCGAGCGACGACAGCAGGTTGGAGGCCTTCAATGACCCGTTGAGGATGAGGCCTCGCAGTTGGAGATGGCGCGGGCGAACTCGTTCAAGGCCACCGAGGCGAAGAGCGCGCCGAAGATCACGACCGCGCCTCGCGCCGCCGACACATAGATGAACCCGCGCGGCTCGGGCTCCTTGGCGAGTCGCTTGCAGCACACCATCTTGACCGCCTCGTGCTCGTTTCGGCTTTGTTTCGGCTTCGCGCGTGTGAGCGAGCGCGAGAGCACCCACCACCACAGTCCGGACGGCCGCGGGAAAACCGCGACGATCTGAAACTCCCTTCGTGCTCCGCGACAAAAGGCAACGACAACTTGGACCTCGACTTGGACCTCGACTTGCAGACCTCGACCTCGACCTCCAACCCGCCTTGCACAAGGCCGATCCACCAGCGTCGTCGGTCCAATGGTGGTCTCTGCTCTCTGCCTTGGAGCTGGCAGCCGGTCGGGATCATGCTCCCGCGAACCGCCCAGCCAGGGGCAGGCAGGCAGGCAGGCGATGGGGTGCCCGTGATGGCGCGGCGCAAAGTGCACTTGCTTCTGGCTGCCATGCTCTGCTCTGGCCGGCTGCAGCCAGCCTTCCGATCGAACGCGCTGCGCTCTCGGCTCCAAGCCGAGCAGACGCAGCCTCGGGCTTGCTGGCGATCGAGCGAACCTGCGAAGGCCATTGTTATGTTCCACGGAGAAGCCGACCGGGACCAAGCCTTCCATGGACCTCGAGCTGCAAGTTCTGATCGATCCTTTCATGTGCCCAGGGACCATGGTTTGGACCTCACCCTGGACGGTCTCGTTCGCAGGCGGTCGAAACCAGACCCAGCGCGACCGCGTGCAAGGGACTGAGGCATGCGCTCGTGTCGTGTATTGCTACATGGGTGCACTTCTTGGCCTTGCCTTGCTTGGACTTGCAGTTCACAAAAGAAGAGAAGAGGCCAAAAAGAGAACAAAGGCTCTGCGCTGCTCCCATCAGGTTGGAGGCACTTGGACAGCTGATTCTGCTGCAGCTGCGCCGCCGCTCATGCCGACCCGAGGGCGGTCGGGCCGTGGGGTGGGTGGGTCCTGCGCAGACTTGGGCTCGGGGCTCGGTCAAGCTCGTGGCCGCGACTGGCCCCGGCTCGGAGGTGGGGGGCGCGCGGTGCCGCGCGGGTCGGGTGGCGAGCGCCTGAAGAGCCTCGCTCGGACTTGGAGGAGTCTGGCAAGGGTTTGGTTTGCGCTGCCTGCACAAGGCCATGGTGTCCGTCTCCATTTTCTCCATGGTGGCGCGCGCTCAAGGAGAACACGGTGCGCAGTACGGTTTTGTTGTGACGCCTACGGCGACGTACTCTCTAGATCGCTAGTCTTGCGGAGGAGGGTGTCCTGCCGACTCGGGGTAGAGCATCATGCAGTATTGCGACCGCAACCCGTTCTTCTGCAGCCCCGAGGAAACGCAGTAGCACAAGTCCATGCCAAAGCATGCGGACAAGGTGTCGCGCAGCGAGACCAGCGAGTACGTGCCGAAGGACGCAAAGGTGGTGCACCACACAAAGGATATCCAAAACCGCTTGGGCCGCCCGTGCCAGCACTTGACAACATATATCCGCGGGCGGCCCTCGACGAATGTGCAGAGCGTGTCCACACAGAGCTCGGCCACGAGTTGCGCAGGGTCCCAGCCCAAAAGCATCGAAAAGTCCAGGCCCTCCGTCAGATGTTCATCTCCTGTGACGCATAAAAGTCCAGCGGGAGGGCGAGCGGGGCGTCCGAGTACAGCATGGTTATCGCGCACGCTAGCACAATGGCCGTGTACTCTGCGAGAAGCTCTCCGCACATCACCATGGATATAAAGGCTTTCGTTGCGCGCTCAGCGCCCTCGGCGTCGGAGGACAACGTGGCCGCCGAGAAGTCAATGGTTAGAGTTTTGCTGCGCCCTTGTGCGGCCAGCGCAGGGACCAGCACTCGCGAGTCCGCGTACGCCGACGAGGACGACTTGCGGCCGCGGCGGCAACATCTTGAAAGCAGCGTGCTGAAGAATCGGTCTCGGGCCGGGAGTGTGAGCCGCAAGGTGATTTCCAGCGCGCTCTGGTACAGCACGACAGCGGTGAGGACAGTCGGGCTGCTGATGCGGGTGAACAGCACGCGTTGGCTTCGTTGCGCAGGTCACGGTTAGCTGCATGCCCGGGCAGATCGTGTGTGGGAAACTTACATCAGCGAGGCACCGATCTGTATCCAGAGGAAGAGCGGCCACGTGCACGAGGGGTCCAAGGCTACGCCGCTGCCGCCTGCGCCCTCTCGCAGCGTTAACATGCGCGCAGACGCCCGAGTCAGGATGAACCAAAGCTCCTTGGTTGCCGGGAGAATGAGGGCCACCATCATGATGTGCTCGCTTGGTCGCCCGGATCCGTCCACTTGAGCGCGATATTAAGGCCACGGCCATCAGGACCGCCACCAGCTGCAGCCCACCTGCCACGTGTACGATAGAGCCCCTCGGCATCGTGAGGCGAAAGCTCGCGATGGTAAAAAGGCCTGGGACCAGTGACGCCAACATAGCTATCATCGAGCCGCTGCCCGTGAGGAGCTTACTCAGGAAGAAGGCAGTGTATCCGGCAATGGTCAAGCCAACCACCGGGATGATCTGCCGCCATGAGGCCTGGCGAATGCACGACAGCAGCGCCCAGGGAATGAACCCGAAGAAGACCACGTCGTACGGCAGACAATCGAGAAGCAGCTCCCAGAAACTCGAGCGGATGCCTGGCACGAACACGGTCTCGTTCTTGCGCACGTCCGCCAGCTGGAAGTAGTTATGCCAATGGTATTTGTCGGGCAGCCAGAAGAATCACAGCCCCCAGGCAAAACAGGCTGTACGCCATGAGCTCCACCGACAGCCTTGCGGCCTGGCGCAAGGCCTGACCACTGTCAGCGGACGACGAGGGCCATTCCTGGGCCGCGGGCCGCGCGCCGGCGTCGGCTGGCGCGACCAGCGCCGACATCTCGCCTGCTTCTGCGCCGCCAGCGCCGCCAACTTTCGCCGCCAACTGCAAAGCCAAAACAGGCCCACAGTGTACGGTAAAGAAAAAAATATATCGGTTGCGAGGAACGTTCTCCTTTCGATCCAAGAACATTCCTTGGCGAAACGGTCACTTTGCGAGTCGGGGGACGAGCAGAAGAGGGCGCCGCGATCGGAGGTCGCCACCATGTGGTCCGAGAGCGACAGCGACGGGCCTGAGGACGACGCGCGCAGCAGCGACGGCCGGGCCGTCGTGCGCGGCGCGCGTGCCAAGGCGAGGCGCACGGCTGGGTCAAGGCGCGCGAGAGATGGCTCAAGGCCAGAGCGGCTGGGCTCGTTGTGCCGCTGGGGCCTGCCCAGGGACTGCGCCAGATGCGGCGCACAGGCGTGCGCCTTGTGTTTGACAAGGTCCTGGCGTTCCAGCTGCCCGCGGTGTTCCATGCGAAGGGCAAGAAGTGGACTGCCCGGGCCGCGCCGAGCACGCTCGAGTGCTGCGTGCACGTGTCCCTTTCCACGTGGGCTCCAAGACGTTCTTTGGCAACACCTGGGTCAGCCCGCTGGTCAAGGCGCCGCTGCTTGGCCGCAAGAGCGGCAAGCTCGACTTGCGCAACGCCTTCGTGGCGCTGCACACGCGACTCGCGGACCCGGCGCCAGGCGGTCATCGAGATCGTCGTCGTGAGAAGGACAAGGCGGGCGCGCAGATTCTCGGCCAGTACGGCTGCGGCTGGACACATCTCCCCTTGTTCGCGCTTCTGCCGGACCTGACCGAGAAGGGCGTCAAGCGCAAGGTCCAAGTCTATTCTGGAAGCCCGCGTGCGCTTCTCTTTGCCGCCGACAAGGAGGGCGACCCGAACTCGGGCGAGGGCGGCCGGCTCATCCCGATCGAAGGCTGCTCGCTGTCGTACACGTGCGCCCTGGACACGCAGATCTTGCAAGTGACCCACTTGCTCCGCGAGAACGAGCTGGTTGGCTCGGAGCAGACCCTGCCAGGGCTCAAGCCGCATGAGGGCGTGCAGTCCGTCCGGCCAAGGCGTCAAGTCGGTTGCGGCTCCTGCCGACCTTTGACCTCTACGTCAACAGCGTGGCCGCGCTACTTCCCTGCAACTGGGAAGAGGCCGTAAACGAGTACCTCCAGCTGCGCAAGGGTCTCGTCACCACGGCGGACAAGCCAGGGCGCTTTCTGCTCAAGATCGCGCCGCACAATGGCCGGAACGTCATCGCCAAGGGCGGGTGGGTGCAGGTCCCGCTCAAGGACATGGACTACGGCGGCCACCCAGACTTTGACCGGGTCCTGCGCCACACCAAGACTACTCGCCTCAAGGGCTTTTGCCGTGACCCTAGCGTCGCGCTGGCGTGCCAGATCGAGTTTCTTGTACCCGTCGAGAAGGAGGCGCGCAGCAAGGAAGCGCAGAGCCCGCGCGAGCGGACTATTGCCGTAGTCGTGGGCTGCGGCGTGTGGCTGCCCTTCGCCTCCGCTGGCAAAAAGATCTTCGCCAACACGCATCCGCGGGCAAGCTCCACGCGCTGCCCGCTGCAGTTCGACCTGCAGACGGACATGCAGTCACCCTTCGTCGACTCGAGCGTATTCTTGCCCGTGGCCAAGCAGCTGGCCGCCGCGCCAGTGATTGGCATGCACCTGGCGCCCAGGCCCGAGCGCGTCAAACCAGAGTATGACGACTTCTCAGATGCCAGCTCGGACGACGCAGTGAAAAGGCGCCGTCGCGGCCGCCGTGGATCTGCCAAGAGTGGCAGCGACAATGACAGCAAGGGGCGCTCATCTGCAAGCGACAGTGATAGATCCGACGCTAGCGACGACGACTCGCTCGGACAAGGCCGCCGCCGCTCCCGCCGGAAGCGTAGCGATGGCCATGACGAGGAGGACGCTGACGAGGACGTCTCCAGCACCGATGACAGCCTGTTCGGGGGCGCCAGCGAGCCCGGCGATGACTTTGATGTGGGCCCTGGCCGGAACCGCAGTCGAAGGCGGCACGCGGGCGGCACCTCGTCAGACTCTGAGCTTGAAGCGGACGGCTTGTACTTTGGACCTGCTCGTGGGTCTGGAAGCCGGGCGAGGCACAGCCGCCGCAGCCGCAAGCACCGCCGCGAAGCGCTGCAAATGCAACGCCGGCGCCTTGGCGCTTCAGTCCACCAGCCCGGCCCCGTCGACGTCCCGATGGCTTGCTGGCCAAGACGCTCACGCTCAAGATGCACGCTGGCGACGCCGAAGCTGTGCCATCCAAACCATCTCAGCCGTTCAACAGCCTGCACTACGATCCAGCAGTGTCTGTTTCGAACGACGCTGCAGCACCCGCAAGCACGGGCAAACCGAAGTCCAGCGGCTGTCTGCGCCACTCTCGCGGGCATCGCGCACCATGCTCGGTCACAACGGCTTCGGCGACCCGGTCGAGACAAAGACGCGCTCGGCTCCTCCCGGCCCAGACATGCCGTCCTTGGACGTGGAAGCCGAGCTCCGCGACCGGCTCAAGGCTAACGAGATCACCTTTCAGTTCGCGGCTTTTCGCCACGTGCTCGACCAGGTCAACTCGCGCAAGCCGAGGAGCGTGTTCTTCACGTTTCAGTTCTACGATGGCTTGCCAACGCGCACGGAGCGCATGGTGCTGCGCGCCCCGCGCGGGGGCGACCCTGGCCCGAAAGCCTGAGCGGACTTTCGCGGCCGTACATCCTCACGCGCGGCGGCGACCCCAAGGGACGGAACGCGCCGAGCCTTGCGCTCAAGTTTGTGGTCGACACGACGATTGGGGACGAGTCCGAACCCACCGCTTTCGCTCAGTACCTGCACGACCGCGCGCTCTTCGTCAACGTCTGGGACGGCGAGTCGTTGCTCCCGCTGGGCGTGTTTGCCGTTCCCCTCCGCTCGCTGATGAGGCAGGGCGAGAAGGTGGTCAAAATGGCGCAGGAGTTTGACGTCGTTGCGCCCGCGGCGGGCTGCACGCAGGCTGGCGTGGAGGATATCGAGCTGTACGACAAACTCCCGTGCCGCGGCGACGTGACAGGCAAGGTGCAGCTGATCGTCACCAACTATGGACTTCGCGGAAACGGTCCGCCCAAGCGAGACACGGCCGCAGTTGAGAAGGAGAACCGGCAGGCCGACTGGCGTGTCTCCCGCGTCTTTGACGCCCCAGGCAGCCACGCTGCCGCGGGAAAGAGCAACGGGCCAGCCCACCGCGTACTTGCGCGGCAGATGGCAACCTCCAATCCGCAGCTGGAAGATCTCATCAAGGTCGCTGCCCCTCCACCAAACGGGTCGTGCACCCTTCGCGCCGCGAGCGCGAGCACAAGCTCGCGATCATGGCCGGGCGCTCCGAAGCGCTAGAGTCGGAGTGGTCCTTCACAACGAACGAGTTAAGGCGGCTTGATAAAGCTCTAGATCGCAGCAACCGTGGCCAGGTGACGCTCAAGGCCTTGCGCGAGTACCTCAGGCTCGACGAGTCGATGAAGAAGGGGTCCAGCAAAATTTGGGACAAGCTCCGCGGACACCACAGCTTCTCGGAGGAGTCTTACCGCGCGTTCAACGACGCAGATAGCAGCAACTCTGGCACCCTGGGACGGGCCGACTTTAAGCGTGTCCTTCGCGGCCTCCTTGATCCAGCCAGTGCCTCGCAGCCGTCAGAGGAGGAGCTCGAGGAGCTCATGTCGCAGTTCAAGGAGGACAGTGCGTCGGTGGTAAACTATGAGCGCTTCCTGATGCGCCTCATAGGCTCCAAGGCCGGCGACCTCGAGTCCAAGCTGCGGCGCGTGCTTCGCAAGGCCAGGGACAAAAGGTGTCAGTCTACGCGCGGCATTTGCCAACCACTTTGACGTCAACTCGGACGGCATGCTCGAGAAAGACGAGCTCGTTCAGGGCCTGAGCGGTCTAGGCTTCAATCCCACAGACTCGCAGGTGGCGTTGCTCTTGCAGCGCTACGGCGACGGCCGCGTGCTGCGCTTCGCCGACTTTTGCGCCCTCGCCGAATCCCAGCGCGAGGTTGGCGCCGGCACCCCAGAGGCTGGGCTCTCGTCTCCCACGGCGGGCCCGCTTGGTATGGTGCGGAAGGCTGTGCGGGCGGCGGAAAACAAGGGCGTTTTGATCAGCGAGGCCTTCGAGCGCTTTGACAAGAACGGCGACGGCGTTCTGACTCCTGCCGAGTGCCAACAAGGCCTTGCCGACTTGGGCATCGACCTGACCGACACCCAACTCGAGGGGCTCCTGGCGGAGCTGACCCAGCGCGACGACGGATGTGTCCAGATGGGCGACTTGCTCGCCTGCATCGCAACCGAGGGCGCCGGGCCGGACGTGTCCGTGCGCGTGCGGAAAATTGTCCTCAAGGCCAAGGAGCGGGGGCTCAAGGTCCGTGACACTTTCAAGCACCTAGACAAGGACAGCGATGGCCGGCTGTCTCGTGCCGAGTGCGAGAGAGGGCTCAAGGCAATTGGCGTGCCGCTCTCTTCCCCAGAGCTGGACATGCTGTTCGAGGCGATGGACATGGATGGCGACGGGGGGGTCGACCTGGACGAGTTCATGGCCTTCTTGATGCAATCGGGTCCGCCGCACGGCAAGGCGCCAACCAGCGCCAGCGCCGCCGAGAAATCCCTCAGAGCCATCCTGCGCAAGGCCGAGGCGGAAGACATGGACCCCCGCAGTGCGTTCACGCACTTTGACAAGGACGACACCGGCCGGGTTGCGCTCGAGGACTTTGGCGCCGCGCTGCGCGAGCTCGGTCTGAAAGACGCCGCCGAGAGCGAGATTGAGGCACTTGCGCGCAAGTTTGACAAGAACTCGGACGGCTGGGTCAGCTATGGCGAGTTTCTCGCGTTCTGTGCCAGCGACCCGGAATCGACAAGCGAGCTCGCCAAGCAGCGCAAGCGCCCCGACAGCAACGCGAAGGGAATCGCGGAGGAGGAGGAATCCAAATCAAGCCCAAGCGGTGCAAACACGCGCCCGTCGACGCCGTCGCAGCGGCAAACGCGCAACTACGCCGCGTCAGAGGTGCTCGTGCGCCTCCAGCGCATCCTCCGCAAGGCACGAACCAAGGGCGCAGAGGTGACGGACGCGTTCGACTTCTTTGACAAGGATGCGTCCGCGTCGATCAGCCCGGCCGAGCTTGAGGAGGGCCTGGACGCCCTTGGCTTCAAGCTGAGACACGCAAGTGAGCTTGGCGAGATCGTAAGCTTCTTTGACACCAATGGCGACGGGTCCGTGGACCTTCAGGAGTTTCGCGCCTTTGTCGATGACGCGCTGCCGCCGATGGAGGACCGCGACCTCACGCGTTTCGTGGACAGCGTCGCGGACAAGCTCAAAAAGCGCTGTCGCCGGCACGACCGCAACGACGACGGAACTGTCTCGGTATCGCGCTCCTCAACGACGACGGAACATGCTCGCGTGGACAGGGCTGGGGCACGACGTGACCTCCGACGACCTTGAGGCCTTTGAGCTGTGCGGGCAAGGTGGGGAACAACGCATCGAGTATGAGCGCCTCGGCTCGGACCTGATTCGCAACAAAATGTGCAAGGCGGTGGAACGAGCTCTGTCGCGCGGCATCAACGTGGGCGACCTCCTTGCTGCTCGTGACCGGGGCCGCGTAGGTAAGCTCAGCATTCACGACCTGCACAAGCTGGTCGTGGACCTCGGCTTTTCCGTTGCTGGAAGACAAGGCGAGACGTGGACAGGAGGCACTGCCGGCCAGGAGGTCGTTTCGCGGCAAATCGCGCGCATCAACCAGCTGCGGCGCTCGCGCGTCATTCGCTCGGACAAGCAGGGCGTTTGATGATCTGCTGCCCGCGTCGGGCGCCGCGCCCGACTTGTCGGAGCAGGCGTCGCAGCTGGACATCGTCAAGCGCTTTCGTGAGGGCCAGAAGCGGGAGGTGGTGGGCCACCTGCTGCGCTCGGCGATGACCAAGCAGGTGCGCATCCACCGAGTTTCGCCAAGGCTCTTACTTTGAGGTCTCGTAACCAACCCGTATGCGCACGAAGAGCGCTTCCAGATCACCATCTCCGACCCGGAGCTGCGCTGCATCACGCGCGGCGACGAGTGGCGAGTGTACCGAGACACCGTCACGCCGGCGTGGACGGGCGGCAAAGAGGACTACCGCGCGTCGCTCTCGGCCGTGGAGGACGAAATGATCACGAGCGACTCTCTGGAACTGACGCTGGACCCTGGTGAGACGGTTTCGGTGCCTTTCGTCTTCATTAGCTTCAACAACGGTCGCGGCAGCGGCGCGAGCAGCGGCGACGGGCTCTGCATCCGCGAGCGCGATATCTGCGTCCGCGTGACAAGCACCAAGCACGGGCACACTGTGCTGCTTATCCAGGTGGCCGTGGTCCCGCGGCCCTTCGCCGTGGACCGCGTATTGCACCTGTGCGGCGCATCGAATGAGTACGTCAAGGCCGAGGTCCGGCTCAAGGACAAGCGATGGAAAGATCGTGAGGTCTTTGTGCACGCGGTGGACAAGTTGGCGGTCGTCAAGGCGCGCGACGCACAGGTTTCGATAAAGTACCGCGCCTCGGCGTCTGCCTCGTGCGAGTTCCACGTCATGCTCTACGGTGACGCCTTCCACGCGCAGCTGCTCGCTATTTGGCACGTTTGTGTCCAGCCCATGGAGCGCCTGGACTTTCACGGGGTGCTGGGCCAGGCCACGGGCAAGGAGGTCATTGTGAAGGGCGACCGCTTCTCGCGCCGCGTGCAATGCTTCACGTCGGCCGGGCGAAATGGTCTTGACGCCAAGTGAGCCCTTCCAGTTGGTCGCTGGCGCCTTCAACCGCTTGCAGGTGCAATACCGGCCGCTCGTCCACACGCCACCGGGCACGACCAAACAAATGCAGATCCACATGGTCGACGCGGACTCACACGAGCTTGTGAGCGCATGGCTGGTCAAGGGAACCGCGGCGTTGCCGGAGGTCACCAAGCGAGCTGCCGCTGCACCAGGCCGCGCACAAAAAGATCGCGTACGTCAACCCCTGGAACGAAGCGCGGACCTTTCTGGTGCGGACAAGCGACCCCGTCGCAGCCAAGGCCAAGCAACCCCAGGTGGACATCGCCCCGAAGAGCAAGGCCTTCATTCGCTGTGGTTTGCGGCGTCGAACAAACCGACAACCCGGGACGTCCTGGTCTTCATCAACGACAAGGACGATCAGAACGAGGAGACGCTGCTGATCCGCGCCAAGTACACCGCAGCGGCGTCAACTTCGTAGGTAGCGAAAAGCCACACAAGACGCTTTGTTTCTCAGGTTTGGTCGGACGGGCCGCAGGTCTTGCTGTCGAGGTCAAAGGAGCAGGTGCGCGCGCGCCTACAGCGCCGTTGCCGCTTGTTCTCGTTCCTCAGCAAATTGTACGAGGCACAGTCAGTTGAGCTCCAGCAAGCCCCCTTCTTGAACCAGCAATTGCCGTCCTGCGCCTTGCAAAACTGGCGGCGCTCGCGACGCTCGGCAATGCTCTGAGCTGGCTTGCACTGCCATCCTTCCGGCCTCGCCACGAGCGGGCCCGCGGCTGGATATCGGGGCACGAGGCTTCCTTCAGCGGCAGTTTGACGCCGTCGTTGTCCATCCACGACACGTACGTCTTGCAGAGCCTGGCCATCGCAATCGCATGCGGGTCCGTCCACTCGGCATGCTGCATGGCCTCCTGCGCATCGCGGTCGCCCACGTAGCACAGATCGGACCCCGGGAAGGGTCGCTCGCCGCCCTTGACGCTCTCCAAGTGCTCGAGAATGTCCTTGAGGACGCGGGCGTGGCCTTCATCGCGGACGAGGTTTTCCAGCTCGCTCTGGTCCGCCGTGACGTCGAAGGCAGTCCTGGTCCTTGCAGTCGTGCCGAAGCCCGCCCCTGGCGATGACGTCCGCATCAAAGGCCGGGTCTGCCTCGCGTAGCTCCTCCGGAATCGTCACGAGGTCCCCCGGATCGTTTCCGGCCACCCACCGATCACGATGCGCCCAGCCATAGTCCCTGATGTAGCCCGGGTAGCCGCGCATTAAACTTGAAGAGGTGGCCAGTAATGGGGTCAGTGTACAGGATGACAAACCGGTTGCGGTCCTTGAAGAGCTGCACGGTGATGCTAGTTCGCTGCGACGGCTTGCCGGCTGCGAGTGGGCCCCAGAACGACACGCTGTCCGGCGCGAAGCTCTCGCGGTGCGGGGCACCGGCCAGCTCGAGGATCGTGGCGGGCCAATCCGAGCCGGACACCATTCCCATTCCTTTCCCCGGCGCACGGCCGGGACCAGCGCGCTGCTCGGAGAGTACACAATCGCCTGCGTGCGAATGCCACCCTCCCAGAACGTAAACTTGCCGCCGCGAAGCGGATAGTTTCGACCGCTCTTCTGGTAGCGAGGGCCGCCCCCGATGCCTGATGCTGACTATCGTGCCGCCGTTGTCCGAGATAAAGATGATCACGGTGTTGTCTGCCATGCCCTTGCTCGCAAGCTCCTTGAGGATCTTGTCATGCTCCTCGTCCAGCGCCGAGATCATTCCGGCGTACTCGTACCGCTGCGCGTCCTCGCACTTTTTGAGGTCCAGCACGTCCGCCATGCGGGTGTTTCGTGTCATGAAGGTCTCGGGGGACATGGTCGGCGAGTGCGGTGAGGACCACGACACGAAGAGGAACAGCGGGTCGCTGGGGTCGTGCTCCTGGATCACCCGAACGGCCTCGTCGCCAAAGAGAGTGTCGGCAAATTTGTAGTTTTGCACGGCGCTCTCGTCCGCTCGGCGCACGCCGTGGCTGCGGGTGCTGTTCATGAGCTGGAATTCTGTCGCGCAGTACTTGCGCCCACCCGCGTCGCAGGACACCCGCTCCACGGCAAGAGAGTCCCCGTTGTCGGCTCGCACGTGCAGCGCTTCTCGTGCAGCAGCTCTGTGTCCATGCCCCACTTGTCGACCGTGCGCGTCATCGGGCCAGTGCCCCCGGCGTAAAAGCCGACGAAGGTGTCAAAGCCACGCTCCGTCGGGGTCGTGTCTGGGCGGTAGTGCCCGAGATGCCACTTGCCGATCATGTGCGTCTTATACCCGGCCCGCTGCAGCTCCGCCGGAAGCAGGTCAATCGACTCTTGCAGCGCGCACGGCGTTGTCCCGATTGGGTTGAGGTTCATGTCCGTGCTGGCCGTGCGGTACGGGTCGATGCCCGCCAGGGTCATGGAGCGCGATGGCGAGCAGAACCGATGCATATAGTGGCGCGAAAGAACAACGCCATTGTCGGCCATCATTTTCAAGGTCGGCGAGTGCACGCGCCAGTTGCTCACCTCGGTGTCGTAGTAGCCCAGGTCATCCGCCATGCTCAAGATGATGTGCGGACCGCCCTCGGCACCCACCAAGAGCAAAGCAGCAGCGCCATGGCCGCTTGCGCCCTTCCTCGCGCCATCGTGCCTACCATTGTCTGCCTGCTTGCCTCGCTGACTGCCATGTGACGTCTTCCGCCTCTTTCCGCGATTATTGAGAGGAAGGAAACCGTGCGTGACCGTTTCTCACGTGCAACCGCGGTGAAGACGAGGTCCGGCTCTTGTCTGACCCCTCCCTCCCTTGATCCAGGCTCGCACTCGCGCTCCATCCATCCACCGCCGCGCCGCCGAGACGTCGGGCACGCCACAGCCATCCACAGCCCACGCAGCACGCTGGCAGAGTCTGGCGACTGCACCACCCAGAAGCTGGCGCTGGCCCCACCATTCTCTTTCTTCCTGACCGAGCCGTGCGAGAATGTCGTGAGCATGAGCATCGCCTCTTCAGCCTCTCGCTCGCATGTCAATTCATCATGGCGCCCCAATCGGACCTCTCGGTCCGTCCGCCATTGGACCCTTTTGGTCCCCGCAGCGTCGTCAGTGAGTTCGCGTTCATGTCGCAGGCCGCCTCCACCGGACAAGACGAGAGCAGACAGCCGTATGCGCGATGGCGCCGCCTCGCGAGGGCATCACCGCCCTTCCCTTGCACAGATCGCCGCCCGCTGGTCACTAGTCCCTTCTGCGGCCTGCTCGCGCCACCCAGCCTCGTTCGCAAGGAGGGCGACCTCGGTGACAGCAGCAGCGGCAGCAAGCGGCCTCGCCGTCGTCGCCCTGGCAAGAGCGCCGAGGGCGCGTGGAACTGCTGGCTTTGCCATGGCAAGAACGACGCTGCGTCGGAAGAGTGCCGCCATTGCTCGCGCGCACGGGTCCCGGAGTGGCTCAAGCTCGCGAGCGGCGGCTCGGTGCACGTCGGCGCCTTTATTCGCCGACGACAAGGCACCGTCACATGGTACGGCCTGGTGACCCAGATTGACAACCGCTCGCGACAGGTGCAAGCGTTCATGAAGCGTGGCAAACCCAGGCAGCGCCGGCGACCGAGCCGAGCGAGGCCCAGGAGGAGGACCACGAGTCGGGTGACGCAGCCACCGGGACAGCGCGGAGGCAAAGGGCGACGGCGGAGATGATCGGCCGGCGACGCAGGTAGAAGATACGCGTGCGCAGCCCAGCGCGGTCTTGGAGAGCGGCGAGCCGCAAATGGTACTGATCGTGGAGGCGGAGCTGGTTCAGGGCGTCGTGACCATTGTGTGGGGCGAGGAGTGCGACAATAGCAAGGACGTCATCGGCCCGGCTCCAAGCGAGGGGGACAAGCGCCTTGCACTCGGACTTGTCAACTACTTGCTGTGTGGCAACTGTGGCAGTAAGTTTCTTTCGCTCCCCGGCGCAGCGGCCTCTTCTTCTAACCCCACCCTCGCAGACCTCTCGCGGCTCAGCAACGGCGCGGCCGTCCTCGACAGCGCGCAAGTCCGCGCCGACAAAGCCGGGCGGCAGCGCGACGCTGAAGCGCAGCTCGCCGAGCTTCGCGCCAAGGTCAAGTACCTGAACCGGCGGTGGCGGCAGCGCAAGACGGGGTACGACGACCTCAACGCGGCCACGCACGACCTCGGCGAGGTCGAAAAGCGAGTCAACCGCCTCCGCGCCGAGCTCGCGCCCGTCCAGTTTTGGTGTTCGGCCTGCGCCTGGGAGTGGCCCAGCGACCGTCCTTTCTGCGTCCCCCGGCCGTAAGCCGGCACGCACGAGCCGGCCAGGCCGCCTTCCATTGCGCCGCTCTGTCTGCGCCACGGGGCGGCCCAGCAACCAGACCTCGGCGACCTCGGCGTTGTTGATCATCTGTTCATCAAGACGACCTTAGCGCAAAGTTGATGATGTCCGTTCAGCCCTGTCGATCAGACTCGACCGCGCCGCGCGGTGGTGCCGCGCAAGATCGCCGCAGCGGCGCCGCTCATGGACGGGTCGCTGGCGCGCGAGCTCCTCGCCGCCGCGCGCCGGCCGCCGCGCAGCGCCGCCGGCCGTCCTGCCCAGAGCAGCGCGCAGCGGCTCGCCCAGCAGGAGATCGAGAATGGGATGGCCGATGGAGCGGGAGCGGGACGCAAGTGGGAGCGTGGAGAAGGCCGAGGGGCTGGCGGCGGAGGAGGCGCTGGCGGCAAGATGGCGGCGCAGTGCGTGTGTGGCGATGGCGAGCGCGTGTTCTGGGCGTGCGCACGGCGCGGCGCGGCTGGGACGCTCGCCGTGGACGAGAACGGCGCGGCAAGAGCAGAAGCGACGTGGGCGACGGGCCTCGGGCGCGTCGTCGGCATTGCGTGCCGGGCGGGAGACCCATGTCTGTACGTGCTCGAGGCCGGAGATAAGCGGGGCCACGGGCGCCTGCGCAAGGTGGACTGCGACGGCACTTGGTTCAACCTGTTGGGCCGCTTGGCAGAGCCCTCTGCGGTGACCATCTGCGGGCCCAGTGGCGCGATCCACGTACTTGATGCCAGGGAAGATGGCGCGCGGGGGCAAGCGGCTCGTGAGCCTGGACGGCGAACTCGCGCAGAGGGCCATGGCGGGTCCCAACCCGCTCCTCCGGCGCCACTCCGAGGCGGTCACGACGCTTTCCTTCACCAGCATGGACGTGTGCGCGCTTGATGATGGCCGCGTCGCTATAGCGCATCGTGCAGGCCGAGTGCAGGTGTGGAACCCTGTCGCAAAGGCGTTCGACTTTGAGGTGCAGACTGACGTGACCGGCGTCGTGTCGGGGGGGTTGTCGCTTGTGCCGCGTGAGCTGCAGTTCGAGGCCTGCGAGACAGCAGCCTCGCAGCTGGTACTCTGCGGGACGCGAGAGAACCAGTGGAAGTGCTCCGCGTGCCTGTTAAGCGTCGCGGAGATGGCGGTGGACGAGGGGGGCTGCGCGCTGCTGATTGGCAACGAGCTGTGCGCTTACTCTGGGCCCTTCAGCTTTGGCTCGGCGCTGCCTTGCGCGCACACTTCTTGTTGGGAAGGCACCACGCGATGGGCGCCGCCGCTGCCTGAGACTAAGCCTCTGGTGGCCTCTCGCTGGTTGGGCTCGGCGATCTCGCGCCGTTTCGTGCTCGGGGCCCCGCGTCGGCCAGCGACGACTGCGCGGCTAGCGATGATGTTGCCGTGCGCGTCATAGTGTGCCCGGCGAGCCAATACCTCCGCTCCAAGTCGCAGCCCTCTCCTGCAGCGCTGAGGCGCCACCAGCAGCGTGTCGCCCGACGAGGCGCACGCGTGCAAGCTGGAGGCACCAATATCAGTGTGGCCGGCCACGACAGCTTTCACTTGACCGGTGCCGTCGCCTCCCTTGAATGCAGCCCCAAGGAGATCTTGAGCCTCGCCGGGCTACCCTCGCGCCTGCATGAGGCAGTCGCCGCCGGGCGCGACCTGTGCGTATTCGCGGTGGGCCACCCTGACGCCGCAGCGGGAGGGCACTTGCAGATGGTGCTAGAGGAGTGCCTCGAAGAGATGCTGGGCCACGTCGTTCTTCTCAACGTGGAGATTGAAGCCCTGTGGCACGAGGGCCCCGAAGCAAGTAGGGGTGGACTTGCCGCCGCCACACAAGATCTCCTGCCGGCCGCACCGCGCAGTCTCAAGGCAGTAGCGATGCGCTTAAGACGGGCCGGCAGCGCAGAGCGCAGGGCGCGCGGCGCCCGCCATGCGCCCGAGTGGCGGAGACAAAGCGCCACAGTGGACAGCCTGGACGCCGTGCGCGACATGCTTGCAGATTCGGATGTCGGCCCCGCAGGCATGGCCGGGCCAGTGCGCTACCTACGCCGCGTAAGTGCGACCTTTGCGGGGGCGCGGTTCAGCTTTGCGCATGTCTGTGGCGTCGGCCTGGAGGCAACGGCGGTGGCGCTTTCACAGATCACAGGCCAGCCTCTCAAAGCTGCGCAGGACCTGCCGCGCCCGGCCCTCGCCGCGGCTCGCAAGGAAGCGTGCGCTGCGGTCACCAGCATGTTTGACGGCACTCAGGACGTGATCTTTTTAGCTTGCTTTGAGGAGCTCGGCGCCATAGAGCGCACCTGCGGCACGCTACGCCTTGCTCAGGTCGCTGCCGCGGTGCCCAAGCGCGCGCCGGCGCGAGCCCTGGCCAAGCCGGACCCCGTGGTCCCTGAGACGAGAGGCCCGAACGACATGCCCCAAACACGTCAATGCGCGCCAGACTGGCCGCAGTTCTCGTACGTGCCAGTGCGGCGACGACCCGCCTCCGCCCGGCGGCCCTCGCAGCGGTCGCTGGGCCGGCCACGCCGCACGCTGCACGTACAATACCAAGAGTGGGCGCAGCTGGTCGTGCTCACGCCGAGGGACGAAGGCGCTGATGACGGCAACCGCAGAGGAGGCGAAACGGAGAAGCGACCCGCCGTCAAGCTCTCGCACCGTGCCCAACAGGCCGCAAGGGCTCTGTTCGCTTCGTTTGACCGCGCGGGTGCCAAGGTGCTAGCTGACGACGCGCTCGAAGCCCTCGTGCTGGAACTGGAGCGCGCCGGGGTTCTCCAAGACGAGCTGGAGAGCCAGTCGGCTGGGCGCAAGCGCTGTGCCGACAAGATCCTCAGTGCGCGCGGCTTCGAGCTTTTTTTCGAGCGGCTCGCGGCCGAGGACCCCGCGAAGGCAAGCGTGCTCGTGCGTCGCGCGGGTTTCAGCCTCAGCCTCGACCGCGAGAACGAGAACGAGGAGAGCGACGCGCAAGGTCGCGAACACAAGGCCGATCCGCCAGCGCCGGCGATTCGCGCTGGCAGCGCAAGTCCACGCGCGCAGGACGAGCTCGAGCACAAGGGACCCAGGCGCCCGCAGACGGCCGCCCCAACGCGGCGACGGGCGAGCGTGACGCTCGAGCGCGCGCACCCGGACCACCCGTTCTGGTCGCACGTGCGCGTCAAACCCTCCACGCGGAGGGCGCGCCGCGCCTTCCGTGCCTAGAGCGCGGGCGCCGGGCGCCAGGGCTTGCCGAGTAGTGACAGCAATCTTTCTTGGTGTTTGGCAAATCAATCAGTGCGCCTCGAGCTGCGCCTCGGCGGGCCGTGTCTGCGCGCCATGGCCGTCGCCTTGCGGTGGCAAATCCTCCTCGTCGTCTTTGACGTCGGGGTCGGTCAACTCCTCGCTGGTGCCGGCCTCGACCTCCTTGACCTTTTCCAAGCCACAGTCGCTGCCGGTGGTCGAGTGGCTGAAGAGCCTCGTAAACAGACTGGAGCCCCGCGATCGGCGGGCGAGGGTGCCCTTGCCCTTAGCGGGGCCGTGCGACCAGCGCCTCCACGTGCCGCCGCCGCCTTGCTTGCTCCCAGTGGAGCTGCGTGTCGACGTGGACACTGGCGACCCTGGCATGGCCGGGTCGCCTTGCTCGCTCCGCGAGAGCAGATGCTGCTGCATCCGGTTGAAGCGGCCCTTGCGGTTGATGAGCTCAACCCAGAGCTCTAGTTCTTGGCGGCTGTCGGCCTGCAGCTTGATGGTGCGGTGCTGGCCCAGGGTAAGCGCCCCCGAGCGCGACATGCGCGCACTCTTGACGTTGAGACGGTCGTCCCAGGGATAGAGCTCGAACCAAAAGTTGCGCTTGCGCCGTGCCCGCGCCGAGTCTGCGTCCGCCGAGCCAGTCCGCAAACCATACTCGCTCCGTGCGTGCGAGAGCTTGGGCGGCATCCGCAGCGAGCTGCGCCTGGAAAGCCTGCGGCCGACAGGGGCTCGCTCCCCGCTGGCCCGCGGCGCCTCGCCGGGGGCGCCAAAGCCTGCCGGGGCGGAGGCGGTCATGTTGGACGTCGAGCCGTTCATGCTGGCATAGGGCGAGTGGCGCTGGCCCTTGGTCGGCTTGGGGTCGAAGCAGGTCCGCACGAGCACGTTCTCGAGCGGAATGAAGCCCTGGAACTCGACGTCCTCCGAATGCTTGAAATAGTACAGGGTGTTCTCGAGAGGATGAACCAGCGCTGGCGCCACTTGGAGACCCGCGTGGGGCCCTTCTTGTGCAGCCAGCCGCTCTTGTCCGGATGCGTGAAGAGGTTCCCGGCTACCTCGTCGCGGTCAACGTGGTGGCGCATCTGCTTGCGTTGGACGCTGTCGTAAAGAGCCTCGAGCTTCTCCTGCGGCAAGTCGCCCGGCGTGTCCCCGTCGCGGTCCAGGCCGCGCAAGTTGCTCACAAACTGCGCGCGCGTCATGCGGCGCGGGTTGTTCGGGTTGTGCAAGTCCACGTTGAGGAGCACGATGCTGAAGGCCAGCACTTCGGTGGTGCCGCCGAAAAAGTCGGCCTTCTCGGGCCGCCCGTCGTTCAGCTTGTTGTCCTCGTTGAACTTGATCGAGAAGTGCTCCAGGATGCGCTCGATCTTTTGCCCCTCGCCGGGCGGCTTGAAGCAAGCGAAGAGCTGCCGCAGCGCTTCCAAAAGACCCGGGATGTTGGGGCCCATCGGCGAGAAGTCGAAGAGACTTACGTAGTTGCGCAAGATGTTGACGTGCTCGCGTCGCTCCGAGCCGAGGATCTTGCCGATCTGCTCCTTGTTCAGGCCGCGCATGTAGCGAAGGAAAATCGCCACGCGCCTCGCGTTGCCGTCCTCGTCGCCCTCGATCTGCTGTACAAGGCCGTGCCGCTGGATGAACTCAATTCCGCGCACGGGGTTGAGGTTGAAGATGCGGATGCCGCGGTTGAGGGCGTTATCCATGCTCGAGTCCGCCTTGAATGACTTGGCGTTAAGGTCCGGGCCCTCCGCCCCGTCGCTCGCTGCGCCCTCGCCGCCTTCGGTCTCCTCCTCGCCGTGGTCGGTCACTTCGCTGCCCACGGACGCCCTTCGCGACATGGCGCCGTCCATCGGCGCCGCAGCGTCCTGTTCCGCCCCCTGCGGGCTCTTCTTTGCGTCGGCGTCGACGTCGGCGACGGCCTCGGCGTCGACGTTGGTGGCCGTTTCGCCCTTCTCGGCCTGTGGCTCCGCCTCGGAGCCGTCCCTTGCGCCTCCCTCGGTTCCGTCTGCGCGGATCTCCACGCCCGATTCGTCGACAGCCTGCGCGCCCGACGGGATCGCGCCGTCGCGCTTGCACCTCCTCTTCCTCGTCGCTGTCCCAGAGCGTCTCCTCACTCATCTTGCGCGGCGGCGCCTTGCCATCCTCGCCGAGGCTCGCCGGCTTGATCTTCGGCATCTTTCCAGGCTGGAACATGCCGCTGGCTGCGCCCTCCAGAAGCCGCCCACCTGCTCGGCGCGGCGCAGTCGTGCTCGATTCCGTGCAACTAAAATTGCAATTGTCGGGCCCAAGGCGTCAAGCTCCACGCGAGGCCGCTGGGGCGCGTCGGGGCGTTCGCAGGCGCGCCTGCCAAGCCGACCAGCGCGGCGCCGCTGCTGTGCCTGGCGTCGAGGCCGCGAGCGATATTGCCCGACCGCTTGCTCGATCGACGACGCTTTCCTTCCGAAAATGTGAAAGAGGGGCGGGGGGGGTACCGCGCGACAATCGGTTGGCGTTTCGTCACAGTGCACAACGGCACCTCCCCCCGCTGCCCCTATCCCACCCTCTCCAAAACAACACAGTCCGCGTTCACGTCGCATTGCGGGGGTATACGCACCTCTTTGTCAAACCGATGGCCCATCAACGCCCACTGTGTCCCCGTGAAAAGAGACGCTTTTCCGCGGGTCGTGACGTCATCATGACGTCATCTTCTCGCCAGTCTGCGTTCGGGTTCGAAACGGAGTCTGCGTCGGGTTTCATCTTGGGCCGATGGGAGTCGGACGCGGGCGGTGTGCAAAGGCGCGTGGACGCACGTGTTGGTGTCCGAGGAGGAGGAGGAGGAGGGCGACGGGGGAGGGAGGGTGCGCGATGAAGGCGGTGGTGTTCGACAAGTTCGGGCCGCCCGAGACGTGCTGGACCTGGAGCAGCGGTTCCCGCGCGCGTTCATCGAGCGCGACGGGGACGAGGTGCTGGTGCGCGTCCTCGCGGCCTCGCTCACGCACAAGGACCTCAAGACCGTCCTGGGGGACTTTAAGCGTGCAGTCGGGGCGCACGCGCTTCCCGGCGGTGCTGGGCGGCGACGTGAGCGGGATCGTGGAGGCCGTGGGCGAGCGGTGCCGGAAGTTTCGCGTCGGGGATGAGGTGATCGGGATTGTGGCCGCCGGCTCGATGGCAGAGTACGTAAAGGCGCCCGAGTCTCAGTGGGTGAGGAAGCCCAAGCGCATCAGCCACCTGCACGCCGCCGCGTTCCCGTACAGCGGTGTGCTTGCCTTCCAGTGCCTCTATCTGCACGGCAAGCTCAAAGAGGGCGAGAAGATCCTCATCCTGAACGGGTCTGGCGGCGTGGGCAGCTTGGCGGTGCAGATGGCCAAGTATAAGAAGGCCAAGGTGTACGCGACGGCGTCCAAGCACGTGGAGCTGGTGGAGAGCCTTGGTGCGGACCACGTCCTGGACTACGAAAAGTGCCAGTGGTACGAGCAGCTGAGGGGCGAGAACATCGACCTGATCCTTGACTTTGGCGTGGGCTACAGCGCGTGGGCGCACTGCCAAGAGGTGCTAAACCCGGACGGGGGGCGCTTCATCTCGCTCGTGCCGGACAACCCGGACGGGCCGGTCGAGTACTTTAACTACAAGTTCGGACTCCCCATGCGCTCGTTCACGACCTCGGGCCGCTACAAGTACGTCGACTCCATCGACCTGTCTAACAACCGCCACCTGGCCTACATTGCCAAGATGGTTCAGCAGGGCTTCCTCAAGCCGGTGCTGGACCCCGACTCGCCGTACGAGTTCTCTGCCAAGGGCATCCGGCAGCTTATGGCCAAGCTCGGCCAGCGCCACACCCGCGGCAAGCTCATCATGAACGTGGCCGCCAACAATGGCTACGCGGGCCCGCAAGAGGCCTGATGACCGATGACTGCTAGTAGGTGCTGTGTGTGTAAAATTGTGCTGCGTAACTTTGCTCTACTCGCCGTCCTCGGGGATGCGCCCGAACGACTCGTACCCGCGCAGGCTGTCAATGTCCTGCGCCATGAGCGGGGCCGCCTCGGCCGCACCCGGGTCTGAGCCGCTGCGCCGGCTCGCCGGCGTCGCCGGCGACCGAAGCGGCTGGGACTGCACCAAGCCCAGCTGGTGGCCCCCGCGCTCGCAACGAGGCGGTTGTCCGTCGCCCCTTGCGCACCAAGCCAAGAGTCCACCGAGCTTGCTGGCACGCTGCGCGCGTGGGGTTCTGCAAAGGCCGAATCGAATTCTGGGTCGTCCTCGAAGGACGCCACGCTGCCCATCCCACTGCCTCCAAGCCCCGACTCTGCTATCGCGGCGGCGCTTGAGGCCGCGGCAGCGCCGGCGGCAAGCCGCGCCACCGCCTCCACGTCCAATACGCCCGAAGGGAGGTCCTCCGCGCCCCCTCAAACCAGAGCACCAGCTTGCCGGGCCAGGTCAGCGACCAAGACAGGCCCAGGACGCCAATCTGTTCCAAGCGCAGCAGCACCGCCCACAGGTGGTACGCGGCCCAGAGAAGCGCCGAGACGCCGGTCCACACGAACAGGTCGGTCGTGTAGTGCGAGCGCGTGGCCAGGATGAGGTAATACCCAACTGCACAATAGAGCAGCACCACCAGCCGGACGCGCCTCTGCGTCGTCGCGCCCGCGTCCTTGATGCGGCCCAAGCCGTCATACGAGATCCACACCAGTCCGCATAGCGTCAGATTCACCACGTGCAATGAGAACAGCACGTCTGCGCAGGTCGACGTCTGACGCGCCACCGCCTTGAGCGCGACCCAGGCCGAGCTCGACGTCGCGTCGTCCTCGAACGTGCAGCCGGTCTCGGGGACGGGTCGCACGGTGAGCAAGCGCGAGAACCCGCGCGTTGTCGCAAGTAGCGCCGTGCACAGGAGCCAGCGCCTCACAATGGCGTAGCCGTGCTCTGCGCACGTGAAGCGTATTGCGGTGATGCCAATGCCCAGCAGCATCCAGAACTCGGTGAGCTCGGGCACCGCAAGGGGGACCAGCTCAAAGCCCAGGTCGGGCAGGCGCAGCTGGCAACCGCCGGCGGTGGCGTCGGTGGCGGCTGCGGCGGCGGCTGCGGCTCCACTGGTCGCATTTGGGTCGACGACAAGCGGGCGGCCAGCGGCGAAGGCCGCCAAGCCTCGTCTGTGCGCCAGCACGACGAAGAAGCACCCCAGGTACGACCCCAGCGCGGCGAGCACTGCCGCCGCCCAGAAGCGCCGGCGCCGCGCCACCAGGGCATCCATCTCGGCGGCAAAGAAAGTGAAGGTCAATCCGCTTGACCTGCAGCAGGTCAGCCACCGTCATTGCAGACAACCATGCCGCCGTGATCCCCCGACTTGCGCAGGTCATGAGAATGACCTGAAAAACTACTGGCGACGTAAAATCAGGAAACTGTGAGCTCATCATCATGAAGAGGGAAAAAAAAAAAAAAAAAAAAAAAAAAAAAAAAAAAGACAAGCGAACGAGCACAACCGCGACTCGACCTCGCGACCGCCGCGAGCGCAGACTATGGCAGCCGGCGCAGCGGCGCCAGCCCAGGGCAGCCTGATCGACCTGGTGGCCGAGGCGCTCGACCACGTGGCCCTGAGCGGGCGCAGCGGCTGCTCCGTGCCCGAGCTGTGGGCCGCCGTGGAGTCAGATCCCGTCCACGGCGCTCAATGGAAAAAGCTGGCGCCGACATGCAGGCCGCGGGCCTGGAAGGAGCTCCTGCGGCCGCAGACGGGGATCTCGCTGCGCGCCGCGACCGGCGAGTCCGTCGATAAGGACGGCCTTGAAGACTGGCGGGTAGCCGCGCAGCGCGACCTGCGCTTGGTCGCCCCCGAGGAGGCGAGACTCCGCGCGCTTGGCCTGCCCGGCACCAGCTTCCTGCCCTCGCCCGAGATGCTGGGCGCCCTCGAGTTCGTGGGCCGCAAGGGCGCGAGAGGCGCCATCATGAGCGAGGTGAAGGCGTACATGGCCTCCCAGAAGGGGGAGCACAAGGGCAAGGGCACGGTGAACGCGCACTACTTTGCCGACGTGGGCGTGGAGCTTGGCCTCCTCTGGAAGAATTCGATGGACGTGTCCAACCGGCTGCGGCTCAAGCGGTTCGTGCCGCCGAACAAGGTGATCTGGTCGCCAACCGAGAGCAAGCTCCTCGAGGCCGAGCGCAGGCACGAAGGGCTGTTGCGCGATGCGATTGCCATGATGCAGCGCATCAAGCGAACACTTGGACACCGGGTGCTGGCGTGGGAGGACCTCATGGCACTCATCGATGGACCGTCCCGGGCCAAAGGCGACAAGCCGGGCACTTTCCGGAAGGTTGCCCTCGACCGGTGGGAAAATGGCAAGTCGCCCATCGAGCTGACCCGGATGATGGTGCCCTTGCTGCCGAAAAACTCTCGAATGAGCAAAGTCAAGATCAAAGAGGAGTCGGCGGCGCGCCGGCGAGAAGAAATCGCCCAAGGGGGCCGCCACGGCTGATAAGGGCAAGCCCACCACTGTCGGCCTCTGGTGTGCTGTGCTGCACGACGCCGCGCAGAACGAGGATGGCGCCGAGAAGAACGCCGACGCGGACGAGCGCGACGCGGGCGCCGTCGTGCACTCCGAGGAGTTTGGGGACAGCCTGCACAAGCTCGGCGTTGCCGAGCCGGGGTCGTTTTACGAGCTATCGTGGCTGGACAACATCCGCCTGCGGTGCTTGGCCATCGGCGAGAGCGGAATCAGCTTCAAGCATCTCACGGCAACGGTCGGCGGGAACCGGAAGGCGACAGCTCGCACCATGCTTGCCTTTTTCAATCGCAAGTCCGACGCGGCCAAAGGCATCCCGTCCAACGAGGACATCGGCCTGGTCAAGTCCCTGGCATCCGCGTCGCTGGCCAACGACGAGTACGTGCTGAGTTCCACGCCCGAAGCGGTGCGGGCATTTCGCGCCTCGCGCCTCGGCAAGGAAGCCGCCGCGCGGAGGGCGATCCTGCTCGGCGGCGGCGACGACGATGAGGATATGGAGGATGCGGGGGCCATTCCGGAGGGCGGCAAGCTCATTTCACGCCGCCGCGATGTCCGGGACCAAATTGTCCTTGACATGGCTGAGAACGCGCCAGTGCTGCTGCATCACGTGCAGCAAGCCATCCAGCAGCGCGAGGCGCTGCTGGGCTTTGAGGGCACTATGGACCACCGCTGCTTATTCAACCTCGTGACGCGTCTGGAGGCAAGGGGCAAGGATGTCGGGGCTGGCCTACGTCCCCAACCTCCGCGACCTCACGGGCAAGACCAAGCTGAGGCTCTTGGTGCGACCATCCGCCAAGCTAACCACAGAGGATATTGAGCGCGCGCTTGCGCAAAAGGCGCCAATGTCCTCGGTCCGCCCGAGCCACCCAGAGCGACCGGATGTGCGGCGCTTTGCAAACCTTGCTGACCTGCAACATGCAGAGCGCCTCAAGGCCGCTTCGGGCCCCCTCGAGGAGCCGACGGTTGCGACAGCGGCCCCAGGCGAGGCCACGCCGGCCCAGGCGCCTGCGATTGCAGTTGAGGACGGCCCGACGCGATCGGCCGACCAGGCGCCAAGCGCCGTCGAGGCAGCGCAAACAGCAGCGGCAGCAACAGCAGCAACAGCAGCAACAGCAGCATTAGCAGCGGCGGCAGCAGCGCCGAAAGCGGGAGAAGCTGCCGCAGCACAGCCCAACGCGACCGAGCTCGCGCAATTGGCGGGGGCGCACGGGCTGGACTTTGCGATCAGGCTGCGGCTCAACGTCGCCGAGCACGGGCAAGACGAGGCGTTGGCCCAGCTGTACCAGAAGCCGCTGATGCAGCGTGTCGAGACACTCCACAATTATCTACTTGAACGCGTGCTCGAGCGCGGCGGCGGCGAGGGCAAGGAAGAGGACAACACGTTCTCGCTGATGGAGGAGATTCGCGAGATGCCCGTGCGCACGTACCTGCTCTTGTTCAAGCGCACCGTGGTCGACTTTCCGAGGTGGAGCGATGCGGTGAGCGCCGAGCTGGTCACCGCGGCCGCGGACAACAAGGCTGTGAAAGACGTGGCGCGGCACGAGGCGCTGCTGCGCCAGAACCAGCCGCGCAGGCTGTTATCCATCCTGCGGCGCATCGGCGTTGTGCGCACGCGACTCGTGCTGGATGACGGCCCTAACGAGCGACAAGACGAACTCCTCATGGCCGTGAGCAAGATCGACGGGCAGTCGTTCCAGTTCTTCGTCAACAACCACGACCAGGTCACCTTGTTCTACTCCAACCTGTTTGAGGAGCGGAACCGCTTTGCGAGCTTCGAAAGCCAGGCTGTCGATTGGACGAGCAACCGCGCCTGGGCGCACTTTGCTGCGCAGCTTCGCACGCCCCGCGCGCGGACAGCCTCTGCGCGCAAGCGGCGGCGCTCCGGGCCAGGCCCCAGCATGCCAAAGGTCGCCAAACGCCGGGTCGCTGCACCGGCTGGCGCTTCGCCGGCCTGGCGGCGGCGCTCGAGGCTGTCGCGGACGCGGTGGTGAGCGTGGATGGCCAGGGCGAGCCGCTCCCCGCGCGGCACGCCGACCTGGACACCCAGGAGGCGCTCCGGATCTACTGCAGCTCGCTGAGCATGCGCGAGGTCCGCAGCAGACTCGCCGACCAGCGCGCGCCCGAAGCGATCTGGCGAAGGGGTTGTACCAAGCGCTGCGGGCCAGGCACAACACCTCCTCCAACAACCCAAAGGAGCGCATCGCCGGGGCGAGTCGCTGGCTGGAAACGGAGCGCAAGGGCCGGCCCATACTGGCGTGGGCGTGCGCAATGCCTGCCTCACCTTGCTCGCCAACGACCTCCAGTGGGAGTCCAAGGCAAGCATAGACGGTCTCGCGGCGTGCGCCGTCGCTGTGCACCCGGACGGCGTCCGCAGCGTGGTGCGCGAGCTGCACGGCGCGGGCCTGGCCGACTTTGGCGCCTTGCGGCGCGACCGGGGCAACGGGTCGGGCTCGCTGGAAATGCTGCTGCGGCATGGCGACACGGGCCTGGCGAGCGCGCTGATGGACTCGGTGCGCAACATGCACTGGCAGTCTGGGGGGTGGCGACGAGGGCGTTTGACTTTGAGCGTCGCGAGGGCGCCGGCGCCGAGCCAGGCGCCAAGGTCGCGCTGCTGGCGAGCTCGGACAGCCGCACAACGACCGCGACGTCGGGGCCGCGCCTGCTCGAGCTCTTGCCGCAGCTCGTCACGGGGGAAGCGCGGCTCTCAGTGGACTACAGCGCGGGTGATCTGACACGCATTTTGGCTACCGAGCGCGTGACCAAGAAGCCGCCGCGCGTCGGGTGCACGAGCTGCTCAAGTATGAGGCCGACTTTGAGGTCAACTTGTCCCGCGGGACGTGCCCGGTCGGCGTCCGGCGCAACTTGGTGCTGCCCCGATCGCGCGGCGTGGCCGGGGCAAACGAAGATGTTCTGGCCTCCACGCTGCAGAAACGCCGGCCCAGAAGGCATGGACATGCGCCGTTTTCGCCGAGCGCGCGCGCAGAGATGGCACGACTGGAGGCGCGCGGCGAGGCCCTCCTAGTCCCCTGCTTTGACCACAAGCGCGCCGTGAGCGTGGAGCACGCAAAGCCCTGGAAATTGTACGGCAAGGTGCCGCGGCGCTGGCACATTGTTGGCCGCGGCGAGGACCGCAAGCTCCGCACGCAGCTCGAGCGCGAGCTGCTGATGCACCTGCTGCGCTCGCCGGCGCAGACGGCCGAAGAGCTGGCGAGCAAGATGTACCCGCTGCTGGACCCCGTGGACGTGGAGGACTTGCTCTATCGGCACGTGGAGCAGACGAGCGTGCTCGGCATCGAGCGCATACACGGGTGGACGTGTACGTGCCCGACCTGGGCAAGTTGGACCAGCGCTACGTGGTGGCGGTCCTCGGGACCTTCACGGGCGCGTTCAGCAAGCCGCGCGACGGCGACGGCGACGGCGACGGCGGCGGCGACGGCGGCGGCGACGGCGGGCAAGCGCCGAGCGGAGGCGAGAGAGCGGCAGACCTGGCTGAGGAGGCCGCGGTCTAGCTACTGGCTGCTAGTAGAGAGCAAGCAGGTGCCATAGTACCGTACTTTGTGGCGAACTTGATTTCACATGTCAATCAGAGTCGAGGCTCTGCCTTGCTTTGCTTTTGCTGTTCTTCTGCTGTTTTCCCCCTTTCCCACTTTTCTGGCCAAACCCATCCATCGGCCTCATCTTCTTCTTTTCTTCACACGCTCGCCGCCCGCAGCCGCACCACCGCCCGTGTTGGCCGCCCGTGCCGGCTGGCCCCTCTCTCTTACTCTCTTACTCTCTCTCTCTCAGAGAAAGTAGTCGGGGGCGGGCTTCTTGGCGGGCACCCCGCGCGTCTCCTGCGGCGCCGCCTCAAAGATCTTGAAGGTCTTGCCGAGGTGCTCGTCCATCTCCAGGATCGCGGCCACATTGCCGCAGCGATAGCAGTAGTTTGGCGCGGACCAAACCGTGACCAGTGCCTCGTTGAACATCCACTTGTACCCCTCCATCACGAGCTGGTGCGCCCGGCAAATCAGTCCCAAGTTGTTGGTGTGGTTGAACTTCCACCACATCCTTCCCGAAGAGGTAGCCCGCGCCGCGCGGACTGAGGCCCCAGCCCTCGATATCCTCCGGGTCGGACCACATAAGGTCGCACATGGCCCCGTCGTGCGGCACCTCTTGCTTGCGGTCAATGATGCGAATCTGGTCCAGCGTGTTGATGGACGGCGAGAGGCCGCCGTGCACGCAAAAGATCTTGTCCTCGATGATGGCCGACAGGCTCAAAAAGTCAAAGATCTCGGTGCAGTAGCGCCACACGTTGACGGACCCGTACTTGCGCAGGCACTCGTCGTAGAAGCCATACACCGTGATCTGCCGGCTCTCGTGGTTGCCGCGGATCAGCGTGATGCGGTCCGGGTACCGCACCTTGAGCGCAGCAGCAGGAAGGTCTCCACACTGTAGAACCCGCGGTCCACAAAGTCGCCCATGAACAGGTAGTTGGTGCTCGGGCACTCGCCGCCTACCCTGAATAGCTCCTTGACGTCGTAGAACTGCCCGTGCACGTCCCCGCAGATCGTCACGGGTGCGTCCACGCGCTGCACGTTGCTCTCATCGATCAAGATCTCTCTCGCGCGGGAGCACAGCACCTTCACCTCGGACTCCTTCAGGTACTCGCACCGCCTCAGCTGCTCGATCTGCCGGTCGAGGTCCGAGTTGGAGCACATGGCCGCCGCCGCTGCTGCTCGCGTCGACGACAGAACGTCGTCGCTCCTTCTTCGCTCTGGGCCGCGCCCACGACCCTAACCCAATCTAACCCAAAGATAGCATCTGAACGCAAACTATTCGAATACGAAACAACGAATACCGCGAATACAGGTTCCAGCTGCCACTGCCACTGCCACTGCCAGTCACGCTCCAGTGCCAGCTGCCAGTCACGCTCCAGTGCCAGCTGCCACTGCCAGTCAGCTCCAGTGCCACTGCCACTGCCAGTCACGCTCCAGTGCCAGCTGCCAGTCACGCTCCAGTGCCAGCTGCCAGCGCTCCAGTGCCAGCTGCCACTGCCAGAGACGGGCTCCAGTGCCAGCTCACGGGGCGGTCGAGGCAGGCCGAGGCTGGAGTACTGCGGCCACGTTGCTTCGTGGTCCACACCCTTGCGCGGAGGCGAGCGTTGGAGGTGGCAGGGCTGCCGGCCGGCCGCTTGACCGTGGCTACTGAAGGTCGCTGATGCTTGGCGTCCACCTCGTGGATGGCACGCCGCAGGTCGCGGTGTATGGCCTCTGACAAGACCTCGCCGGCGTCGAGCACCGAGCGCAGGCGAGTACGGCAGCGGCTCAGCTGGTCCAGGTCCAGGTCGGTGGCAGCGCATAGGTCGCGCGCGCGAGAGAGTGCAGTGGCCGCGTCGCTTCCACGACCGCGGTGGGCATGCCCACAAAGTCGCCACACGCGTCGCTCCAGAGCGACATGGCCAGCAGCTTGTTGAGGATGCGGCGCTTCGGGGCGCCATCAGAACCATCTCGCGGTCGCGCCGACGCAGCCGGCCCGCAAAGGCTGGAATGCACCCCTCCAGCAGCGGGTTGGGATAGAAGCTGCGGTCGCCGACCGTATGCGCCGCAGCGTAGCAAGACTCTAGAGTCTCGAAGAGCGAGTTGCGAAGCACGCTGCCCTTGGCAGCGGCGTGCGCCTCCTTGAGTCGCTCGGCCAACTCGAGCGTCTGGTGCACGGGGTAAAAGCGGGAGGGCGTGAAGCGGTGCGCGCGGCGGTGCGCGCGCGCCTCGTGCAAGAGCTTGAGCCACTCGACGGACTTGGCGTCGCCGAGAACGCACCGCAAGACGTAGTCGTTGATGGGCCACGGCGTCAGCGGGCCCGTGGTGGCCTCCACCAAATGTCGCAGCTTGGCGGCCCGGCCGAGCAGCAGGGGCAGCGCCATGATGACAAGGACGATCGCGCCAAGGCTGAGCGTGCCGAGGGTGCGCGTCAGCGCGCTGCTGCCGCTGAGCGTGTTGCGCACGCGCAGCGAGGCCATCGCGATGAGGTACAGGTTGAGGCAGGTCGCGCACTCGAAGACGAGCAGCGCAATGTTGTTGGCCGCGCAACGGTACGGCGGTCGCCAGACCATGGCCACGCCGTACGCCGCGGATAGCCAGCCGAGCAACGCGGCCTGCTCCTCTGCAAAGCCGTGCATGGCGAAGAGAATGATCGCCACCAAGACCTTGCGCGCTGCAACGAGGGGCCGAAAGTACACGGCGTGGCGACGGTACGAGCTGCAAAGCCGAAAGTGGTCCCAGAACCACTCGGGCGAGAGCTGGAGCAGCCACTCGATTTCCTTTTGCCGCAGAAAGGTCTCGAACGCCTCGTTGCCCCGGCCTGGGAGCACCTTGTCGATGCTGGCATGCCAAAAGTGGGCCAGGAGCCCCAGGGGCGCCGCGCAGGACAGCGCGGCAGCCGTCGCGGCGCCGGCGTGGCTGATGCTGCCGCAGTATTGGTTCGGCCGAAGCTCGGGCAGGCGGGCCTGCTCTGCCGTCAGCACGTGGCCCTCCGGTAGGCAGTGCACGGCGCGAATGAAGACGAGCGTGGCTGGCGCCACAAGTAGCTCGCCAACACGCGCCATCAGGTACAGCAAGGACTTGCGGTGCACTGGCTTGCTCACGAGCTTGCGCGAATAGCGCCACGCGAGCGCGGCACAGGCCAGGCCCATGGCCGCCAGCCAGCCGGTCACCCAAAGCGCGATGGGTCGTTCCACTTGCATCTGGTACTGCCAGTTCCAGGCCACAAAGGACCAGTAGTCCAGGTTGAACAGCACCAAGAAGCGCGACGCGAAGGTCCAGTCGTGGGGCAAGTTCCACTGGCGCCCAGCCACCCACAGCAAGCCTTGCAGCTGCAGGAAGTCCACCACGGTCCAAGCCAGGTCAAACCAAAGAGGCTCACCTCGCGCGGGCCGTCGCGGTACACGGTGAGCGGGCCAAACTCCTCCTCCTCCCCCTCTCCGCCGCCGCCGCCGCCGCCGCTGAAGCCGCCTTCTCGCCAGCAGGACCGCTGCCGCCACCAATCTGGCGACGGGACACGCTCTCGCTCTTCGCCGTGCCAATCTCGAGCGCGCTCAGCGCCTTGGCCTCGCGCTTGGCCTTGGCCACATCGTCCTCGGCGCCGGGCGACACCACAAAGCTGCGCGGCAGGTCGCGCAGCACGCTGTCCGGGAGCGCGTCGGGCTCCACAATGACGGGCGGCAGGGCGGCCTGCCCCGCCTGGTCGTCAGGGCTCACGCGTACCATGGCGCTGACGTCGCGTGGAGAGGTCGCGCTCGACGACGATGTCCAACGTCGCCAGAATGCGTCGGCAAGGATCTTGATCAACGGACACTTGGCCAAGGTCGCGACATGGCGTCGCAAGTGGACCGCACGAGCGTGGCCAGCCTCGCTCGAGCGCTGCGCGACCGCGGGGTTGACACCAGCACGCCAGGCAAGCGCGGCGAGGAGCGGCGCGCAGCGCTTGAGCGGAGGATGGCATTGCATGATGGCCAAATGGGATTCGTGCCGCCGCCGCCGGTGCAGAGCCGCGCCAAGCAGCCGCGAGTACCGCCGCCGCCGCGCGAGGAGGCGCCCGCGCGAAAGATACCGCCGCCGCCGCTGCGCGGCTTGGCGCCTGCGGCGCGAGGCGGGCCAACCACCTCGCCGATCAAGGCCTCAGCCGGCACGGTGGCGAGCGCAGCGCCAAAGCACATACCCTGGCACGCCACCTTTGGCGAGGCGGACGTGCGAGTTCAGCCGCACGTGCGGCGAGAGCAAGCGCCGGCGCAGCCCGCGGCCAAGCCGGAGCAAGAGCAGGAGCAGCACGAGCAGCACGAGCAAGAACCGATCGTGAGCAAGGACTTTGAGTGCGAGCAGTGCGGCAAGTCGTTCAAGAAGATTGCGCACCTGATCGTCCACTCCCGCACGCACAAGAAGGGCGCGAGCGAAGGGCGGCGCACCTCGCTGGACTCTGCCCGAGCGGAAGACCGCGCGGCAAGGACCCGCGCCGGCCGAGGCCGCCTTGCAAGCCGACAAGCAGTGGCTCGAAGAGTTTGCGCAGGGCTTGTACGCCCTGGCCCAGGCCGAGGGCCTGGGCGGGGCCAAGGGTGGAAAGGCCGGCGGCGCGCCGGGCGAGCTAGTGCGGCGCAACACGATCCCAAACCATGGCTCGCGCGGGCGGCCGGAAAAGGTGCCGCCGCCACCGCAGGGCCCGCCGCCGCCAAAGGTTCTCCGCGCGGCGAGCATGCCTAATATTCTGTCCAGCAGCGCCAAGCAGATCGTGACGGCCCGGCAGACGGAGCTTCAGCGCTCGCGGCAGCTGGAGGAGGAAATCGAGGCCGTCCGCACCGAATGCAACCAGATGGAGCGCAAGAAGGAGGCCGCGCTGCGGGAAAGGCTGCACACGCACAAGGACGTGGACATGCAGGAGCTCGAGTGGGAGCTCGAGCAAGTGCAGAGTGAGCTGCGGCGCGTAGAAGAGTTCGATGGGCTCTTCATCGACAGCCGCATCGCGTCCAAGACGGGCCGAACCCAGCGCTGGGCCAAGGAGGATCTGGCTGAGCGGCTTGTGCAAATGGAAGCGGCGGCCGCGCACCGGCTGCGTGCGGAAATCGCGCGCGTGAGGGGCGAGGAGGAGCGCCACCCCGAGTATGGCGCCGAGGCGCAGCGCAAGCGCCGCGAGCGAGTCAGTTCGCTTGAGGCGCAGCTGTCCAAAGCCAAGCTTGATGCGCGCAAGGTGCGGAACGACCCACTCCTGCGTCCGCGCGCCCTCGGCGAGGCGGTAAGCGCAGAGCAGATCGCGCACGAGGCGCTCGTGATGCACAAGCGGCATCGACGGCTTGAGGACGCCGAGAAGCTGTACCGCAAGGCGATCGAGGAGGGCTGCGGATCGGACCCCTCTGTGCTTGGCAACTTTGCGCTGCTGCTTTCCGAGTCGCGCGCGCGGCGAGAGCAGGAGGAGTCGAGCGAGTGGGTGGCCACGGCAACGTCGCCGCGCAGCCCGACGGACGATCGGCTGAGGCGCAACGAAGAGGCGGACGCTTGCTTCCGGCGCGCGATCCGGGCCGACCCGAGCCATGCCAACAACTTGAGCAACTATGCGACCTTCTTGAAGAACAACTTGCGCGACTATGGCAGGGCCGAGCAGTACTTTCAGCGCGCGTGCCGCGCCGCGCCGGGCAGCGCCGCGACCCTGGGCAACTACGCGCACTTCTTGCACAAGATCCGCGCAGAGCACGCGCGCGCGGACCGCATGTTCCAGCGCGCGCTCGAGCTGGAGCCCGAGCACGTCAACAACCTTTGCAACTACGCTAGCCTGCTCAAGAAGCTGGGCCGCGAGCCGCAAGCGGAGGAGCTGTACCGGCAGGCGCTGCGGCGGGAGCCGCGCAACGCGACGGTGCTCTCCAACTGGGCCAACCTGATCGCCAAGTCCACGCCGCGGCACGACAAGTCCCCGCCGGCGCTGCAGCGGCTGCGCCGCGCGCAAGAGCTGTACCTGCAGGCGCTGAGCGCGAGCCCCAACCACCGCAACGCGCGGCGCAACTACATGATCTTCCTGCGCGACTTTCCGGCGCTCAGGGCGAGCAAGAACGAGGCGTCCTTGCCGGGCGAGGAAGCGCCGCCGTCCCTCAGCCGCGGCGGCGGCCCGCACGACAGTAAGGGCAAGGGCAAGGGCAAGGGCAAACCCAAGTGGGACCGGCCGGAGGACCGCGTGGGCCCTCCGGCGCTGACGCGGATGATCGAGTGAGCGCGCTCCACCAGATGAGCGCGCCTTGTGTCACACACAAAGTACGGTAGTGTCATCACTGCATCTTGTTGGCTTTCTTCTTCTCCTTGTTGGACAGCTTGGCGCCGGCCTCCTTGATAAAGCCCTGGTCGATCAGCACCCGCTCCACGAACGTGCCTGCCCTCTTCCCGCTGCGGTTCTTTCGCAGCTCCTCCATCCGCTCGTCCATGGTGGCCATAGCCTCCTCGATCTTCTTCACGCGCGCGGGCTTGTTGCGCTCGTGGATCTTGCCCTTGGGCTCGCGCGGCACCACGGCCTTGTTGGTCTTGTCCCAGGCGGGGTCCCACTCGCCCTTGTCCAAGTTGGCGCCATACATGTACTTGCCGCCAATGATGGCCTGCTTGCGGATGTTGGCAGCCTTGCGCGCGGAGATGCGCGCGCCGCGCCACTTGCCGTTCACCAGCTGCGGCCGCAGCAGCGCCGGCGCCCTCGAGCTCATCCTGGGCGACGAGCGCTCGTGTCGGCCAAGTCGTCCAGCCTCTCGCGCTTGGCTTGTGGTGCTCGCGTCTCCGCGCGCCACTTGCGGAACGCATCACGTGACTTGCGGAACGCATTCACTATACACATCATCCTCTTGTGTGTTGAATCCGGTAGATAACCGACATGGTTCTACGTTTGGAGCTCGGACATAGCAAAATCCCGAGTCTCGCATCACGGAATCGTGAGCCTGACGAAAGTGCGTCATTTTGCGGACACGTGAGAATGTCGTCGAAAGGTCTTGAGTCATGACCTGAATTGCCGGGTCAAATGACAGTCAGACAGACAGCGGATGCAACCGCAAGGTCGCACGGAGAAGGCCGACCATGTCGAGCGACGAGGACGAGCTCAGCAGCAGCGGCAGCAGCAGCGGCGGCAGACGGCAGCAGCGGCGACAGCGGCAGCGAGGCTGGCGGCGACAGCGGCACCCGACCTGGCGGCGTTCCGGCAGCCGTCGAGATGGCGTTGACGCAGATCTCGTTGGCGCGCCAAAGCTTGCTCGACCAGTTGCTGCCCGAGCTGGAGCGCGCCACGCAGGCCGCGAGAGCCGCAACTAAGGCCCAGGCGAGGAGGACGCAGCGAAGGCGCAAGCTGCGGAGCGAGACGTGGCAGAGCAGCAGCCGAGTGCGCCCCGAGAGGATAAACAACGGAGTTGCGGGACATCGCGGCCAAGCTGGACCAAGTGCTGGCACAGCAAGCGACGCACGACAATGCCTTGGCCGAGCACGCAGCGCGCCTTGGGAAAAGCGAGGAGGCCGCCAAAGCCGCTCACCAGGCAGCGACTGCCGCTCGCGAGGCGGCCGCTTCCGCCGCGCAAGAAGCGCAGCGGATGAAGGAGCAGCAACGCGAACAAGAGCAGCAAAAGCAGCAAAGCAGCAAGAGCAGCAGCCAGAGCAGCCAGAGCAGCCGCCGCCAGAGGTCTCGGCAGAGGTCGAGCGAAGAGCGCGCGAAGCGGAAAAGGAGTCGCAGGAGCTCAAGCGGCAGCTCCAAGCGCAGGCGGAGCAGGTGGCAGCGCTCCAAGAGCAGATGCGCAAGATGGAGGAGCACGCGCGGTTGGTGCAAGAGTTTGAACCAGAGCTGACCGACGACGAAGGAAGCGACATCGTGAAAGGGACGTTGGCGACGTCCATGTCATTGCGCGCAGACCAAGGCGCTGCGCATCTGGACGAGACGGACGGCGACAGCTTGACACGATAAGTGAAAGGGCCCTTCGTCAGGGACGGAGCACGTAGACTGCGTTGCCGGGCATGCGCGCCGCCTCGATGCGCTGGAAGCGCGAGAAGCCGGCCTCGGCGGCCATGTCGCGGAACAAGCCCTCGTGCAGGCCCATGATGCCCAGGCCCGCGCCGCCCGGCTCGGAAAGTGGACGAGTGCAGACAGACCGCGCACGAGATGCCAAAGCGCGCCACCGCGGAAGGGTCGCGGATGCGGTCCGCCAGGTCCTCGTGCGTCTTGATGTCGATCACGAGAAAGTGCCCGTCCGCCTTGATGCACTTGCGCACGTCGCGCAGCACCTGCATGGGCTCCGTGCAGTCGTGGATAACGTCCATGCAGACCACGAGGTCATAGGCCGCGTGGCCCATGGGGTGCTCGCGCACGTCCCAGATGCTTACATTATGGAGGCGCGCGCGCCGGATCTCCCCGTCCGCCTGCGCGATCGCCTCCGAGCTGATCTCGTACCCGTCAAAGTGCGTGTCCGGGAAGCGGCGGCCCATCTCGCAGAGCGCCTTGCCCGTGCCGCAGCCGACCTCGGCAACATGGCAGTCCCCGGCAGCGAGCCGCTCCTGCAGCTTGCTTGGGCGGAACACCTCATGCGTGAGCAGGTCGTCGCACAGGATCGACTTGGCAAAGTGGTAATGAAACGTGGCGATCGCGTCCGCAATCTCCTCCTTGTGCGAGCCGTCAAAGGGCTCCCCGACCCCGTATGCAGCGCCTGCTCCATGCCCGCGATGCGCGCCACCGCTGCCGGGCGAGCTTGAACATGGCGATGGCCGAGTGCGTGCCGCGCGGGTCCCACGGATCGAGCAGCGCGCGCTCCATGCCCGGCGCGAGCGCGAAGGCCCCTGCCGCCGGCTCAAAGTCGAGCACCTTGGCGGCCGCTAGCTGGCACATCCACTCGGCCAGCCAGCGCTCGTTGAGGCCGGTGCGGTGCGCCAGCTGCGCCGGCGTCTGGGCGCCCGCGGCGGCCAGGTCGTTAAAGGCCGGCAGAGCTGCCGACCGATATCATGGCCGAGGTCATCGCGCCGCAGAACATCTCGTTGAGCCGCGCCACAGCGTCCTCCGCCTGCTTGCCCTCTTCCGCGCTCGGGGCAAGGTCGCCCTCAGGCCCGATGTCCTTGTTGAGGGTCGTCTTTGGCGCGCGGCGCGCGCGAACGCGGGCGCGGCCAGCATGAGGCCGGAGCTGACGCCGAACCAGAACACAGTGCCGAGCACCGCCCGCGTGGCCACGCCCGCCGCGAGCGTGGTGGCCTCGGGCGGAAGAACCGAGGTCACCCGATCCGCCATTTCGCCGGCCAGCGCGTCCGCGGCGGCAGCGTGGCTCGCAAGGCTTGCGCGGGCCGCGCCGAGCTGCGCCGAGGCCGCGCGGGCCGCGCCGCGCAGCGCTGCGACCCACGCCGGACGCTCGCCCCTCGTCCATCCTTCCGCTCTCTCGCCACTCGCGCAATGAAATCGTCAAAAATGCACCTCCATACGGAGGTTTCGTACGGAGCTTCGCCAAGGAGCATCCGCTTTTGACGCCGATCCGCATGGCATTACGCGAAGGGGGCATGCAGCCAACCCAGGCGCGGCAGCAGCACGGCGGCCCACTGGGCCTCCCCGCCTCGCTGTGCAACCACTGCTGGGACTGGTTTCGTCCCAATCACTCACGAGTCACGGCACTTGCACGTGCACAACAACACCGCGGATCGTTTTGGTCCGCGTTGGCATTTTGGGCGTGCGCCACGATCGATCGCGGGTGGTCGAGGCCTGAAGCGAGCAGGCACCGCCGCTGACCCGAACACGAACCCCCCCCTGCTCCTGGTCGGCCTTCGTCGCTGGGCAAGTCGTCGTCGGCAACACACATTCCGGCCCCCGTTGAGCCAGGGCGGGCTCTGGCGCTGAGGACGGCAAACAAGGCAAGCTCAGAGCCGGCTAGCACACTTGGCTTGGAACCAGAACCTCTTTCTTCGCGTGCCGGCGATCAAGAGAAGGGACGATCATGAAGGTCTTCGCGCCGTGGCGGGGGCGCTGCCCAGGCCGCGGCGCAGGCTGGCCCCATGGACACACTCAACAGCGTGCTGGGCACGCTCCAGCTGTCGGTGAACATCTCCGATCTGGAGCCCTTTGACGTCATTGGGCTTGCCACCGTGACGCTCAGCGACGCGGCGATCTGCACAGAGATCGGCGTCGGCGGCATGGCCGTGGCTGGCGCACGCAACGGCAAGCTCGCAGTGCAGAATGAAGAGACGACCGCTTCGACATCGCCGTGTCCGCGACCGGCGTGCGGCTGCGTTGCACGGTGGACCTGTGCGTCTCGGCGCTCGGGTCGACCAATTGCGACGGCAAAGCCACGGTGGTCGGAAGCGGACAGCGGCACGAGCGTCAAGATCGCCACGATGCTGCTCAGCCCAAACCTGGACCAGCAGGCGCCTAGCATGGCCATGCAGTCCCCCGAGCCGTGCAGAGCTGCTCGGCCTGGACGGGCTCACGTTCGAGGGCGAGAACATCCGGCTGACCGGCCTCGACGTGACGACGCCAACGATCGCGCTGCTCAATGGCGTGCTGCGCGGTACGGTGATGGATCCGCTGAGCGAAGCTCTGTGCGACGCGCTTGCGGGCGTGAGCACGAGCATCGCAGACTTTGTGGCCACGACGCCCTTGGCCGTTCCGGCGCAGGGCTCGGCCGACCTCGACGCGGCCGGGTTCCGAGACTATGCGCTCAACGCCGCCACGGAAATGCTCGGCGCGGTGCCGCCGACAGTCGAGCTCGTCGACCTCGCCAACAACCCGCTGGTCGAGATGCTTTTGCCGGCCGAGGACCAGCCCGAGGGTACGCCGGCCGGCGTCAAGACCATTCGGCTGGACCTCGGCGGCATGGCCGCTGGCGAAGGCTTGCTTCAGGCCGTTGCCCAGCTCTTGAACGGCAGCCCAGCACAAAGCAGATCGACCTTTTGCCGGTGATCAGCGGGGCCATGGGCGCTGGCGCTACGTTGCCCGACGGCGGGGTCTCCGTCTTGGTCGAGATGGAGGGCGTGGGCTCGGTCACGGTCGAGCTGTCCTCTTTGACGCTGACCGCCGTGCGCGAGGCCGGCCCGGCCGACCCGACGCCCGAGGCGGGCCTGCTCATTGAGCTGGTAGGCGGCAGACCGTTGCGCTACCCGACCTGGATCTCGGGGACCTGACACTGCAGAGCGACCTGGCCGTAAAGCTGGTGGTGGACACGATCGTGCTCGAGCAGCCCCTCGCCTTTAGCCTGGACGAGACCGCCTCCATCTCCGTCGGCTGGGCCGGCTTTGTGGGCCGCCTGGCGGCGCTCCTCGCAGTCGACGTGGGCGCCTGAGCAAGGTACAGGTGGGCCCGCTCATCGACCAGCCGCTTGACTGCGCCATGAGCGCCTTCTACGGGCCCTCCCCGGCCGTGTCCGCCAGCTCGCTGGACTCGACAGGGATCAGCCTGGCCATGACTGGGATGCAGGACGGCTTTGTGCAAGTGGCCGCCCAATTTGCCGAGGCGCTGGTCGCCGCCTACCAGGGCGGTCTGCCCGACTTTGCCAGCAGCTCGCTCGCGTCTGTGGACCTCGGCATGGAGGGCCGCGAATGCCCGCGCATCGAGGTCATGCCGGGCAACAGCCCGCCCTTCGACTTCTCGACCGGCCTCGTCCGCAACATCTCGGACTCGATCACTCCCGACATGCTCACCGGCCTGCTCCTCTGTTGCCGATACGGAGGACGGCGTCGTGCAGTTTGTCACGGACGGCCCCATCGCGCTACTCGGGCCGGACGGCGCCGTGGACTTGGCACTCTCGAGCTCAGTATCTCCTCCTGCGCATCTCCAACGCGCTGCCGCCAGTCGTTGGCGAGCTTCGCGTGGTGGACGCGAGCCCTTCCGAGCCCCAGCTTTTGTACAACGGCGTGGACCTCTTCTCGGCCGATGCACCGTTGCGCGTCGAAGTCGGCGTGCTGTTCAACACGCTGCTTGACAGCGGCGCTGTTGCGGAGGCCAACGACTTTACGCTGTCGGTCGGCCTGGACAACCTCCGCGCGGTGCTCGAGCTCCTGCTCGCTCTCGGTGCAAGACATCGAGACAATGGAACTGCGCCAAGCTTTCGTGCCCGAGTGCTGGGTCTCCCACTTCGACCCGCCGGGCGGCGTCAAGCGGCTTGAGGTGGTGCTCGATCAGTTCGAGCTCGGCGTGTCCTGCGCAAGCTGCCAGAACGCGGTGATCTTGGAGCTGGACGCCAAGCTTCCCTCGCCGGAAGCCACCGCGGACCTGCAGAGCGCCATAAACGACCTCTTTGCCCGCGCTAGCCGCGTGGCGGTGGGCATGTTTGACGCTGAGAGGTGGGATGACACGCGCGCCGCCGCCGCGATCGTCTGCAACGACGTGCAGCTCTCGCCGGAAGACGCGCTGGCGCAAACGCAGATCGAGACGGAGGACCAGACGCCCACGTTTCTGTTCGGGGGCATCCTCGGGGTCTCCCTGATGGCGTTCGGCGCATGCGTCGTCGTGCCGCATGGGGCGGCGGCCAAAGGGGCCTGCCGCGGACGCCGCTGGGGCGGCGAGCGGCGGCGGCGGTGCCCGCGGGTTCCGGTCTTCCGCTGAGAATCCGATGGCGGCCAAGGCTGTGCAAAAGCTCACGCCGCGCGACATGGACGTCCTCCTCAACACCTCGCTCTTCCGCCACCCGTCCGTGCCGACTTCGGCCAAGGTGATGGTGCCCGTCGTCCTGGTCTTCAACGTCGCGATGTTTGTTACCGGGCACACCGGTGAGGTCATGGGCGCCTCCATTGAGGGCTCATCATGGGCTCGCCCATCGACGCGGCGGAGATTGGGGCTCTCAGCGTGCTCTCGGTCACCATGTCGCTGCTGAATGGCGGCGCGTACGTGCTCGGGGGCGGTCTCTTCGCGTTCTCCATCGTGTGGCCGTACGCCAAGCTGCTCGGGGTGACGCTGTGCTGGATCCTCCCGGGCAGCGTCCTCTCCTTTCGGCGGCGCGACAATTTCATCACGCTGCTCGACCAGCTGGGCAAGTGGAGTCTGGTGGAGCTCTTCTTTGTCGCGTTTGTGCTCGTGCTGCTCAACATCGAGGTGGCAAGCCCCACGGACCGCAGCTTTCTGCCCGAATCGGTCCCGGCCTACGTCCTGCAGCTGCGGCTTACGCCTCGCATCAGTCTGTACACGTTCATCACCGCTCTGCTACTCTCGCTCATCGTGAGCAACATTGTCTTCGTGTACCAGAAGCGCATCAAGCACCAGGTCTTCCTCAAGAACCGTGGGGATTTGGATGGCCGCGACTCGGCGCCCATGGGCGTCGCGGACCAGGTCTGCATGGTGCACAACCGTGCGGGGGCCGTGACACACCGCGTGCTGATCACGCGCGCCGGTCAGCGGAGCGTCGTCGGCGCCGTCATCCTTGCCATCGCCATCTTTTTCATCGCCTCGGCCTTGCCCGTTTTGGAGCTCGACACTATCGGCTTGGTCAAGACGCTCATGCAGTTCCAAGGTCAAGCGGTGCAGCAGTCGCTGTCGCTCTACTCGTTTGTGGGCGCCGTGTTCTCCGTGCCCGACTTTGGCCGCGTCTACTTTGGCATCGTCTTTATCGTCACCGTCGTCCTGCTGCCCACCACCAAGCTGCTCATGCTCATGCGCTGCGTCACCAAGCGTTTCACGCTCGAGGAGGCCATCGCGGCGCAGGAGCGCCTGCACCTGGTCTCGGCCTGGTGTGCCACCGAGGTCTTTTTATCGCCGTGGTCCTGACGGTCATTCGAGGTGCAGAGCGCCACGACGCTGCTTTTGGCGCACAATGCAGCGCGCTCAAGCCCGTGATGGAGACGCTGCTGTCGCTCGAGATTGTCGACGCGCGGGACGCGCAAGCCTCGTGCTTTGCGCTCGTGGCGCGCATCGACACCGCGTGTACGTCTTTTTCGGCTCGGCCATCATCTCCAACTTGGTGGGCCTCTTCGCCTCCAAGCTCTTCAAGTCGTACATTGAGAGTCGCAAGTCGGACTCTGCCGGCGTGCAGTTTCCGGAATCGCCCGCCTCGCCGGCGTCTACGGCCTGCTGCGCGTTTCGGCTACTTGCGGCTGGACCCTCCCGAGCTTCGCTCGTCGTCAGCCGACGGTCGCTCGGACACGGGGCAGCCCATGTACAATCACTATCAGCAGCAGCAGCAGCAGCAGCAGCAGCAGCAGCAGCAGCAGTTTGCTATGGCCAGCGTAGTTCCCGCCTGGGGTCCGCCGGTGTAACCTCGTACCATACCGTACTTTTTTATTGACTACCACCTTGAGGAGAGGATGCCGCGGCCAGTCTCCAGCCCATCAGCACACGCACGCATGCACGCACGCACGCGCCGGCCCCACGTCCAGGTGGGTTGTGTGCAGCCAAGCTCGTTCGCCTTCTTCGTGTCGTGTCCCTGTGAGTTTGTTGCAAACGTTGCAAACGTCGAGTTGCAACCATTGCTGCAACGAGAGTGTGCATCATCAACAGAGGCGCAAGCAGGAAGCCACGAGTCCGTGGCCACTTGGCTCAGTGGTGGCCTCAGAGGCGTGAAGAGTTGGCTTTGGCAAAGGAGGTTGTCCGTAGTCCCGAGAGGCAGAGGCAGGCAGGCGAGTGCGCGGAGCTTGGATCGCAGCGAGCTCAGATTGGCTTGGCTTGGCTTGGCTTGCTGGTCGGCTGGGTCGCGCAGCATGGCGACGCTGCTATGGCGCTGGTGCGCGCTGGTGGTCGCCGCTGTTTGCAGCAACGTGGCGCGCGGGCAGGGCTGAGCGCTCTGAACGCGGTGCTCGGAAAGATGAGGCTCGACGTGGACACCAGCGCGCTGGAGTCGTTCAGCGTCGCGGGCCTGGCCACGGTCACCCTGGCCGATAAGGCCACGTGCAGCGGCATGGGTGTCGAGGCGCTCGACGTGTATGGCGGGCGCGCCACGGACACGATCAGCGTCGGAGGCACGCGGTATCAGCGGCACGACGTCAACATGCGCGCGTCCAAGGTGCGGCTTCGCTGCCGACTGGGCCTCTGCTTGAGCGTGGGCCCGTTCAACAACTGCGAGGGCTCGGTGACCGTCATCTCGGAGCGAGAGAGCAACAGCCGCGTGGACGTCGGCGCCATGCTGCTGAGCAAGGACTTTGACACCGAGCCCCCGACGCTGGCGCGCAAGGCCTCCGCTAGCTGCGCAGAGCAACTCAACGTGGACGGCATCCGCTTCGAGTTTGACAAGATCAAGGTGGGCTTTGTCGACCTCACGTCCGTGGTCGACCTTTTCAGCAGCTTGGTGAAGAGCAGCTTCCAGGGCCCGCTCGAAGAAGCGCTCTGCGACCTGTTGGCTTCTGTCGGGGACGCGCTCGCGACCTTCCTGGGCGAGTTCGAGCTGCCCGCGCCCCCCGCGGGCTCCAACAAGCTCGACGCCGAGGCGTTCTCCTCCTTTGCTCAGGAGCCGCGAACGCACTGCTGGGCGACCTACCCCCGTCGGCGCGCATTCTCGACCTTGCCAACCACCCTCTCGCCAACATGCTCCTCACCGGCGGCGACACCGTGCCAGGCTCGGGCGGTCGCAAGGTCGACCTGGCCAAGCTCCTGGCGGACGCGGCGCGGACTCGGGGGCTGCCGGGCTTCTTGCGCGGCTGCTGGGCGGCGGCGACGCCGTGGATGACTTTGACTTTGCTGTCGCTCGTCGGGAGAGGAGGACGGCCTTGTTATCTCGTTTGACATGGAGGGCTTTGGCTCGGCGCGACTAGAAGCCAAGAGCGCACGGCTCAGCGCGACTCCAAAGCCTGGCGGGAGCACGCTGATCGACATTGCAAACGCGCACACTGCGGTGCTGCCGGCCCTCGAGCTCGACGACGTCACGCTCTCCGGGTGGCCGCGGCGACGCTCGTCATCGACACGACCGTCTTGGGCGAGCCCTTCAAGCTCCAGCTGGACGAGACCTTTGACTTTGGTCTCGACTGGCAGGGCTTTGTCGCGCGCGCAGGCGCCCTTCTTGCGCTGGACCTCGACAAGCTGTACGCTCTGCCCGCAGGCCCGCTTGCGGACGACCCGGTCGGATGCGCTTTTACTGCCTTCCACGGACCCGCACCGGCCTTTGCCGCGGCGGCGCTGGGGGCCTCGGACATCGGGCTGACGCTCTCCAAGGTGGACGACGGCCTTATGAGGTTTGGGACCGAGCTGCTCGAGCAGGCCATCTCCGCGTACCAAGTCGGTCTGCCGGGCATGGCCGCTTCCGCCGTTCTTGGCATGGACCTCGCGCTCGGAGATGGCGCATGCGCCCCGCCGCCGCCGCCGCCACCCGGCGATGGTAATGAGGCGCCGCCGTACGACTTTAGCACGGCCCCATCGCCGAAATAGCCGCCAGCTTTACGGCCGAGATGGTGTCCGAGATGCTCGGCGCCATGGGCGACCCAGAGGGTGGCCCCACAGAGCTCGTGGAGGACGGCAACCCGTGGGTCCTGGTGGGCGAAAGCCCCGATACCATGTTTGGCGAGGTCATGGCCGGCCTTGGCGTGTCGCTCCAGTCGTTGCGGCTCACCAATGCATTTCCGCCGCCTCTTGACGAGTTTCGCCTGCTCCGAGCCTCCTCGGGCGCGCCGCAGCTGCTACAGTCTGCGCTAGGGCTGGTCTGCCGACCGTGCCCTCCGCGCGGATATGTAGCGGTCGTCACGATGGCAAACGGCTCGAGCGTCGAGACCAACGAGCTGAGCGCCTTCATCGAGATCGACAGACTCAGCATGGCTATCGACCTTCTCGCCACACTCTCGCAGCACGACGTCGAAGCGATGGCGCTCGCAGATGCGCTCGAACCCAACTGCTGGCTTGCGCGGCTCGACGCCTATGGCGGGATACAAACGTTCGACCTGGGCCTCGGCGAGCTCAAGCTCGCCTCGAGTGCGAGCGCTGTGAGTCTGCCTTCATCGCGCAGATGGCGGCGTCGCTCGCTGCGGGGGAGAGCTCGGTGGCGGTTGTGGCGACGGCTAAGGGTTTGCTTGAGAGCATGCCCAGCATGATTGTCGACATGTTTGAGCCCAGGGCCTGGGGCCAGACCGTGCTGGCAGCGTGGGAAAAGTGTGGCGACACCGCGTTGGCCAGGCCGACAGTCCCGCCTCTACCGCCGACCGAGGCCCCGAGCGTCAGTGTAGGCGACGGTGACGGCGATGGCGACGGCGATGGTAGCGAAGGTGACGCGGGCGAGGACAACGGAACCAGCGACGGCGGGGCCAGCCCCCCGCCGCTGCCGTTCAACGAGACGGTCGGCTTTGACGCTATCAACGACGTACTGCGCGCTCTCAGCGTCAATATCGATACAGCGCCATCGGCACGTTTGCCGTGCAGGGCATCGCGAGGTGACTCTGGACCAGTCAGCCACTTGCACTGGGCTCGGGATCAAGGCGCTCAACATTGCTGGGGCACGTGCGGCTGACCGAGTGACCATGAACAACAGGGTCTACGACCGTTTCGACCTAAGTGGCAGCGTGGAACAGCTCTCGTTCCAGTGCACCGTGGGCCTGTGCCTCGAGTCCTTTGGCGAGAAGACCTGCGGCGGCGAGGTCACGATCATCTCGGAGCCCTCGAGCCAGAGCAGGATCCAGGCTGGGATCATGCTACTCGGGCCAGACCTCGACCGCAGCCCCCCCTCGCTGCTGCGCATGGCCCCCGTGGAGTGCGCACAGGCGCAGCGCGCCGAGTTCGTGGAGGTCTCCGGGGTGCGCTTTGAAGGCAAGAACCTGATGCTGGGGTCTTTCGAGGCCACCAAGGAGATTATGGCCATCTTGAACGGCATGCTCAAGCCGCAGATCACTGCGCCGCTGTCGTTGGCGCTATGCGACACCTTGGCCTCGCTCAAAGCCGACGTCGATGGCCTCCTCTCCGGCATCCAGCTGCCTTCGGTGGGCACCAGCGCGACGGGTGCGACAGGCCGGGGCAACTTTACCGAGCAAGCGTACGAGACCGCGATGAAGCTGCTCGGCCCGGTCCCGAACGGCACCAACCTCCTCGACCTCCAGGACAACCCGGTGGCGGACCTGCTTCTTCCGCGCGTCGGCACCACGACTGGCGAGCGCTTCTCTGCCCGGGTTAACCTCGGTGGGCTCGCGCACGCCGCAGGCGGTGGCACGCTGGGCCTCATCGCGCAACTTCTCGACGGCGCCGCAGGAATCCAGGGCTTTGACCTCTTGCCAATTGTTGGCGACCTGCTCGGCGATATCGTGCGCGTGGACTCGAACGGCGCGGTCATCGCAGAGGTCAACGTGCCGGGCCTTGCCGCGGCCTCCGCAGAGCTGCGCGCCCTCTCGCTCCGTTCTGTGCCGCCAAGCGGCGCCGAGGGCGGCGTCCTGCTTGAGATTGTTGGCGGGCAGACAGTGTCCCTCCCCGACATCCGGCTGGGCGACGTCATCGTGACCGGGGACGCTGCGCTGCGCGTGGCGGTATCTGGCGATGTCATGGGTCAGCAACTTGGCGTGAACGTCAGCGACGCCTTTGGCTTTGAGCTGGGCCTTGCCGACGCTGTTGCTCGCGCGGCGGCCCTGCTCGCCGTGGACATGGACGCCCTCGCGGCGCTCCAGGTGGGACCGCTTGCGGCAGACCCAACCTGCGCGATTTCGGCTTTCGTCGAGCCCGCGCACTTGCGGGCGCGGCCTTTGATGCGGGGGCGCCGTGGCTCAACACGAGCGGCAGGACGGCATTGTGCGCGCCGGCGTGGACATCGCAGCACAGCTCCTCGGCGTGTTCGCGGCGGCTATCCCTGCGCTAGCAACTACCGCCCTTTCGGAACTCGACCTGCGCGGGAGCCCGAGCGCGTGCGAACCCGTCGGCAAGGTCGCGAACAGCCCGCCCTACGACTTTTCGCAGGGCATTGTGCACGAGGTTTCGCGAGCCATCACGCCCGAGGCTGCGCGGGAGGCTCTCGCAATGCTTGCGCCGGCGGATGATGGGACTGGAGTCGCCACGCTGCTCTCGGCGCAGGACGCGCCGCTTGTTCTTTTGGGGCCCGGCGGCCTGCTAAGCGACGCAGTGCCAGGCGTGGAGCTCGTGATCTCCACCCTGGAGCTGACCAACGCGATGCCCCCTGTGTTGACGGTGCTCGAGTTGCTGCGGGCCTCCTCGGACGCGCCGCAGCTGCTCGGCAACCTGTTGGACGCCTTCAGCACCGAGCAGCCCCTGGGCGTCGCGATGGATCTCGCGCTCGTCATCCAGGGCGCGGAGGACGGGCCCGTACGCAACGAGTTCAAGCTGGAGCTCCGAACGGGGAGCTTGCGGGCCGCCGCCGACCTTTTGGCCACGCTCTCCGTGGCCGACATCGAAGCGATGCCGCTGGGAAAGGCGCTGGTGCCGCACTGCTGGCTTGCCGCCCTGGATCCCTACGGAGGGCTCAAGAGGCTCGAGGTGGCTCTGAGCGCGCTCTACATCGATATCGACTGCACGCGCTGCGACACCCTCGCGATCCAGGAGATGTCCGACAAGCTTCCGTCCGAGGCCGCCTCGGCCGAGCTGGAGAGTGTCCTTGCCCAGCTTCTGGAGCGCCTTGCCGCGACAGCCGTGGCTCCTTTCGAGCCAGATGTCTGGCAGCAGACCGTCGACACGGCCGCGGCGGTGTGCCGCGGCGTGACCGGCGCGCAGCTCTTTAGCACCGCAGCGACCGCCGAGGCGAACGCGAACGCGACGAGCGCCGGCGACTCGGAGAGCATGGGCGCCGCCCACGCCTACGCAGGCGCTTTGGAGGCGCTCTTGCTGTTTCAGCGGCCGCGCTGCTCTGCTGCCGCATGGGCGTCGTCCCCACGGCGCCGCCCTCAAGGAAGGCGACGGCGCGGCCGAGACCGGCGCGACACGGCGGCGCTCCGCGGAGAACCCGATGGCTTCTCTACCCCCGAAGCGGACCTCGCTCGACTTACGGACATGCTCAACCAGCCGCTCTTCAACACGACTCGGTGCCGCTGTGCGCCAAGGTGCTCGTGCCGGTGCTGTTCGTGGCCTCCACGGTGCTGTTGGTGATCGGCCACACCGGCGACGTGATGGGGGCAACGCTGGAGGGCGACGTGGTCGGCATGGGCCTGCCCGAGGGAGAGTTGGGCCGCTACAGCGTGCTATCGACCACGCTGGACCTCTGGGAAGGCGGCGCATACCTCCTGGCGGGCATGCTCATGGCCTTCTCCATCGTGTGGCCGTACGTCAAGCTCGCGGGCCTCTCGTGTGCTGGGCTATGCCGGGCCGCTGGCTCTCATTCAAGCGCCGGGACACAGTCGTCACGCTTCTGGACCAGCTGGGCAAGTGGAGCTTTGTGGAGCTCTTCTTTGTCGCTTTCGTGCTGGTACTGCTTGGCATGCGCGTGGCAAGCCCGACCGACAGCGCCATCTTGCCCAGCGACAACCAGCTCTACGCCTTTAGCCTCCAGCTGACGCCGCGGCCGAGCCTCTACACGTTCACCAGGGCTCCTGCTCTCACTGGTGGTAAGCAACATCGTGTGCCGGTACCAGAAGCGCATCAAGCACAGCATCTTTCTCGGCTGGGGCGACTTGGAGGGCCGCGATGCCGAGTCTTCTCCGTCGCCGACTCGCCGAGCTTTGTGCACGGGCGCGATGGCACGGTCACGCACCGCGTTACCATCTCCCGCGCCGGGCAGGCCGCGGTTGCCCTCGGCGTCGCGGCTTGTTGGTGATCTTCTTCGTGGCGAGCACCATGCCAGTTCTGGAGGTGGAGACCATTGGTCTCGTCCGCGCGCTCATGGAGCTCGAGGGGACCCCCACGGTTCAGGGCATGACGCTGCTCAGCTTCATTGCGAGCGTGTTTGGGGAGGGCTCTGCCGGCCGGATCTACTTTGGCGTTGTCCTCGTGCTCACCGTGGTGGTTGTGCCGACCGTCCAGCTCTTGCACCTCGTCAGTCTTATGATCCGCCGCTTTACGCTCGAGCAGGCTCTCCGGGCGCAGGAGCTTGGGACGCTGCTGTCCGCGTGGTGCGCAACCGAGGTCTTTGTCGCTTCGGCGCTGCTCACGGTGCTGGAGCTGAGCAACGCGACATCGATGCTCCTTCAGGATGAGTGCAGCTTCCTGGCGCCAGCGATGCGCATGATGCTCTCGCTCGACTTGGTCGAGGGCCGCGACGTGCGGGCCCTCGTGCGTGGGCCTAGTCGCGCGCATCGACACGGGGAGCTACGTCTTCCTGGCGTACGTACTCCTCGCCAACTTGGTGCACGTCGCTGCCATGCGCCTCTTCAAGGCGTGCATTGAGACCCGCAAGGCCGCCGCTCTGGGCCAGCACTTTCCGCACGCCGCCGAATCACCGTCGTGCTGCAGCTTGCAACGGGCTGGGCGGGCGGGGCTAATTCGCCTCGAGGCCCCGCCGAGTGTTGCCCTGCAGGCCAGCGAGCCGTAGTTCGTGGATGGAATGAGCAGTCCTTTCTTCGCCTATGACTGACAGTGAGCAACCACATTGCTGCCTTGCTGCCTGCAAGGCCCCGAATCGTCCTAGCTCAAGCCGCGGAGGAAGCGCTCTTCGTAATTCCGCCCTGCCGGACCGCGCCAGTGGACGCCCGAATCTCACCCCACCCTGCTGGTGAGCCGCTGAATGGTGGCTCTTCTCTTGGGTAGGCCTCTCGGGCAAGCGGGCCACTATAGCTCAAGCCGCGGAGGAAGCGCTCTTCGTAATTCCGCCCTGCTGGACTTCGCCGGTGGACACCCGAATCTCACCCCACCTCGTAGGTGAGCCGCTGAATGGTGGCTCTTCTCTCGGCTCAGCCTTGGGCAAGCGGGCCACTGGTTCAGCGATGCTGCCGTCTATCGTGAACCGTACCATGGTACGGTATGGTACCAGGTACCTGCCGCGCAGGAAGCCACCGTGTCACCAAGCAAACCCCAAAGCCAAGCCAGCAACAGCAACAGCAGCAACAGCAACAACAACAGCAACAACCCTTTCGCAACCATGGTCAACTTCACCAAGCCGCTTCCTCGCCATCGTGGCGGTCATCGCCAGCTCGGCCCAGGCCAGCAAGTGCTTCTGGGACGTCGTGGCTTGCTACTCGGGCTCGGGCTACTGCTGCCTGGAGACCTGGGACGACCTGGACGAGAGCGAGGCGCAGCCCTTCTCGGGCATCCCGGCCTACATCCGCGCCCGCGAGGCCGACGGCCACTTTTCGGCCGAGGACGTTGAGCGCGCGCGTGCGCACTTCAACAAGCTGGCGGCCAAGCGCGGCATGGCCCTCATGCCGTAAAGGCAGCTGGCCACGGCCCCAGCTCGGGCTCGGCTGCTGACATAACGAAGCCCGCCCACTGCCGATCGATAAAGAGCTCCAAGTCAAGCAACTTGCACCAAGTCACGTGGTCCAGCTACTGCGTCGCCTTGCCAGCGCGCGCGCGGAGCGGCGGCGACGGCGCGGCGCTGCACGGCGCCGACAACGTCTTGGCCGCACATAGTGGCTGGCACCAATGAGCCTGCAGCTCTACTGAAACGATGGCGGAGGCTGGCAGCAGCTTGCTGGACGAGAGCGCGCCGTCCGCGCCGCGCGACTCGTCCCCAGGCCCAGAGGCAGCGCCCAACACGCGCTGGTGCCACTTGCTCCAGCTCTCCGGCGTGGCCGCCGTCAACGATGCCATCTCGCCCGTGGCCGCCCTCCTCGAGATGCTGGTGGTGGCCAGGTCGCTCGGCGCGGAGCACGAGCGCGTGGGCCTGGCCGCGTATAGCGCCGTGATGACCGTCGTCACGTTCTCACTTAACGTCTTCAACTTTGTGGTGGTGATCAACATGAGCACGGTGGCCAAGGCGGTCGGCGAGCGCGCGTGGGGCGAGGCGCGCGCCCGCGCGCGCGTCGCCTTCGCGGCGGCCGCAATGCGGGCGTCGCTTGCGCCACCGGCTTGATCGCATGCGAGACGGCGCTCTTCGAGCTGTACCAGCTCGAGCCGGACGTGCGCGCCGAGGCGCGTCGCGGCCTCTTCGTGCTGCGCGCGATCTCCATTCCCTTCCAGCTTGTGGGCCGCACCGCGTCGGGCATCCTGAGCGGGTACCAACAGCTTCACGCCGTGACGCTGCTCAACTGCGCGCTCTCGGCCGCGCTTGTGGCCTCCAATCTGCTGTCCATGGTCGCTCTGGACGGCGGCCTGGCGGGTTGCGCCGGCGCCACGCTGGTCGTCTTCGCGGCCTTCGCGGCCGTGGCTGTGACCGTCGTGGCGCGCTCTGCGCCGCACCCTTCCGCCGCGATCTTCTCGCGCGCGCATACAGACGCAGCAGCGGAAGGACCACGATTTGCTGCCCGAGACTTTGTGAGCTCGGCGTCCGATATGATCGTCAGGTCCTTCCTGCTGTCCGGATCGCTGTGGCTCATGGCCGTGGCGGCCTCGCGGCTCGGCTCGGCACAGCTCGGGGCCCACCAGATCGCCGTGCAGCTGTGGACGCTGGCGTCGTACATCGTGGACGGGTTCGCGGACGTGGCAACGATGATGGGCAGCAAGTTCCTCGGCATGGGCCACGGCGTGGAGCTACGCCGCGTGTTCAACCGGCTCGTGGCGATGGCGCTGGCCACCGGTGTGCTCTTCGCGGTCGTCTTTGCCGTGGGCCGCGACGTTCTCATCGGGACATTTGCGAGCAACCAGGCAACTGTCGACCACCTGCGGCGCTTGTGGCCTGTTCTGGTGCCCATGCAGGTGGTCAACTCGCTCGTCTTCGTCTACGACGGGGTCGTATATGCCACGCAGCGCTTTGACCTGGTGCGCAACATCATGCTCATCGGGTGCCTCGGCTGGTTCGTGCCAGCGCTCCTGATGGTCGAGTGGCGCTTCCACTCTCTCGTGGCCATTTGGGCGGTCAAGGCGGTGCTCAACGCTTGGCGCGCTGGAGCGGCCATCTGGCTCATCCATGCGATTTTCTACCCGCGATGGCGTGTGTCGGCGAGAATACCGACGGCGAGTATGTCGCCCTGGACTGAACATGATTTGCCGAGTACCTACTGTACATTGTCCTCCTCCGCCATGGCCTTGTCGCTCGTTTCGGCCTTGTCCGCTTCCACGGCCTCGTCGCCGTTTTCGTCTTCGTCCTTGCCGTCCGCCACACCGCCACCGTTCTCGCCTTCGCCGTCCTTGGCGTCGTCCTCCTCGGGCTTGGCGTCGTCCTCCGGCTTGGCGTCGTCCTCCTCGGGCTTGGCGTCGTCTTCCTTGGGCTTGGCGTCGTCCTCCTTGGGCTTGGCGTCGTCCTCCGGCTTGGCGTCGTCCTCCTCAGGCTTGGCCTCGTCCGCCTCGTTGCCATTGGCCTTGTCGCCATTGGCTTTGGCCTCGTCGTCACGGGCTTCGTCAGCGATGTCACCGTCAGCCTTGGGCTTCTTGGCGACGTCGGCCTCGAGCGGAGCGCCCTCTCGCTTCTGGCCCGAGTCCTCGTCCTTCTTCTTCTTGGCGCCGGCGCCAGCGCGGAGCTCCTCCAGCTGCTTCTCGAGCGCCGGGATGATGTCGTCGTAGCCGATGGAGCGCAGCGCCTCGAAGACATCGCGGGCGCTGAGCGTCTGGCGCTTGTAGTTGCGGCAGTACTGGTTGGCCGCGGAGGTGGTAGAGGATGAAGATGCCGGCCGCCTTGGAGAAGGCGAGTTTGGCCTCCTTGCTTACCGCCACGCCTTCCGGAAGCTTGCGCCGCAGGATGCGCATGACGCTGGCCTGCGGCAGTTCAAACTCCTTCTCAATGCCGCTCCCGCCGCCGCCACCGCCGCCGCCGCCGCCGCCGCCGGAGACGGAAGGTGACGGCGCGCTGCCAGCACCAGCCGCGCTGCTCGTCTCCGCCGCGCCGCTCATCGCGCAGCAGCCGCGTAGACGACGAGGAAGGTGCCGATGTCGCCCTCCGCGTTGGAGTCCTGCTCGTCGCCGATTTGAGTGCGCCGCCCTAACCCTCACCCTAACCCGGGAAACGCCCCTGCAACCTAACCTGTGGAACGCAAAGGCGCCAACACGTCGGGACTCGGCCGTGCGACGGTTGCTTGGGTTAGGTTGTTGGGTCTTCGCGAAGCCATCGGAGAGAAGAAGATCATTGACGGGTAGAAGAAGGAGGAGGAGGAGGAGGAGGAGGAGCAGCGGTTGGAGACCATGTCGGAGGGCGGCATGCTGGCGATCGACGGCACGCGCGAGACGGGCAAGGATGTGCGCATGCAGAACATGATGGCGGCGGTGAGCATCGCCAACATCGTGAAGAGCTCGCTGGGGCCGGTTGGGCTGGACAAGATGCTGGTGGACGCGGTCGGCGACGTGACGATCACGAACGATGGCGCGACCATCCTCAAGCTGCTGGACGTGGAGCACCCGGCGGGCAAGGTGCTGTGCGACCTGGCGCAGCTGCAGGACCAGGAGGTGGGCGACGGGACCACGAGCGTGGTGATCCTGGCCGCCGAGCTGCTCAAGCGCGGGAACGAGCTGGTGCAGCAGGGCATCCACCCGACGTCGGTGATCAACGGCTTCAAGATGGCGCTCAAGGAGAGCGTAAAGTACATCAAGGGCAACCTGACGATCCCGCTGGCCAAGCTGGAGCGGTCCAACCTGGTCATGGCGGCGCGCACGTCGATGAACTCCAAGCTGATCGGGCCAGACAGCGAGTTTTTCGCCGAGATGGCCGTGACCGCCATGCAGAACGTGCGCACGGAGCGGCCGGACGGCACGGTCCGGTACCCGCTCAAGGCGGTGAACGTGATCAAGGCGCACGGGAAGAGCAGCCGCGAGAGCGTTCGGGTAGACGGGTACGCGATCAACTGCACGCGCGCGGCGCAGGGCATGCCCACGTCTGTGGTGGACGCCAAGATCGCGCTGCTGGACTTTAACCTGTCGCGGCACAAGCTCAAGCTGGGCGTGCAGGTGCTGGTCAAGGACCCGCGCGAGCTGGAGGCGCTGCAGCAGCGCGAGATGGACATCACCAAGGAGAAGATCAAGTCGATCCTCGACGCGGGCGCCAACGTAATCCTGACGACCAAGGGCATCGACGACCTGTGCCTCAAGTACTTTGTGGAGGCCGGCGCGATCGCCGTGCGCCGCGTGCCCAAGGACGACCTTCGTCGCATTGCCAAGGCCACGGCGGCGAGCTGGTGCTGACCATGGCCGACTCTGAGGGCGGCGAGGTGTTCGACCCGGCGTGGCTGGGCTCGGCCCGCGAGGTCAGCGAGGAGCGCATCGGGGACGGCGAGCTGATGTACATCAAGGGCTGCGTCAAGACGTCGGCGCAGACCATCGTTTTGCGCGGCGCGAACGAGTACTTTTTGGACGAGGTGGAGCGCTCGCTGATCGACGTGCTGTCCACGATCAAGCGCACGCTGGAGACCAACACGCTGGTGGCGGGCGGCGGCGCGGTGGAGACCGCGCTGTCGGTGCACCTTGAGGACTTTGCGGAGACGACGGGGTCGCGCGAGCAGCTGGCTATCAGCGAGTTTGCGCAGGCGCTGCTGGTGATTCCGCGCGTGCTGTCGACGAACGCGGCCAAGGACTCTACCGAGCTGGTGGCGCAGCTTCGCGCCAAGCACGCGATGGGCAAGAAGCAGGACGACATCAACATGCGGTTCTTCGGGCTCGACCTGGTGGAAGGCATCGTGCGCAACAACTACGAGTACGGCGTGGTGGAGCCGGCCATTAGCAAGGTCAAGAGTCTGCGCTACGCCACCGAGTGCGCGGTGACCATCCTGCGCATCGACGACAGCATCAAGCTCAACCCGGCCGAGCAGCCGCAGTAGGTCAAATCACTTAGGAGCTTTCTCTTTACAACGACGGTCGGACGCGCTGCCTAGGCCTCCTTCTTCTTCGCCTTCTTCTCCTTCTTCTCCTTCTTTTCCTTCTTCTCTTTCTTGTCCTTTTTGGCCTTCTTGGCGGACTTGGCCTCGCTGGCGTCCACTTCCTCGACCAGGGCGCTCTCGCTCTTCCTCTTCTTCTTGTCCGACTTGCTGGGCGTGGTGTCCACGTCCATGGTGTTGTCCGCGTCCGCGTTGTACCCGGGCTTGCCCTCAAGCTGCGCGTCCTTGTCGTACTTTTGCGGGGTCTTGGCGGCCGACTCGAGCGAGTACGGCTTGCCGGTCTCGAGCTGGCGGAGGCGCGCCTCCACCTTCTCGCGGCACGCGTAGCCGATGGTGGCCTCCGAGGTCTCGCCAAGCGCGTCCACGCGGATGGCCAGCGCCGTCTTGGCCGCCAGCACGCGCGAGATCTTGCCCTTGTTCTTGGGCGCGCTCTGCCCGATCAGGCTCGCGTGGTAGATGAGGCCGTACTTGGGTGTGTCGTGTTTAGTCTTGAGCGCGCGGAAGAGCGCCTTCTCCGCGCCCAGGATCTGGACCGTGGACGCCGGCGCCTTGGCCAGGTTCATGAGGCTGCCCGCGTGCGCGATCAGGCGCGCGCCCACGAGGTCGCCCATGACGCTCAGGTTGGGCGCGATGGCGGCCATGCGGTTCTTGAGGTAGTCGTAGAGCTGCACGCGGTACTCGGACAGACTGATGACTTGTGTACACAGGGCAGAGAGGTTCTTGACATCGTCCTCGCTGATCTCGGTACCCATGCTGATCTCGCACGTGTGCTTCATCTCCGCCTCGACCTCCTCGGGCAGGATGTCGCTAAAGTCCAGGTCGGCCATGTTCTTGCGCACGCCCGCCTTGAGCACCACCTTGGCATACTGCATGTTGTCGTTGATGATCTTGGCCAGCTCGGGAAAGTGCCAGCCGTACCACTCGCGCACGCGCATGGCGTACGTGTTGATCTCCTTGTCCAGCTCGTCCAGGAGGCTGATGGCCTGCACGATCATGGTGTCCACCTTGTCGGGGCTAAACTTGAGCTTGTACCGCGACAGCGAGTGGGACAGCCCGAGAGACATGGCGGTCATGCCGCCGGCGTCGAGGCCCGGCATGATCTCGCCAAACTTGCTGCGGATGCCGCGCAGCAGCTCCTGCACGGGCGTGTCCGAGGCGCAGGTGATGCCCAGCTTGTCGCGAATGTTTGCCGCCAGCTTGGGGTCGCTCACGCCCAGCTGGTCCTTGAGCTCCTTGCCCACGACGTTCTTCTTGAGAAACTTCTTCAGGCTCTTGTCCATCTTGCCCTCGACGAGCGCGGTGGCCGCCGCCACCGCGGCCGTCGTGTCCTCAAACTTTTGGAACGCCTGCAGATTCACCACGCCGGCCGCGCCCTTCTCGAACTCGGCATGCAGGTTCTCGGGCTCTGCCAGCTTGCCCTCATCCAGCACCTTGAGCAGCGAGTACCCCGCGGGCGTCTCGAACAGCACCAGCATCTCGGCGTCTCGAGCTCCTCCTCCACCTGCACCTGGATGAATGATCGATCCACGCTTTCTTGGCAACCAGTCATTGGCCAAAACCACCCATCCTCGGCCGCCGCTGGGTGCGGGTTCCGCGCCCGTTCCCCGTCGGATCTTCCGGCGGGCGACGCCCCCGGCGCCCCCCGAGGTTAGGGTAGGCGCGCGGTGGGCTCGGGGCGGAGCGGAGGGCGGTTCGGGAAGGGAGTTGCGAGGGGGGCGGCGGGGGCGTTCCTGATTGAATGGCGGTCGAGGTGGATCCTGGAAGGGATTGGCAGAGCGTATAGGTTGGAGGAGCAGGAGGTGAGAGCCCAGCAGCGAGATGTCCGCGAGCGAGGAGACGGCCACCACTGCGGCGCCCGCTGAGGTGCCCGCGGAGAACGAGCAGGCCGAGGCGCCCGCGCAGAACACGGAGGCCGCCGGCGCGTCCGCGGCCGCCGAGGGCGGCGACAGCCAGTACGTGTCCGCCTCGCTGTACGTCGGGGACCTGCACCCCGACGTGACCGGGGCTCCTGTTTGAGATCTTCAACGCGGTCGGCCATGTCGCCTCCATCCGCGTGTGCCGCGACACCGTGACCCGCCGGTCGCTCGGCTACGCCTACGTCAACTTTCACCAGCACCAGGACGCCGAGCGCGCCCTGGACACGATGAACTACACCCCGATCAAGGACCGCCCGTGCCGCATCATGTGGAGCCAGCGCGACCCGTCGCTGCGCAAGACCGGCGCCGGCAACGTGTTCGTCAAGAACCTGGACCTGTCGATTGACAACAAGGCCCTGGCCGACACCTTTTCGCTCTTCGGCGACATCCTGTCCTGCAAGGTCGTCACGGACCGCGAGGGCAACAGCCTGGGCCACGGCTTTGTGCACTTTATGACCGTCGAGGCCGCCGAGAAGGCCATCGAGAAGATCAACGGCATGCTCATCGCGGGCAAGGAGGTCTTCGTGGGCCACTTTCAGAAGCGCAGCGAGCGCGCTGGCGCTTCCGAGTGGACCAACCTGTACGTCAAGAACGTGCCCAAGCACTGGAGCGAGGCCAAGCTCAAGGACCTGTTCGAGAGCGCCGGCGCCATCTCGAGCTTTTGCCTCATGATGGACAAGGAGGGCAAGAGCAAGGGCTTTGGCTTCATCGACTACGTCGAGCACGAGGCCGCCGTGCAGGCCATCGAGAGCTTCAACGGCCGCGAGTACCCCGCGGACGAGGAGAGCGACAAGCTCTTTGAGGAGCAAAAGTCGGAGGCCCCCGCCAAGAAGGAGGAGGAGGCCGCCGCCGCCGACAAGGGCAAGGAGAACGACGGCGAGAAGGACGAGGCCAACAAGGAGGGCGAGGGCGAGGCCGCCGACGCCGAGTCCGGCAAGCCGCAGCCGCGCATGGTCAAGCTCTACGTCTCGCGCGCCCAGAAGAAGGCCGAGCGCGAGCGCGAGCTCAGCCAAAGTTTGAGCAGCTCAAGATGGAGCGCCACAACAAGTACCAGGGCGTCAACCTCTACGTCAAGAACCTCGACGAGGGCGTCACCGACGACGTGCTGCACAAGAGTTCTCCAAGTTTGGCGCCATCACCTCGGTGCGCGTCATGCGCGAGCCGCTCGAGCCCCTCAAGAGGGCGAGGAGGAAGAGGTCGACGAGAACGGCAAGCCCGTCAAGCGCCTCGGCGTCTCCAAGGGCTTTGGCTTTGTGTGCTTCTCCAGCTCGGAGGAGGCCATGCGCGCCGTCACCGAGATGCAGGGCCGCATGATCCTCGGCAAGCCCATCTTTGTCGCTCTCGCGCAGCGCAAGGAGAGCCGCCGTGCGCAGCTCGAGGCCCAGCACCAGCGCCGCACCATGGCGCGTGGCGTGCCCGGCATGCAGCCCGGCATGTACCCGGGCGCCCATGTACATGGGCGGCATGGCCCCGGGAGGCATGATGGGCCCGGCATGATGCCGCCCGGCGCGGGCATGGCCCCGCGTGGCTTTGGCTACATGCAGACCATGCCCGGCATGCCTGGCGCGCGCGGCATGCCCGCTCGCGGCATGTACCCCGGCGTGCCGCAGGGCTTTGTGCCCGGCATGGGCGGCCCCATGCAGCAGCAGCAGCCTGGCATGCAGGGCCCGGCTGGCGGCGCAGCCCGTGGCGGCCGCGGCGGCGGCCGTGGCGGCCGCGGTGGCCGCGGCGGCAAGCCCGTCCCCGGCCAGCAGCAGGGTGGCAACTTCAAGTACAACACCAACGTGCGCAACCAGCCGCAGCAGATGCAGCAGATGGGCATGCCGCCCCAGCAGATGCAGCAGATGGGCATGGCCCCGCAGCAGATGCAGCAGATGCCCCCGCAGGCGCCCCAGGCCCCCGAGCCGCTCACCGCCCACGCGCGCGCCGCGCCGCCCAGCAGAAGAACATGATCCGAGCGCGACCCCGCTCATCCAGCGCGACCAGCCGGAGCTTGCTGGCAAGATCACCGGCATGCTCCTCGAGATGGACAACCCCGAGCTCCTGCACTGCTGGAGAGCCCCGAGGCCCTGCGCAGCAAGATCGACGAGGCCATCCACGTGCTCAACCGCCATGCTGGCTCGTCCTAAGCGGCGGTGCCGGTATATCAGCGCGGGCGAGGGAACGAGCGCGAGGGGCGCCGCCCGAGGAGGCCCGACGGCGAGTCCGAGGGAGAGGGAAGGAGCGAACGAGGCGGACGGGGAGGAGGCAGTACAGCGGGCGAGAGGCGAGTCGAGCGGGAAAACGGCGAGGACGACGCGCTTGGCGCCGTGTACTCCATGTGTCAAGGCGCGCGAGGAGGGCCGTGGAGCATCTGCCACGGAGCCTCGCGGCACAAGCAAGCAAGCAAGCAAAAAAGGAAAAAAAGTCAGAAAAGGGCCGCCGCCAGGCGGCCGTGCACGAGCCGCAGGTCGGCCGAGCGAAAAAGCAACAATCTCAATCTTCATTCACGTTTCGCCCGCCCATCGGCGGCGGCGGCGGCGTTGTTGGCGAGAATCGCCGACGACTCGCGACGACGAACCGAGGGCGCTTGCTTCCAACCCTCAATCAACCTGTGCCGTGTCCTCCATCATCGCCTTGGTCTCGGCTCGGATTCCATCTGCCCAATCGCGGCGGTGGGCGTCGCACGATTTGCCAACTTGCCGACGGGGACCTCAGCTTCGGCGTTCCGACGCGAGGCACCGAAGAGCTTTGGGTGCCTCTTCCCGAAGCATGAGGCGAGCTGGACCACGGGCAGACCCGCAACGAAACAGGAAAAGCACTTCCAAGCAGCTCTCCAGCACACCCAGCACGAACCAGACAAATACCAAGATGAGCATCGTCGCGCCGAAGAACATCAAGCTCACCTACTTTGACCTTCCCGGCCGCGCTGAAGCCGCGCGCGTGCGCTGACCATCGGTGGCATCGACTTTGAGTCCGGGTGACCGCGAGGAGTTTAGCAAGATTAAGCCGACCCTGGCCGTGCAGCAGCTGCCGCAGATCGAGGTGGACGGCGAGCGCCTGGGCCAGGGCAACGCCATCGCGCGCTACGCGGCCAAGCTCGCCGGCCTGTACCCGACGGATGCCTTCGAGCTCTGCGGGCGGACGTTGTCGTGGAGACCATCGAGGACGCGCTGCGGACGCTCGGCCGTCGCTCCCCGACGAGGAGAAGGCGGGGCGCGCCGCGAGATGGTCGCCGAGGGCGGGCCCATCGCCAAGCTGGCGCACATTGAGGACTCCGCTTCGGAGGAGGGCCCGTTCTTCCTGAGCTCGGGCGTGAGCCTTGCCGACACCTTCGTGTACGCGTTCATTGCGACGCTCGCCACGGGCATGTTCGACGGTCTGTCGCGCGAGTCCTTCCCGGTCGAGCGCTTCCCCAAGCTCAACCGCATCTTTGACGCCGTGCGCGACCACGAGCGCGTCAAGGCGTACCTGGCCAAGCTGGCTGCCGCCAAGGCTGAGTCGACTGCCTAGACTAGTCTCAACCAATGTGACGTGACCTTCTCCGAGTCCTCGCCCGTGCAGTGCTTGCATGCCGGCTTGCTTGCTTGCCCAGCTCGCTCGCTGCTGCAACCTTGTGGCAAGCGCGCGGGCTGTCGTCGCGCCACAGCGCGTTGCATAGCCATTCTACTGCCCCTAGATGCTCGCAGAAGAAGCTCGCAGACGCCCGCAGACGCCCGCAATCACGGCGCCTTGCGGCACAAGCATGCAAGCAAGCTTCCGACCCTCGCCAGCATGGCCGCCTCGATCATGACCTTGACCAAGAGGGCGCAAGCGCGACGCCTCGACGCCTCGACGCCCTGACGAGCTGCCAGCCACACCAGGATCGAGAGCTTGATCTTGCAAGACAACCACCGCGCCCACATCCAAGCAACGAGCTGGGGCTCGCATGGCACGGCCTCACCTCCCACACGAGATCTAGGTTGGGACCTGCAGGTCCCAACTGCACCCGCGCCAAGTCCAGCGCCCACCGCGGTGACCTGTGTCACACGGCCAGCCGTGCTCGCCGAGCAGGCAGCCAAGCGCCTAGCAGCTGGGACAGGCGGCTGGGCGAAGCAGGAACGGCGACGTGACCGTCTGGCTGGCAGTTGGCACCGCATTTGCAGGCAGGCCTTGGGCTGCTGCGCCTTGGCCTGCTCGTCGCGTGTTCTCACCTGCAGCGTGCAACACAAAACCACATCAGCGCTTTGGTGGTGTTGTGCACCAGGCAGGCAACGAGAGCGAGGGCGAGAGAGATCCAACGTGCTGCGCCATGCCCAAGACCTCGCCGCCGCCGCAGGCCATGGTGGCCACGGCCGAGGTGCACCAGGTGCACTTTCCCTATAAAAAGTACAACGTGACCGATGTGACCTGCCAGCTGGTGATCTGCTGCACCTCGATCGGGTTCACCATGTGCGCGCCGGGCGCGCACGGGTCAAAGACGCTCGAGCTGGAGCCTGAGGAGCTTGTGCTGACGACAGACTTCTTTTGCTGCAAGGACGTCAAGCGCAAGCCGTATGGCGAGCTCGGCAGCGTGGACAAGACCAACTGCTTGTGCTTGCAAGGGTTTGGCATGGAGATTGGCAGCGTGTTCCCGGGCGGGGGGTGCGACTCGGTGCTTGTGAATGAGGTCGTGCGCGAGCTCAAGCTGCGCATGAAGGCGCGCGCGACACCGGCCAGATCCGCCGCACGGAGCAGATTTTGTTGGAAATTCAGGAGCTCAAGACCACCGTGAACGAGCTCAACGCCAAGATGGACCAAGTGACCAGCCAGATCATGCGGCGATAGAAGCCACTGTGCGCGCGCTCTAATTGAATTGTTTTTGCAGGCTCTTCTCTGCCCTCGGTCTTGATGGGCTTTCATGCCGAGAGCTCCGCCGCCGCCGCCGCCGCCGCCGGTCGCTTCTGCTCAAGGAGCACCACGGCAAAGCGAGCTCAGCCTGGCCGCTTGGGGCGGCCGCTTGGAGTGGAGGGGAGGGGGGGAGGGGTGCTGCGTTGCCGGGGAAGCGTGCGCGGGATGTGCCGTGCTCAGCAGGCTACCCTGCCAGCTGTTCTCAAGCGCCCCAAGCAACGGCTGTAGGGCTCAGTCAGGCCGGAATCAGGGCCCGTGGCAAGGCGCTTCAAGCTAACAGGGTCTCACTTGCCCCCCGCGCAGGATCCTCAGCACGCGAAGCTCCTGTCCTGTTATATACATATTTCATTCTCGACCCGAGCGCCAGCTCCAAACTCGGGCGCAGGTCGCAGTGGCATGCAATCGCATGCGCGGCCTCCGTCCCGCCGCCGTGCCGTGGCTCATCGGTCCATTGAGGCGCTGCGGCATCGTCCGCATCTGCAGCGCGCAATCGCCCCGAGTTGGCACGCTGCGACATGAGGGGGAGCTCCCCAAGCCGCGTACTCTGTGAACGCGGCGAAGGAACCGGCGGCCGGAGGCGAAGCCGGAGTGCGACAAGCGCGAGCCGTGGGCATCCGTGGACGATGCCCACCGGCGCGGCGCTGCACGCGCGCAGACGGTCTCCTAATTGACGGCTTGTGCCGCGAGGTCCAGCGCACAGAGTGCAAAGGCACCATTCCTGGCCAAAGAGGCTATGCCAGGGGCCGTCGCTGGTCCCGCTCGCGGAGAGCATGGGCAGCTTGGATGAAGAGGCAATTCCGTAACGCCAGCTCGAGAGCAGAGCGCGCTGATCAGCAGGGGCAACTTCCAGCGATGTGGACGTCGCGCATGCTCGTCTTGTCGCTCGCCGCCGGCGCCGGCATGGAGGCGGCCGCGCTGGTCATGCAGAACCGAGGGAATAGGCTCTGCGTCACGGCAAACAGCCCGCTCACCCTGGAAGGCTGCGGCGCGGTTGCCAATCCGGACCGCCAGCAGTTCGTGCTGGACAACCTGGGCCGCATCACTCGCACGGCGGGCACTGCGGCCGAGGTCAACCGCTGCTACCAGCCGCGCTGCCAGGCCGCTGCTGCGCCGTGCGACGTTGTTCCAGCGACCTGCACGACCGCAGGAGCAGCGCTGGCAACGCACGTCTAGCGGCCAATACAAGTGGCCATCTGCGACAACGGTGGGGCTCGATCTTTGCCTGGACGTCAAGGCCAACCCGGGCTCACGCCCGACTGTTGCCATCCAGCCGTGCTCGCAGGCTGTGTCGCAAAAGTGGGTGTTCGGCAGCCTCGGCCCCGGCGGCGGCGGCGGAGGCGGCGGAGGCGGCAACAACAACAACGACATCGGTGGGGCAGGAACTACATTTCGGCAGCGCTTGCGGCCCAACTACTGCATCAACGTGCCAGCCGCCCTAAACCAGGATGTGCGCCTCGCCAACTGCAATGGACAGCAGAGCCAGACGATCGCAGTGGACGGCCAGGACCGCCTCAAGGCAGGCAACGGACGCTGCATGGAGCCGACTGGGACCGCCGCAGGGTCGTTGATCAAGTCCGCGACGTGCAACACCGACGGAGGCCAAGAGTGGATCGTCGGCGCAAACGGTGAGATGCGCTGGCAGCTCGGTCAGCAGTTCGGCCTAAGCCTGTGCCTCACGGTGAACAACCAGGGCCGCCTCCTCCTCGACGCGTGCACAGGCGCCAGAGCACAGCAGTTCCAATTCGTGGCTCCGGCTGACGGCGGCGGCGGCGGCAACGGCGGCGGGCGGCGGCGGCAACGGCAACGGCAACGGCGGGACCGGCGCGACCTTTCGGCAGCGCGTGCGGCCCAACTACTGCGTCAACGTGCCAGCCACGCAGACCCAGGTGGTCCGCTTGTTGGCGTGCAACGGGCAGTCGAGCCAAGCAATCACAGTCGACGGCCAGGGCCGCCTCAAGGCAGGCAATGGACGCTGCATTCAGCCGAGTGGGATTGACGAGGGATCAGAGATGGAGTCCGCGCGTGCGACACAGATGGGGCCCAAGAATGGGTCGTGAGCGCTGCCGGCGAGTTTCGCTGGCTGCTTGGGCAGCAGACCGGCCGCAACCTGTGCCTCGCCGTGAGCAACCGCGGCCCGCTGCTGCTCAGAACCTGCACGGGTGCCGCGGCGCAGCAGTTCCAGGTCGTGGCGGCCGGTGGCGGCGGCTCTGCCGGAGACGTGATCAATGAGGCCGGAAGCCGCTATCTCGCGCCGGCTACAGATCAGCGGCACCAAGCGCCACGACGGACCGGCCCCTGCGGATGGCCAACTGCGCGCAGAGCCTTGGCCAGCAGTTCCAGTTTGACAACCTCAACCGCCTGCGCCGGGCCGCGGTGACACGCAGCGCTGCTTGCAGCCAAACTGCGCGCAGGAGGGCTGCGTAATCGTCCCAGAGCCCTGCGACAACGGCCGGCTCCAAGAGTGGACGCTCCTCGACCGCGGCGTTCTGCGCTGGGACTGGGCGGCTGTGACGGGTAGCCAGATGTGCCTCGACGTCGACGCGCGCACCAACGTGCTCATGATCATGACCTGCAATAGCCAGCCCAGGCAGCGCTGGGCATTTGGGTCGTCCGTAGCAAGCTTGGGCAACGAGACGCTTCCTGCGGTACCTGTGGGCATGCCCGGGTCGGGGGGCGACGGTCCGCCCATGGCGGTCATCGCGGGCGGTGCGGTTGGCGTCGCTGCGCTCGCTGTGGTCGGGGCTGTCATGACGCGCAGGCGGGCCACGGCAGTAGCGGCGGCGCACAGGATCGCACGCAAGCCGCCAGTCACCCCATCGCTGTGGTTGCGCACCACACGCAGCAAAGGGAGGCGCGTCCGGTCCGCACCTGGCAGGCCTGAGGTCTGCTTGCCCGACACTCGTACCTTCCTGACCATAAGATAGATGAGATTATAATCAATCACAGCGCAGGGTTACCACAGAGCAAGCATCACGCAGCAGCCGTCACCACAATGCCAGCACTCCGCTCCGCCGCGCTACTGTCGTCCTCGAGGGCTCAAAGCACGCTTCCATGTTACACATGCCCTGGTACTCGCACCGCGGCCGTGAAGGATGTGAGCACGGCGCAAGAGCCCATGTAGACCCCCCGCGGCCTCGCTCGTGGCGCACTCAGAGTAGCACTGCCGGTATTCGGTCATCTTGGCCTCGAACGCGTCACAGTCAGCGGCGATATTGGAGACGTCGTTGGGCACCAGTGCGTCGCACTCGTTGACCTTGTCCCCGACGCATGTCGGCGGCGCCCATTCCTCGGGGCTGGTGAGGTTGGCCTCTGCCGCCTCCACCATTGCACCGGACTCTTCAAAGCAGAACGCGGCGCCTTGCTCGCAGAACGCCAGAGGGATGATGCAGATGCCCACGTTCATGCCAAACTCGCTTGGGCAGTCGTTCTCAATCGAGCACTGCCACGAGCGCTTGAACTCGGCTGCCTTGGCGTCGCAATCTACGCCGGCCGTGATATCCGTGTCCGTATCGCAGGCCGGGTCAAAGCACCCCGACGCCAAGGACACGGCCGCGGCGGCCGCGACCGTCGCGCGAAGAAGCATCGTCGTCGTCGTCGTCGTCGTCGTCGTCGTCGTCGTCGTCGTCGTCGTCGTCGTCGTCGTCGTCGTCGTCGTCGTCGACTAGCTGAGGTCTCTTCTGTTCTGGCTCTGCCAATGCAGGGCTCAGCCGTTGGCAGGAGACTGACCCTCCTGATGAACGCTCAGAATGTCAGTTTCACGACACAAGGTCTCTGGCGAGCTGCGCAGAAGCCACGCGGCGAGGGAAACTCGCGTTGTTTTTCGCAGCGAGTGGCTCGCACGACGGCGAGAGCACAGAAGAAAAGCAAAGCTCCCGTAGACGACGAACTCCTTTCAGTTCGACGAGCCGGCGAAACGACGGCCTTCATAAAGTCGGCCAGCCGAGCGAAGCCGCTCCCAGTGGCACCACAAGATGTGATGATCACCGGGAAGAACTTGGCATGCTCGCGACGAAAGCCGTACCTGGGCCATTTCTGCTTTTCGCCAGCTTGGACGACACGGGTCGGATCGTCACGAGCCGGACCTTGCTGGTTCCGATACGGCCAGCATGACCATAGCTCCCCATGTGCTTGACGTCGATGACCTCATGTAGGTTCCCGCAAACGATGCGGAGATCTCCGCGGAGGTCTTGGCCAACCTGAGACCGCTGAGGGGCCGGAAGGTTGCTCTTGATGGCCATGCAGTCTTTCGCCAACTCGGACTGCGTGACGACGGAAGGTGCGGCAGGGAGACGGTGGTGCAATGGTGCCACGGCGACAGGAAGGCCGCTGGGCTCTGACATAAACGCCGCTGGGTCCTGAAAAGGCTGTACCATACGTACCGCCTGAAAGTCCGGAAGACCAAACCCTCGTGTCGCGAGAGGCAGGAAGACACCTTCTTGAACTGCGTCGTCTGCCAGCTCGATCAGGTGAGCGCGATGCTGACCACCAGCGCACCACTGTTCCAATGGTACTGGTACGGTAGCGTACGTTACCGGTACCACGGTACTCGGCCATGTACCAGTACCGTACTGGTACCGTACCGTACTACTGGTACCATGGTACCAAAGCAGAAAGGTCTTGGCGACCTGTTCCGCGCAGCAGAGGCGGCAGCGCTCGACCGCGCGAGGGAGGGCATGGACGGCATGATCGGCAGCGGCGGCAAGCACGGTGGCGGCGATCGAGATGATGGCAGCGGGGCGGCCGTGACCGCAGCCGTGCCGGGCAGCACGTCGCCGCTGGACAACGATGCCGCTGCGACTGCGGCTGTGGGGTTGCGTGCGATGCTTGAAGCCGACTTTGGAGAGCTGCGCGAACGCATCAACAAACTCAAGGAAGAAAGGAATGCAGCGCAAGAGAAGGGCGACGCTGTGGCTATGCAGCAGCTCAAAGCAGAAATTCGCGAGCTTGTTCAGGAGCAGCAGCAGGTCCTCGCCGCCGTCACCGCCGCCGACCAGCGCGCCGTTGCTGAGGCCAACGAGCGCGCCGCCGCCGACCAGCGCGCCGCCGCCGCCGACGAGCGCGCCGTTTGCTGAGGCCAAGGAGCGCGCCACCGCCAACGAGCGCGCCGCCGCCGCCGACCAGCGCGCCGTTGCTGAGGCAACAGTGCCGGTGATGCTCGCGCTTGCTCGCGCCCCGCCCCGCATCGTGTGGAGCACGGAGACGAAGAGCAAGAAGACCCAAGCGGTCCCCGCTTTTTATCTGCCGGACTACTTGCAGGAGTGGACGTGGGACGATTTTCTGCCACCGGCGTGGTCGGAAGGCGTGCTCCAGGCTCGGGTGCTGGAGAGCGCCATGGACAACTTCAACAAGATTCTCGATCCGCAGCATGACGCGGAGGAGATCAACGTTCCGCCGGAAGCGAACTTGATCGTCAAGGAGCGTGGCCTACAAACTTCATGGACGCTAGCTACCTGGACGGAATGCTCCGCTGCGTCAAGGCCTGCCTCAAAAAGGAGTACGGAGACGACAAGGCGGACGTGAATCGCGAATCGCACGAGCTGTTCGATCCAGTCAAGAAGGTTATCTGCAGTCCCGACGTGACCCACACCATGAAGCTCCCCAAACGTGGCAAGGAGGTCAAGGTCGTCTTTGAGCTGAAGACTAAGACTTCGCTTCCGGAGCAGACCACGGACTTGAACCCAGACAATTACGAGGCGTACAGGATGTCCCTGCTCGATGCCGAACAACGTGCCGAACAACGTGCCGAACAAGAAGATGAAGCGACCGGGATCTCCAACCCGCTCGCGCAGCTGTGCAGGTACCTCAAGTTGACAGGGACAAAGTACGGGGTGCTGACGACATACACCGCCACGTGGTTTGTCCGCCTCGCAGCTAGGGTGAAGAAGAACGGCGAAGGGAACGGCGACGGCAACAAGGAGTACGGCGTGGACATCACCAAACCGCTTTTCACCCACCCCCGACGATTGCAAGAGCAATCCACTTCGCCCCGGCTCAGACGCCACAAGGTTGACTATGTCGCAGGCCTTGCTCTGGTTCTACATCACGGCCGCGGATGGTGGGCCTGACGATCCAAATTTCTGGCGCCCTTCAGCGAGACTCAAAATCAAGCGAGGGAGATTAACGCAAGAAAAGGAAGCGTTAAACGGGGAATGGCGCAACCCGGCCGTCGGTCGGCTCGGCTGCGAAGGGATCCGGCGAGCAACAAGCCAGCGCCAGCGCCTGGGTCGAGTGCCGGCGGCGGTCAAAACGACTCGCCGCTGCCGGTTTTCAGGCTCGACCACAGCCAGGTCATGGTACTGAACTGCGGTGGTGGCTACCCGAACGTCATGATCAACGGCGAGAAGTGCTTTGTCAAGATGGGCAACTCGGACCCTGAGCTGAACGAGGAGCTCCATAGCATGAAGAACGAGGCCGCGATGTACGCCGCGCTCGACAACTTGCAAGGGAGTGTTCTCCCGCGCTTGATCTATGCAGGGACGATGTTTGGAAATGGCTACGTGGTCATCACGTCGCAGTGCGGCCACGCGCTCAGCTCGCGTGCTGGCAATGCGCTTGTCGACAAGTTTGGCGCTGATATTGTTGCCGCCCGGGCGCGCGCGGCGCTCGGCGCGCTTCACGCGCACAAGGTGCTCCACGGCGATGTCTCGCTGCGCAACTTTGTCATCGACGAGTCTGGCGCCGTCAAGGTCATCGACCTTGGCCGTGCAATGTCGGCGAAGCGGAAACGTGCAGGCAGCGACCGCCCCAATTGCTTCGAGTGGGAGCTCGAACAGCTCCGCGCGGCCTTTGAAAGCCGGTTTGGCGCCGCAGCGACCAAAGTGCCAGCGGAGTGCGCGGTGACTTCCAAGACGCTTCGCGCGGACGAATGGCGACATTGCCAAGTGACGACCCCAACCACAACTGGTTGATTTTGAGTTAGGCAGAAAACGACCGTCGTGATGAAATGCTATTGCGGCCCGATAAGCCCCTGGGCCTGTACGGCTCGCGCTATGCACGGCAGGGCCGCGCGAGGCTTGCTTCAATCACATCACACCAGTCTCTCGTGTTTCTCAGGGCCCCGCGACGGACCGGCCGTTGGTTGAGGGCGATGCCCGCCCCCCCTGAGCACCTACTCTTTGCCGACGCCAGGGACACGGCCGCGGCGGCTACTACCGTCGCGCGAACGTCCAGTGGGCCGACGAGGCAAGGACAGAAACCGCCGCTGCCTCTGGGCTCAAGTCGCGTGGGTATTGATGTTCGTACTCTCGACTCTTTGGCGCTGGACCAACCACTAGCCTAGCTCCAGAGAGCTAGGCTAGTAGTAGCTCGGCTTGTGTATGGCTTGCATCGCGGCGACCAAGGCAGCGGACGCGGCCACCCGTGCGCTAGTCGTGCTGCTGCCGCTGCCGTCGCCGAGCGCCAAAGCAAAACATGCTCACCTTGCGGATGGTGGCTGGCACGCGGCCCGCGCGCCATACCAAGTTGGGCAGCAGCATCTTGTGGATAAGGCTGTTGAGATGCTTGTCCAGCGGGCCGCTGCCGTCGCCGGCGTTGACGATCACCGTGTTTGAGGAGCGAGAGCATGCTCAGGCGGAGGTCCGCGTCGCGCTCAACGGGTGCAGCTGCGAGCAGGACGTCCACGACTAGCGAAAACTGGCCAGCGCGCTCCAGGCGCTGCGGCGACGCCCGCCGCACGACTTGGTCGAACACCTTGCGCTCCGCCGTGGCCTTGGTCCACTCGGCGCACGCGGCAACGTCCAGTGGCGCGTCCGCGGGCGCCCGACGCCGCGGACCAACTCTGGCAGCAGGGTCGCCGCGCACGTTTCTACGAGTGCCGGCACGTCCGGCACGTCGCCCTCGAGGTCCCAGTCGCGGCTGCCAGCAGCGTCAGCGCGTCTTCGGCGTCGCTCGCGCCGTCCGGCCCAGCGGCAAGGTTGGCGGCTTGCGCCAGGAGCACTCGCGCGGTGGCGTCACGCGCCGCGGCGTCCAGGACGCCCGGCCCAGTCGCGGAAAGCGCGCGCTCGAGCACGCTTTGCGCAACGCCTAGCACTTGGGCGTTCACCTCGGGGCTGTCGCTATTCCACAGACCCCCGCGCGCAAGCAGCATGGCGGTTGCGGACAGGTGCGCCGGAGCGCGTCGTCGTCCGGGGCTCCCAGCACGGCCATCGCGGTCACGGAGAGGGCGCCCACCTGCTGCGAAGGCGCGCCCTCCGCTCCACTCGTGTCCCTAGCCGAACCCAGGCACGCCGGACTGAGGATTTCCAGGGCGGGGCCGGCCTCACGAAGCGGCCAAGGAGCTATAGCTCCCCATGTGCTTGACGTCGTCGATGACCTCATGTAGGTTCCCGCAAACGATGCGGAGATCTCCGCGGAGGTCTTGGCCAACCTGAGACCGCTGAGGGGCCGGAAGGTTGCTCTTGATGGCCATGCAGTCTTTCGCCAACTCGGACTGCGTGACGACGGAAGGTGCGGCAGGGAGACGGTGGTGCAATGCGTGCCACGGGCGACAGGAAGGCCGCTGGGCTCTGACATAAACGCCGCTGGGCCCTGAAAAGGCTGTACCATACGTACCGCCTGAAAGTCAGGAAGACCGAACCCTCGTGTCGCTGAGGCAGGAAGACACCTTCTTGAACTGCGTCGTCTGCCAGCTCGATCAGGTGAGCGCGATGCTGACCACCAGCGCACCACTGTTCCAATGGTACGGTAGCGTACGTTACCGGTACCACGGTACTCGGCCATGTACCAGTACCGTACTGGTACCGTACCGTACTACTGGTACCAAAACAGAAAGTTCTGCTCCGCAGTGGCGGCAGCGCTCGACCGCGCGAGGGAGGGCATGGACGGCATGATCGGCAGCGGCGGCAAGCAAGGTGGCGGCGATCGAGATGATGGCAGCGATGCGGCCGTGAACGCAGCCGTGCGGGGCAACACGTCGCCGCTGGACAACGATGCCGCTGCGACTGCGGCTGTGGGTTGCGCGCGATGCTTGAAGCCGACTTTGGAGAGCTGCGCGAAAGCATCAAGAAGCTCAGAAAGATGAGAATGCAGCGAAAGAGAAGGGCGACGCTGTGGCTGTGGAGAAGCTCAAAGCAGAAATTAGCAAGCTGGACAAGAAGCAGCAGCAGGTCCTCGCCGCCGTCACCGCCGCCGACGAGCGCGCCGCCGCCGCCGACCACGCGCCGTTGCTGAGGCCAACGAGCGCGCTGCCGCCAACGAGCGCGCCGTTGCTGTGGCCAACGAGCGCGCTGCCGCCAACGAGCGCGCCGTTGCTGAGGCCAAGCCAACGAGCGCGCCGCCGCCGACCAGCGCGCCGTTGCTGAGGCCAACGAGCGCGCCGCCGCCGACCAGCGCGCCGCCGCCGCCGACGAGCGCGCCGTTGCTGAGGCCAAGGAGCGCGCCACCGCCAACGAGCGCGCCGCCGCCGCCGACCAGCGCGCCGTTGCTGAGGCAACAGTGCCGGTGATGCTCGCGCTTGCTCGCGACCCCCCCCGCATCGTGTGGAGCACGGAGACGAAGAGCAAGAAGACCCAAGCGGTCCCCGCTTTTTATCTGCCGGACTACTTGCAGGAGTGGACGTGGGACGATTTTCTGCCACCGGCGTGGTCGGAAGGCGTGCTCCAGGCTCGGGTGCTGGAGAGCGCCATGGACAACTTCAACAAGATTCTCGATCCGCAGCATGACGCGGAGGAGATCAACGTTCCGCCGGAAGCGAACTTGATCGTCAAGGAGCGTGGCCTACAAAACTTCATGGACGCTAGCTACCTGGACGGAATGCTCCGCTGCGTCAAGGCCTGCCTCAAAAAGGAGTACGGAGACGACAAGGCGGACGTGAATCGCGAATCGCACGAGCTGTTCGATCCAGTCAAGAAGGTTATCTGCAGTCCCGACGTGACCCACACCATGAAGCTCCCCAAACGTGGCAAGGAGGTCAAGGTCGTCTTTGAGCTGAAGACTAAGACTTCGCTTCCGGAGCAGACCACGGACTTGAACCCAGACAATTACGAGGCGTACAGGATGTCCCTGCTCGATGCCGAACAACGTGCCGAACAACGTGCCGAACAAGAAGATGAAGCGACCGGGATCTCCAACCCGCTCGCGCAGCTGTGCAGGTACCTCAAGTTGACAGGGACAAAGTACGGGGTGCTGACATACATACACCGCCACGTGGTTTGTCCGCCTCGCAGCTAGGGTGAAGAAGAACGGCGAAGGGAACGGCGACGGCAACAAGGAGTACGGCGTGGACATCACCAAACCGCTTTTCACCCACCCCGACGATTGCAAGAGCAATGCACTTCGCCCCGGCTCAGACGCCACAAGGTTGACTATGTCGCAGGCCTTGCTCTGGTTCTACATCACGGCCGCGGATGGTGGGCCTGACGATCCAAATTTCTGGCGCCCCTTCAGCGAGACTCAAAATCAAGCGAGGGAGATTAACGCAAGAAAAAGCGTTAAACGGAATGGCGCAACCCGGCCGTCGGTCGGCTCGGCTGCGAAGGGATCCGGCGAGCAACAAGCCAGCGCCAGCGCCTGGGTCGAGTGCCGGCGGCGGTCAAAACGACTCGCCGCTGCCGGTTTTCAGGCTCGACCACAGCCAGGTCATGGTACTGAACTGCGGTGGTGGCTACCCGAACGTCATGATCAACGGCGAGAAGTGCTTTGTCAAGATGGGCAACTCGGACCCTGAGCTGAACGAGGAGCTCCATAGCATGAAGAACGAGGCCGCGATGTACGCCGCGCTCGACAACTTGCAAGGGAGTGTTCTCCCGCGCTTGATCTATGCAGGGACGATGTTTGGAAATGGCTACGTGGTCATCACGTCGCAGTGCGGCCACGCGCTCAGCTCGCGTGCTGGCAACGCGCTTGTCGACAAATTCGGCGCTGATGTCGTTGCCGCCCGGGCGCGCGGCGCTCGGCGCGCTTCACGCGCACAAGGTGCTCCACGGCGATGTCTCGCTGCGCAACTTTGTCATCGACGAGTCTGGCGCCGTCAAGGTCATCGACCTTGGCCGTGCAAAGTCGGCGAAGCGGAAACGTGCAGGCAGCGACCGCCCCAATTGCTTCGAGTGGGAGCTCGAACAGCTCCGCGCGGCCTTTGAAAGCCGGTTTGGCGCCGCAGCGACCAAAGTGCCAGCGGAGTGCGCGGTGACTTCCAAGACGCTTCGCGCGGACGAATGGCGACATTGCCAAGTGACGACCCCAACCACAACTGGTTGATTTTTGATGTAGGCAGAAAACGACCGTCGTGATGAAATGCTATTGCTGGCCCGATAAGCCCCTGGGGCCTGTACGGCTCGCGCTATGCACAGCAGGGCCGCGCGAGGCTTGCTTCAATCACATCACACCCAGTCGCTGTGTTCTCAGGGCCCCGCGACGGACCGGCCGTTGGTTGAGGGCGATGCCCGCCCCCCCTGCATGAGCACCTACTCTTTGCCGACGCCAGGGACACGGCCGCGGCGGCTACTACCGTCGCGCGAACGTCCAGTGGGCCGACGAGGCAAGGACAGAAACCGCCGCTGCCTCTGGGCTCAAGTCGCGTGGGTATTGATGTTCGTACTCTCGACTCTTTGGCGCTGGACCAACCACTAGCCTAGCTCCAGAGAGCTAGGCTAGTAGTAGCTCGGCTTGTGTATGGCTTGCATCGCGGCGACCAAGGCAGCGGACGCGGCCACCCGTGCGCTAGTCGTGCTGCTGCCGCTGCCGTCGCCGAGCGCCAAAGCAAAACATGCTCACCTTGCGGATGGTGGCTGGCACGCGGCCCGCGCGCCATACCAAGTTGGGCAGCAGCATCTTGTGGATAAGGCTGTTGAGGTGCTTGTCCAGCGGGCCGCTGCCGTCGCCGGCGTTGACGATCACCGTGTCGAGAAGCGAGAGCATGCTCAGGCGGAGGTCCGCGTCGCGCTCAACGGGTGCAGCTGCGAGCAGGACGTCCACGACTAGCGAAAACTGGCCAGCGCGCTCCAGGCGCTGCGGCGACGCCCGCCGCACGACTTGGTCGAACACCTTGCGCTCCGCCGTGGCCTTGGTCCACTCGGCGCACGCGGCAACGTCCAGTGGCGCGTCCGCGGGGCGCCCGACGCGCGGACCAACTCTGGCAGCAGGGTCGCCGCGCACGTTTCTACGAGTGCCGGCACGTCCGGCACGTCGCCCTCGAGGTGTCCAGTCGCGGCTGCCAGCAGCGTCAGCGCGTCTTCGGCGTCGCTCGCGCCGTCCGGCCCAGCGGCAAGGTTGGCGGCTTGCGCCAGGAGCACTCGCGCGGTGGCGTCACGCGCCGCGGCGTCCAGGACGCCCGGCCCAGTCGCGGAAAGCGCGCGCTCGAGCACGCTTTGCGCAACGCCTAGCACTTGGGCGTTCACCTCGGGGCTGTCGCTATTCCACAGACCCCCGCGCGCAAGCAGCATGGCGGTTGCGGACAGGTGCGCCGGGAGCGCGTCGTCGTCCGGGGCTCCCAGCACGGCCATCGCGGTCACGGAGAGGGCGCCCACCTGCTGCGAAGGCGCGCCCTCCGCTCCACTCGTGTCCCTAGCCGAACCCAGGCACGCCGGACTGAGGATTTCCAGGGCGCGGGCCGGCCTCACGAAGCGGCCAAGGAGCTATAGCTCCCCATGTGCTTGACGTCGTCGATGACCTCATGTAGGTTCCCGCAAACGATGCGGAGATCTCCCGCGGAGGTCTTGGCCAACCTGACCGCTGAGGGGCCGGAAGGTTGCTCTTGATGGCCATGCAGTCTTTCGCCAACTCGGACTGCGTGACGACGGAAGGTGCGGCAGGGAGACGGTGGTGCAATGCGTGCCACGGGCGACAGGAAGGCCGCTGGGCTCTGACATAAACGCCGCTGGGCCCTGAAAAGGCTGTACCATACGTACCGCCTGAAAGTCAGGAAGACCGAACCCTCGTGTCGCTGAGGCAGGAAGACACCTTCTTGAACTGCGTCGTCTGCCAGCTCGATCAGGTGAGCGCGATGCTGACCACCAGCGCACCACTGTTCCAATGGTACGGTAGCGTACGTTACCGGTACCACGGTACTCGGCCATGTACCAGTACCGTACTGGTACCGTACCGTACTACTGGTACCAAAACAGAAAGTTCTGCTCCGCAGTGGCGGCAGCGCTCGACCGCGCGAGGGAGGGCATGGACGGCATGATCGGCAGCGGCGGCAAGCAAGGTGGCGGCGATCGAGATGATGGCAGCGATGCGGCCGTGAACGCAGCCGTACGGGGCAACACGTCGCCGCTGGACAACGATGCCGCTGCGACTGCGGCTGTGGGGTTGCGCGCGATGCTTGAAGCCGACTTTGGAGAGCTGCGCGAAAGCATCAAGAAGCTCAAGAAAGATGAGAATGCAGCGAAAGAGAAGGGCGACGCTGTGGCTGTGGAGAAGCTCAAAGCAAAATTAGCAAGCTGGACAAGAAGCAGCAGCAGGTCCTCGCCGCCGTCACCGCCGCCGACGAGCGCGCCGCCGCCGCCGACCAGCGCGCCGTTGCTGAGGCCAACGAGCGCGCTGCCGCCAACGAGCGCGCCGTTGCTGTGGCCAACGAGCGCGCTGCCGCCAACGAGCGCGCCGTTGCTGAGGCCAAGGCCAACGAGCGCGCCGCCGCCGACCAGCGCGCCGTTGCTGAGGCCAACGAGCGCGCCGCCGCCGACCAGCGCGCCGCCGCCGCCGACCAGCGCGCCGTTGCTGAGGCCAACGAGCGCGCCACCGCCAACGAGCGCGCCGTTGCTGAGGCCAACGAGCACGCTGCCGCCAACGAGCGCGCCGTTGCTGAGGCCAAGGCCAACGAGCGCGCCGCCGCCGACCAGCGCGCCGTTGCTGAGGCCAACGAGCGCGCCGCCGCCGACCAGCGCGCCGCCGCCGCCGACCAGCGCGCCGTTGCTGAGGCCAACGAGCGCGCCACCGCCAACGAGCGCGCCGTTGCTGAGGCCAACGAGCACGCTGCCGCCAACGAGCGCGCCGTTGCTGAGGCCAAGGCCAACGAGCGCGCCGCCGCCGACCAGCGCGCCGTTGCTGAGGCCAACGAGCGCGCCGCCGCCGACCAGCGCGCCGCCGCCGCCGCCGACCAGCGCGCCGTTGCTGAGGCCAACGAGCGCGCCACCCGCCAACGAGCGCGCCGTTGCTGAGGCCAACGAGCGCGCTGCCGCCAACGAGCGCGCCGTTGCTGAGGCCAAGGCCAACGAGCGCGCCGCCGCCGACCAGCGCGCCGCCGCCGCCGACCAGCGCGCCGTTGCTGAGGCCAACGAGCGCGCCGCCGCCGACCAGCGCGCCGCCGCCGCCGACCAGCGCGCCGTTGCTGAGGCCAAAGAGCGCGCTGCCGCCAACGAGCGCGCCGTTGCTGAGGCCAAGGCCAACGAGCGCGCGCCGCCGACCAGCGCGCCGTTGCTGAGGCCAACGAGCGCGCCGCCGCCAACGAGCGCGCCGCCGCCGCCGACCAGCGCGTCGTTGCTGAGGCAACAGTGCCGGTGATGGTCGCGCTCGCTCGCGACCCCTGGATCGTGTGGAGCACGGAGACGAAGAGCACCAAGACCCAAGCGGTCCCCGCTTTTTACCTGCCGGACTACTTGCAGGAGTGGACGTGGGGCGATTTTCTGCCACCGTCGTCGTCGGAAGGCGTGCTCCAGGCCCGGGTGCTGAAGAGCGTCATGGACAACTTCAACGAGATTCTCGATCCGCCGGGAGCGAACTTGATCGACAAGGAGCATGGCCTACAAAACTTCATGGACGCTAGCTACCTGGACGGAATGCTCCGCTGCGTCAAGGCTTGCTTACAAAAAAAGTACGGAGAAACGGCGAAGGTGAAGCGCGAATCGCACAAGCTGTTCGATCCAGTCAAGAAGGTTATTTGCAGTCCCGACGTGACCCACACCATGAAGCTCCCCAAAAGTAGCAAGGAGGTCAAGGTCGTCTTTGAGCTGAAGACTAAGGCTTCGCTTCCGGAGCAGACCACGGCCTTCAACCCAGACAAGTACAAGGCGTACAGGACGTCCCTGCTCGATGCCGAACAACGTGCCGAACAAGATGCCGAACAAGAAGATGAAGCGACCGGGATCCCCAGCCCGCTCGCGCAGCTGTGCAGGTACCTCAAGTTGACAGGGACAAAGTACGGGGTGCTGACGACTTTCACCGCCACGTGGTTTGTCCGCCTCGCAGCTAGGGCGAAGAAGAACGGCGAAGGGAACGGCGAGGGCACCGAGGAGTACGGCGTGGACATCACCAAACCGCTTTTCACCCACCCCGACAATTGCGAGAGCAACCCACTTCTCCGCCTGACGGACAACGTCAACCCGGACGCCACAAGGTTGACTATGTCGCAGGCCTTGCTCTGGTTCTACATCACGGCCGCGGATGGTGGGCACGACGATCGAAATTTCTGGCGCCCCTTCAGCAAGGCTCAAGCGAGCGAGATTGACGCAAGAAGAAGCGGTACACGGGGTGGCCGCAATCCAGCCGTGGGTCGGCTCGGACGCGAGGGGGTCCGGCGAGCAACGAGCCAGTGCCAGCGCCTGGGTCGAGTGCCGGCGGCGGTCAAAACGACTCGCCGCTGCCGGTTTTCAGGCTCGACCACAGCCAGGTCATGGTACTGAACTGCGGTGGTGGCTACCCGAACGTCATGATCAACGGCGAGAAGTGCTTTGTCAAGATGGGCAACTCGGACCCTGAGCTGAACGAGGAGCTCCATAGCATGAAGAACGAGGCCGCGATGTACGCCGCGCTCGACAACTTGCAAGGGAGTGTTCTCCCGCGCTTGATCTATGCAGGGACGATGTTTGGAAATGGCTACGTGGTCATCACGTCGCAGTGCGGCCACGCGCTCAGCTCGCGTGCTGGCAACGCGCTTGTCGACAAATTCGGCGCTGATGTCGTTGCCGCCCGGGCGCGCGCGGCGCTCGGCGCGCTTCACGCGCACAAGGTGCTCCACGGCGATGTCTCGCTGCGCAACTTTGTCATCGACGAGTCTGGCGCCGTCAAGGTCATCGACCTTGGCCGTGCAAAGTCGGCGAAGCGGAAACGTGCAGGCAGCAGCGACCGCCCCAATTGCTTCGAGTGGGAGCTCGAACAGCTCCGCGCGGCCTTTGAAAGCCGGTTTGGCGCCGCAGCGACCAAAGTGCCAGCGGAGTGCGCGGTGACTTCCAAGACGCTTCGCGCGGACGAATGGCGACATTGCCAAGTGACGACCCCAACCACAACTGGTTGATTTTTGATGTAGGCAGAAAACGACCGTCGTGATGAAATGCTATTGCTGGCCCGATAAGCCCCTGGGGCCTGTACGGCTCGCGCTATGCACAGCAGGGCCGCGCGAGGCTTGCTTCAATCACATCACACCCAGTCGCTCGTGTTCTCAGGGCCCCGCGACGGACCGGCGTTGGTTGAGGGCGATGCCCGCCCCCCCTGCATGAGCACCTACTCTTTGCCGACGCCAGGGACACGGCCGCGGCGGCTACTACCGTCGCGCGAACGTCCAGTGGGCCGACGAGGCAAGGACAGAAACCGCCGCTGCCTCTGGGCTCAAGTCGCGTGGGTATTGATGTTCGTACTCTCGACTCTTTGGCGCTGGACCCACTACTAGCCTAGTAGAGAGAGCTCTAGCTCTAGCTAGTTGCTCGGCTTGTGCATGGCTTGCATCGCGGCGACCAAGGCAGCGGACGCGGCCACCCGTGCGCTAGTCGTGCTGCTGCCGCTGCCGTCGCCGAGCGACTCGTAGCACTTGTCACACGGGCCGTCAAGGCTGGGCGAGACGGCCGTGAGTGCGGTCGAAACGACACACGTGCCCTGGTAGACGCCCTCCGCGGCTGGGCCTGTGGCGCACTCGGAGTAGCACTTGCGGTAATTGAACATGGCGCTCTCGAATGCGGCGCAGTCGCCCACGGGGTTGGAAACGTCGTTCGGCACCTCGGCGTCGCACTTGCTGACCTGGTCCGCGGCGCAAGTTGGCATGGCCCATTCCGCGCTGGTCTTGTTCGCTGCCTTGGCCATCTTGGGCCTCCAAGAAGCAAAACCCGCCGCCCTGAGGGCAACTGAGCATGGGCAGGACGCAGATGCCAACGCCCACTCCGAACGCCGCGGGGCAGTCGCGGTCGATTGCGCACTGCCACGCGCGCCGAAACTCGGCCTCCTTTGCCACGCAGTCGGCGCTGGAGGTGATCGGATCGGCAGGAATGCACTCGGTGGCGCACGCTGGGTCCTCGCCGAGTGCGCTTGACGCCGCCAGCGCCAGCGCCGAAAGGCGCATCACCGTCTTGAGCACCGCCATGTTGTTCGCGTTTGCTTGCTGGCCTCTCGTCCTCCAAATGGGTCTGTTGCGGATTCGAGCCGCCATGACAGGCAGGCGTGGTGGCCAGCGCGGCGTTGGACAGTGCCACAACAGCTGGGATAAGCACCTGCCCTGGCAAAGTCGCGGTCAGCCGCCACCAATCCCGGCGACGTCGTCCTCCCCGGTTGCATTCTCGCCCGCGAGTGCCCGTCGCGGCACTGTCCAACGCCCAGCGGCCGCTGCAGGCTCGACTTGGAGGGCGATGGTCCTTGTACACGGCCAGCTTTCTGTCTGACCATCCTTGATTGTCAGAAAGGAAGCACGCATGTGCGTGCGTGCGTGCGTGTGCGCGATGCGACTCGGTACCGTACGTACGGTACCGTGCATGATGGGACTGGCGTCACAGCCACCGTGGCGCAGCAGCGACAGCGCAACGCCCGTCAGCGCGCTCGACTCCAGAGTCTGACACGGCGTACCATACGTAAGGGCCGTGCTGGACGATCTGACCTCAGTGCGACAGACACCAACCTGGAAGCGAGACTGTCAGCTCGGCAGTGGCGTCGGCAGTGGCGCGGCAGTGGCGTCGGCAGTGGCGTCGGCAGTGGCGTCGGCAGTGGCGTCGACTGGTCGACGTCCATCTGCGGTGGTTTGCCCGAGCACTTCAAGGAGCCTGGAGCCAGGTCTTTAGGGAGAGTGTTTGGGCGCGTGTGCACGGCCTCGGGGGGCAATTCGGGCGTCTTGGACCGGCAGCCACGCGGCGGACTTTTGTCTTGAGGGCAAGTTCCTGGCGATGTTTTCCCCTGGTGCCCCCCGAAGCGGCTCTTGCGGAAGTCGTATAGGTGCAGGAGCAGAAGAGGGCGTCGACGGGCGAGATGGAGGAGGAGAAGACGGAGCGCAAGAAGAGCGGGCGGCGCATCAGCACGCTGGGCGCGAAGAAGAAGCTGGCGAGCAAGATGAGCGAGTCCAAGCTCGGGCGCTCGACGGTGGTCAAGCTGATGGGCACGGACGGGGATGCCATCGTGACCGCGCTTAAGAACGCGGTGACGCTGGTGGACGATAAGGCGACGGCCAAGGAACTCAAGAAGGACCATGAAGTGGGTGGTCAAGGCCGGTATGCTCGTGCAGCACAAGGAGCTGACCAGGGCCGAGGCCAAGCCGCTCATGCGGCCTGCGCTGATCTGCGCCGAGCGCCTCGTGGAGACGTGCGACCGCGCGCCCCCGGGCGGCGCGACCTGTCGCGCGTTGCCGAGGAGCTGCGCGCGCTCGGACCTCTGCTGCGCACGCTGCTGGCGCCGCACGCGCAGGACAAGAACGTGGACAAAGTGGAGCGGCTTGTGCACTACTACTCGCAGCAGAGCTTCCTCAACCGACTGTTCAACGAGGACGAGCTGCAAGCGGACGCCAACGCCATCCTGGAGAGCACGCGCGCCATCCTCGTGCCGCTGCCAAGCGCGCTCAACGACGTCGAGAGCATCAACGCCGCCGCCGCGAGGGTGCGCGCCATCCGCGCCGAGCTGGGCAACCCGCCCTTCAGCATGTGCTTTGACAAGGCGCACCCGAATTCAGCATCCTCTTCGCCGCCTACCTGGACTCGCGACCCGACCGCGGCTCGGCGTGGCGCTGCGCTTCTTGCTCGCCGAGCAAGAGTACGCGCAGATTTCCAACGCCAGCATCCGCGCCTCGCGCGCCCGCATCGTGTGCGCACAAGTACCTCCAAGCGCAGAACGCAAGCGCCGCCAGCGAGCCCCGCTTGCCTGTGGACGGCGCCGTGCTCGACCGCATTGCCGAGGACGCCGACGAGCAGCGCGCCAGCCGCGCGGTGTTTGGCGAGCTGCGGGCGCAGTACGAAGCCGAGCTGCAAGACCACTACGCCATGTTCCAGAGCTCGGGCAGGTTCCTCAACTACAAGCAAAACCTTCGCCGAGAGCTCGAAGAGCTGCTCGAGCTCTACGGCGACAAACTCGAGCTCGGCCGCGCGCCGGCGGCGTCCACTTCGGGCTCCTCGTCGGACTCGTCGGCCTCGGTGCTGTCGATGACGTCCTCGGCGGCATCGGTTCTGTAACATCACCCACCCATCTACCCATCGTTTTCATTTTCCTTTCCTGCTTGTATACCTCCTGCTACCCAGCAGCCTCGGCGGGCAGGAACACGACTTGGTTGCGGCCCTCAAAGTCGAGCGCCATCGACCGGACACGCGGGTCCTTCTCGAGCAAGTACTCGATCAAGTCATCGTAAGAGCGCACGGCGCGCCCGTCGCGCAACTTGCGCCGGGGGAAAAGCTTGCTGTACACGCAGCAGGGCACGACCGCGAACGGGCGGCCGCTCTGCAGCGCCAGGTCCACAATGGCCTCCGTAGCTTGGTCGGGGTGCATGCCGACCGCGACCGAAAATTCCCGTAGCCTGCGGTTGGCCTCGTCCGCGTCGCGGCACGCCTCCCACAGCCCAGCCGCTTGCTCCGCCTTACGCTTTGCAACCGCGTCTACCCCGGCCTCAGCCTCGTCGCCGTCGCCGTCGCCACCGTCGTCGTCGTCGTCGTCGTCCCGTGCCCCACCTCGTCATCCTCATCGCCGCCCTTCTCCACCGCGTCGCCGCCCGGACCACCACCACAAAGGCCCTTTGGCGTCCAAACTAGCCCCTGGCGCTCTAGCAGCCCGTCTAGCGCATCCTGGGCGATCCCCGGCCCGGACAGCGCCTCAAGCGTCGCGTCGTCCATGTACAAGCCGACGTGACCCACCGGTCGCAGCGCGTCGTTGCGCGACCGCGCCACGTTGTCCGCGTTGGCCACCACGTTGCGGTGGAAGAGCCCCTTGCGAAACTTGGCCGCCCAGGAAGCGAGCCGGGCTTGCGCGGGTCGACCACGGTCGTGGGCACGTCAAACAGGTTGGCCAACAGAAAGCCAAGGGCGCCCTGCCCGCCCGCGACGTCGAGCACTCCAGCGCCCTGGCGCAGCCGGTCAAGCCCGTACGTCTCGACCAGGAAGCGCGCCACGGCCGCGCGGCTCGCGTTGCGCACGGCCACGCGCCGCCCGCCCAGGTGCGCTTGGGCGCCGCGGGCGCTGTCTCGAACCGGATGCCTGAACTGGCATTTATTCCCCGTATGCGCAGCGTCCAGCGCGGCGCCAGTGCTTGCACACGGCTTGCAACCTTGCGGACCAGGCCGAGCCGCTCGGCGCAGCTCAGGTGCGCCCACACGTGGCCCGAGCGGCTCGCGGCCACCTCGGCGACGCCATGTGCGAGCGCCTGCGCCTCCTCGACAGGTACAGTCGGGTGTCCACGAGGCACAGGTCGCCGCAAAGCGGGCACAGCGACTCGCGGTTGCCCACGAATCCCAGCGCCGCCATCTGCGCGGCGCCGGGCTCGTCCTGCGCCCGCCGCGACTTGCACGTCGCCACCAACTCGTCAGACGGCGGTCACTTGGAGGGACGAGGAGGAGGAGGAGGAGGAGGAGGAGGACGCGGGCGTGGAGCGAGGCCATGGACCAGTACCAGGACGCGCTGGACGAGCGCATGGTGGGCCGACCCGCCCACCAGCATGCGCGGACTGCGCGCTTGCATCCCGTGCATGCTGATCAAGACTTTGACCAGTACTATCAGGACGGCTGCGAGAACTGCCCTTCCTGGACCTCAAGGAGAACCGCGAGCGCTGCGAGACGGCCACCACGGCCAACTTTGACGGCCTCGTGTCGCTCATGAGCCCGGCGGAGAGCTGGGTGGCGCGCTGGCAGCGCGTGGACAAGCTGGTGCCAGGCTGTTACGCGGTCAAGGTGAACGCGGAGGTGTCGCCCGAGGTGGAGGACTTGCTGCGCGAGCTCAACGTGCGCAACCTGGGCAAGCTGTCGCAAGACGAACATTGAGTCGGCGAATGTACTAACTCTAGCTAGCTAGGAGCTAGCTCTTGTGGCTACAAAACCTGCTGAAAGCAGCAGCATTCATATCACAAGCCTGCCTCGTTGACAGAGGTCTGTGCGCTGGTTGCCACGCACAGTTGCTGGTTAGAGATCACACCCGTGTGGTACCAGCCCGTGTCATATCTTTGGTGAGCCACCAAGGGCGCTCGGCGCCCTGGAGCTTGGCCACCGCCGCGAAGAAGATGTTGATGCCGGCGCTTGCGTCGCGGTTGAAGAGGGTCCTACACTCCACGTTTTTACAACGCAGGATCCCGTTCACCGTGCCGCGCACCTTGGTGCCGTCCTTGCGGGTCACATAATGGTGCCCCGTCTTCATCTTCTCCGTGTCGTGCCCGTGGCAGCAGCAGCTGCGCTTGGACGTGTACCTCTCGTCCACCAGGACGAACGTGAAGCCCTTCTCCTTAGCGCGGCGGTGCGCGCGCTTCTTGAACTTGGCCATAGGCACCGAGGCGGTGGTCCCGCGATGCCGCTCATCCTCCCGCTGTCGCCCATCACCACGAGCTTGGCGCGACCGCACACAAACTTGACCGCCTCGTCGAGGCGGCGGACTCGGCGCGGCGCACCTCGAACTTGAGCTTGAGGCGCTGCTTGGCGGACGCCACCTTGAGCTGCTTGGCGAACGCACGAGCGTCGGCCCTGGCGGCGCTCGTGACCTCCAGAAAGTCGGGGCTCTTGAATGTGTGCTCCGAGCACTCCTCGATCACGCCCTTGAGCGTCGTGCCATCGTCAAACTTGGTAGCGCGCTCGCGTCGGCTGCGTGCGTTCATCTTGTTGCGCTTGCTCTTGACGTTGTAGTGGGCCTTCGAGTAGGTCTCCGTCTTGAACTTGCCCTTGTCGGCCTCGAAGTGGTCCACCGAGACGTCCGCGCGGTTAAGACGCAAGGACGAACCATCTGCGTCACGGTGAAAGGCTGCACATTCCCGGGGTCCACCGCACGGATCCAGGAGGCGTGCCCGCCGGGTCGACGTGGCTCATGCTATAGCCGGGCAGGATGTCGCTGTCCAGCACCTTGGCCTTGCTCATGCGCTTGCGCTTGTCCTCCTCCAAGCCATCGCTTCTGCCAGGTCGAGCGTCGCGGAACTCACGGAGGAGCACCACGTGAAGCTCCATGCCGTTGGTGAGCACCGAGTTGCCCAGCTTGTAACGCGGGGTGAGGATCTTGCTGTGCTTGCGGTTCTTGCGGTAAAAGAGGCTGTCGATGCTGAGAGCGTCTCCTTGAGCTTTTCATCGCTGTACGCCGCGCCGATGGTCTCCATGGTCTCCTTGGCGAGGGTGAACATGGACTTTAAGGCTGTGGCGTCGAAGCGCACAAACTTGCGCGAGGGCGTGTACTTTGGGTGCAGCGCGAAGGACTTGAAGGAGTAGGACTTCTCTCCGCGCGCGAGCAGGCGCTGGTTGGCCGCGGCGATCTCCGTGAGCATCATGTAGCGATAGCGCGCGATCTTGCGGCTCTTCGCGCGAAGCGTCGGGTTCTTCTCCTCGCGATCGATGTCTGCCTCGGTGAGCGTGGCGGCCTCGCGGTACAGGGCGTGCTCGATCATGATGATGGTGTTCCAGTGCTGGAGTCCCTGCGGCTCGATGGTTTTGGCAGCGTCTCGAACAGCGGCGGCACCCTGTCAGCGCAGCAGATCTTGGCAGCAAGCGCGCTTCCATGACCGCGTCGGATTGGTACTTGGCACGGAGATATTGCCACGTGATCTTGTAGGGCGAAGTCATCGTGATTTTTGAACGACGTGAGGAAGGCGGTCTTGTTCATGTTGAGCACACCCCATGGGAGCGTCACCCGCGGCACATCCGATGCTCCAAAGACGGCCTCGAACGTGGCGTCCAGCTCGACGTTCTCCTCCTCAGTCGTGGCGTTGGTGAAGAACGAGCAGAGCTTGCTGATCGTGGGCTTGTCGAGTCCCTGGGGTGCCATACCAGCTGCCATCATGCGGGTGTTGTGGACGATCGCGAGGCGGGAGGCCATAAAGGTCACATAGCTCCAATTATGACAGACGCGCTCGATGACGGGCGCCATGTTCGGGTCGCGAAGTCGCCGAGCCAGGCTGACGCAGACCACCTTGGTCCGCGCGCGGTCATCCGCTTCAGAGTGCAGCTCGCACCTGCTGTCGTAGAGGGACCGTGAGGTGGCGCGGTCACTTTCTCGCAGCTCCTGCACGCATCGCGGTCCAGCTTCGGCTTCGACGCTTTGCGAACGACGCTGCCGGTCTTGCGCTTCTTGCCCTTCCCCATGTTGAGTTAGGGGTTTGCAGCAACATCTCGAGCTCGACGGCGGTCTGTTTTCATCTCGAGCTCGACGGCGGTCTGCTTTTCTCCCTTCGGAATTCGGGAGGCTGCGGCACAAAAAAAAACGTTCCGCGTGTATCTGCTGTTCACGGACCCAGAACAGCGCCACATGGCCTCTCCCGTGAAGCGTCGCCCAGCCACCGATAAAGGCGCCCAGCCCGGAACTCGCACGCCGCGTGCTGGGCCAGCATCTTGACCACGGCCTCGTCCACTTCCTCGAGCGCAAGGAAGCGCGGGTGGGCGTCGGCGGCGTCCTCCTCCATGGCGCTCTTTGCGCGGCCCTTGAGCTCGTCGTTGTGGGCCAGCGCGGCGCGGATCACCTCCTCCGTGTCGTGCTCGTCGTTGGCGCGGCGCGCGCTTGTTGTCGCGCTCAAAGTCCCACAGACCCTGAAGCGCGGCGTGCAGCTGCTCGGCGCGCGGCCAAACTTGGCGCCGTCCGTGAACAGCAGCGAGTAGTCGCCGGGGCTCACGGCTGGTCCAGGCAGGCCTCGAGCGACCGGTGCACGACCTTTTCCGGCTGCTTGACCTGCGTCATCGTGCCCCCCCGAGTACTTTGGCAGCGGCGTGCGCACGCCTTCAAGCCCACGCGCAGCGAGTACGCGTCAAAGACCTTTTTGGTCTTGCCCGTCTTGGTGTCCTTGCGCTCGATGTTGACGTGGTGCGCGCGGAACGGACCCTTGCCGCTAAGCAGCTCCCGAGAGCGCCGTCGAGCTCGTCCAGCTGGATCCAGCCCTCGTCGTTGTCCTCCAGGTTGTGCCGCCGCCCGTCCGGCGGCGGCAGCAGGTGCACACCCCGCCTCGTTCGCCTCGCCAGCGGTCGTGTCGATGCCGTCCAGGATGCGCGTCACCGGCTGCTCGCCGTTGCCTTCCCGGATCTTAAACTCCGACCCGAGGTCCACAAACGCGTAGGTGGCCAGCCCGCGCACGTCCGCCAGGAAGAACCCCACCTGGTGCTGCCGGCAAAACGTGTTCCACTTGACCGCCTCCTCGCGCGAGACGCCACAGAACACGGCCGCCGTGTGCGCGCGCACGAGCTCCTTCTCCAGCGGCCCTTGTGCGCGCGGGTGTCCACTAGCCGGTTGAGCCCTGCAGTCGCGCTCGGCGACCACCTCGTCGCCCGCGATCGTCACGGCGCCGGGCCCGGCCAGCACCAGGTTTTTAGCCACCTCCACGCCCACGCCGCGCAGGCCGACGATCAGCTCGGCGAGCGCTGCTAGATTGGTCCTGCTGTGCCTTTCGGGTCGTCTTTCAGGGCCTTGGTGATGAAGGCTTCCTGCTCCTGCGGTAGGGCAGACTTTGGTCCACCGCCTCCTGGCTTGTGCAATTGCACCATCGTTGCTGTCCCGCTTCCAGTGTCGCTGGCGGTAGTACAGGTCCACTTCGTTGAGGTTGCCGCTCCTTTTGCCTCGGCAGGAAGATGGCGGACCGCGGACTCGATGAGGCAGAACTCGTGCAGGAGCTCGCGGGCCTTGTTCTGGCTCTTGCGCTGGGTGAGCGGCGTGCGGCGCGGTCGGGGCAGCGCCCTCTTCGTCGCCGAACGTGAGGCCCACGTGCTCCTCGACCTCCACCAAGTTAGCCACCTCGCCGCACGACGCGGGCGACACCGACGCGCAGGAGTGACAGCGCCCGGCTCTTTGCGCTTCGGGCCGCGTTTGCGCGGAGCTGGTCTCGCCGTGCACCCAGGCCGTGGACAATGTGGGCCACACTCATCGGGATGGTTGGGACACGACCCACGCCTGCACAGCGCCTTCCCGGGACAAACCATGGTCAGGGCTCACTGAAAGCGCAGCGCACGTCCCGGGCAAGCTCTCTTGCCGCCCAATGCGGCGCAGGACCCGCCCCCGCCCCCAGCAGCGCGCGAGAGTCGACGCGTCGCGCGCGCACCCACTCGAGCCCGGTTTGGGCGTTTCTCGCCAGCGCGAATCAAATCTCGACCCTGCAGCGCTGTCCAAATTGTTGCGAACAATTAGGCCGCTTCCACTCTGCCGCGCCGCCGCCGCAACGTCCTCGTCGTCGTCTGCCTTCGTCCGCGCAGATGATGCGGCGGTCGATGGACAGCAGGCGGCTTCCAACTGCACATTTTTTTATGGAGTACCGTAGTTAGACGAATCGGGTGCTAGCTAGAGACGACGAAGACGAAGAAGAAGATGATGAGACCTCCCCGACCCCTTCCACCGCCCGAGGCGTTTTGCGAAGCAGCGCGAGGCCTCGCCCTCTTCGAGCACGAGCGCCTCGGGCAGCCCGTTGATGAGCGGCCGCGCAATGGCGTCGCGCATGGAGGCCAGCGCCTTGGCGTCCTGGAACTGCGGGCTCGCGTTGGCCTCGATGAAGACCGGGCTGCCGTCCTCCTCGCGGAAAAGAAAGTCGTACCCGAACAGTTGCGCCACACGCGCACGGCCGGCCGGTAGGCCTTCGACGAGGCCGGCCGCGCAGCACCGCACGGTGTCGAGCACCGCAGCCTCCAGCGCCGGCAGCTGCTCGCGAAACCCGGGCCACAGCGCCGTCGCGGGGCCCTTGACCTTCTCGCGCTCAAAGCCTGCCCGCCGCGCTGCACGCTCGTGCACGTGATCTGCGCGAGCGGGCTCGTGTCGACTGCGTCGAAGGCCCGCGCGCACTTGGTGAGGATGCCGTCCTGGCACATGAGGACCGCGAGCGAGGTCAGGCCGTCGTCCTTGCCGCTGCCCCGCCGCACGACCAGGACGTGCATGCGCACGCCAAACTTGACCCCGTCAAGCAGCAGTGGTCGCACGGCGCGCTGAAGGCAGACGCGGCGCGGCGGCAAGCCCGCCTTGGCAAGGGCCTCGCGGTCGTGCGGCGGCGCGAGGATGCGGATGCCCTGCCCGCGCTGTACGGCCGGGTCCTTGAGGTACCAGGTGTCCTTGTCGCCGTCCAGGCGCGCCCAGACGTCGTCGACCGACTCGCAGAGCGCGGTCTCGGGCGCCAGGGCCTCGAGGCCGGCGCGCTTCAAGTTCTCCGCTACCAGACACTTGTGCACAAGCTGCTCGGCGTGCGGCAGCGCAGCGTGGACGCAAGCTGCTCGCAAGCGGCCGACAGATCGGCGCTCGCGGCGGCAGCTTCTAGCGCCGCCGCGGGCGGGACGCCGCCGCCGCAGAGCAGCTCGACGGCCTGCTGGCCGAGCACGTCCGCCCCTGGCACCGCGAGGACCTCCTGGGCGCGCTCGGGCTTGCCGAGGGCCTGCAGCAGGGACCAGTAGCGCACCCGCGAGTCCAGGCCCGCGAGCCCGGCCTCAAAGCAGGCGCAAGCCTCCTCGCGCGGCCCTGGGCGGCAAGCAGTGCACCCGCGAGACGCGCTGCCGGCTTGTGGCCGCGCTTCATGCAGCGCTGCGCAAAGAAGAGCGCCTTCTTCGCGTCGCCAAGCTCGTAGTACAGCTCGGCAATGTTGGCCTGCACGCGCTCGTTGGCCTTCGAGCCGCAGCGCGCGCGTGGCCGCGGCCAGCGCCTCCTGCAGCTTCCCGCGGCTCAGGCACACGGACAGGTTGTTGAGCGTGTCAGGGTCGGCGGGGTCCAGCTCTGCAGCGCGGTGGTAGTGCCCGATCGCGCTGGCCTCGCCCTCGGGCCCGCGCTCGGCCAGCAAGTTGGCCAGGTTGTAGTGGCCCGCGGCCCACGTCTCGTTGGCCTGCAGCGCGCGCTCCAGCAAGCCCACCGCCTCCGCGGCGCGGCCCTCCTCCATTCGCTGCAGGGCAAAGTTGGCCAGCGCGCCAAAGTGCTGCGCCTCGGCGGCCAGCACCTGCTCGTACGCCTTGGCGGCCTCCTCGTAGCGCCCGCTCTGGCTCAGGAGGTTGGCGGCGTCCACGGCGGCGTCCAGCGCGCTCGGCATCTCGAGCCTCCGCCGCTTGCTGCAAGGCGCCTGGTGGCTGCGCGGCACAGACGTCGACGAGGACGGACGACGAAGCCGAGGTCGACGAGGTCCGGGACGGCGCGCTCGAGATGGACGAGGCGGCGCGGCTGGACGCGGCGCGGCGCTTTGCCTTGCGGCACACGTGGCTGTTCAACCTGCCCTTCATTGACGACCTGAGCGGCACCGGCATGCTCGGCAAGCTGACCGAGATCCTCGCCGAGCAGAACCCGAACGACTTCAACTGGGCCATGTCCTTCGCGCCAGAGTTCTTGGCCGAGCTCATGTACCACGGCTTCTTGCCCATGTGCGACCGCGTGGCGCGTCCTCCTGCCCAAGCTGCACTCGGAGCGGAGCGTGCTCTTGCTGGGCGAGCTGCACCTTGGCAAGTCGACCCGGCGCAAGGCTAAGGGGCATGTCTTGAGCCTGGATGGCGCAATTGACGATGTATGCAGCGGCATTGTGCGCCAGCATGGCGAAAACTGGTTCTACCCGCCCATCGTGGAGGCGTTCAAGGCCATGCACGCGCGGCCGGCCTTTGGCGGCCGCGTTAAGATCCACTCGGTCGAGCTGCGCGACGCGACCGGCAAGCTGGTGGCAGGCGAGCTGGGCTACGCGTTTGGCCGCGTGTACACCTCGCTCTCGGGCTTCTCGAGGCCGACTCGGCGGGCTCGGTACAGCTAGCTGCGCTTGGCGCGTTGCTGGTGAGCAAGGGCTTTCACATGTGGGACCTGGGCATGGAGATTGAGTACAAGAATAGCCTCGGCGCCAAGGCCGTCAGCCGGCACGAGTTCCTGCAGCTCTTACACATATTCCGCGATGAGGCGGGCCAGCCCCTCGCGCTCGAAGCCAGCCCCGGCCGATGAGCTTGTCAAGACATGGACAGCGCGCCGGCTGCGTGAGCAACAGCAACAGGAGGCTGCCAAGTCTGCTGGCGACGGTGCCATGTCCAAAAACGCAAAAGGCTGCGGCGAAAAGGGAACGGCGCCAAGCCGCGAAGAGAGCGGCAAGAGAGCAGCAGGAGCAGCAGCAGCAGCACAGCAGCAGCAGCAGCCACCGCAGCCCCGCGGGCACCGCAGCCACCGCAGCAGCAGCAGCACAGCAGCACAGCAGCAGCAGCAGCACGTGCCAGACAGCAGCACAGACGCCGCGGGTGGGGCTGGGGGGCTGAAGGCTGTAGCAATGTACACAAAAGATGGTTTTCGTTTCATCAGCAAGGTCACTGCAGGCCAAGCATGAGCGCCGACGAGGCCGACCAGGACGAAGCGCAGGGGGCGCCGGTCGGCGAGCGGTGGTTCCTGAGCAGCGAGTGGTCAAAGCCCTCGGCATTAAAGCTCTCCGCGGGACGGACCAAGTTGGCGTAGCCGTCGCGGACGTGCAGGGCCACCCAGCCCTCCGCGTCGGCGCTGGGGTGGTGCGTGCCAACGCGCGTCTGGTAAGACATGACAAAGTGCATCCGGTACCGGCCCCAAGAGATGATGCGCTCCAGGCGCTCCGTGTCCGAGTAAAAGTGGATGACGTGCAGCTCCGGCGGGCACTTGTCGAGCGCAAACCAGGCCTGGTACTCTTGCGCAAGCGGACGGCTCCAGGGCACCGGGCTCTGCAGCGTAAAGGCGTGGCGCTGGCCGTCCGTGATGTACACGTTGACGCCGTTGGACAGCAGCTTGCGCTGGCCCTGCATCTTGATGCGCTCGTAGCCGTACTGCGTGAGCTCAAAGCGCCGCTCCATGTACGAAATCATCTTGCGCAGCACCACGGCACGCCGCGCACCTCGCGCATCAGCGTGTGCCCGGCCAGCAGGTCGTCATCCATCTCGTACAAGCCGCTGCAGTTAAGGAAGGTGCCCCGGATCTCGGGCGGGCGCTCCATCTTGACGTACTTGAGAAACTGGCCAGGCCTCGTGTCGAGCACCGACTCCTTGGTCAGGTCGTGGTACGAGCGCATGCATTCCTGCAGGTTTTGCAGCCGCGTGGCTGCTTGCTTGAGGAATTCCAGCGGCGCGTGGTCCCCGAACAGCCGGTCGAACTGGGCCAGACTCAGCTCGTTGCTCTCGCAAAAAAGGCCCAGCTGCTCGTGCGCCACCTTGATGAAAGCCGCCTTGCGCGCCTTCATGCTGCTGCTCGCCGGCATTGCCGCCATGGCCTGCGAGATGGCGTTCGTGAAGGTCTGCTCCTCAACCAGAAAGGTGGCCAAGCTCTGCACAATCGCGCGGCTGTCGCGCGACATCGCCGGGAGCTGCGGCTCGGGCACCACGCGCGGCGCAAGCTTGTCGCTCTGCCGTCGCCGCGCCGGCCCGTTCGCGGCAGCCCCAGGCCCCGTCGAGGTCGACGCCGCCGAGGACGAGGTGGACGACGAAGACGACGTTGTTCCTGGGGCTGCGGAAACACGACTGACTCGTCACTGACCGGCGGACCGCCGCGCGACCGACCCTGCGCGACGCCATTCTCTCCGCTTGGTGTGATGAAGGGGTCGATCGCGTCAACCCAGGCGTCGTCAAACGACCCGCGGTGAGGCAGGAGCGAGTTGCGCCGCTGGACTTGCTGTACCTCGCACCAGTGCGCCTCGACGAGGGCAAGCACAAGGACGAGGCGCCACACCTTGGCGTTGATCTGCTCCTCCTCGATGTCCGAAGCAACCCCAAACACCTGGGCGGCCTCGCTTGGCGGCGGCGGGTCGGGCCGGCTGGCATCCTCCTTTTTCGGCATCTCGCAGAGTGGGGGCGGTTCGAGGTAGCCAGGCGCCATGTGCTGACTGCCAAACGGCGGCATATGCTGATCCTCCTGCTGCGTGTGTCCGCGCTGGTGGCCGTGCTGGTGCTGCGCTGGCATGTGCTGCCCTTGGTGGTGCGGGTTTGGGTGGTGCGGGCCATCGCTGTTGTCGTGAGGTTGGTCGCGGGACGTGTCAGAGTTGGCGCGCGGGCGTTTGATCTGGGGCCTGCAGGCGTCAAAATCGCTGATGCTGGGGCCCTCGTCGTTCCAAAAGCTGTCCAGGAAGAAGGTGCGAAAGAGCGAGCCCTCGTCCTCGCTGATGGGCCCGGGCTCCATCACGACCTCCTGCGGCTGCACGTTGTAAAAACCATTGTAGGGCGCGCCCTGGCCCTGGCCCTGGCCCTGGCCCTGGCCCTGGCCCTGGCCCTGGCCCTGGCCCTCGCCCTCGCCTTGGCCCCGGTCCTGGCCCGGCGCTCGCCGCATCTCGTGCGGCTGCTGCGGCCGAGCAGGCGCGAAGAAGCCCCCCGAGGCGGACGAGGAGCCGTGCGGGCCGGAATGCTGCTCCTCGCGAGGCTGGTGTGGCACGGTGCTCGAGTGCAGCTGGAAGCCGCCGTAGCGAGTCGCCGTGCCGACCGCGGTCGAGAATCCTGCCATAGTTTGCCCCGATTGCGGGCGCGGTGTGTCCTCCTCCTGCTTTGCAAGCTGCTCCTCCATCTCGAGCTCCTCCTCGCGGCTGGCGGGGCGCTTTCGGCAAAAGATCTGGAACTGCGGCGAGGCAAAGACACCCACGCAGCGGAAAGCGTCCTTGCCCTCGGGCACCATGATGAACACGAAGAGCGCGTGCATGGCCTGGCAGGTGTGCTTGTTGGCGGGCCAGGAATAGTTCCAGCCGCGCTTGCGGCGGTTAAACTCGAAGAAGACCGTGCCCTCCGCGCGCGCCGACTCGGCCACCTCTGGCGCCTTCTTACGGTCGCTGCGCGCGGCCGACTGCGGCAGCAGCAACTCGCCGCGGTAGTAGGGCCGCGTGGGGTTGGCCTTGTCCCGCTCTTCCTCCACGAGGGCGTGGCGAGCGACCACGGCGCCAGGCGTGATGCGCGGCTGCTCCTTGACGCGGCCGAACTCGGACCATGCATACAGCGGCGCCCGCGGGCCGGTGTCCAGCCGCCTCACGCTCACGCGCACGGGCGACCCGCAGAAGCCCTTCTCCTTGTGCGGCGACCCACAGAATGGAAAGCATCGCAAGTTCTTCAGCCCATTGCGCTTGTTGTTGCGCTGGTACCGCGGCGTCCACTGCCCTGGCGCCTCGAACTGCACGTCGAGCTGCATGTCGCTGCTCGCCACGCACATCCACCTCCTGCGCCTCCTCCCTCTTGCTGATCGCCTGTGCACGGAATCGCGAGCCTAATCCTGTGCCCTTCGCACCGCCGGACTCCCGGGGACTCCTACGGGTTTACGCTGTCCAGACCTCTAAGCCTTCTGAGGGAGCTGAAGGCGCCAATCTACCGGAATTGGAGCGCGTCCGAACTTGTGCCCACTGGACCACGGTCGATCCCACAAGATGGTCTGGGTCGAGAAGCACGAGCTGGTCGCGATCGAGCTGGTGGTGGTGCCGGTGTGGTGCCGGTGCTGGTGGTGCTGGTGCTGGCGATGCACGCGGGGGAGGTTTCGAATCTGTTCTGGACGACGACGCACGCTGCGCTGGGCGGAAATGGGCGGATAGCTGGCACTTGCGCAGAGCCAGCTGCCTGCACGTGCACTACGGCGGCAAGGTGCGCCAAGTCGAGGACGATGCGCCGCAATCTGCCGGCAAGTGCCGCAATCTAAGGATCGCAGGCGTGTGGCCTGCCTTGTGGTCGACGTCGTGCCAGTGGATGCTGGGAATGCGGTCGCTCGCTCGCTCGCTCGAGCCGTGGCTTGCACGATGGCACGCAAGCAAGCGCGCAGGCAGGCAGGCAGGACAAGAGATGGTGGTGCGTGGCTACAGCTCGGCATGCGCACTGACGTGCAGGCGATTGGCCTAAGATTTCCGCGTCGGACGAGCAGCGCTGAGGGTGGTGTTGACACTTGCAACCGAGGTCTGATTCCACCCTTTCGCGGCGCAAAGCACGTGGAAGCCGCTGTGGCGCGCAGTGCAAGGCCGCGAGCTCCCCTTGCCTCGATGCCGCGACATGCCGCGACGATGATGACTCATCAGCTGTCGCGCCAACTGGCCAGCTGGAAGCCGTGATGGTGGTCCATGTGCCGTGAGTTGGACCCGCAGGAGCAAGGGCCTGGGCCAGGCATCAGCTTGCCTGACGGCATGTGCAGTCCAGGTGCCGCACCCCGTGCCTGCCGCATGCGACGAGCTAGATGCGGGCATGCCGAGTTGTGCATGGCTTGTGCCACAAAGAGCTCCTTGCAACTTTGGAGCGCAGACTCCACCGACTCCTCGCAGCACCTCCGAAAGTCTTCGGAGAGCACTCCGGTCCGCGCTCCTGCGAGCAAGCAAGCAAGCAAGCAAGCAAGCCACACGTGGCCTGGCCAGCTGCGCCCACGGCACCTGCGCCCAGGGCGCCAGCTGAGTCCACGGCCGCAGCGCGCCCACGGCAGGCAGGAGTTGGACAAGTAGTTGGACCTCGCTCCGTCTGGAGTCTTGAGTGGCCGTGGAGTGGAGTGCGCGGCCTTGCGGTGCGCCTCGTGCGAGCGCTAGCTCGCCGTGTCCATGTCCCACTTTCTCCACCGCCGCTGCTGTCCCACGCATAGATGTCAGGCAGCGCGTGCATGCACTTTCAGCGCGCATCCCAGTCTAGCACTGACCTTTGCAGTGATTCGAATGACCTGCTCTAGGTCAAGCGATGACGCGAGCAGGTCATGCGCTTGACCTGCGCGCGTCTGGCGGACGTGGAGAGCCAGATGTCGGCGCCGCCGTTGGTAAGCGAGCGCGAAGGACGGTGGCGGGGTCGACGGGGCGCTGACGCGCGGGCGCGCAGAGCAGGGTCAAGCGGTTGATGCAAGAGGTGCCCGGCACGGGACAGGTCAGCTCGGACGCCACGCGCGTTGCCGGTGAGGCAGCCCGCCTTTTCCTCGAGGATCTCCTCGCACAGGCAACGGTGAACGCATCCGAGGACGGCAGGGTCTGCCTGGCGGACCTGTAAGCTGCTGGCTGGCTAGCTGGCTGGACAGCTGGCTGGATAGCTGGATAGCTGGCTGGATAGCTGGCTGGATAGCTGGATAGCTGGCTGGATAGCTGGAGGCGCGGAAGGGGCGGAATCAGGGTCCTGACTGACGCACGCGACAGTCGTGGCGCCGTTGCGCAGCACAGCAAGTTCGACTTTCTGCGCGGGGTCAGCGTCGAGGAGCCCAAGCCGACGTACCGCGCCGCACGCCCGCGGAAGAAGACCAAGGTCGAGGGCCACGACGCGGCAGCGGCGGCCGAGCAGCAGCAGCAGCCACAGCAAGACCAGGACAAGTTTGACACCGGCGCGTTCCAGCTTCCCGAGCTCCCGGAAGGCAGCGGCAGCGGCGGCAAGTCCAAGCAAGCAGAACAAGCCGATACAAGCAGCGAGGACGAGGACGGCTTCGACTAGACCTAGAGACGCTTGAGCCGGGGCGGGCGGGCGGGGCGGAGAAAGATGTCCACGATGGCCGACGACATCGACCGCGAGAGGCACATCAAATTCTTCCGGGGCCTGCTGCAGGTCGTGCCCGGCTTTGCCGTGTCCCTAGACACAAGCCGCATCATGATCGTGTACTTTTCATGCGCAGCGCTGGACCTCATGGACGCGCTGGACGCCATCCCCGACAAGCAGGCCATCATCGACTGGGTGTACCACAACCAGGTCGTGCTGGGGCCCCAGAACGGGCCCATCGCTGGCGGCTTTATCGGCGGCGGCTTCGCAGGGCCGATGGGAGGGCCCGACGAAGTCCACGCATACCACCAGGCACGTCTCCATGACGTACACGGCGCTGGCCGTGCTGGCCATGCTCGGAGACGACTTTTCGCGCGTGGACCGCGAGGCCATCATAGCGGGCTGCGCGGGCTGCAGCAAGAGGACGGATCATTTCAAGCCGTGGCCTGCGGCACAGAGAACGACATGCGCTTCGTGTTTAGCGCCGTGGCCATATCCTTCATGCTGCAGGACTGGCGCGGCATCGACGTGGGCAAGACGGTCAGCTTTATCCGCTCCTCGCAATCGTTCGACGGCGGCTTTGGCGTGCTCCCCGGGCAGGAGGCGCACGCGGGCGCCATCTACTGCGCGGTGGCCGCGCTCAGCCTGCTCGGCCACCTCGACGACGTGGCCGACCGCGACGCTCTCGAGCGCTTCCTGGTCAGCCGCATGGTGGGCGGCGTGAACGGCCGCATCAACAAGCCCCCGGACACGTGCTACACGTTCTGGGTGGGCGGCGCGCTGCAGGCGCTGGGCCTGCAGCACCTCCTCGAGGCCGACTCCACGCGCACCTTTGTGCTCTCGTGCCAGTCTCCCGTCGGCGGCTTTGCCAAGGTACCCGGCGCCTTCCCGGACGTCCTGCACGCCTACTTTAGCCTGTGCGGCCTGGGCCTCCTCGGGGAGCCCGGCGTGCGCCAAGTCGTGGCGGCGCTGGGGCTCTCCGAGCGCGCTTTCGCAGACTCGCCCTTTGGCCGCGCCGAGGGAGGGCCCAAGACCGCCACGGGCAAGCCCTTCGTCCTAAGCTCTCGCGTGCAGTAGGCGGGCACTCGTACCTTGTAACCGGCCTGGTACGGCACAGCACGGAACCATGGCTTTCAAGAGAGAGAGAAAAAAAACCTTCTTCGGCCTACTTGCTAAAGATGTCATCTAGCTCCGGCGCAAAGCCGCCCGGTCCTGCTGCCGCGCCCGCCGCGCCGTACCGCCCGCCGTAGCCCTGGCCGCCCGCGCCGTACAGACCGGCGCCGGTGCCGTAGCGCCCGGCGCCATACGCGTCGCTGCCGTACATGCCCGCCCCGGCGCCGTACATGGAGGAAGCGCCGTAGGCCGAACCGTACGGCGAGCCGTACATGCCCCCCTGGCCGCCGTACATGGACGAGCCGTACATGCCGCCCTGGCCATACATGCCAGAGCCGTACATGCCAGAGCCCATGCCCATCATGCCGGCGCCGCCGGGGCATCATCATCCCAGCGCCCGTGCCGGCCGTCATGCGGTCCCATTGCTGCGACAGCATGAGCTCGTTCGGGGTCTTCTTCGCGCGCATGCGGTAAATCAAGTACTTGACCCCGCGGTAGCCGAGGTACAGAATCACGATGCCGACCAGCCAGCGCATGAGTCGCCGCCGCCGCTCGGCCTTGATCTCCTCCGGCGACGGAAGCGGCAGCGGCTGGCCCGTCTGCGGGTCGATCTGCGGCAGCGGCGGAGCTCCAGTGAAGAAGGCAAAGACCTCGTGCGCCGCGCCGCCTATGCGCTCTACAAAGTGCGCAAAGCTGCCAAAGGCGTACTGCATGGCCTCCGCATTCATTCCGAGCAGCTCGCTCATCTGCCCAAGCGACCCGACGGTCTGGTGCATGGCCCCAAGCCAGCCCATGTCGCCCATCATTGGGTTCATCCCGCCGTACATGCCGCCCATGCCCATGCCCATGCCGCCGTACATGCCGCCGCCGTACATGCCGCCGCCGTACATGCCGCCACCATAGCCGCCCATGCCGCCGTATCGGCTCATCCCGCCCCGTAGCCGCCGTAGCCGCCGCCGCCGTACATGCTGCTGCCGTAGCCACCTCCGCCGTACATGCTGCTGCCGTAGCCGCCGCCGTAGCCGCCGGCGCCGCCATACATGCTACTGCCGCCGCCGTACGCGCTCTGCCCGTACGCGCCCTGGCCGTACCCGCTGCCGTATGCGCTGTTCTGACCATACTGCTGCTGGCCGTACGCGCTAGTGCCATACTGTTGTTGCTGCTGCTGCTGCTGCTGCTGTGCCCCGTACGCACCGCCAGCGGCGGTGGTCGGCGCTCCAGGAGCTCCAGCCAAACTTGTCGTGCCGCCATTCGCTCCGGCCGCACTAGCTCCGGCCGCCCCGGCCGCTGCGGGCCCTGCGGCCGTCGCGCCGTCTCCCGCGGCCTTTTCCCATGGCTTTGGCGGCGACGCCTGCGCCATGACCGCGCCTCACGTCGACCGCTGCCCACGCAGGAATCCACAATCTCCCAGCTCGCTCGCTCGCTCCCCCCCCGGCGGACCGCGACGCGCGTCGAGCGCGGACCTGAGCGCGTCCGCAGCGACCTGCAGAGCGCGCTAGCACCGACGACCTGTCCGCTGGCTGGCGGCCTGTCGCGTCTCGCGCGCGGCTCTGCTCGCGCACGCTGTCGTCCCTCCTCCGTCCGCCCGATAGGTGTTTGTCAGACGTGAGCAAGGTGATCGGATGACCTCGGCAAGGTGTGATGAGATGACATGGGATGACGGGGGCTCGAGGTCGATCAGCGCGACGCCAGGCTGAAGACGCCCTTGACGCACGGCCAACACACGTTGCGCATGAACTGGCGCACGAAGCGCGCCACGAGCTGCAGGCCGTACTGGCCGCCGGGCATGTTGCCAAAGGCGTAATAGCCGAGCGCGCAGAGCTGCACGGCGCAGCAGACGATGACCATGACGTTACGAGCGCCACACCAGGCAGGCATAGAGCGTGCCGAAGATGGACGCAAAGTACGCCACGGTGAACGGCAGCTGCCGCAGGCCGCACACGGATCGCGCCCACGCGCTCGGGCCCTTGACGAGCATGAAGGCGCCCATGAAGAAGATGGACCCCATGGAGAACGGGAAGGCGAACTTGCCGGGCACGATCACCGCCACCGGCAGGAAGAAGCTGGCCAGCGTGAAGAAGAAGAGGCTGAGCGCCAAGAGCAGCACGAAGCCCTTGAAGCGCTCGCTGCGGAAAAGGAGCTGAAGCTGGCCTCGGCGCTGGCCGCCGCGCTCGACGCGGTGCCAGCTTCCAGGTCGACTGCGCCGCCCTCCAGCGGCGTGCCCTTCAGGAAGCCCGATTGGCGCACCGAGCCCACGCTGGAGGCCAAAGTGTCGCCCATGCCGCCGAGCGAGCTGCGCAGGCTCGACATGAGCGGCGAGGCCTCCTCCTCGGCGGTGGCGGCGCCCTCGACGCCGCTCTGCGCGCCGACTCGTAGTTGTTCATGAGGGCGCTGAAGGCGTTGCCGCCATCCCGCCCGCTGTCGAACATCTTGCGTTGCACGCTCGTGGACCTGCGCCAGGTCAGTGCAAAGACCTGCGACTGACCTCGCACGTGATTCGAATGACCTTGTCAATGACGTGCCACGACCTTGGCGAGGTCATCGCAATGACCTGGCCCCACATGGCTGGACGCAAGGCACAAAGACGGCGACGCACAACAGTTGGCGGCGCGATGGCGTGCGAGGAAGACGCCGCCGCGCTGCATGAGGCCTTCGAGCAGGAGCTGGAGCTGGTGGAGTCCATGTACGCCCCGGAGGAGTGCCAGCTGACGCGCGGCAGCCCCACGTCGTCCGTGCGGCTCGACGTCCGGCTGGAGAGGGTTCGCGTGGAGCTCAAGGTGACCTTGCCCGCCAAGTTCCCGCTAGAGCGCGAAGGGGTGCGCGCGGACGTCGTAGGCAGCCGTGGGCTGATCGATTCCCAGGAGGGCGAGCTCAAGCGCGCCCTGGAGCAGCACGCGCTTGGCGCATTTGATGAGATTGGTCAGCACAGTCTCGTCGGCCTGCTCCTGCACGCGCAAGCGCTCGTGCAGGAACTGGAGGAGTGTGGCGGGCGCTGCGCGATCTGTTTGGACGCCATTGAGGATGACCTCTTCCGCGCCAGCTGCTGGCATATCTTTCACCAGCTCTGCTTTGCCGCCTGGTGGCAGCAACTTGATGAACGTCGTCGCGCGAGCGGCACCCGCGTGTCCGAGGCGACGCACCAGCAGCAGAGCATAAGCGCCGCGCAGGCCCGCTTGGACGCCCAGCAAGCCGTACTGGACGGTGCCATGGCGCGCGTCGACGTGCTCAAGAGCTCGCGGCAACAAGATCTGGCCTACGCCGAGACGCTGCGCAACTTGCTGCAAAGCGACAAAACGGCCACGCTCGCGCACGACCCGGACGCCACGCCTGCCACGTTTGATAAGCGCGCCGCCGCGGCCGCGCAGGAGATCAAGACCATCAAGGCCGAGGTGCCCGCCATGCGTGCCAAGCTGGTTAAAGCGGAAGCCGAGTTGAGCCAGGCGCGCGAGCAAGCGGTCGCCAAGGACGACGCCGTGCGGCGCAGACCCGTAGACTGCCCGCTGTGCCGTGTTCCCATCAACTTTGAGGAGCTCGAACCGTTCCTGGACGACGCGCTCGCCAGCCTTGCGCCCGTGAAGGGCACGCTGGTTCCGAGCGCCTGGGCTGCAGCCCCTAGCAGTGACAGCAGCAGCGGCCGGGGATATCTCGACGCGCTCAGCGAAGAGGAGCGTGAGGCCGTGGAGGCCGCGCGCCGGCAACGTGAAGAGGAGTACGCCAAGCAAGAGGCCCGCGGGGCGCTCATTGACCGCCAAGCCTCGAACGACATTGTGCTGCCCGTCGACGCGCCGCCTGCGCCGCCAGGGTCGCGCGAGGAGCAGCACCAACAAGCGCAGGAGCAGGAGCAGGAGCAGGAGCAGGAGCAGGAGCAGGAGCAAGTGGGTGCGTCGGGCGGGGCAAGCGACGCAGGCACCAAGGCCAGCAGCCTGGGGCACAGCAAACCACAGCGCCGGCGCGGGAACAACGAGCCGGCAGAGACATTTGCCTCAAGGTGACCGTCATCTCTTGTCGGTTGCTCCCGCCGCCGCTCGCCGCAGTGCGAGCGTCTGTCGGTGAAAGTCGCGGATGGGCACGGCAGGGACGCCGCCAAACTTGCCGCCAGGTGGCAGGTCGTGCATCACGCCGCTCTTGGCTGCGATCTGCGCCCCTGCGCCCACGCGCAGATGCTGCGCGACCCCGGTCTGCCCGCCGACGAGGACGCGGTCGCCCAGCTCCGTGCTGCCAGCGATGCCCGTCTGCGCGGCAATCAGGCAGTGCTTGCCGATGATCACGTTGTGGCCCACCTGTATCTGGCCGCGACGCGTCAGCTCGCCACGCTTGGCGTCACGTCACGCCTCAACTTACCAAATTGTCCAGCTTGGTCCCGGCGCCGATCCGCGTGTCGCGCCAGCTTCCGCGGTCCACGCACGTGTTTGCTCTGGTCGCGTAGCGTCAGCCGCCTGGCCCTCTGGTGGCAAACCCTGGTCGCGCCTCCCGCTTACCCTATCTCGACGTCGTCCTCCACGACAACGCGCAGCTCTTGCGGCTTCTTCTCGTGCCCCTCGAGGCCGATGTGAAAGCCAAAGCCGTCCTGGCCGATGCGCACGCCAGGGTGCAGCACCACGCGGTTACCGATGCGTGCGTGCTGCACGGTGGCGCCAGCGCCGATGATTACATCCTCGCCGAGCTCAACCTCGGGCCCGACCACGGCGTTGGGGCCGACCACGGCGCCGCGGCCGATCGTGACGCTGCCCACGATGACCGCGCTGGCGTGCACGCCACCGGCGGAGCTGCTGAGGGCGCGCCTGCAGAGCAACATCCCACAACTCCACGTCTTGGCCATTACTGCAGCTCACCTTGCCCGAGTGAATGCACTTGACGTCTCCCAGTCATTATCAGACGTGATCGCGTCTTTGGACTACCTGCGGCCAATGACGTGGACGACGAGCATCCAGACCGAGGAGAAGGAGCCGGCGGCGGGCTGGCGGCCGCTGCGCGGCGCGATGACGAACCTGAGCAAGGAGGACCTCCTCAAGTTCGTAAAGCGGCAGCGCGCAAAGCTCAAGGCCAAGGAGGCCGAGGCGGCTGCGCTCAAGGAGGAGCTCGAGACGCTGCGCAATGGCGGCGCGTCATCGTCCGCAGAGGCCAGCGCTGATAAGGACGCCGAAAAGGACGCCGCGCGGCAGGAAAACATGGACAAGATGAAGGAGCTGCTGGTGCGCTACAAGAAAGTGCAAAAGAAGGCCCTGGCGCTCAAGGAGGAGAAGGACGCGCTCGAGGCCAAGGCCGAGGCCAGCCTGCGACGCGCGGAAGAGCTCGAGACCAAGAGCGCCAGCCTGCAAGAGATGCTTTCCGAGGCCCTGGCGGGCGGGGACGGCCAGGAGCTGCGCGAGGAGAATGCGCGGCTTGCCAGGGCGCTCGAAGAGCGCTCGGCGGCGCTGGACAATGCCATCGCGGCGGCGGCACAAGTGAGTACCTTGGCGCAGGAGGTGGGAGGCGAGCTAGACAGTGCTGACGATTTGCGCGCTCAGGTTGAGGCCCGTAACGCGGAAGTGCAGAGCCTCGAGAATGATCTCCGAGACGAGCGTGCCGCGTCCGAGGAGGCGCGGCGGCGCCACCAGTTGCAGCTCGAGGCCAGCATCGAGCGCATCGCTACGCTCGAGAAGGACTTGGAGGCTGCGCGCGAGGGCGCTGACAGTGCCCTGCGCGAGAAGCTCGAGAGCGCCCAGGACCGCGCGACGGCCCTGGCCGCGGAGCTCGACGCTGCCGCAGCCAAGCGTGACGAGTTCCAGGAAGAGCTTGCGCGGCTACATGCGGCTCAGGACGAGCGCGCGCCCGAGCTTGACGAGCTCCGCGCCACTCTCGACGCTGAGCGCCAGGCCAAGGAGGAGCTCGCTGCGCGTCTGGAGCAGTCGGCGAGCGAGACTGGCGAGGTCCAGCGGCTCGAGGAGGAGCTTGCTGCGCTGCGCGAACAGCTTTTCAACCAAGGCCAAGCGGCGGAGCGTCTCGAGACCGAGGCGCAGCAGCTCCGGGCGCAGGTTGAGGCGCAGGTTGAGGCGCAGGGGGCGTTGGAGACCGCCCTGAACGAGGCGCGACAGCAATGCGACGCCCTCGACGCCGAGCGCAACGCGGCCGACAAGCGGTGCCAAGACTTTGAGACCGACTTGCAGCAAGCCAACGCGCGGATGGCCGAGGCGGCGGAAACGTTTGCGGCAGAGCGCGCGGCGCTCGCCGGCAGCGAGGACGACAAAGCGGCGTCGCTCGTGGCCCAGCTCGAGGAGAAAGCTGCTCTCGCCGCAAAGGCGGAGGCGCGTGCGACCGATCTGCAGGCGCAGCTTGAGGCGGTCCAGCAAGCCGGGTCTCAAGCTCAGGCCGAGCTCGAGAAGGGCTCAGAGCTCGAGGCCGAGCTCGAGCGAACAAAAGCTGTCGCGGACGAGCAGCAAGCGCAGCTGGAGGCGCTCCAGGAACAGGCCCAAGCTCAGCCCGAGCAGGAAGGGGCTTCGGCACGCATTGCAGAGCTCGAGGCGGAGCTCGAGCGAGCAAAGGCCGCTGCGGATGAGCAGCAAACGCAGCTGGAGGCGCTCCAGGCGCAAGCCGAGTCTCAGGCCGAGCAGGAAGGGGCTTCAGCACGTATTGCAGAGCTCGAGGCGGCACTCGAGCGAGCAAAGGCCGCTGCGGATGAGCAGCAAACGCAGCTGGAGGCGCTCCAGGAGCAGGTCCAAGCTCAGCCCGAGCACGAGAAGGCTCGGCACGGATTGCAGAGCTCGAGGCGGAGCTCGAGCGAGCGAAGGCTGTCGCGGACGAGCAGCAGCAGCAGCTGGAGGCGCTCCAGGCGCAGCCGAGCTCAGCCGAGCAGGAAGGGGCTTCAGCACGTATTGCAGAGCTCGAGGCGGCACTCGAGCGAGCAAAGGCCGCTGCGGATGAGCAGCAAACGCAGCTGGAGGCGCTCCAGGAGCAGGTCCAAGCTCAGCCCGAGCAGGGGCTTCGGCACGTATTGCAGAGCTCGGGCGGCTGAGCAAGCAAAGGCCGCTGCGGATGAGCAGCAAACGCAGCTGGAGGCGCTCCAGGAGCAGGTCCAAGCTCAGCCCGAGCAGGAGGGGCTCGGCACGTATTGCAGCTCGAGGCGAGCTTGAGCAGCAAAGGCCGCTGCGGACGAGCAGCAGCAGCAGCTGAGGCGCTCAAGGAACAGAGCCAGAACAGAGAGATTCGGCACAGACCGCGCTTGCCGAGCAAGTGGAGGTTCTCAAGGCGCGCGTGCTCGAGCTCGAAGCGGGCGAGCAAAATGGCAGCAGCGCCACCGTAGTGGCGAGCTGTGACCTTGAAGCCGCGGCAGCGGCAATGGCGGCCGCCGAGGCGAAGGAGGCCTTGGCTATGGACATGCTGTTATATGAACGGGCCAATCGCGCTGACCAGGCCTCGTCCGGCACTGCGGAGTCGCAGGCCCTTCGCGAGAGGTGCGCCGAAGCCGAGCTAAAGACCGCAGAGCTGCAGAAGAAGGCGAACGAGCTGGCGAAGCGCTTCAAGGTGATCAAAGCACGGTACCAAAAGGAGCTCGGGGCCAAGAAAGAGCAGCACGCAGCACGCCTGGGCGCTGTGTTGCAATTGGGCGCGTACCAGGGCCTTGTGCGCTCCCGGCTGGTCCACGGATTTTCGCAGCTGCGCGCGCACGCCGCTCGCGAGGCGCTCGCGGAAGCCGAGGGCCGCGCCGGCAAGTCCGTCTCGTCAATGCAAGCGCAGCACGAGATGAGTCAGCTGGAGGGCAAAGCCACGGTGTCGGCGCTTGAACAAAAGGTCGCGGCGCTGGAGAAGGACAAGGAGGATGCCAGCAAGCGCAACAAGGCGCTAGAAAACAACGCAAAGAAGCTCAAGAAGCTGCTCAAGATCAAGATGGAGCGGCTGTCACAGCTGCAACAGGCGCAGGAGGACGCGGGGCGCGCGCCGCCTGGGTTTGACCCGCTACCGACGTCGTCTGCGCCGTGAACGTTGAAGCGCCTGGTGGGAGCTCGGCGTCTGGAGTGTGGGTCTGCGTCAACGCTGTGGCAGGCAAGACGCTGGCGCTGGCGCCGGGGAGGCCAGTAGCCGCCGTGATAGTGTGGACAATGAGCAGCAAGCTACTGGCACCACCGAAGGTGTTGCCGCCGCCGCCGCCGCCACGAGGAGGAGGAGGAGGGCGAGGCCTGCGACAGGGTTGGAGTGGGTTCCAGAGGCGCGCCTCTTGGCCTGGGTAGATGCCTATGCGCAAGCTCACCCCGGCAAGGCGTCCATGGCGCGGCGGTTCCAGGTGCCGAGCACCGTGCAGACGCTGACGCGGCAAGAGGAGCACGGCAAAGTGCAAGAGGCCAAGGAGCAGGCCGCGTGGGCGATGGCACAGCTGGAAAACCTCAAGACGGACCTGGCCAACTACAAGAAGCGGGCCCAGCTCGCACTGAAGAAAGCGCAAGAGGAGGCGCGGCGGTCGGGCGCCAAGCGCGAGGCCAACGAGGGCAAGCTCAAGGCCACTCTGGAGTCGGAGCTCGCAAGGGTCACGCACCTGGTCGACGCCAAGCAGGTAGAAATCGACCGCATCCAGGCCGAGAAGACCAGTCTTGAAGTCGAGCTCGGCGCGCGCCAGCGCGAGGTAGAAGCCTCGAGCGCCATGTACGACAAGCTGGAAAAGTCTATCATGGAGCGCATGGAGGCCATGCGCGACTCGCTCGAGACACCCACGCGCAGGTGCTCCAGGAGGAGACCGGGGCGCTGCGCGAGGAGCTCGAGGCCAAGCAAAAAGAGCTCGAGCCCTGCGCGCGGCCCACGACCTCGTGGCCGACAAGGAGCGGCTGGCGCAGTCTCTGCAAGCGGCATCGCGAGCGCGAGTCGAGCGACGCCCGCGCGGCGCGCGCCGAGGCAGACCTCAAGCAGGCCCAGGAGTCGCAGAGCAGAGGCGCGGCGGAGCGCGAAGCGGCCGCCGCTGCGGCCGCCGCCGACAACGCCTCTAGCCCCGGCCACAGCAGCAACCTCAAGCGGCAACCGAGCGAAGGGGCGACCCTCGAGGAGTTGCAGTCCGCGCGGCCGACCTCGCCGGAGAAGACCTCCACGGAGGCGCGCATCCAGATGGAGCGAGAGCGGCGCAAGCAGGCGGGCGGGCGCAAGCGCTCTTCCGCTGGCGGGCCCACGGAGGATGGCGAGGGCCTGGACTCGGTCTTGGCGGCTGCCGCGGCCGCGGCCTACCCGGACGACGCCGGCTCGGAGCACGACCGGATGAGCAGCGTCAGCAAGTCGATGGCGCGCATGGGCGGGTCCGCCGCCGCCTGGGCGGACGCGGGCGAGTCGGCCGCGTCCAACTCGCTCTTTGTCGAGCAGCTCGACGCCCTGCACCACGAGCACGCGCGCGACCGCGTGCTGTGGCAGCGGGACCTCGAGGAGCTGCGGCTCAAGTGCGAGGACTTGGAGTCTGAGCACAGGCTTCTGATGGAGCAGAACCAGGCGCTCAAGGAGCAGATTCGCGACGACTCGCGCAGCCAGGTGCGCCAGAGCCAGCTTGCGGGCGCGGCGCTTGGCGGTTCGGCGCCCGAGTGCCAGGACCCCAAGGGCTCGGAGGAGAGCCTCACGTACCTGAAGAACGTGGTCTTCAAGTACATGGCTGCCAAGGACATAAGCGAGCGCAAGACGCTGTTGCCCGTGGTGGCCACGATGCTGCAGTTTAGCCCGCAGGAGACGGGCTCGATACGCGCCGGGCTGGAGCCGCAGGCCGGGGTTGTGGGCTGGGTCTTTGGTGGTGGCGGTTGAATCACAGTACTTGTTCTTCTTCTCTTCTTCTACTGGTGGCAAGATCAAGGGCGAGTGCTTCTTCCTCCTGGCCTGCGCGTGGGCCGTGTTGGGTGGCTTGCGGAAGAAGTGGCGGCGACGAGGGCGGCGTGGGCGGTCGCGGCGGCGGTCGCGGCGGCGGCACCGGGGGACATGCGAGAGGATACGGCACCGTGTTTGGCACCGGCGGTCCGAGCGCCGCCACAAAGGTGACGATGGCTGCGCCGTGCGGCCTGTCCGGCTTTGGCGCCGCGGGCACTGGCGGAGCGGGCGCTTCGGTCGGGGCGTTGCTCCCGCAGCGCCAACGCCGCTCGGCCCGGAGGCTGAACCGTCGGCCGCGGCCTCAGCCGCGGCCTCAGCCCCGGCGCGATTCTCGACCTCGGCGGCGCAGCCGTTCTAGGAGACAATGGTCCAAAAGCCGGCGGTGAAAGTCGTCGTCGTCCAAGATGCCGCGGTGCTGCACTCCCTCCAGCTCGTGCACGGTGACGTGGCAGCTGTTCGCCCACGAGTGAACGTACGACAGCGAGCCGTACGGCACGACCCCGTCACCGCTGCGGAGGACGGTGCGGCCCGCAACGTCCTGCGGCGTCCATTTGGTCTCAAAGACGATGCCGTTTCTTACAGTGCGGCCGAGACGCCGGTCTTCCTCGCGTAGCGGCGCGTCCTCGTCGATAACGTGGTCGCTCTCCAAGCGATTCGCGCTGCATTCCCGGGTGCCGCGGCGCAGCATACAGCGCACCTCCGTGGCACGTTGACGCCAAAGATAGCCACGACTTGGCGGACCGGTGGCGGGTCCTGCGGCCGCAGGAAGGGGTCCTGCTCGTGAAAAGAGGACTGCCATAGGTCTGCGATGGTGTCAAGCTCTCCAGTCGCAGCGCGTGGACCGGCGGATAAAGGCAGTGGCTCGGCTGCTTCGGGCTGGAACCTGCTGGCAGCGGCGGTGGCGGCACCCGTCGCTGCGCGTGCAGCCATCGCGGCCGTAAAATGAGAGCGCACACGCGAGCACCGCACGGCCCGGGTCGGGCCGCACGCTGGGCATCACGACCTGCATAATCTCGGTTTTGCCCTCCTCGTAGTCCAGAGGCAGCATGTCGGACAATTTGGTGGCCTTGCGAAACACGGGGTGGCCGCCGCCGAGGCGCTCAAGCGGGCCAATCGTGTGTTCATAAGCCTCGCGCATCCCGCGGCGCACCACGCCAGGCACGCGCTTGCCGAGCAAGATGTTCTTGGTGACCACGCGCTGCTCGAACACGGTGAAGACGATATCCATGTCTACGGCCTCCGCGAGGCGAGAAGGGCCCCCGACTTCAATGACGAGCATGTCTCCCGCGTCGCCGCTTGAGAGCTGCGTGACGCCCTCCGGGTCCACGTCAAACCAGTCGGTCATGAATGGCGTCGCGCCGGTCACTTCCAGCTGCAGCCGCACCTTATGCGAGCGCCTAAACTCCACGTCCAGGCCGGCGAGCGTGACGCGCAGCAGGCCTTCCTGGCGGACGCCCGGCGCGCCAAGCGCGCCAGTGTGCATCTCGACCTCGCCCTTGGGCTGCGCGGGAAGAGCCAGGGCGCGGAGCCGAAGGAGCGCGCCATCAGGAGTGCGCGTGGCTCGGCAGGAACGATTTGGGAAGGCCCATGTTGGTTCCAACAATGATGCTCCGTAACGCTTGCGGGCTGCCCAGGATGCCGGCGGCCGCCAAGACCATCCCGTCCACGTGCTTGTCGATCCAATCCTGGCCACGCTCCTGCAAGGCGAGGTTCAGCATATAATGCGCGCACACCGCCCATCGAGTGGCACAGCAGCGTCACAGGCCGGCCAGTGGCCACTGCCATGGCCTCGATGCGGTCCATCGTGTGCGTAAAGTAGCCGTCTCGTGCCTCGAGCATCGCCGGGGCCAGTCGCCAGTCGTACGGCGCCGCGTCAAGGTCGTGACCAGGGATATACCCAGCCTTGACGAGCACCTTGATCACGGGCGCGAAGACCCACGAGGCGGCGCCAAGCGGCGACGTGTCGAGGAAGCCCACACCTTCGAGCCCCGGCACCGCCCGGACCTCCACGCCCTCCTGCTCGCTCAGCAAATTCGGCGCCAGCGCCATGTGGCGCACCCAGTCGTTGCGGACCTTGACGCTGCGCGCGGCCTCGTCGTCGTTCGTGGCGACCTCGCCGACGTGACCCCTTACGCGTCCTGTGATGCCAAGTCGCGCCAAATTAAGCCACAGCCGCTTGCCCTGCCAGCGCGGGACCACCGCCGACGTCTGCACGTGCAGCGCCGAGGACATGAAGCCCGGCACGATGAGCACGGGCCTCCGCGGCGCCTCGGTCATCTCGAGCTCGTCGGCATGCCGAACTGCTCGCTCGTCATCGACATGCACATCCTGGGCGCGACCAGGCTCCTTGACGGGTCGAGCAGAAGGAGGAGGCCACGACCTGGTGGACCTCGACGTGCTACCAGCGCGAGAGGACGGAGAGCAGGGGCCGGCAGGGCAAGACTAAGAGCCGATCAAGTTAGGATCTCCACGCCGTGGTCGGTGACCAGCACGGTGTGCTCGAACTGCGCCGTGAGGCCGCCGTCCTTGGTCGCGATAGTCCAGCCGTCCTCCCACACGACGTGGTCCTGCGAGTGCTCGCACAGGATGGGCTCGATGGTGAAGACCATGCCCGTCTCTAGCGTGAATGGGTCCTCGTTCTCAAAGTGCAGCACGTAGGGCAGCATGTGGAAGGTGCCGCCGATGCCGTGCCCGCAAAAGGTGCGGCTGGTGTCGTACCCCTCGGCCTTGCACACGGCGCTGACGAGGCTGCCCACCTTGTTGAGCTGCACGCCTGGTCCGCACAGCTCGATGCAGTCCTGCAGGCAGCGCTCCGTCACCGACACGAGCTTGCGCGCCGGCGCCTCGACGTCGCCGACGAGGAAGGTGCGGCTGGTGTCGCCGTGGTATCCCTGCGTGAAGCAGGACACGTCCAGGTTGACGATGTCGCCCTCCTGGAGCTCGCGGTCGTCGGGGATGCCGTGGCACATTACCTCGTTCACGCTCGAGCACAGCGACTTGGGAAAGCCCCGGTACCCGTATGGGCTCGGTACACGCCCTGCTTCACCACAAACTCGTGCGTGAGCCGGTCGATCTCGTCCGTGGTGACCCCGGGGCACCAGCTCGCCCGCGAAGGACAGTGTGTCGCGCGCGTAGGCGCAGGCGTCGCGCATCTTGCTCACCTCGCCGGCATCGGTGAAACGGGACACCGTGCGCCCGCTCAGGGGGTCGATGCCCGTTTGCGCGTAGGGCGGCGCCGGGATGTGCTCGGGCACGCCCAGCGGCGCTGACACCACGCCCTTGCGCACGGCTGCGCGCGTGGACAGCGCTCGCCTTGCCGCGCCGCCAGGCACTCGCGCTCTCGACCACATCTTCGCGCGGCTTTGCCTCGACGTGGCCGCAGGTCATCTACGTCAACGCCAATGACCTGCCGCACGTCACCGCAATGACGTCCGCGAGGTCATCGCGAGGACCTGCCCAGGTTATTGCAAACACCTGGACCGACCATGGGGGACGAACAGGGGCCGGACGCCCGTACGCCCCGTCGCCGCTGGACGGCGCGGCGCTGGCGCTGCTGGCGGCGTACAAGTGGCACCTGGCCACACTGCTCGCCGCCGTGTACCTCAGCCTCAAGTGTGGGCTAATCGATCCCATGGGGACATTCAGCGCCTGGCGCAGCGAGCGGGAGTGGCAGAAACGCCAGAAGGCGGAGTTGGACGCCACGCGACGCCGCCAGCTCGACGAGGAGCGCGCGCGCGCGCGTGCGGAGCAGCAGGAGCTCCATGCCGAGCGCGCGGCGGTTGCTGCCGCGCGCGAGAAGGAGCGCGAGCGCGTCAAGCGACTGGAGAAGCAGGAGCGGGCACTCGGCCCGCGCAAGGTCGGCCATCGCCTGGGCTCGACCTGATTGTGCGCGCCTCGCGGCGGTGGCTGCGGCTGCGGCTGTCGCAGCAGTCAAAGATCTCCAAATTGCTACTCTCGAGCTGGAAATGTTGTCGTGGTCGTCATCGGCGCTTGCGCGACGTCGTCTTGCGCTTGCGGTTGTTGGCCAGGGACCCTAGTAGCAGCGCGTTGAAGGCGCAGCTCTCCGCGGTGCGCTCCAGCTTGCTCGGTTGCTGCGTCTGCGGCTGAGCCCTAGGAAGCGCAGGCGAAGGCTCGCAGCACAATGGCTGTGCGGCGGCTGCGGTATCGGCGACGACGACGGCGTCAGCGCTATCGCCGTCGTCCGTCGTCGTCGTCGTTCGTCCACTTCTTCCTCATGGGCCCGGGGACGCTTACTCCCGAGGCCCCCGCTCTTTGGCGGCTTGCGCACCAGAAAGCTGTCGAGCCTGCCCGCGACAGGCTTGGGAGCAGCCAAAGCCCGTTTTCCGTCGCCGCCGTCGCCGCCGCCGCCACCGCCGCCGCCGCCGCTGCCGCCGATGGCAGCTGAGGCTGCGCTAGGCGCTTGGGTGTCCCGGCGGAAGAAACTACGGAAGCGCGCTTGCTGCGCCGTGTCCACGTCGGCTGCCCACGACCCAGGCACGGCTGCGGACTCGAAAGTGTCGAGCTGCAGGCTGACGCGCGAGAGATGCTCGACGTGGCGAATCGCGTCCATGCTACGCGCCACAATGTCCTCGACGGCTTCCGCCGGGACTCGGCCGGCTGCTCCTGCTGCACGTAGGCGAGGAACGGGTTTGGGCGTGGCACGTCAAGTCTTCGTGTGGCCGTGGAATAAGGGTGCGCAGCAGCGTACCCGATGGTCATCTTGGTGGGCACCCGGCCAAACATGACGGCGTCGCTACGCGCCCGGTCGAAAAGCTCGCGCACGAGCAGCCGCAGCCACTGCTCCCGCTCTCGCAAGCAGCGCGTGGTCTTGAACGATTTGGCGCTCAGCAGGGACTGCGGCGCCATCTTGGGCACCACCTTGGCATCGCACTCGCCTGCGGACCGCCGCGCCAGCGATTTGGCGCCGCCAGCACCGAGCCGTGCCACGAGCACCGCCCACGGCACTGCGCGCAACACCTCTGGCAGCGTCACGGCATCAGTCGCGCCCACCTCCTCGAGGACGCGCTGCACGCGGTGCCCAAACTTGCCGCCAAGGCCCGGGATCTTGGCGAACGGCATGCGCGACGTGAGCTCGGCGCCGGCGCCGTACGGCACCAAGGTCTGTTTGTCAGGCTTGTGTCGTGCGCTGGCCACCTTGGCCAGCAGCTTGTTCTCGGCGATGCCGCCGGAGATGGTGAAGCTCGTCTCGTCGGTTATAGCTGCCCGGATACGCGCCATCAGCGCGGCACCGCGTACAAGTGGCGCATCACGGGCTCGCAGGTCACCCAGCACCTTTGTGCCGCTCTCATGCGCAGCCTCCTTGAGCAAAACGGCCGTCGCACCAGCACCAGCACCGGCCTGCTCTGGCGCCTGGTCCTCCTCGACGAGGCTGGTCACGTCCACGTACAGCTCATCGATGGAGGCGCGCTCCATGAGCCGCGTGGGCACGAAGCGCCTGACGATGCGCATGACCTCAAAGGAGGCCTCCCACCGCTTGAGCGAAGCTTTGCGTTCGTCTCTCCACGCGGCCGCGTCGCTGGCCTTCTTCTGCTGCTGCTGCTGCTGCTGCTGCTGCTGCAGCTCCTGCTGCTCCTGCTGCTCCTGCTCCTCGGCTGGGCGACGTTCTCGCGGCACAGCACCTCGACATGCACGAGGCGCACCTCGGGCTTCTCGAGGCGCACCTGCGAGGCCTTGGTGCCGCGCGAGATGCCCAAGGCCCTCGCGGCATAGTTGACGGCGATGAGCCCGTCCCACTGCTGGACAGCGAGCGGCACCTCGCGCGGGATGCCCAGGCGCCGGTGCTCCACCGCGCAGTAGAAGCAGTCCAGGTCGAGGTGGAAGACCACCCGCGGCGCCATCCCCCCGACGCCCGACCAGATGTCGCTCGAGCAGGACAAGGTGGAGCACGCTGGAGAAGAAGATGGTGGGATGAGTTAGCGCCGCAGGACGCGGTAGCTGGCGAAGAGCGTCGCGGCGGCCGCGGCGGCGCCGAGCGCAAGGCGCTGCAGGCCCGACCCGCGGGCAGATGCCGACGCAGATGCCGAAGCCGATGCGGACGCCCGCGAGGCTTGGCGACGCTGTGGGAGCGAGAGACGGTCGGCCAGCAGCGCCCTGACGTCGCCGAAGACGGCATCCGCAGGGCGGTCGGCCTGCACGCGGAAGCACTTTGTTTGGCGGCGGAATCGCTGGATGATCGGCTGCGTCTCGGCAGAGTAGGTGGCGAAGCGCTTGCGGATGGACTCGAGGTTGTCGTCGGCGCGCCCGGAGGTCTTGCCGCGCTCTAGCAGCCGCTGCTCGAGCACGCGCTCAGGGCAGTCGAAGAAGAAGCAGCCCAGCACCGACACGCGACCGCCCGCAGCGGCCTCCCAGCCCGCGAGGTTGTCCTGGTTGCGCGGGAAGCCGTCGATGAGGAAGGCATCCTTGCCGCTGGCGCTCATGGCGTCGAGCAGCAGCTGCACGGTCACCGCCACCGGCACGATGCGGCCGTCCTTGATGTGCTCGTCGATCAGCTGCCCATGCGCCGAGTCGGGCTTGCCACGCTCGGCGCGCAGCAGGTCGCCCGCGCTCAGGTGCTCCAACTCGAAGGCTTTACCATCTTCTCGCTCTGCGTGCCCTTGCCCGACCCTGGCCCGCCAAGCACGAAGATGACCTTGGCCTCGGCCTTGGCAGGGGCCCACCCAAGGCGCTGCATGGCGTCCGCCTCGCCGCGCAGCACCTGCTGCCGCGATTCGAGCACCTTGAGCAGCGCCGGGTCCACCTCCAAGTCGTCCTCGAGGTCAGCGTCGAGCAGAAGCAAGCCCCGAGCTTTGGCCGAGGCACCGAAGCGCCGCTTCCACGCGTCCAGCAAAGCCGAGTCTTGCGCGACGCCGCGCACGAGGACGCGAGCGGCGTTGCTGTTCTCGGTCAGCGCCTCCTCGAAGAGGTCCATGAGCATGGACTCGGCACGGGTTTGCCCAGATCCACGAAGCGCATGAGCGCCCTGCCACGGTCCGTGGGCTCGTCGCTGGCCGCCGCGACGAGCGTGTCGGCGTCCAGCAGCAACGCGTCCACGCGCAGGCCGAGCTGTGCCGCGCGGTTGAGCGGTCCTGCGACGAGCAGCACCTCCAGGTTCCTCTCCTGGCGCGTGCTGCCGAGGTCCTCAATGTCGGTCTGCGACTCGCAGCTCTGGCAAATCGCCTTGTGCTCGGCCTTGGGCATCCCCGCGCGGCCTCGCCACGTCTCGAGCCGCGCCGGCTGCTCCAGCTTGCCCTCTGCAAGCGCAAGCACGTCCTGCACGTCCGAACGGCTGTCCGTCAGGTACCCGAGCCAGTCGCAGACGCCTGTGGCCGAGAACACAATGGCGTTTGCCTGCGTAGCGATGGCCGCCCACGTGCGCGCAGGCGCGCGCACCTGCGTCGCCGTCGTCGCCGCCACCGCCGACTTGCGCCCATCGATCTCGTCTTGCAGAGCGGCCATGATCTTGGGCCCGCAGAAGCCGCAGCGCGCGTCGCGCTTGAGGTGCGCGCAGACGAAGACGTGCGCGCCGGCGTCCAAAGGCTCGGCGTCGCGCCCAGCGGCGCCTGACCGGCCTTGACGGCCTCGAGCACGCGCGCCAGCTTGTCTGCGTCCTGCGCCGCGCCGCGCACGCGCAGGCGCTGCGGGAAGAGAAGCACGTCGCCCTCGCTATCTCCCGCCGCCGGTGCCGCGGCCGTGAGGCTCGCGCCGGGCAGCAGCGCCTTCACCTGCTCCTTGAGCCCAATGGGGCCGCCCTCGACCTCCTCGAGGCGAGGCGCCCACGCCTCGGCGCGGCCGTGCACGAGGAACAGGTGCTGCAGCGGCGGCTGCTTCTCGCCGGCCAGCGGCGCCGTCAGCATCTCGGGCCTCGAGAAGCCCACCTCCGCCTCGTCCATCGCGTCCATCGCCTTACTCGGCCTGCGCATCGCCGTGCAAGCCGCGTTCCGCGAGAACGTTCGTGGAACGTGTCGCGGTTGTCCGTTGGTTCCGCGGGCGCGGCGCGACGCGTAGGTCGCGGAGGCGCTCGAGACCCTGCGGGCGGACGACATCGCGATGGACGGGCAGGCGGCCTGCGGGCGGGAGATGCTGCGCAGCGCCTCGCGCGGACTGGACTGCGCGGCCGGCCTGGTGCGCGCGCATCCGCGCGTGCAGGAGCTGGACGTGAGCGGCAACGAGCTGACGACGCTGCAGCCGCTCGGCGGCTTGCGCGACCTCGTGTGGCTCGACGCCTCGGGCAACCGCCTCGCGAGCGCGCTGGACATGGCTGTGCCGCAGTGCGGGCCATCGACCGCCTGGGCCGAGGGCGACCTATGGGTCGGCTCGAGTCTGGAAGAGGCGCACCTGTCGGACAACGAGATCCGGTCGCTGCAGCAGTGCGTGGCGCACCCCAACCTGCGCGTGCTGGACCTCAGCCAGAACCTGCTGGCCGCGCTGACGGACCTCAGCAGGCTGCGGTGGCTGCGGACCCTGCGCCTGGCCAACAACCAGATCGAGGGCGTCAAGGCCCTCGGCACCTTGCCGGCGCTCGAGGAGCTGAGCCTCGACGGCAACAGGCTGCGCGACCTGCGCGTGCACGGGCAGTTCCCGAGACTGCGGACGCTGACGTGTGCGGGCAACCGCCTCAGCGCCATCGACGGCCTCGAGACCTGCTCGTTGCTGGAGCGCGTCGACCTACGCGACAACGCTCTGGCGCACTTTGGCACTCTCGAGCCGCTGCGGGGCGCGATGCTGCTGACTGAGCTGGTGCTCATGGGCAACCCGCTTCAGCGCGAGGCCGAGAGCGAGCCGGTGTACCGGCGGCGCGTGCTGTTCCGGCTCGAGCAGCTGGCGATCCTGGACGAGGAGGACGTCTCCGTGCAGGAGAAGGTGAGCGCGGACAACTTTTTCGGGGCTGACAGGGAGCACCGCGAGAAGGTCTTTGCCGCGCACTTTGCCAGCGAGCCCTTTATGGAGGTGGTGCCGCCCTTTGTGGACCCCGACATCGTGCGCCAGCGCCTGGCCCCCGCCGTGGCGGCCCAGGCGTCGTGCAAGGCCGTGGAGGAGGGCATGCAGGCTGCCTGGTGCAGCGCGCCAGTGGTCTCCAAGGTATTTGTGGCGGGCGTGCTGGGCACGAGGAGTGTAACGAGGTGAAAATAAATTTGAGGGCTACAATATCGTGCACTGCTTCTTGCCGCCCTTGGCGTCCACGTTGAGGCCCGCGCGGCGCGCGTCGTCAGCTTGCCGGCCGGGGTTTTGCAGAGAGCTTGGCCGCTGCTCCTGCTGCTGCTGCAGCAGGACCTTGGCCTCTTCGATGCGCGCCACGGCGTTGGCGGAGAGCGACTCGAAGGCGGCGAGCACGTTGGTGCCATCCTTGGCGCTTGTCTCGAAGAAAAGGCAGCCGTGCTCCTCGGCGGCCGCCTTGCCCTGCTCAAAGGTCACCTTGCGCGAAGGCAAATCCACCTTGTTGCCCACGAGCACCACGAAGACCTGCGAGCCGGCGTGGTTCTTGATATTGTTCATCCAGTAGTTAATCTGCTGGAAAGACTGCTCGTTGTTCACGTCATACACGAGCGCGATGCCGTGCGACCCGCGGTAGTACGTGCGCGTGATCACATGGAAGCGCTCTTGGCCGGCGGTGTCCCAGATCTGGCACTTGATCCGCTTGCCCTTCTCGGCGTCCTCAAGGAACCGCACTTTGAAGTCGACGCCGGCCGTCGACATCAGGTTGTGCGTGAACTCGTTGTCGCTAAACCGCATCATCAAGCTCGTCTTGCCTACGCCACTGTCGCCGAGCAGGAGCACCTTGACGTGGTAGTCAAAGCTCTCATGTGAGATCTCCGCGCCTTCGAGCTTGCCGTCCGTGCTCTCGGCCGCGCCTGCAGCGCCGCCCGCTGCGCCGCCTGGGTCCGCGCCACTCGCCGTGGCTTCCCCGCGCTTTTCCCCGCTCACCACGCGCCGGATCATGCTCAGGCCTCGCAACGACTTGAGCGAGTGGGCTGCCTTGAGCATCGCAACCGCCCTGGCCGCGCCAGCCAATCCTTGCCGCTTGTGGCCCCCGCTTCCCGCGTAGTCTCTACCACTTGTACTCTGCGTCGCGCCACCGCCGCTGCCGCCGCCGCCAGAGAAGGACGTCGAGCTTTGTCCTTGCCCGTCCTGCCGCCGCCGCCGCCGCCGCCCTTGCGACGTCTGCGCCTGCTGCGCCTCTCCGCCCTGGAGCTTCTTCCCCCCGCTCTTCCCCCGCCTTCCTTGCGCACTAGCCGGGTCGCCAGGTTCGCCAGCCAGATCGTCCGCCAAGGGCGACTTGGCCCGCGCGGACGAGGGCTGCTGCTCTTGCTGCTGCTGCTGCTGCTGCTGCCCGTGCTGCTGCTGCTGCTGCCCGTGTTGCTGCTGCTGCTGCTGCTGCTGCCCGTGCTGCTGCTGTTGCTGCTCCTGCTGCTGCGGCGGCTTGGGATTCGTCTTTGCTGCCTCCCTCTCCTCCTGCTGCTGCTGCTGCGATTGCGGCTGCGGCTGGAGTGCTGGTTGCTGCTGAAGTGCTGGTTGCTGCTGTTTCTGCTGTTTCGTGGGTGGAGGTTGACCAGCCTGCAGTTTGCCGGCACCGTCCAGCTTGGACTCGCGCGAAGGCGATCGATTGCCGGGCTGCGCTGCCTCGAGCGCACTCTCCTCCTCCGCCTCTTCGTACGACATGTCCACCACAGGCTGCGGAAAGAGGTCCAGCTCCCGCTTCGGCAACGCCCGCTTGTTGAACCGCGTGTGCTCGAGATTGGTCACGATCTCGAGCGTCTTCTGGGACAGCTGCGTCTTGGGCAACGCCTCCATTGCCAAGCGTGCCGGCGCGCCGTGCGGCGGCTGTTGCTGCACCTTTGCCTGGAGCACTTGTTCCTTCTGGCGAATTTCAGCATCCTCTAACTCGTTCACGAACGACTCACTGCGGCCACGGCGCGGCACGAACACGTCCACGTCATCGTCCTCCGCCGCGCCTCCGTCCGCCGTCGCGTCGCGTAGCATCCCGCCGCCGCCGCCGTCGCCGCCGCCACCCTCCCCTCCTCAACCTCGTCCCTCCCTCGCGTCTTCCCAAACGTTCACAAGCGCTGAACAATGACGCCTCGACGTGACCAGAAGTCCCCCAATGACGTGAGTCACGTCCAAACCTCCAGTCCAAGACGTGTGCAAGACGCCACGCATCCCCCCCTCGACTGGATCCCTCTGGTCCCTGGATATATGGACACTCACTGGACCGTCCATGACGTGCGTGCGGCCCCCAGTGACGTGGGCCACATGCGCACCTGGGGTCAGATCGCGTGTGCAGCACGTCACGCACCCCCCTACGTGCCAGGCTGTGCAATGCGATTGCACGCGAGGTCAGATCGCGAAGAGGTGTGACTGGCAAAGTCGGATTGGGAGAAGGCCTGCGACGCACTCTGTGACATCGCGATGATCTCTGGACTGGTGAAGAGCTCCAGGCGCGCCGCCGCTGGCAGGGCGCTACTGCACGTGTTCTCTGGCGACACTCCCCGCCTGGCCACCAAGGACGTGCTCAAGCTGGTCGATGCTGGCACCGTGGGCCGCAAGGCGGTGGCGATGACCGACCTGCAGCCTGGCACGGTGATCAACGAGTTCTTAGAGCCCGTGCTGCCCGCGCCCAAGATGCACACGGTCATGCTGGACGAGGGCGTGCACGTGGCGCCCACGGACGGGGCAGAGTTCATCAGCCACCAGTGCGAGGACACGAACACGCGCATCGTGGTCGCGGAGAGCCGTCGTGAGGCGCGCTTCGTGGTCACGCAGCCCGTGGCGGCGGGCGAGGACCTCAGCTTCAACTACAACACCACCGAGTGGGACATGGACGCGCCGTTCCATTGCCAGTGCCCCTCCTGCAAGCGTCGCCCGGAAGGCCCGCGGCACGTGCGCGGCTTCAAGCACCTTTCGCCGGAGGACCGCCTGCGCATTGCGAGCGAGGCCAGCCCGCTCGTGCGTGACATGGCCTTCCGTGAGGGCCTCATGTTCCTCAACGAGCTGCAAGTGCTGCGCTCCGTCGAGGCCGACTACTACGAGACGGGCGACTCGGAGCCCACCGCAGCGGCCGCGCACTGACGTGCGACTGCCGAACTGCCGCATTGGCTGACTGACCAGCTACGCACCATTTGACTAATTCTCTTCCCTCGCCCAACCTTGTCGGGGCTGGCACTTCACTGCAGGGCAGACAAGTCTGGACATCGGCCTCGAGTCCGGCTGCCACGCGAAGCGGTGACGTGCACGCACCTCGCATCGGTCCTGATCCTGATCGCGATGGATAGCAAGACGTCTCTATCTCTCTCTCTCTCTATCTCTCTGACTGACGTGATCAAAGTGAGCGTTTATGGACGTTGGGCTCTGGTTTCCGTTGGACGCTCTGCTTTCCGTTCGGCTCTGGTTTTGCGGCCAGAGGGCAGAGTTGCTGCTGCGCGAGGGAGGGTCGAGATGCGCGAGAGGCTTCTGTGCAGATGCAAGCGCCCGGGCGTGGTCGCGAGCGCCCTTGTGCTCGCGGTGCTCATGGCGTGCCATGGCTGGAACGTGGTCGGATTTGTGGACCCTGAGCTGAGTGCAACAGATGGACCTGCGCTCGGAGGCACTCAACTCGGAACGCTGGTCAAGCTCGACGGGCTCGATGGAGCCGACGCGCCTTGTGGCCGTGGAGGTGCACCCGAGGTGACCAAGGCGAACGATGCAGTCAGGTTCCCGGAGGTCACCGTCCTGGAGAGCACCAACTCGAAGGACACCGTTTCGGAGAGCAAAGTGACGGGGGACAACAAAGCCGTGGTCACGAGCCGAGCCCCGTGTAAGACCGGCCAGGACCACGTTGGTTTGGTCAAGGCCAAAACGCATTCGAAGGCCCCGCTGCACCACGGCCAGTCGGTGTACAACTTCCAGTCCCCCGACACCTGCAAGTACACAATGTTTGACCGGCCTCAGATCGGCGCCTGCCTCAACAAGCGCTGGGTGATCTTCGTAGGCGGGTCTAACAGTGCGGGTGTATCGCACGGCCTCGCCAAGCTGATCCTCGGCGATGCACAGACCAAGTTTTACCGCACACCGTCCTGGTGGACCCAAGGCAGCGCAATGGAGCTCGCAAGCAAGGGAAACATGGACTTGGACATCGGGCTGGACGAGCTCGGAAACGCGGTGTGTTTCAAGTCCGACTTCGACGAGAGCGAGTGCTCGGAGCATGTCGCCAGCAAGCCAGTGTCGTGGTTCTCAGCAGCGTACGCCAATGTTGTGTACGACGCGATTGCTGCACTTGAGGCGTACGCTCCGTATCGCGAGTCGCGGCCGCCTCCAGAGATTACGGTCACCGTCGGCCTTTGGTCCAACGCCTGCATCAAAGGCATGAAATGGCCGCGCAAGACGTGCAAGGCGCTCGAGAAGCGACGCGCGAGAAGCGGGGCCGCGACACTCACCGAGCTTATCGCGAACGATATAGCCGCGTTCCTCGACTACCTCAACCAAGAGTGGCCAGAGGTGAGGTTCATCACTTTGGAAGAAAAGTACACAGACGGCGGGGTCAAGGCGCTGCTGCCGGCCTTGCTAGCCCGCCGAGGACCGGCACGCCCTCAGGTTCGGTTCATCAACTTGCGCAGCGCAAAGTGGGCCGTGCCGAGAAACGAGGAACGGAGCTGGAAGCACTGGTTTGGTCGATCGGCACTCTTTCTCGCGCAGTGGCACCTCAACCGCCTCTGCCCGAACCCAAGCCGGCCGCCCGCTGGATTCGGTGCGATCAACAGCCTTGTGGTCGGCGACAGTTGTCTGAACGCACAGGAAGAAGGCAAGAAGCACTCGCAAGACTTGGCCATCAAGATGGACCGCCTGACCATGTGCCTGCACCAGATCGAGGAGCTGCCGAGCCAATACGACGCCCCATGCAACTCTGGGCTCGACCAGGTATCGTTCGTGCCCGTGCAGGGTCGTCGCAACAGCAAGGACAACGTCGCGACCTTGTACCGTATGACATCACAACCGCGAACAATTTCCGCGAACGACAAGTGCGACTTCACGATCCTGGATCGTGCGCAGATCGGTTTTTGCCTCAATCGTCGCTGGGTGCTTCATGTGGGCGCGTCCAACGGGACGGCGGCCTCGCACGGCATGCGAAAGGTGCTACTGGGCGACGAGCAGAAGACCGTCTTCGCCGACCATCCATCCGCATCGGAGGTCATCGAAATCGGCTTGGACGGACGTGGTGACGTGCTCTGTCACAGCAGAGACATGTGCAAGGAGGACGCCGTCATGGCCGCGTCGTGGTTCACAGCGCTACCAGTCGGCATGATAGCGGACGTCAAGGGCCAGTTGGAGAAGGAGGTCGCTGCTGGCCACCGTGAGACGCGGCCGCCGCCGGAAATCACGGTCACGGTTGGACCTCTTGGTGCTGCGTGCGTAGCCGGTGCAAGCAATGCACGGTGCGACGAGCTGGCCAGCCGTCAGCGCGAGAGCAGGGCGTTCTCGATGTCCAATCAGCTGGCGAACGATGTGGTGGATCTGCTCGAGTACTTGGCCAAGGAGTGGCCGCGCGTCACACATCACCCTCGAGAAGCAAAACATGCACCGCGACGTCTTGGGTGTGCTGCTGCGCAAGATTCGAGACAGGACAGGCCTCCCGGAGGTCAGGGTCATCGACATGCGCAGCATTGACTGGAAACTTGACCGCAGGCTGTGGCTCAGCGATGACAAGCGCGTGTATGGCCGCGGAACACTTCTGCTGGCTCAATGGCATCTCAGCCGCCTGTGCTCTGCGATGCGTCACCGGCTCACGGGCTTTGGCACCAAACATCTGCTGGCCATCAAGGACGACTGCGCACACGACAGCGATTCCAGCTCTGAGAAGGACAACACGTCCACGTGCATGCATGAAGTCGCAGTTCGGAGGACCAATGTCGCTTGGGCCGGTGCGCTGGAGTCGTGCACGTTGGCAAAGCCCAGCATGGCAGTCGTCATTGCTGCAGGAAACCCTCCCGATGTCGTGACAGACAGGACACTTGTGTACCGCATGACAGTGGCTTCCATCGGCGGGATCGTCCTCATTGTCAGCCTCATGAACACCCCTGTCTTCCATCGCGTGCTCGTTACTCTTCGGGTCCGAGCGTCGGACGACATCAAGGACCTTCCTCGCCCCCTCCGCGTGAGCTTGCCCGGCGACAACAAAGCCAAGCCGTGCCAGCTGGGCCTGACGCTCGAAATGCAAAATAAGAAGGCCGATGCGGCCGTCCTGCCGGTGTCCAAGGACAGTGCTGCTGCGACGGCGACGGCGACGGCGACGGCGATGGCGACGGCGACGGCGTCTTCCAAGTGCAACAAGATGCGCGCACTTGGCATGGCCCGGTATGTGGCATCCGTGCACGTCGTGATCGGCCATCTCTGGAACAAGAACGTCAGCTCCGAACCGGAGTGCGTGAGCTGCCGTTTCCCGTCCTCACGACGCACCGCTTCGGGTTCACGTGGGTGCCCTGGTTTATGATGCTCAGCGGCTTTGTGCTGACGTACGCGCGACTCAATAGCAGCAAGCCGAACACGACCGAGCCGTGGACCGCGTTCACTTGGAAGCGCGTGCGGAGCATCTACCCTCTCTATCTGGCTGGCCTGTTTGCTCGTGCTGCGCAGCATGCGATCCTCGACGGCCACGCTTTTAGCTTGGGCGGGCCAGCTGAGACCATTGCGTCGCTGCTTCTGGTCCAGGCGTGGGTCCCAACGCTGACCGAACGTGTGCTGCAGATGCACTGCTGGTTTCTCAGCTGTATCATCCCGTACTGGGCGCTGCACCAGCTCGCGATGCGCCGGCTGCGGCGGTGCAGGAGCGAGATTCTTGTTCTAGGCATCTTCCTGACGGCGGTCGCGCCACTAGTGCTTCTCGCGTGTGTGTCCTTCGCGACAGGCAACCGCGCTGGACTGCGGCGTACACGTACAAGGGCCACAACCGGGAGAGTCTGCTGGTCGTAGCGCTCAAGTTCACCCCGGTCGCGTATTGGCCTGTGTACCTAGTTGGCATCGCGTCGGCCATCCTTTTGCATCGTGTGCGCGAGCGCCCGCCTTTCATCGTGCGTTATGGCGCCACCATTGGGTATGTGCTGCTCTTTAGCATCTTTGCATGGACGGCGAGGCACCCGTTGCCGTCCTTCAAGCTGTCGTTTCGCATGGGTCTGCTGGCTCCCATTCAGGCCTTGCTGCTGATGGGTCTGAGCTCGAACGTCGACCCCGTGGCGCGCATCTTCTCGCTCGAGGTTCTGCAGGCCGTCGAGAACCTGTCATACCCACAGTACGTCTTCCAGTTCATTGCTTTCGACCTGTGGCAAGCACGGCTGGGTGTGGCTTCTGGGCCGTCTTGGTCGCGTTGTCGGTCGCGGGGTACTACTTTGTTCAGAGCCCGCTCAAGTCAAGCCGGCAACCTACGAGGACGCAGGCTTGGGGTTTGCTCAACATCGTGATGCTGGTCGGTGTCGTCGCGATCGCGTCGCTGGGCATGCGCAGCGCCTCCAAGCCGATCGTTCTGCCACGCAGTCGCCCCGCACTCAACGCTCGCGATGCTGTTGTCACCCTTCCGGGTGGCGTGGTGGACCGCAGTTTGAGTGACGCGCTCTCGCCGCTTCTGGACAACACGGCGCCAGGCACTGTCGTCATCAACCCGTCGCTGCTTTGGGTCTCGGGGCGGCGCGAGATGTGGGCCGCCGTGCGACTCCATCGCGTGAGCGTCAACAGGACGGATGGATTCGAGGATGTCTTGTGGGAAAGCAGTGCGCTGGTCGGGCGCGTGGATGCCAAGACGTTCGAGCCGCTGGAGGCGTTTCGCGAGATCGACACGCATCGATCATCGTCGTCCTGGTTCCCGTGCACGCGCCGCGAGTATGGCATGGTGCGTTCGAACGGCACGCACTCGCGGACTATGGCGAGTGGTGTCGAGGATCCGCGACTACTCGCGTTTGGTGGTGACGAGGAGATCATCGTTACGAGCACCCTCGCGAATCCGGTGCCGGCGGCTGACGCGGAGTGCGAGATGGGCAATCGCATGTTGATCACCACCGTCCCGACGGCTTCGCTCGAGCCCGTCCCGCCGCAGAAGCTTCTTCAATACCCTGGGCTTGGCTTTAGGGCACGGCGCAAGGCCAAGGCCAAGGCCAAGGCCAAGGCCAAGGCCAAGGCCAAGGCCGAGGCTCTCCTCAACTCGAACATGCGTGATCGGGAGCCTGGTCTGCGCGCCAAGAGCAGGCAGAAGAACTGGATCGCTTTCGAGCATGACGATCGAATCAAGTTTGTGCAGTCCATCGTGCCTTTCACGGTCATGGTCATGGCGGACCCGGACGTGGTGGTGGAAGGCGCTCCGACGATGATCGACATGCACGTCGAGTCCGAGCATGACGACCCGAATCTGGCTGGCATTATGAGACGCACAGGCGCACAGTTCCACGGCGGCACCAACGCCATCCAGTACACGCGAGGCAAGGACGGCGCGCGAAGGTATCTGGCGGGCTTCCACACCAAGCGCGGCGACCGGTACCTGAACTTTTTGTTCGAGTTCCGCCTTCTGCCCAAAGAGGACGAGGACTCGGGCTCGGACTCGAGCTCGCCGTGGAAAAAGCAATGGGCAATCGAGCGCATCTCCAAGCCGCTTGGGCTGCGAGCGGCAGGGCCCGCTCCATTTTATGGGGTTTCTCAGGCGATGACGTTCCTGTCCGGCCTTACCGCGGTCGACGACGGCGTGTTGCTTTCGTATGGCTCGTCTAACATCGACTGTCGGGTGCGTTTCGTGCCGTGGGCACGCCTCGCCACGCTCTGGGACACGCCGCCAGCCCTAACTCCAAGTTAACAACAACAACAAGCGCCACGTAGGCCTATTCCTGCTCTTGATTGAACTCAACCAAGACACCCTGCCGGTCGTTGCTGCCGAGCTCGGTCGCCATCCAGCCACGTGCAATGAGAGCTTGAGAGCCGGGCTGGCATGCTGGGCGAGCCGCGGCCAAGATCTGCGCGCGCGTCCAGCAGCCCTTTGAGGCCACTCCCGCAACCTGCTGCGCGCTGGCGTCCTCTCCAACGCTCCCTGAACGCGCCGCTGTCCCAGACCAGTGCTCCGTGCCCAAGAGGTCCGTGGCCCTGCTGCGCGGCTCGAGCGTGGACCTCCAGCTCGAGCCGCTCTCGAAGCTCCTGCTCGACCCTTGCATGAAGAACAACGAGCAGACTGCAGATAGGCGCGAGACTCGGCGCGAGAGGTGGAGGTCACCATGTCCTTGCGGCTCGGCGTGCAGGCGCTCATCAGGCGACAGCGGCAGCAGCGGCCGGCGATGATGGCGCCGCAGTGGCGGTCGCAGTGGCGGCTGCTGTCCTCTGGACCGGATGAGGCGCGCAAGAACATGCAGAACTTCCAGGGCCTCTTCGAGGAGGCGCGGCTCTGCATCGAGGACTGCCGCGAGTCGCTCGAGTCGGTGTACTTCAACGAGGACGCGGAGGAGGCCACCAACGCGGTGGAGGAGTGCGTCAAGGCGTACGACGAGCTTTTGGAAGGCCTGGACGAGGAGGAGCGGGGCGCTGTGCGCCGCCAGAACGACCTCAAGGTGGGGCAGCTGCGCATGGAGCTCAAGGCCGTGATGGATCGGCCCACTGACTCTGCAAGGGCGATGATGGTACTCGTAAGCTGCTTGTCATGTCTGGATTTCTCCAAGGTTTTAGTTACATGTTGGCGGGGACATGCGCTTGTTGCTGCGGCTGTTGCTGCGGCATCTGCTGCGCGGCGCCAGGCTTGGTGTTGTTCTCTGCCAACGCGGCGTCGATGGTGGTGGCAGCCACCTTGGCAGCCGAGGAGGCGGCGCTCTGGGCGCGCTCAACGACGTTGTGGCGGCGGTCAAAAGCCCGGATGCTGCGCAGAGCGCGAGCGCCCTTGCGCGCGAGAAGCCTCGCGCGCTCGCCGTTCTTGGTGTCCTTGTCCAGCAGGTAGGCTGCGGTCGCGGCACCTGCAGCGCCGCCAAGGATGGGCATTCCGATGATGCTCCCCGTCAGACACCCCGCGACGCCGCCGGCCGCGTACGCGCCGTGCCTGATCTCTTTCGCTCAGCTCCGCCTCGTGCACGGCCTCCGGGATGGGCTGCGCGTGGGCCTCCGGGATGGACTGAGCGCTGGCCTCCGGGATGGACCGAGCGTTGGCCTCCGGGAGCTCTTGCTGTGGCACCGGCGCGGGCTGGCCGGGCTTCTCAGCCTGCCTGGCAATCGCTGCCTGCGCCAAGCTGCTCGCATACGACAGGTGCGCAGCAGCCTGCTGGCTCAGGCGATTGGCCTCCAGGGCATCCGCTGTCTCCGCCGCCTGCGTGAGCAGCATGGTCGCCGCCTGGCGGTACAAGGCGGCGGCCTCGACCAGTTTTTCCTCGAGCTCGCACGCACGCGCCTTGCCGACCAGCTCTGCGACCGCGTCCATCTTGCTTGCTGTTCTTCTTGAGCTTGGTGTCTCGCTCGAGCTAGTAGCTCGCTCGCTCTTCGATCTCGATTCGGGTCTGCTGCTCCTGCCCGGACTCGTCCAGCCGCAGGCCCAATGGATGATGATGCTGATGTCGTCGACCACTCCGACGTGTGCCACAACCAAAGTCGCGCTGATGCGACATCACTTCGGCCGTCGATGTGCCAATGTCGTTCTGCTTTTGTGTCGCACAGATCAGCGCACGGGGGAAGTTCCAGGAGAGTGCCGACGTCCACGTGGTCCCACCTCCCTCCGCCCGACGGCCGCTGGCGCTCATGGTCCACGCTTCCGCGTCGCCGGGAAGGTGGTTTGGTCGCTGCGCTGCTTGCGTTCTCGCTCCCAACGAGGTCGAGGAGAGCCTCTAGCTTGCACTACGGCAGCGTTGCCGTGCTATATGTCGGGCGCGCCGTGCCTGGGGCGCGCACGCTGCAGGAGCTGTCCGGACGGGGCCACATGTCAGTGAATGAGAAAGGGGCTTTTAGGTTGCATCGTAGTTACATGTTGGCCGGCGGCTGCGGCGAAGCTTGCGGCGAAGCTTGCGGCGGCGAAGCTTGCGGCGAAGCTTGCGGTGCCTGCGAGGGCTGCAGCGGCTGCAGCGAGGGCTCGCTGCACTTTTTGTTGCCGCCCTCAGACAGCGCGGCGTCCATGGCGGCAGTGGTCATGCGGCCGGCAGTCGAGGCGACCGAGTGGGCGCGCTCGACGACGCGGTGCCGGCGGCTGAAGATGCGAATGCGGCGCAGCGCGCGGCCGCCCTTGTGCGCGAGGTAGCGCGCACGCTCGCCGTTCTTGGTGTCCTTGTCCACCAGGTAGCCGGCGCCAGCGGCCCCTGCGACGCCGCCGATGAAGGGCAAGCCGACGAGGCAGCCGGTGAGGCAGCCCCACGGCGCCGCCCGCCGCGTACGCGCCGTGTTTCAACTCCTTGTCGCTCAGCTCGTCGTCGTCCATGGCCTCCGGCATGGGCGCGGGAAACGCGTCCACAAACATGGCTGCTGCGAAGGCGCAACTTGCGCGACGCCTGGCCCTCGCCGCGCTGCGCCAGGCTGTTCGCGAGCGACAAGTACGAGGCGGCGTGGCCGCCGAGGCGCTCGGCCTCGGCGGCGTCCGCCGTCTTCGAAGCCTCCGTGAGCAGCACGGTTGCCGCCTTGCGATACAAGGCGGCAGCCTCGCTGAGCCTGTTCTGGCGTTCGCACTCTTGCGCCTTGGTGATGCTCTCCATGGCCGTGTCCATCTTGTTGTCTTGCTTGATGCCTTGCTTGTCGATCTCGATTGGGTTCTGCCATCGATCGCCATCTTGAGCTCGGACGATGTGTCCCACGCCGACATCGGTCGCATCCGCGGTGTATCGATGTCGTGCAGCGCTCTGTCGCACGCCTTTCAAGGTCGACAGCGCGCTCCTGCGAGCGGGCTGCGCGCTCCTGCGAGAGCCCGCTTGCACCCGCCCCCGACTCGGGTTCGGACCGCCTGGCCAGCCGCAAGCGCATCATGTCCGCCAGGGTCTTGGTCAACTCGGCAGCGCCCACGAGCAGACCTTGGCTGGCAAGTTGGAAGAGCGGGCTGGCTGGCTTGCGGCACAGAGGACGGGCGGGGCGGTCTCGCTGCCAGAGGCCAGGGCAGGAACGCCCCGAGCTCGTGCTGCGCCAACGGCAGTGGATTGTGGGTGTGTGTGTGTGTGTTTTTTACAGGGTAGGCCTACTACCTACGGGCTCGGCTTGGTCGGTCTTTGTCTTGTTGGCGGCACTGAGGTCGCGCTGCTCGCTTTGCTGGCCTCGGCCTCTCTCTAGAGCTAGCTTTCTGCTCCTGGCCTCTGGTTGTTGGGGTTCGCCGCCATTTCCCGAGCAGCCTGCGAGCCACGCCACGCCCTTGGAGACCAGTCGGAGCAAGCGCCGCAAGTCGAAGAACGCGGCTGGCATCCTGATGGCCGGCCTGGGCGACGGCACATTCACAGCGTGCGATGTCGCAAGTTCCGTCTCGGGACGAGAGGCGGGTGAAGCTGCTGTGTGACAAAGATCGTGGGTGGGTGGGTGGGTGGGTGCGCGATGCCGTAGCTGGCTACTTGGTGGGTGTGGTGGACGCGAGCAGCAAGGGCTTGGCCTCCGACCCAATGGCCGTGGCGCTGAGCGCGCCCGCCGGAGCGACGTAGCGCACCGCAAGGTAGGCCCTCGAGCCACGCTCCTGCACCTCGGGCGCACTGGTAAGCAGCGGCAAGCCCGGGTGCGCCGTCCAGCTGCGCAGGCTGAGCTTGTCCAGCTCCGACTGCGACTCGACGTGGTCGACGTCCGACTTGTTGTCCAGAAAGCGCCGCGCAAACAAGAGCTTTGGCGCCAGCATGCGCATGTCGCCGCTCACGGGCCCGCCGACAATAGAGGCCAGCGCCGCGTTGAAGCGCGCGCACTCTTCGGGCGACGCGCGGTCGCGCGGCACCGTGAGGCTGAGCGTGATGGGCACCTTATGCTCGCCCTTAAGCTCATTCGAGAGCGGCACCATAACCGGCGTCGTGACGCCCTCGAATTCACCGCCTTCGACCGCGCCCTTTTGCGCGGCCGCCTGCCGCTCGGCCTCCTCGTCGCCTCCTTCGCGACGCGCGTCCTCCTCAACGAGCATCTGCTGCTCCCGGCGCAAGTTCTCCTCGCGCGTGGAGAGCGTAAAGAGCGCCAAGCCCATGCCGAGCCGCGTGCCGTCGTCAAGGTCGACGATGCGCTGCGACACGCGGCACGTCATTGTGTGGCACACGTTGCGGTCGAGGATGCTCATGATCTGCTTGCCCTTACTCTTCCTGCCCTTGCCGCTTGGCGAGGCCAAGCCGGACGGGAACGGCGAGGGGGTCGCCACGGCGTGCGTCACGGGCACGAGGACGTGGTTGAGATGCACGACCGCGCGCGGAACCTCGCACACGAGCTCGACGGGCCCGGGCGCGACGTCGGGCGCGGCCTTGGTCGCCTTGTCGCGCGCGCGCGCCTCGGCCGCCGCCTTTGCGCGCTGCTTGAGCGCCTCTTGCTGGCCCGCGGTCTCCAGAACCCGGTCCTGCCACGCCCGCAGCGCCTCCGCGGCCGCGCTGCCCTCGTCTTCTGCCGCCTCCTCGTCGCCGTCCTCGCGAGGGGCGAGGCGGGACGGCCGCGGACGCCGCTTGCGCCGCGGGTGGATGGCAAAGCGCGTCTGCTGCAGCTGCGGCAGCGCCTCCTCAGGAACGAGGTGCTTCTCCTCCTCCTGCTGCGCCCGAAGCTGCTCCCGCTGCTGCTCTCGCGCGCGGCGGCGCTCGGCCTGCAGCTTCTTTTCCTCGAGCTCCTTCTGCAACATGTCGGTCCGCGTGAGCGCGCTGGCCTTGGCGCTATGCACCTTGTTGCGAAAGTCCTCGTACTCCTTGGCGCTGGGCGCGTGCTGCTGCTGCGCGCGTCGTGACTCGAGCAGTGCCATGTGATGCGAGGTCGCGACGGCGTTGAAGGCGGGGCCGCGGCCGCCCATGGGCCGCGGGGGAATGCGGCGGTCAGGCCGACGGTCGTGTCGGGAAGACGGGCCGAGGGAAAAGTCCTCGTCGTCGTCGTGCCCAGCGTCGTCGAAAAAGTAGTCGTCGTCGTCGTCTTCCTCGTCCTCGTCGTACCCGTGCGAGTGCTGCTGCCGCGACTGCTGCATTTGCTGCTGCATTTGCTGCTGCTGCTGCTGTCGCTCGGCCGTTCCGCCGCTGGCGAGGATAGCGGTGCCACCGGCCGAGTGCGCGCGCTTTTTCTCGGCCTTGAGCTTGCGCTTTTCAGCCTGCTGCTGGCGGCGGACCTCCTCGCGGATCGCTTTCACCTCCTCGGGCGACTTTTCACCGCCCGCCTGGTCGAGGCGCAGCTGCACCTCCCTTTCAATGGCTTGCTCCTGCACGAGCGCCAGGCGCTGCTTCTTCTCGAGCGCGTCGCAGGTGAGCAAGGCCCACTCGCTCTCGAAGAGGTTGCTCATGTGCTGCGCACAGTTGCGGATCGGCCGGTTCTGCTCAATGTCCGGGTTGTACAGGAAGCAGTTCTCAAAGATGAGCCGCGCGTCCGCGAGGAAGAGGCGCACTCCGCCAGGCTTTGAAGACGCCCGCGCGAATGTTGTTGAGCACCGTGGTGAGGTCCATGGGCCGCTTGATGGTGCTCAGGTAGTCCGGAAAGTGCTCTGGGTTAACGGGGTCGAGGAAGGGGCGGCATTCGGGCATGCGCGGCGCCATGAGCTTGCGCCACAAGCGCAGCAAATTGCTGCGCAAGAGCGAGATGCTCTCCTCCAAGAGCAGCTCCTCGCGCTCGCGCCGCTTGCGCAGGCGCAGTTCCAGCGCCTCACCCTCGTCAGCGTCCGCGCGCTCGGCAAACAGATGGGCCCAGTACGTGCGCAGGTGCGCAAAGTGCTCGCGCAGGCCCTTGGCACGCTCGTCGCTGTTAAACCTGAAGGCGTTGTCCAGCATCAGCTGCACATCCGCGTCCACCTCCTCGGCGCTCTTGTAGTGGTCGCCGGCGTACAGCCACGTCAGGATGGTGCGCAGATCGCGGCTTCTCGATCATTGCATTGTACTGCGGCGCGAGGTCCGGGAAGATCTCCAGCACGGGCTTGCCAAAGTACTGCCGCCCCAGTCCGTGCGGCCAAGCTTGTGCAGCGCGCGCTGCATCGACGCCTCGAACGGCTTGAGCTCGCGCTTTGGCGCCGCTGGCGGCTCGAACGCAGGCTGCACGGCCGGCGGCACGCCTGCGGGCGCGGCGTGCGCGGCAGCGGCGGCCGTCGCGGCGCGCGCGGCGCCGAGGCCCGCCTGCACCAGCTGGGGATCCTCGCGCTTCCTCTTGGTCTTGGTCCGGTCGAGCTCCGCGTCGGGCCCGCGCTTGCCGCCAAGCGGCTTGAGTTTTATAACTACCTTGTCCGGGTTTGCTCCAGCGGCCGGCGCGCCGCCCGGGCCATGGTCGACCTGGTCAACGCGCTTGAGCTTGAGCTTCTTGAGCTTTTTCAGCCGCTTGCCCGTGACCGGGTCGCGCTCCTCCTTGTCGCGCTTGCGTTTCTTTTGCTTGCCTTGGTGCTGTCGTCGTCGAGCTCCGAGGCGCCGACCGAGTTGATCGTGCCAACGCTGCTTGCAGCGGGCCGGGCCGCAGTGCCCCCTCCTCCTGCCGCCGCCGCCGCCGCCGCCGTGACAGAGCCGGCATCTGCCGTGGCCGTGGTCGAGGTCTTCTTCTTCTTCTTCTTCTTCTCGGGCGCCGCGTCGGCGTTCACCACCTTTTCGTTGTAGCGCTGCTCGAAGAATTCGCTCAGCTCCTTGGCCCACTTGCGCACAGGCGGGTACGGGTCGGGCGGGTCTTCCTTGTTGAACAATAGCGCGTTGCTAAATATGAGGCGCATGTCGGCCGCAAAACTCCTCGGCGCTCGTATAGCTCTTGAGCTTGCTGGTCACCTTCTTGAGGTCCATCGGGTTCTTGATCACATCCAGATACCCGTCCACCTTGACGGGCACCAGGAAGGGCCTGGCAGCTGGCAGGCGTTTGATCTCCTCCAGGATGGCTGCGCAAGCGCGCTTGGGGTACACGGCGCCGGCCGGGCTGCGCCCGGGTGGCGGCGCCGCTCGCGCTCTCGGCCGCCTCCGCCGATGCCTCCGCCGATGCCTCCGCCAGCGCCGCTGGCTTATTTTGCTGCTTGCTGCGCAGCTCTTCCAGGCGAACCTCGAGCTTGTTGTGGAAGCGCTTCTCGACCTTGCGGCACATGGCGAGAATGGGGTCATCCGGGTTGGTGTTGAAGGTGCGGCAGTTTTCAAACACGAGCGTGGCGTCCGCCTTGAACTCGTCCAGGTTGGCGTACACGCCCGTCTCTAGCTTGGTCATCATCGTGCCAAAGTCCATGGGCTTTTTGATGATCATCGGGTAGTCTGCAAGGCCGAGCTTCTCCCACGGAACGGGGACGAAGAAGTCGCCGGCCTCTGGGCACTTCTTGACGTCCTTAAGCACGTACGCGCACGCATGCGCCTCCGGAAAGCTCTCGGCCCACTTTAACGCCTTCCTTTTCCGCTTTTTCTTGTCCTCGCGCTTACTGCTTGCGTGGCCCCCGTTCCCGGCCTCGCCGCCGTCCGTCGGGATCCTGACCGAGAGGCCCTCGCCCTCGAGCAGGTCCCTACATGCCTTTTCGAACTTGCCGCGGACCTTGCTGCAGTGCGCGAGCAGTACCTTGCTTGATTTATCGCCCTTGTTGAATTTCTCGCAGTTGTCGAACACCAGCTGGCCGTCCGCTATAAACTCCTGCACCGAGTTTGTATTGGCGCGCGTCCAACTTGGTGCGCATCGTGCCCAGGTCCATGGGCCGCTTGATGATCTTGGGGTACAGCGGCAAGTTGGCGGCCTTCCAGTCGACGGGCTGCAGAAATACCTGGTATTCGTCCGCTCGGACTGCCTTGTTCAGGACCTTGCTCATGGCTGCCCATGCCGCTTCGTCCGGCGGCTCGCCGTGCGACCCCGAGGCGGCTGAGCCATTCGCCACCGGCGCCGCCGCGGCGGCGCTGGCAGGCGCATCTGCCGCCGCCGCTAGCGCCGGAGCAGCAGCAGCAGGAGCAGCAGCAGCAGGAGCAGCAGCAGCAGACGCCACGGGCTCGGGCTTGGCGGCGGTGGGCGCCGCCACGCGCGTTTTGCGCTTGCCGCCCATGAGCGACCGCATCCCCTGCTTGAATGACTTGCTGGCCTTTTGAGCCAGCTTGAGCAAGCCCGGGTGCGTTGGCTCGGTGCCTCCGGCGCCCGACAGGAAGGCAATCCAGTTGCCCAGGCTTTGTGAGGACCTCCTCGTGGAACTCGTTGACGTCCCGGTACTGCTCAAAGTTGAGCCGCGACACCACCTCGGCGAGTGACACGGCCTTGGGAAAGCGCTCCGCAAAGCCAGGGTGCGCAGCCTTGACCTCGGGGTGCGTCGTGCCCGCAAGCAGGCTGTCACCCTTGCCGCTCTCGTGAATATCCGACAAGATTTTATCCAGCGCCTTGCGGCACACGGCCATCGTGCTGGGGTTGTGCAGGCGCTCGCGCCGCAGGATGTCGTTCAAGCCGGGCATTCTCTTGTCCAATTCGTCGTGGAAGCGCGCGATGATGCGGTAAGACGTCTCGCGCACAACGGGGGTGACGCACCCAGTACCGCAGGGCGTTCACGAACACCTGCTTGAACTTGTGCACGCACTGCGACACGCGGTTAATCTTTTTCCCCTTGCTCGATTCGTCGCGCTTGGTGCGCTTGAGCACCGTGTTGATCACCAGCGGCTCGGGCACAAACAGCTGGTACCCTGCGAACTGATTCCAGTCGGGTTCCTTCACGAACTCGGCGGCTTCCGGCATCTCGCGAAACTGCTCGATTATCGCCACGCAGGTCGCTCCATGGTCCTTCCACGGGAACACCTCATCCACCTGCGTGCTGCGCTCCTTCTCGCGCTCCGAGATGGTTGCTGGCTTCTTCGCGCCCGCCGATCCTTCCGATGGGGGCTCCGTTTTAACGCCCTCGGCCTCTGTCTTGACGCTGCCGGTGCTCTCTTTGGGCGGCGGCTGAGGCTGCGCGACCTCGGCCGGCTCTCCTCCGCCGCCGTCGACCTTGGCTGCTTGCTCTGTCGACGACTGCGCTGTTGCGGCGGCGGCGGCGGCGGCGGTGGCGGACCTTCCTGCTTCTTGATCGTAGTCGCGGTAGCCGCCGCCACTTCTGCCGACGGTTTGGTCTCCGTGGTCGCACAAGTCCCCGACTTCTCGGCCGTCGTCGCTGCCGCCGACGCGGGCGGTGGCGGTGGCGGCTTCGCGTCCGTCTCCATAGGCTGCGTGCCCACATTCCCCGCAGCCTTGCCATCATCGGCCGGCGCTGCGGTCGGCGCCGCGCCGACCTTGGCATCGGCAGATGCTCCTGCCGCCGAAGATGCCGCCGGCGCCGATGCCGCCGGCGCCGACGACGGCGGCGGCGGCGGCGGCGGCGGAGGCGGAGGCGATGACGGCTTGCCGGCCTCCGCAGCGCGCGACCCCGACCCGAGCGGCGTCTCCATCGCCGCCCGCAACCACAGAGCCTCTCCTGCTGCTGCGCCCCTCGCGACTCTTTGCGCGCCTTTTGGGATCGCCGAGTCCTGTTTCTCCGCACCGCCTCAAAAAGCGTTCCGCCAAAGCGTTCTGTTCCGTTCCTGTTCTCGTTCCGTTCTCGTTCTTGTATTGTTCTGTTCCTGTTCCACGGAACGGCGAATGCGTTCGCGAGTGGTCTTGTTGGGTCGAGTATTGCAAGAGGCAGACGAAGAAGAGGGACGAGCAGGACGCGATGGCGATGATCAAGGGCAAGGTGATCCCCAAGGTGCTCGAGCAGCTGCAGGTGGACGGCATCGAGTCGGCGCTGTGAGTTGGCGTGGCGGCGGAGGCGGTGGCGCGGAGTGGTCGCTGACGGACGCCGGTCGGTCAGGTTGATGAGCGCGGACGGCGCCTTGCTTGGCACCTCAGGCGCGCTTGCGAGCGACAGGAGCCGCGGGGTAAGTTGCACCGCGCATGATAGGCGCACATGGCAGCGCTGGGGCTGACGGCGCGGCGCTCCGCAGGCGCACGTGGTGGCGGCGATCCTATCCAACGTCTGGGCCGAGTACGACGGCGCGCAGCAAGGTCCCGAGGCGCTGCAGTCCATCCTGATGACGTGCGAGCAGGGCCGCGTCGGGTCCATCCGCATCGGGCACAAGTACATCGCGGCCGTGTGCGGTAAGACCGCCTCTACCAAGGCGATCAAGCACGCTTTGCAGCGGATAAGCGCCTCCTTGGCGCCGCTCGACTCGTTCGCCGCGTACTGACATGAGCTGCTTCATAGTATACACTACGTCCGATTCCATGTGGGCACACCAACGCTACCCGAGGCTTGACAAGACGCGAGCGAAGAGCAGCTTGCCGACCTGCCACGCCACGCTCACCGCGAGCAGGCGGACCAGAAAGGCGCCGAGCTGGCGGTCCGGACGCGGCGCGCGCGGCATTGTCCGCGCAGCCTCTCTCGCCTCCGCCCTTAGCCGCTTCGCGTAAGCGTTAAGATGCCGCGGTGACCCACGCCGCGCCCACCACGCTTGCAGCCGCAGCGCAGCCGCCCTGAGCTCTGCCTCGCGCCGCAGCCGCTGCTGCCGCGCCTCGAACCGCCTCCGCTTCGCCTCGCGGTGCGCGGCACGCTCGCTCGCTTGTTGCGGCATCGTCCTCGGCGGGCGCGTGTCGCGCCCTCCGAATACCGCGCGTGTCGCTGCCGCCAGCGCTACGAGCGCGACCGCCACCGCGCCAGCTCGCCCCACGTTGGCGGCAGCGCCCTGTCGAGCGCCTCGCGCTCGCGCGGGTCGCGCAACCGGGCAACCGCGCGATGAAGCTGCGTGTATCGCGCCGCGCACTCGTCCGGGCGGCCTTGCAGCTGTCCGGGTGAACCTCGCGCGAGCGTACGCGGGTACGCGCGGTTGATGTCCGCCAGCGACGCGTCGCGTGGCAGCCAGCAGCTCGTACGGGTTGGCAGTGTCGGGCACAAGTGGTGCCGGCGGACGCGCGTCCAGCTCCTGACCGGCGCGCAGCAGTAGCAGCAGCAGCAGGCCGCCGGATACGCGCATCACAGTGCGCAGCATTCCGCTGGGGTCGTCGCGGTCGGCAGCAGCAAGTCGGCGTCAGAGGCCGTGCTCAGGACATCGTCCTCATCGTCGTCGTCGCCTGCCGCGGCAGGGTCCTCGGACGCGCCAGACGCGCCAGCTGGGAGCTCCACGAGGTTGCCGAGCTCGTCTCGTGGCGCTCGAGCCGGCAGGTTGTCTCCACGGCGCGTGCGTTGCCGCGGAAGCTGAGGTCGGCCAGCTGCCACATCCTCCAACGCGGCCAAGATCGTGTTCGAGGCGGCGACGGAGGCCGCCCCGACTTGCCCGACGGCCCGTGCGCACGATGGCCGCGGCGCGCCGCGATGCGCTTGGCCGGCGTCCGCTGGCGCTCTGTTCTGCCGTGCCGCCAGCGGCTTCGTGGCGCTCTGGGCAGGCATGATGCCAGATCGACCTCGACGCGCGCGGCTGGCGCGGTGGCTCGCCATGCAATACGCTGTCCGCGCGGGGCGGCGTGCTTGACGCGCGTGCGCTGCTCCGCCTCTGCGCCTTGGCCTCACATGGTCGGTCGCTGGTGGCCTTGGCGACTTGGGGCGGCTCATGCGGCAGCCGGGCGCCTCGCGGACACAGCGCTGCTGGCACAGCTCAGGGAGAGCGTCCTCAGCAAGCGCAAGCAAACAGACTCTGACTTAGGCGCAGGCGCAGGCGCAGGCGCAGACACAGGCGCAGACACAGGCGCAGACACAGACGCACAAGGCACGGCAGCGGCATGGCTCTCCCCGTCGCGCTTTGGACGACCAGACACGCAAGACAACGGCCTGTCCCGGCGTGCTGCTGGTGCTGCTAGTGCTGCTGCTGGTGCTCTGAAGGTCGGCGACAGCAAGCGCTTTGCTCGGGCGCCGACGAGTATGCTACTTTTTAGAGTCGAGGTCGAGGCGTCGTCACGCGTCACGCCAAGAGCGCCATGCCCGAGGCGAGCTCGAAGGCAGCACGGCCGTGACGTTAAAGGTGACCACGCGGTTGTTATCGTACGAGGCGACGTGAAGCAAGCGCTCGTCCAGCGACAAGGCCATCCCGGTGGGCCCTCGCAAGCCGCCGCCTCGTGCCAGGACGTGGATAAAGTTGCCCTCCAGGTCAAAGGCGGAGACGCGCGCGTCCTTGTACGTGACGAGGACGCGGTCGTGGAGGCAAAGGAGGCCCACGGGGCCCTCCATGCGCCCGGCAAAGTCGTCCGCGTCCGCCGGGCCCTCGCCTGCAAAGCACGACGCGGTGCCGTCGCTGGCAAGCCGCACAAGCCTGTCCGAGTAGTACGACGCCACCAAGACGTCGCCGGACGGCAGCACGCACACGTCCTCGGGACCTTTGATCTCGCACGCGGCGGCATCGCCTTGCTTGCCTGCGGCAGGCGTCTCGAAGCGCTCGAGCAGCTCGAGCGTAGCCCCGTCGAAGCGCGCGACGCGGGTCGTCTAGGAAGGACGCCACGAGCAGCGACCCGTCCGGCGCTTGCGCGATGCCCTCAGGGCAGTCGAGCGAGTCGCTGTCGCCAAAGGCGCCGAGGAAGGCGGCGTGTAGGCGGCCGTCGTCGCCGCGAAGCAAGGCGAAGCGCAGGATCTGGTCGGTGCCAAAGCTGGTCACGAGCAGCTCCTCTACCGGTCGGCCGTGCGCTGGCAGCTCGCCGCGCACCGAGGGGTCGAGCGCGCGGCGCAGCAAGCCCCAGGGCCCGTCCAAGGTCGTGCAGCGTCGCGCTCTGCACCAGGGCCCTTCGTGGAGGAGGACGTAGGGCCGATCGGAGAGCGCTAGCGGGCGCACGAGCACCGTGTTGGTCATGAAGGACGCCACTAGCAGCTCGCCGCTGGCGCCCGTGGCGACGTTGACCGGAAAGTGCATTCGCGGCTCATGCCGGACCAGGACCGAGGGCAGGTGCGCGTCCATGACCGCGCGGGCGAGCGCGGGGTCGAGGGGCGTGTGGATGGCGTGCAGGGCGGCGTCGAGGCCGCGCGCCGCGCCGCGCGCCGCGATGAGGGTCGCAGCTGCAAGGAGCAGTGCGCCGCGCGCCATCTCGGTCACCGCCGTCTGAGAAACTCACAAAAGACGGTTACTTGTTACGTGCCCGGGGGTCACTGTGACGTGGGTCAACGACTGTAGATGCCGCCGGCAGGTCACTCGGCCCCCTTCGTCGCGCACACCGCGGATCGGTCTGGCCACAGCAGGCGATGCATCAGCTTCTGATGATCATCGACTAAGCGATGAACTTGGGGTTGGCCGAGACCGCCACCACGGCGTCCTCGCCGGCGCCAGCGCGCGGCCCGTTGCTGCGGGCCGGCTTGATGCCGGCATCGCCGCCCTCGTCCCAGGCCCAGGTTGGCGCCGCCCCCCGTCTACGCGCGGCTGCGACGGCGGCGAACCTGCCACACGGCAAATGCGGCGGCCAGCGCCACGATGGCCGCAGAGCCGCCCACTGCGCCAGGGGTCGCGCTGGGCGACCAGGCGCCGAGCTGCGGGCCGTAGAAAGGGAGCGGGTCGCCGCGACGGAAGACGTTGACGCGGCCGCACTGCGCAAAGTGGTTGCTGCTCGCGTACGGCGCGCCGGGCTGAATCAGGTTGGACTCCCAGCCATCGCCGCGCGCCACAAAAGACTTGAGCTCGAACCAGGTGCGGCCAAGGAGCTTGCTGCAGTCGAGCGCCACGTCCAGCATCCAGTAGCCCTCGCCATAGACGTTGAGCGGGTGGTAGCCGTAGCCGTCGGTGGCCACAGTCCGCTCGTAGTCAGCGTTGCTCGTGGTCCAGTCCAGCGGCGTGCCCTGCGGGTCGTCGCCCCCTTGGCCCGGCTCGTGACCCCAGTCAAGGAAGTTGTCGCCCTCCTTCCAGGCGCGCGTGGCGGGGTTGGCCAAGTTGAGGTGCACAAGCGGCACCGCGCAGCGACTCTCAGCGAGCGACACGCCCTTGCACGACGCGCCGGTGGCCGCTGCGAAGCCAAAGTCGACCCCGCCCCGGACAAATATGTCCTGGCCCTTACGCGTCTCGGCCTTGATGAAGAGCACGGTGCGCTGCAGGGTGGGCGCCCGGAGAAAGCCTAGCAGCAGCGCCACGATTGCCGCGAATGCCAAGCCGGCGGCATTATCCAGCAGCAGCTTGGCGACGCCCGTGTGGCCGTTCTGACAGGCTCCGTGCATTGGCGCGAATCCGTCGTCCTCCCTCCCGTGCACATCGGCACCGTTGTCCACTGGCACCTTGGCAACGCCTTCGCGGCCCGAAGCGGTCGCGGAGAACGGCTCGCTCTTCGCCCGCAAGCCAAGGGTATCGACCGGCTCGCCACCTACACGGCCTCTCTTGGATGCGCTCACCACTTTGTCGATGTCTGCAGCCACCTCTTCCGCATCACTGCTCGTTGTTGACATCAGCGCCAAGAGCTCCTTCGCGGCCTTACCGACCAGCTCCACCTTGTACTCCAGCTCCTGCCGACGCGCTGCGTGCGTCTCTTGCAGAAGCTCAGATCGCACGCCCGTCCCGAGCTGCGCCTCGACAGAGGCGAAAAAACGCGCCACGCCGCAACAGACTGTACGCGACGTCCGTGAACACCAGCGCCCTGACGTTGTTCGTGAGCGCCACGACATCGACCTGGTCCGAGTCGAGCGACAGCATCGCATCCTTGATCATGCGTCGCATCCTGCTTTCGACCTCGCTCCTGATCTGCGCTCTGTCCTTCTCGAACACGTCCTCGAGCGCCTTCTTGCACAGTTCGATGATGGCGCTGAAGCGCACGAGCTTGACCGGCGGCTCTGCACACGCCGCCTGGATGCTCTCCTCCAGCATGCTCTGCACGCTGCGAAGCGCGGCGTCCATGTGCTCGTCCAGCTCCGCAAGAAACTGCTGCTCGAGGTCGCCAGCTTGCTCGACGCGCAGTCCGAACAGCACGCCAGACTGCGTCTCGTCGCCAGCGCATTTGTCGCCATGAGCGGCCGCGTTCCACTTGCTCAGGTCGCGAGAGACCAAGTGCGCCCAGGCGGCCTTGATGGCGTCGTCGATCTCTGCGCGAGTCATACCTCCGGCCTCACGCCGAGCTCGCCAAGCTCCCTGGCAATCGGCAAAAGGTTGCAGACCAGCTTGACCAGCTCGGCGCGCACCCACGTGTTGGCCATGTACTCGTGCAGCATCTCGCCGAGAGCGCCGACGACGGCGCGGATGCCGTGCTGGCTCGCGTCGAAGGATATGCCGATCTCCTCGAGCTTGGCCGTCAGCGCTCTGGTCTCTGCGGCCAGCGCATCCGGCAGCGAGACCTGCTTGTCCTTTTGGCGCGTGTTGCGGTTGATGATGGGAATGACGCTCTGCACGCTGTCGCCGGCGGGCACAAACTCTGGGTTCTTGTTGAGAATGGCGGCCAGGTCGTTTCCACAGTGTCTGGTCCAGTCCATGTACGTGAGCGCCACCACGGCAGGGTTCTTATTGTCACGCACGAGCGGCCAGATCGGGTTGACCTCCACGGACGTGTCTGCGGCAGAGGCGATCACCAGCACCAGCGTGTGCTCCCGCGCCAGGAACCGCTTGGTGAGGGCGTCCGAGACTGTCCCATCGATCGTGTTGACGACGCCAGGGAGGTCGACCAAGTCGATCGTGGGCACATTGGGCGCGTGCAGCATCACCTGCAGCTCGTGACGACCGTCGATGGCGGTTGAGTCGCCCTTGTGAATCTTGTCGACAAACGTGTTCATGATTCCGGCGATGGCGGCAGGCAGTTGCGAGTCCTCCGTGATGTCGGTCCACGATGGCCTGATGCCAGTGCCCTTCTCGGTGTCAAAGACGCGCACCTTGGTCTCCTTCTCCTTGCTGCGGCGCAGCATGAGCCGCACGACCATGCGCGTGCAGATCTTCGAGTCGCGCGGAAACACCTCGCGCTGAGCGATGCGCTCAAGCGTGGACGACTTGCCGTGGCTCTGCGCGCCGCACACCACGATGGTCGGCAGCTCAAGATGGGCCTCGCCACGCAGCTCGGTCAGCGTCTCGAGCAGGCGCTTGTAGGGCATGTTGTCACCACAGAGTATGCTGGAGATGCAGTGCGGCAAGTCCGCGCCGACCCGTTTCGTTGTCCAAGTCGGCCTCGGTGTTGACGCTGTCGTCGTCGCTCCAGTGGTCCAGCACAAGCCACGACGACTCGTCGCCGGCGTCTTTGTCGTGGACGCTCATCTCGCCCTTGCGCTTCGTGGCTCGACCCAGCTCTTGCTCTTTGCGCCCACCAAGGCCCTGCTTGCTGTCGACTGCTTCGGTTCTCGTCGATCTCGGACTGACTGACGACTGATGCTCGCAGACGTGCGCAACGCGTTGGGCGGACCAAAAGCAAAAGGCAAGTCAGCAACGCGATCTTTGTTGCTGCGCAGATCTCTGCGACCACAAAAGTGGTCGGGCAAGCACAGTCCTCAGTCAGCTTTTGTCGATGATGTGTTTTGCGCACACTCAAACAAACCCCTTCAGATGAAATCGACTGTGATTAGGTACTTCCATTGTTCTCTGCTGGCTTAGTGCCGCTGGTACGTGCATGTCTACGAGTAGTGCATTCCGATTGGTCTGTGCATTTGCCCATTCATTTGCCACTGACTGACTGTGATGCGTCTGCAGCCTCAACCCACTTTTACTCCACCTTTGCGAACAGCCACATGGCCATCATCATGACATCAGCACAGTGACATGTCGATCAGATCGATTGCAGATCCTGGTCAACCTGGGAGCGCAGGCTGCATGAGCAACAGCCGAATGATGGGAGCGTCGACCAAAGTGCTCGGCGCGCTGCATGCAAGACGTCGATGCGCGCTGGCTGGCTGGCTGGCTTGAGCAGAGCTAGCCTAGCTAGCAAGCTACCTTTGTGCCGCCAGCGGTATCTGCTTTGCGCCTGCGGCTCAGGTTTGCGCGGGACACCAGAAGGCGGGGTGGTGGCCCTCGCTGTTAAGCTTGCGCGCGACGGCGTTCAACGCAAAGACCAAACGAACTCGCTGCGCTGGGTCAACGACGCCACGGCCCACGATCATCTCGAGCTACAATCGACGTTACGGACTAGCTAGGAGCTGGGGGCGGCCAAAGACGACGACACGCCGGCCATCACGGACGCGCAGTTCGAGGCGGGGGTCGCCGAGTGGCCCGAGTGGCAGCGGCAGCGGCGTCATCAATCTGGTCGCCAAGCAGACGTGGCAGGAGCTGGCCTAAGCGATGAACTTGGGGTTGGCCGAGACCGCCCCTCGGCGTCTTCGCCGGCGCCAGCGCGCGGCCCGTTGCTGCGGGCCGGCTTGATGCCGGCATCGCCGCCCTCGTCGCCGTCCAGGCCCAGGTTGGCGCCGCCCCCCGTCGCCGCGCGGCTGCGACGGCGGCGAACCTGCCACACGACAAAAGCGGCGGCCAGCGCCACGATGGCCGCAGAGCCGCCCACTGCGCCAGCGACTTGCGAGCTGGTTGCCGGATCGGGAGAAGGCGCGGGCGGGGCCGCGGGCGGGCTCTGCTTGACAGCGGTGGCGCTGGGCGACCAGGCGCCGAGCTGCGGGCCGTAGAAAGGGCGCGAGTCGCCGCGACGGAAGACGTTGACGCGGCCGCACTGCGCAAAGTGGTTGCCGCTCGCGTACGGCGCGCCGAGCTGACTCACGTCGGGCTCCCAGCCGTCGCCGCGCGCCACAAAGGACTTGACCTCGAACCAGGTGCGGCCGAGGAGCTTGCTGCAGTCGAGCGCCACGTCCAGCATCCAGTAGCCCTCGCCATAGACGTTGAGCGGGTGGTAGCCGTAGCCGTCGGTGGCCACGGTCCGCTCGTAGTCAGCGTTGCTCGTGGTCCAGTCCAGCGGCGTGCCCTGCGGGTCGTCGCCCCCTTGGCCCGGCTCGCGACCCGACCAGTCAAGGAAGGCGTCGCCCTCCTTCCAGGCGCGCGTGGTGGGGTTGGCCAGGTTGAGGTGCACAAGCGGCACCGCGCAGCGACTCTCAGCGAGCGACAAGCCCTCGCACGGCGCGCCGGTGGTCGCTGCGAAGCCAAAGTCGACCCCGCCCCGGACAAACATGTCCTGGCCCCACTGCGTCTCGGCCTCGATGAAGAGCACGGTGCGCTGCAGGCCCAGCGGCGTGGGCGCGGCGGTGGGCATGTCGGTCAGAGGCGGCGGCTCGGGAATGTCGCGGCCCTGCGAGTTGGCGCCAAGAAAGTGCACGGCGGCGCGCCCGCTGGAGGGGTGCTGCGAGACCACCAGAAAGTAGTCGCAGTGCTGCACGTCGGAGAAGGCGTAGCCGCTGGGGCCTGCCGCCTCGGCCCCGCGCGGGACCGTGGCCACCCGCACGAGCGCCTTTGTGGCGAGGTTGTATGACCACATGTAGTTGAAGGCCGTGCGCGTGCCGTCCTCGGCGATGAGCAGCTCGTTGTACCCTTGCAGCATGGCGATGTTGTCCGGATTGGCGACGTTGTCGTCGCGGCAGGCGTCCGAGAACGGCCGCGGGGAGCCGCACAGCTCGGCTTCCATGTGCGCCACCTCGAACGAGCCCGGCCGCATCGAGAGCTTGTAGATGCAGCCGCACTGATTCTCCTCGACGCCAATGTGATCGCCCGTGGCCCGGTCGAAGGTGGGGTGCGCGCGCAGCATGCCGTCCGTGACGGTGGAGACGGCAGTGTAGATGGCGCCGGAATCTTCGTCAAAGGTAAGGCCTTCCCACTTGCCAAACTCGGTCGTGCCGCCCTGCATCGCGCAGAAGCGCCTCGTCTCAAGGAAGGCGGCAAGCTGCCGCGTGCGCGGCGAGTTGTCGCGCAGCCGCAGGCACTCAAAGTCGTACGCGCTCGGTGCGGCCTGCACCGGGGAGAAGCCGTCGGGGCAGCGGCCGTCACTGCCAGGCCAGGCCGCGTCAAAGATGTCATAAAACGAGGTACTGGCCGCGGCGGCCTTGAGCTCCGCCTCGGCGTCGGCCGTGACGCCCAGCGGGATCCACTCGACGTCGAAGGCGCCCCCGCGCGTGGCCCGCGTCTGCGCGAAGCGCGCGCAGGACAGCTCGCCGCGCTCCAGGTCGCCGGGCGTGTCGGCGACGAAGCGATAGAAGGCCGTGTTGGTGCCGTCGTCCGTGCAGTATGTGGTCCTCTGGTCTGGGGCCACCGCGCAGAGCTCGAACGCGGCGCGGCCGAGCGCATAGCGCTTCTTGGCCTCGTACGAGCCGTCGGGCCGCAGCACGGCGAGCTCCCACGCGTGCCCGTAGCGGTATGGCGCAAAGAGGCGCGCGTAGTCCTCCATGCGCACCTGCGACAGGCGGTCGCCAAAGCCCCAGAACCGCATCATTTCCTGCACGCTGCCGGCCCAGTAGCCCATGCTGCGCATCTGCCCTCCCTCGATCCCGCCCTCGCCCTGGCGAAGCCCGTCCGCGAAGGCGCGGGCGTCGGGCTCGTACTCTTCCGAGCCGAGGTGGGAGCCCCAGGGCGTGACGCTCCCGAGCAGGGCACCCAGATGCCGCCCTCGTCGGCCATTGTCACGGGGACGTACTCTTTGGCGCGCAGCTCGCACTGGTCGGCGTCGTGCTCCAGGTGCGTCAGGTACGCGATGCCCGGGCGCGGGCTCTCAAAGTGCGTCAGGCTGAAGAGCGCGTCCCCGGTCTCCCGGTCCACTAGCAGGCTGGTAAAGTCTGGATACTGGGACACGCGGCCGTCGCTCATGGGCCGTCCGTCCTGGTCCAGGAGCCGGCCGAAAACATGCTCGCCGCCGGAGGCGCTGGCGTCGCCCGATGCGCCGATCTTGCTGAGCCGCAGCGGCAGCTCCACGCCGTTCTTGCGCACCGAGGCCGAGTGGCTCACGACAAGGTCGGGCGTGTCGACCTGCACAAGGGCTGCAAACTCCAGCGCGCCTTTGGACCCGCCAGCGGCGGCCCAGTCGAGCTGTGCGGCCCCGCGAAAGCCTTGCAGCAGCGCCACGATTGCCGCGAATGCCAAGCCGGCCTTGGCGGTCATCCTCAGCAGTCAGTCGGTTGGCTGCACCAACCTCACAACCTCAGATCTTTTCGGGGTCTGGACCGCAATGGCTTGCAATGGCAATGGCAGCTGGTCCTCGAGGCCGCGAATTGATCGATCGACTGCACAAGTCGAGTCAACTCGAGCGCCAAGTCCAAGCAAGGCCCTGCCCGAAGATTCCAAGCTCGCCACCGACGTGAGAGCGCACAATCGCCGACGTCGCTGCGCCTCCCGCACCTACCGCACAGCGCATCTTGAGGGCATGCAGGCAGGCATTCCGCGGCCGACTCTGTTCATCGTGCATTCCACGCCCGGGTCGCCACTTTTTCTCTCGGTCGGCTTTCGTCCGAGTCTCGACTTCAGGCCCAAACCAAATCGGCTGGTGCGGGTCGTACAAGACCCGCATCGAGGGATGCTGCGGCGCAGCGTTGGTCCTTGACAGTTGGGAGCGTTCCGCACCCTTGGTCGCGTGCGGTCTTGACGCCCCCGGCGGCGTACGCCTTTGCGGAGCGGTCATCTATGATAAAGCATAGCAGTTCGTAAGCGGTTTGGCGTAGATAGTGCGTAAGGGGTGGTAGTGTACCAATGGTCTAGTCGCAGTTAGAACACGCTGTTCAGACAGACATAGGGAGAGGAGGACACGAGCGCGAGGTCGGTGATCGAGCTCGAGACGCTCGCGAGGGACCTCAGAGCGCAGCGCGAGGCGCGCGGAGAGCGCGGGGCGCGGCGCGCACGACCCGCGGCACGTCCTCGCGGCCGCTTCCGGCCGCATTGCGCAGAGTGCGGGACATCGACCATCTGGTGGTGAGCAGGGAACACTGCGGCGCCGAGCAAGCGAAGGGGAAAGGGGGACGCGAGACGGGGAGCACAGCGCGGCGAGACATGGCGTCCGTTGCGATCTTGCAGCTCAAGCGGCCCCGCAATGGGGCCACGCCGGCCGCCTTCCACCTGCCGGGATGTGACGAGGCGGAATCAAGGTCGGCCGCAACGGCGACGTCTGCGACGTGTTCCTTTACGTGGACGAGCACCCGAGCTTCCTGTCGCGCGTGCATGCCAAGTTCAGGCACGTCACGCGGGCACAGCAAGACGCAGAGGACGCAGAAGCCGCTGCCCGCTCTGCTGGCCTCGCGCCTTGGAGCAATGCCCCACCGCCCGGTCCAGGAGGCGAGGATGACGAGGAGGACGAGGAGGAAGACGAGGAAGAGAGGAGGAGGAAGAAGAAGAGGAGGAGGAGGAGGAGGAGGAGGAAGGTCAAGGCGCGGGACACGGCGCGGCGACCAACACCAGCCCCGCGAACGCGCAGCAGCTGCAGCAGGAATCCCCCGAGCATGCAGAGCCAGAGCAGCTTGCGACGCAGACGCAGCAGGCGCAGACGCAGCAGACGCAGAACAACGAGCACCAGGGATTGGAGAAGCGCGAGGTGGAGCTGCTTCCCCCAGAATGGTGGGAGGTGATCGACAACCGCAGCGTGAACGGCGTGTTCGTGAACGGCGTACGCTGGAAGCGCGGCCACAACGACTGCGATCGGGCGACCGAATCTTCTTTGGCAACCCGCAGCACAGCTTCTTCCTCGAGTACGAGTTTCTGATCTTCCCCAAGGGCAGCAAGGAAGCGCTGTACCATGAGCGAATGTGCGGCGCGCGCACCAAGAAGCGCCGGCGCCAAGCGGCTCCTGCGCCGACCCCGGTGCCGTGGCAAAATCACACGAACGACTTTCTGGCGCAGATCGTGAGTACCTGCCAGCAGATTGGCGGCCAGCTGGACTTTGCGCAAACGGACCAGGTGCTCGCGGCCGTGCAAAATCTCCCGCCCAACATGCGCCAGGTGGTGCTGCAGGCGGTGCAGAACAACGGCCTGCAGCTCGGCTCGGCTGCGATGCACGCTTTGCCAAGCAATGGCGGGATTCACATGGTGCAGGGGATGTTCCCGACACCCGTGGGGCTTCTTGCGAGCGGCTTTAGTCCTCAATCGCTCATGCCGGCGCTTGCGTCGGCGCCGCAGGTGCTTCAGCAGCAGCAGCAGCAGCAGCAGCTTCAGCAAGGTCAGCAGCCGCAGCAAGGTCAGCAGCCGCAGATGCAGCAGCAGCTGCACATGCAACAACAGATGCAAATGCAAGCGCAACAGCCGATGCAGCACAACATGCAGCAGCACATGCAGCACAAAGCATTCCGGAGCATGGGATTGTCGTGCGCGGCAGTGCGGCAGCGCTGCAGGAACTGCAGGAACTGCAACGGCAGGCCCGGTGGCGCGCCGGCGCGTCGTCGAGCTCGAGCTCGAGCTCGAGCTCGAGCTCGGTTCGAGCAACCGGCACCAAGCGGAAGAAGAGCAGCTCAGCGGAGGTGTCCGGGACCAGCCCCGTGCTCTCCAGTCGGCGCAAAGGTCTCCCGAGCAGCAACAGCAGCACGGTTAGCGACGAGTGCACGATGCCGGATGAGGGCGAGTGCACCACAGGGCTGTACGGTGAGGACGGCCTGGAGGAGCTGGAGGCGCGGCGCGCCCTGCGCGGGCCGGCGCGCAAGCGGCGCATTCGGTCCGGCAGCCGCGAGGCAGGATCGCGGTGCCTTCTGATCGAGAAACTGGAGGGCGACTTGTGGAACCTGCTGTGCTCGTACTTTGAGCTAAGCGAGGTGTTCACGCTGCGCGAGCTGAGCCGCGCGTTCAACAAACACAACCAAGCCTTCCTGCGCACCGTGCGCACCGTGCGCTGGTCGCACCAGTGGGCGCAGGACGAGGTGAGCAAGATGCTGCAGCTGTGCCCCAACATCAAGGCGATCGACGCCTCTGGGTGCTACAATCTGGGCGACTCGCAGGTAAGCATGATTGCCGCCCTGGCGAGCGACGTGGAGACGCTCGACCTCAGCGGGTGCTCTCGCATCTCGCCCAAATCGGTGCGCGAGCTGGCCACGAGCTGCCACAACATCCGGTCGCTGCGGCTCCGCGCTTGCAAGCGCATCGCCACCCTTGAGGCCGCGGGCTTCCTCAAGCATCTCGCGCAGTCGTGCAAGGAGCTGGCGCACCTGGACCTGCGGTGCTGCAACATGGAGGACGGCGCGCTCATGAGCCTGCTCGAGGTGTGCAACAACCTTGTGTCGCTGGACATTGGCTCGACGGGCTTTGCCAACGTCACTGACGCTGTGCTAATGCAGCTTGCCGAGCACTGCCCGCGCCTCGAGCATCTCGGCGTCATGTGCTGCCGCAACATCACGGACGAGGGCGTCAAGGCCGTGGCGCGCGGCTGCGGGCGCACGCTGCGCAACTTTACCGTGCACTGCTGCTTTGAGCTCACCAACGCGAGCCTGGTCTGCCTGGCGCGTGACTGCAAGCAGCTGGAGAACCTCAACGTGCACCGCTGCCTCAAATCAGCGACTTTGGCATCCAGCAGCTGGCGAAAGGCTGCGGCGCACGTTGCGTAGCCTGGATGTTCCGCGTGTAAGATCACGGACGTGGCGGTCAACGCCATCGCCGAGAACTGCCCGGGCCTGCGGGTGCTCGACCTGCGGTCTTGCGAGCTGGTCACCAGCGCTTCCATCGCAAAGGTTGCCAAGCAGTGCCCGGACCTCGAGCAGATCGACCTCAGCTGTTGCCGCTCGCTGACGGACGACGCCATCTTTGCGCTCGCCAAGCACTCGAAGAACCTCGTCCAGATTGAATTTGGCAAGGGCTTCAACGTGTCGGATACCGCACTGGAGGCGCTTCGCGCCGCGCTCGGCGACGAGGCCGCCATCTATTTCTGAACGGATGTTCCCACCTTCACCTTCATCGCCGTTGCAGGCACTGCGCCCCTTGATCGCAACGTCGGGAGCAACCAGCAACGACAGCGACAGCAACGCAACGCAGCACACAAGCACACGCGACGGCGGCGGCCACCACCCTCCTGACCCTGACCCCGACACCGACCCTGATTATGATCATGGCCCCCTTGATCTGATTATCGCCTAGCGGTAGGGCTCCATGCCCGCTGCCCTCCGCCACCGCTGCCGCCTCCTGACGAGGAGCTCGGACTTGTGCGTATGGCATACATGCCGCCGTTGCCGCGCCGCGCCGCCGTGACCTGTTGGCGCTGACGTTGCGCCTGCGCCTGCGCCTGCGCCTGCGCCTGCTCTCGCCGCGCGCCGCCCCTGCCGGGCGCGAACGAGGCCTGCGGCGGCCGGTCCTGCTCCTCAAGGAGCAACTCGAGCACTTGCACGCTGTGCTCGTGGTCGTCCGTGACGCGCGACTCGAGCAGCTCGACGCGCGCCAGGGCGTCGCGCACCTGGTTCTCGAGGCGCGTGTTGTCGACTTTACGGCCCACGTCCATGGCATGCATGGACTTTTTCAGGCTGGCGCGCATCTCCTGCTCGAGCCCGGCCGTCGCGTTGCCCACGATGTTCTCGAGCGCCGACAGCTGCTCGGCGAGATCTGGAGCAAGGACTGCGAGGAGCTGTCGGCAAGCAGGCTGGCCTGCGACTGGTTTTGCATGGTCTCGCCGATCTCGGCCACGCTGCGCTGGACGCTGTTGGCCAGCGAGCGCACGATGGAGCCCTGGTTTTCCAGTCGGTCAGCGAGACCTTCGAGGTAGCACAGGCGCTCCTCCAGCTGTTGTGCGCCTTGCCCGGGGCTCCAGAGGGCAAGCCGATCTTGCGGCGGTGCGTGCCTTTGCTGCTGCGGCGGTTTTTGCCCAGGGGAGGCTGGTCCGGCGGAGGAAGACGGCGAGGCCAGTTCGAGCCGCGAGATGCGCGCGGCCAAGCCCTCCACGAGCTTGGATAGACGCTTCTCGCTCTCTATCCGCGCCTTGATGGCGCTCTCGTCGATCCAGCGCAGCTCCTCCTGGACCTCCTCGAGCGCCTCGCAGCACCGCTCGCAGCACTCTTCCCGGCGCCGCATGCCGCGCTGCTTGCCCAGCGAGGAACAGTCTGCTCAGCTCGCTTGCTTCCGCTTCGTCCTCGCTGCCGGGCTCGTAGTTGCCAGGTCCCAAAAGCCCCTCGTGCTCCTCCTCCTCGTCCTCTGCCACGTCGACATCGTCCGCGTCGTCGAGCAGAGCTCCGCGCCGGCCGGCTCGACCACCGTTCAACGCGGAGCGTGCCGCCGGTTGCGGGCTCCTGCGGCGGCGCTGCCGAGGCGAGGCGGCCTTGACGGCGACTGCTTGGCGTTGCGCAGCGACTCTTGCTGCTGCCGCTGCTGTCCCTGGTGCTGCGATGACCGCTGCGCCTCGCCGAGCACCTGTCGCGCGCGGCTGCCGCCGCGCACGAGCGTCTCGGTGGCCTCGAGGTCGGTGGCGAAGCGCTCGCGGAGCAGGTCGAGCTGCTGCTGCAGGCCCTCCCGCTGACTCGCGTCCAAGCCGGCCCGCTCGAGCCCGGCCTGCAGCGCTGCGCATGCCTGCACGGTGTTGTCGCGCAGCCGCACGAACTGGTCCTCGTGCAGCGCGTCGAGCCGCAGCTCGTCCTTGTCGACCTCCTCCTCCTCCGCCATGTCCATCTCCTCCCAGGCCTGCGCCTCCTCCTCTGCACTCCCGGTGGTTGCGCGTTCTGCTTCCGTTCCCTTTCCGTTCCTCATGGGTCCGTTACAAATGCGACCTGGACGCGAACTCCATGCCCTCTGAACGGACATAGAACTTTTTCGCAACGGACTTGGTGTGGTGGTGGTGGTTGGGGTTAGGGTGCGGTGGCTGGGTCTGGTGGGAGACTTCCGTCGGAGTGGCAGAGTATCTTTTTTTTGGGTTGGTGGTATTGGTCTGCGACAGCGACAGCTCGGCGTCGAGGAGAGGGAGGGCGAGGAGCTGTCGTGGACCTCGGCGGCGTGCAGCGCGGCGGGTCGGTGGCGTGGGAGCGCGGGCGGTCGCTGGACGAGCGCCATGCAGTCGTACATCAAGGCCATCCCCTCGCAGAATCCGCTGGTGACGGAGAAGATCTACCAGCGCAGCGCCGAGCAGCATCGGCGCAAGCTGCGCAACATCAAGAGCTCGGTGGACACCAAGCCGCCACGGCACTACAAGGCGCGGCCTGCACGCAACCTGAAGAAGGAGCAGATGAAGCAGGAGCGGCACGCCTCGATCGACCGCGAGAACAGGCTGCTGGAGAAGATGGCCAAGATTATGCACGACGACCACGAGCTATCGCTCAAGGCCACCTCGGCCAAGCGCGCCAAGGCGCCGCGCAGCCTCAACATCGAGTACCGGCAGCGCGAGATGAAGCGCATCACGCGGCAGAACATGCAGATCCTGGAGCGCCTGCAAAAGTCCGAGCCCACGTACAACGTGCTCAAGTGGGAGGTGGAGCACAAGGAGCACCAGGCGCTCATGCGCAGCATCGTGCAGCAGCGGCCTCGGCCCAAGACGACGCGGGGCAAGAAGAGCCGCGGCATGCCCGGCTCGCTGAGCAGCAAGGACTTGTCCCTGTCCCGCCCGGCCACGCGGGAGGTGGTCTCTTCGGTCTCCATGCCTGTCTTGCGGCCGGTCACGGCGCCAGTGGCGGGCGACGTCGCGTCCGGTGACAAGTCGGCTGGCGGGGACCGGGCGGCGGCCGAAACGAAGGCTGGCGAGCCATCCAGGGCCGAGGCAGGGCCGGATGACGCCGTCGACGAGTCAAAGGTTGCAGAACACCGCCACAAGTAATCGCCTCTTCCGTTCCTTGCAACGTCTTGCAACAACACTTGCAACCACTTGCAACACATCGCCTTGCTGCATGCTCGCAAAGTTGCTCGCAGAATGCTTGCTCGGAGCGCTGCTGGCAACGCCTTCCGGGAGGCGGAACTCCGAGCCTCCGCACTAGCTAGCTAGTAGCTGGACCGTGAAGAAGAGCAAGCAAGCGGGCAGGCAAGGGTGCCTTGACGTGCGTGGCGAAGGAAGCCAGGCAGGCAGGCAGGGCGATCGAACAATGGTGGGTGGTGACGATGCGCCGCTCGATTTGGCCATGGCTTTGTCCACGCTCTGCCCACTGCCCACGCGCTGCTCGCAAGCCACCCCCAAGAATGCACGCCGTGCATTTGCAACATCATCCCGCGTCCAAGTCGCAACATTTTTCAGGGAGTCGCCCAGAACCCACGCTGCATCTACCGAATCTGCCAATCCCGCCGCCGCGTGGTCTGGTGCGGTGCGCGCGTACTGGAAGCGCATGCGCGGCAATAGCAGACCCCCGCGGACGCGTCTAGACGGCGTCATTCGTCCGAGGAGGAAAGAAAAGTCCTCCGGTGACGATGCCCGCCGTCCGTGATGGGGGACGACCACTATGTGAGAGCAACAACGACGAAAGTTGACTATCGTCGTCATTGCTTTGACTGAGCGCAGTGAGTGGGGGATGGGATGTGGCCAAGGGGATCGTGGATGCGGAGGAAGAAGGAAGGGAGGAGTCTCTCTTCCGAATCTCCACGCGAGAGAAAGGCCTTTGGTCGATCGATCGATCGATCGATCGATCGGTCGATGGATGATCCGTGATGTTGTTGGAAGTGGCGTAAGCCGTTCCGCGTCATGGATCATGCCAACAAACCCCTTTCTTCGACAGAGAGGATGACCTTCGACGACCTCGGCTTTGGACCGGGGTTCGACGATGCCCTGGTGGTGGAGCCGCTCATGTTTCACGCCGCGCATGGACCGCACGACGACGACGGCTTGCTGGAAGAGCTGTCCGGGTACGTGTCGCCCGGCTCGGGCTGCAGCTCGGTGCAGACCGACTTTGACCCGGCATACGAGTGCTTCCTCAACCACAAGCCCCCCACCCCTGGAGCAGGGGCCGTTCGCGCAGCGCGCCAGCGCACCGCTAAAGGCCGAGCCCGGCGTCGAGGGGGCGCACTTGCCGCTGCCACCGCCGCTGGCGCCCTCCTTTAACGCCTATCAGCAAGCCATGACCCTGGCACAGCAGCCTCCGCAGCCTCCGCAGCCTTTGCAGCCTTCGCAGCGGCAGCACGACCAGTACGACCAGCACGACCAGCAGCAGCAGCAGCAGCAGCAGCAGCAGCAGCAGCAGCAGCAGCGGCGGCGGGATAGCTCGCTCAGGGTCAAGGTCGAGCGGGCAAGCTCGCTTGGCACGGACGGCCAAGACGCGGGCCTGCAGCGGCGACCGGCGCGCAAGCGCAAGGCCACGCACAAGGTGCGCGAGGCGCAGTACGAGAACAAGCGCGTCGCCGGCGGCCGCGAGAGCAGGAACGAGAACGACCGGCACCGGCAGAGCGAAAAGTTCCTCGAGATGGTGCAAGCGTCGAGCGCGCAGACCAAGAGCCGCGGGCGCAAGCAGGAGCAGCAGTTCCCCTGCACCTTCCCCGGGTGCAAGCGCAAGTTCCTGTGGAAGTGGGCCATGGAGGAGCACGCCGAGACGCACATGCCCGAGACCGGGCGCGTCCACGCGTGCTCGTACTGCGGCAAGGCCTTCTTCACGCAGGGCTGCCTCAAGTCGCACACGCGCATCCATACGCGCAAGCCGTACTCGTACGTCTGCAAGGTCGCTGGCTGCGACAAAAAGTACTGCACGTCCGAGGGCCTGCGCCTTCACACGCGCAACGTGCACGAGATGGACAAGAAGTGGAAGTGCCCCAGCGCCGGCTGCAGCAAGTCGTTCGTGCGCCAGTCAGACCTGCGCCTGCACATCGTGCGCATCCACTCGGTCGAGCGCCCGTACCCGTGCTCGGAGGCCGACTGCACAAAGTCGTTCGCTTGCTACTCGGAGCTCAAACGCCACCTGGCCAGCCACGCGCGCTGACGCCAACCACCCAACCGACCAACCGGCCAGGCTCGTGGGCGGGCGCCTGGGCGGACGACCTGCCCCGTCTCTCTTGGTGGCGTCGCCGCCGCCGTCGACTGGTCCAGGATATTGTACATGTACACAACGATCAACTCATCATCACTTTGTTACCTACCCACCACGAGACTACGTATGGTGCGGCACCCGGTGCCCACTGTACTTGTACGCACGTACGCTAACCCTCCGACCGCGACACGCACACCATATCGTCGCTGCAGCCGTCGCACAGCACATAGGCCGGCACCGGCTGCGCCCAGTCCGCCAGCAGCAGGTCGTTGACCAGCCACAGCGTGTAGAGCACCAGCATCGGCGCGCAGACCAGTAGATTGAGCTGCCACCGCGCCGAGGCCCACAGCACCAAGCACAGCACGACCAGCAGCAGCAGCATGATGATCGACGTCGGCAAGTTGCTCGCCGCAACCAACACCGGCCGGTCCGTGGCCGAGCTCGCGACCAGCACCGCGAAAGGCAGCCCGCAGAGCAAGTCGAAGACGTTGCCCTTGATCGAGTGCTCGAGCGAGCGCACGATATTGTACGCGCGCGCAGACTCCTCCGCGACGCGCATCGCGCGGCCCACGGACGACACCAGGTGCGGCGCGTTGACGCCAAACGCGAGCACCGTCGACCCCAGCGCAGGCCCCGGAATGCCCAGCGTCAGGCCGATGCTCTCCACGAAGAAGAGCAGCGACCATGACAGCACCGCCAGCCACAGCACGGCCACGAGGAACCACCACGTGGCCCCCAATAGCGACAGCTCGTCCGCCTGCCCCGTCAGTAGGCTCGTCGTCAGCACGAGCGCCGCCCGGAAGGGCAGCGCGAGCACATCCAGCAAGCACGACAGGAGCCCGCCGCCGCCCTCCCGCTCTGGCCCCCAGATGGAAAGCGGCGGCACGCCGGCGTCGGGGTCGCCCCAGAACCCAACGCCAGCAGCTCCGCCCCGAGGCCAACAGCTACGCCGCTAGGGTCGATCGGATCGATCGCGTCGCCGTATTGCCCTTGCGGCGACGGCGGCGGGAGCGCTGCCGCCGCCACAGCCGTGGCCGCCGCCGCTGTGGGCGCCCAGGCGTTGCTCGCGCGAAACCACTCCTCAAACTCGGGACGCCCGATGCGGCCAGCCGAGTGTATCTCGAGCTTTTCCCGCGTAGCGCGGACTGCCGTCTTGCTCGGGCACACGCCGAGCAGCACGAGCGCGGCGCCGGCTTGCGCCACCGACACCTCGCCCGTCCCTGCTCGTCCAGCACGTCGAAGGCCATGTTCATCTCCCGCACGAGCCGCGCCTCGGCCTGCAGGTACCACGCCTCGAATGCGTCCAGGTCGGCGCGGCCGCCGATGGCGTCCAGCATCTCGTTTGCAACGGCCTCGACGCGCTCGTGGCGGTCGGGGTCGTTGCCGAGGTCGCGGCGACCTGCGGCGACGATGGTGGTAAAGTTCTCGCCCACGAAGCGGACGAGGTCGGGCGGCTGAATCTCCTCGAGGCCGGCGGCGACGTAGTGGAAGGCGGCAGCAGCGTTCGCTCCCGCTCGGAAGACGGCGCGACTGCCTCAGCTCGCCGCAGCGCAGGGCTGCGGCGACCGAGATCAGCGGCCAGGACTTGCAGCATGTGCGTCCGCGCGTTCTGCGCCTGCATGCCGCTGCGCGACTTGTCCGCCTTGCGGTGGCGATCCTTGCCGCGACGCTTGCGCTCTGCCCGCTCGACCTCGCGCTGGGCGGCCGCCTCGCGCTCCTGGTGCTCTAGCTGCTGGCGCTGGCGTTCCTCCAGCTGGTTGCGTCGCTTGTCCTCGTACAGGTCGATGCAGCAGACGTTGGCCCCTACCCAGGTGGCCACGTCGTCCAGCATCCACTTGACGCGATGGTGCACTGGCAAGAAGAACAGGTAAGCCGTGTAGACCAGGGCCATGCTCAGCGCCTCTCGAAGGGTGAGGACGCCGGCTTGTCGCGGCAGGATAGCGTCGTCCTGCAGCTCCTGGAAGCAGCACAGCGCCTCCTCGCCGGCCCAGCAGTGGTCCGCGCGGTCCTGCTCGTCCTGCCAAGCCGCCGTCCCGCGGGCCAGGAAGACGCTGAGCATGGCCAGGCCGACCAGGTAGACCGTGAGGTCGCGCAGCAGCGGCCACCAGTAGAGCGGCGTGACGCGCCAGTCGCTCACGAAGAAGCACACGGGCAGGACCAGAAGGAAGTTGATGGCCGCGCTGCCGAGCACCATGGCGAAGCCCGTGGCAGAGGCCTCGGCGCGGGAGAGGCTGGCCAGGTTGATGAAGAGCAGCGGCAGCGAGGACCCGCCCAGCGCGAGCAGCGACGCGCCCGAGACGCTCTCGGGCAGGCGCACGCGTTTTGCGATGCCCACGTGGATGCTTGCCAGGAGGACGCGTTCCACGACGACGGTCTGCGCCCAGAAGAGGTAGACGACCAGAAGCATGACAGCCGCTACCAGCGCGCTCGGGTCTAGCGCGCTAGGCGCTGGCAGGGTCCAGCGCGTCGAGTTGATGAGGCAGTCGTCGGAATTGTTGGCATCGCCGCCGATTAGCCCCGAGCTGCTGTTGTCTAGCGCGATGCCGCGCTGGGCGCACGCGAGGGGCAGCGCCAGCCCAGCGCCAAGCGCCCACGCAGCGCCGCTGGCCATGGAGCCGAGGTGGACCTGCGCGCAGCCTCGCCCTCCTCTCGGCTGGCCGAGCAAAACTTTCCGTCTCTTCCAGCGCATCCTTTTGCGATGCTCCGCGCGATGACGTCACTTTCTCTGCTTAGCCTATCAATGCGTCATCATGAGAGTGTGCGTGTGCGCGAAAGCCGCCGGATTGACCTGCGCAGGTCATTGCGATGACTGGCAAGGTCATTGCTTGGACGTGCGCAGGTCATTGCGATGACCTGGCTGGGATCCGTTCAGGTCATTCCGGGTCAGGTCGACGCACAGGTATAGGTGTTGAGCATGGGCGCGGGCTTGCTCGAGCAGCTCCTGCTGGAGGCCGTGGCGGCCAACGACGCCAAGGAGCTGGCGCTGCGCGTGCGGCAAGGCGCAGATCTTCGTGGAAGCCTGCACGCCGCCGTGGTTCACGACATGCCGACATGGTCGCCGCGCTGCTGGATGCCGGCGCCAACGCCGACGAGATGGACGCGAGCGGGCGCACGGCGCTGCACGTGGCGTGCCGCGTGCCGCACGCCGCATGCATCCGCCTGCTCACCGCGCGCGGCGGCGCCGACCCCGACGCCGTCAACCCGGTCACGGGCGACACGGCGCTGCATGTCCTCGCGAGGCACACGCCAGCGAGCGCTGCCGACCTGGCCGCGGCCTGCGCGGCGGCGCTGGACATGAGCTCCAAGCCGTGGCAGGCCAACCTCGCCGGCGAGACGCCCTTGGAGCTGTGCGGTTGGGACAACGATGTGCTTGCCAGGGGCATCTTGGCGCACCCTTGCGTGGCGCCTGGCCGGCTGGCGGCGGCCAACCCGCGTGCGCTGGCGCTGGCGGCCGCGCACGGCAGCGAGCGCGTGGCGCGGCTTTTGCTGGCCGAGGACGTGTTCGACCCCTTTGAGGGCGTGCGGATGGCCGGCAAGGCAGAGCGGGGCACGCCGCTGACGGCCGTGGCCAGGGCGCGCGCTGCGGGGCACGACGCGCTGGCACGGATGATGCGCGACAAGCACGCCGAGCGCGGCGCGACGAGGAGGCGATACTGCTGCGCGATCTGGGTTCGTTGACGACTAGCTAGCTCTCTAGTCTAGAGACTAGCGAGCTAAGCCGCACTCCACCGCGTGCCCCGCTGCTTCGTCGCGCGACCCGGCGGCGATGGTGCTGCGCGATCTGGTGCCGTTGTCGACGCGCTAAACCATGTTGCCGTCCTTGCCGCGGTACTGGAGGTTGCGCAGCAGGCAGTAGTCGGCGTACGTGTTGCGTCTGGACACGCCAAACGGGACGAAGAATGATCTCACGAGCGCTGGCGACCGCGAGGCGTCCATGAAGGGCTGGCAGAAGACCCGCTCCCACTGGGCGCCGTCACCGTCCGTCCAACGCCCCAACGTGCCGTAGTCCTCGCCCACCGCGAGGTCCACGGCGAACTGGCAGGCCGCCGAAGACGCCGCGTACGCCGCTGCTTCGTGGCGGTTCTGGTCGTTGAAGTGCGCGTGGACGGCGGACAGGCCCTCCGGCCAGCTCGAGTACGGCTGCGGCAACAGGCCGCGGAAGGCCGACTCGAGCCAGAGCACACGCGCCTCGCCGGGCAGGAAGAAGCTCGACGGGAAGCGGTACCACTCCTTGCCCACGCACACCGAGGCCACGGGGCCCTCCTGCTCGGCGAGATCGTGCAGGTGCTGGAAGACTTGCACGGGCGCGAAAAAGTTGACGTGCAGCGCAGCGCTGCGCGAGAGCGAGAGCCCCGTGGAGGCCAGCAGCGCCAGTGCGACGAGCAGGTTGGCAAGCGCGCGCGGCAGGCGCAGCGCGGGCAGCACCGCGCGATCCAGCAGGTTCCAGGACAGGTCCACGAAGATGGCGGCGCCCAGGCACAGCACAGGGTACAGGATGGACAGGAAGCGCTCTTCCTTGTGCGCCATGGAGGTGAACAGCGCGAGGGCAAAGGCGCCCGCGAGCAGGCCGAGCACCTCGCGCTTGGGCATCGGCTTGCACGCTGTTGCCGACTTAATCGCGGAGGAGGAGGAGGAGGAGGGGCCGAAGCCGTTCCAGCAGCTGGCCACCAGCAGCGGGCTGAGCAGGAAGCACGGCATGAGCAGGTTGAAGTTGAGCGCCAGGTTTTGCAGGTAAAAGTGCCACGGCTCGGTGCCGTACAGGTTGGCCCCCTCGCCGCCCCCCGCCTTGCCCGAGCGCGTTGTACATGACCAGGTTGCCGATGGCCAGCGTGGGCTTGCCATACATCCACGAGTCGAGCGCGAAGGGCGCCCCGAGGAAGCCCATCGCGCAAGCGATCGCCACGCCGACCACGGGCAACACGCCACGCTTGAGCAGCGCGTCAAGGCCCATTGGCACGAACATGAGCGCGCAGAACGGCCAGCACAGCAGCACGGCGGCCGAGCCGAGCGCCAGCGCCAGCAGCACGCGCTCGCGAAGCCAGGCGCTGTACGCGGCGGCCGTCAGGATCATGCAGGTGGAGCTGGGCAGGAAGGCGCCGGCGGCGTGAAACATGCCCGCGTTGGAAGCGAGGAACAGCAGAGTGAGCAAGCTGGCGCGCTGCCCGAGCCGCGCGGCTACTGCTCTGCAGAGGCTGGCCTCGGCGGCGGCGCTGAGCGCGCCCAGCACGCAGCGTGTGGCCAGGTAGAGGACGGGCTTGCTAATGCCGAGCTGCAGCCACTGGGCTGCCCAGGCGGGAACGCCGTGAGCGCCCACGTAGGCGTAGGTGCGCAGCGCGAACTGCGGGCTGTACTCCCAGGTCTGCAGGCCCGAGCCGAAGAGGAGGTAGTGGAGTGGTTCCCAGTAATTAAACACCTCATCGCAATCCATGACGGGCGCATTAAGAGCGCCGAGCCCACGAGCGACCAGCAGCACCTGCAGCGCGCCGCTCTCGGCCCACGACGCCATCCCTCGCTCGCTCGCTCGCTCGCCGCCCGCCTGCTCGCTCGCGCCTCGGCGCCTTGGACGACCTCTGCCACGTGAAGCAGATGACGCGAGGCTCCTCGCCACGGATCTTTCGGGGTCGCTGGCCCAGTGGCGCCAGGCTCGAGGCTGCGGCGCGGCCGGGGCGCGCGCGATTGCCGCGCAACGGCGCCTCGAGCAGCGCGCCCTGAGCGTGGCTGGTCGGATCGAGGCGAATGGCGCCGGGCGGCATCGACCCTGACCATGGTGCAAAGTGTCTCTGCGCGAGGTCCACGCGACGCCGCCGTAACGCGAGCAAGGTCTCTCGTGCACCGCCAAGTCGTCACAGAGTTGCTAGATCGCACTCTACCGAGAGCAATACTCACTCAGCGGTCACCGTCACCATCATCAGCAAGATCGCCGCTAATCTGTATACAGTCGTGGCGCGCTCCGGCCGGGGCTCAGCGAGCGGTACAGCGTCCTGGAGGGCCCGCTGAGCTCCACGCCCTCCTCCTCCAGCAGCTCGGTGAGCTGCAAGAGCGTCTGCGACTGCGCTCGCTTGGTCGCCGCGGTGCCCTTTTGCTGGAAGGCAAAGCGCACGACGAGCGCGCCATCCCCGTCCAGCGTCGCCGTGAAGGGATCCGCAGCGTCGCGAGCAGCCGCGCCGCCCTCGCCCGCCACGTGCCCCGGTCCAGCAGCGCCGGCAGCAGGTACGGCGCTGGCGATGCTGCTGGCGACGCTGCCCACGCTGCTGGCGCTGCTGGCACGGCGGCGACCGAGTCGTGGCGCCGCTTGCGCCGCTTGCGCATGCGGTGCAAGCTGCGAAGTCGCGCGGCGGTTGGCACGACGCAAGGCGCTGACGAAGCGCTGCAAACGCACGAGCGCGCGCCGCAAGCGCGCCGGCGGAATGGCCGGCGCCAGCGGCATGGTGATCTCGCACACCGTGAGCGTGGCCGCCGAGTAGCTGATCAGCGGGTAGCGCAACAGCTTGCTGTTTGGCACGAACGCCAGCGACTGGTCGAGGTTGCGCAGCAGCAGCACCCGCAGCCTGCTCTCGGCCACGTAGCCCACCTGCGACACGTCCACGACGCGCACGAGTGCCCGTGGGCTTAGCAGGCCGTCCGCGAAGAGCGATAGCCCTGCCACGACGTCGCGCAGGAAGGGCGTCAAGCCCAGCACGAGCGACATGGTGAACCAGTTGAGCCCGGTCAGCAGCAGCGAGAGCTGGTCCAGCGTGCCGCACACGTGCGACGTGCCGACATTCGATGACGTGCCGCAGCGGCCCTCCAGCGAGAGCATGTTGAAGACCAGCCAGACCACCAGCACCACGAAGAGGACGAAGACGACCAGCGTGCAGGCCTCCTGCACGAGCGGGCGGCTGAAGGGCGGCACGCGCAGGTGGCGCATGATCTCGGCCGTGGCCTCGACGATGAGCAGCCGCACGCGCCAGGCGGCCCAGATGGCGGCCATCAGGACCCAGACCAGCTCCACCACCAGGAGCAGCGTGTACATGGCCTGCGCGACGGCGTCCTCGCTGCGCTTGGCAAAGTACGGCGCGAAGGCCACGAAGAAGGCCACATAGAGGAAGGCCGCGGCCAGCAGCCAGGTCACGGGCCCTTGCAGCAGCTGCTGCGCGCGGCGCAGCAGCGGCACCTGCTCGCCGTTGATGCGCAGTGTGACCAGGATGCCAAACAGCAGGCTGGACACGTACGGCGAGATCAGCGCCAGCAGCAGCGCCACGCCGAACACGGCCCACTGCGCCAGCGGCGCGCCGCCGCCGCCCACCATGCGAGCGCCGCCACCGCCTGCGCCGTCCTGATCTGCTCGTCGTCCCAGAGGGCGTGCGGCCAGCACCCGACCAGGTGCGCGTTCCGGCGCCCTAGGCGAGTGTTTGGCTCTGAGTCTGGTGGGCGTTGCACGAAAATTGTGTTATTCGCAGCACCTTTTGGCGCGACCTAACCGAATCTAACCCAATGGTGCGTCTACTGCGGCGACACCACAGATTCATTGCGAGCAAGAGAGCAAGGAGGAGGAGGAGGTCGAGACGCAGCGAGCTCTAGCAAGCCACCATGTCGTTCCTCGCCAGGCTGTCGTCCTACGAGCGCAACATGATCGTGTACGGCGTGGGCGGCTACTCGGTGTGGTCGCTGGGCATGTCGCTCATGCCGAAGAAGAAGCATGCGCATGCCGAGCACGAGGCGCCTGCCGCCGCTGCTGCTGCCGCCGCCCCCGCCCCGCCGTGGAGAGCGCCGCGCCGGTGCCGGAGGGCCCCGCCGCGGGCGCTGTGGCGGCCGCCGCCGCCGCGCCGGAGGGCAAGATCGACCCCATGGTCTTCTTTGCCCTGCAGGATATCCAGTCGCGTCTGGCCGTCATCGAGAAGGCGCTCAAGCTCTAGAGAGCGACAGCGCCGCCTCGCGCTGGATCTCGCTCGCTCGCCGCTCTCCTGCCCGCCCAGTGAGCGGGCTGGCCGGCTAGCCCGCTGGCAAGCAGCTTGCAAGCCCATTCATCAGCAAGCTGCCCGGCATGCTGGCTGGCTGGCTGGCTGCTCGGCTGGCTGGCTGGCGGGCGGGCGATGTGCGAGCTGACGGGCGGGGCAGCTGCGGGCGTCCGCAGAGGCTCGGCTGCTTCCGTTCCACCCTCTCCCTCGCGGTGGGCGTGGTGCGCGGATGACGCGCACAACGTGCAGCAGTAGCGTACGCTGCTCTTCCACTGACGAACGACCATCAATCAACTAACCCCAATCGTGCTCCTTGCCGCCCAGGAGAGTCGAGCTCTCTGCTGCTCGCTCGCTCGACAAGCAGCTTTCCGAGCTTGCACGGTCGTAGCAGCGCAGAACGACTCCGCAGGCCGACCGACGGACGCCGCCAACGCCTGCGTTCCTGCGTCCTGCGCAGCGCTGCTTGCGCGTGGAGCTCGTCACAGTCTTGCGCGGGGTGGATCAGCGAGGCGTGTCCGCCCGAGGCGTTCAGGGTCACTATTTCGCCACGATTTCAGAGCCGAGCTCGCACGCACGCAGGCAGAGGCAGGCAGGCAGAGGCAGACAGGCAGGCTCTCTGCTCTCCCCCGCGCAGTCCCCGCCCGCCCTCTGGCTCGGGAGAGAGAGGCCTCGAGAGAGCTCATCGACATACCCGTCCCTGGAAGTAGCAAGGTCCACGGCCGGAGCTTTCGCAGAGAGATCGGCAGACGCAGCAGCCCACGACTGCGCGGGCCTCGCTCGAGCAGCTCCTCTAGCCTCGCCAGGTAGAAGCAAGGCCCACGGCTCGGCGTGGCGGACAGTGCGGGCATTTCATCATCATCGCAGCCGACGTGGTTCGGTGATGGCGGGCGTCTGGAGAGTGGCCGGGTCGCCGTTCGTGCGCGCGCGGCTGCCGGTCATGATGGCGCCCATGGCCGGCGTGAGTGACCCGCGGCTGGGTCGCTGGCGCGAGAGCTGGCCTCGTTGCCATGCACGGCGCGGGAATGCAATCCCCCGAGCAGCTGTCGACCGACCTCGACGCCATCCGCGAGCAGGCAGCCGGGCTCGAGTACGGCGTCAACCTGTTCGTGTACGACTCGCCCGACCCGAAGCTGCCAGCCACGCTCGAGCGCTTGCGTCTGGCAAGTGCCAAGCTGTCTCCGATCCTGGAGGCCAAGATCGGCAAGCCGGCCGCGACCCCGGACGCGGCGAGCGCCAACCCGCTCGAGGAGCAACTGCAGCTGCTGCTGGACAAGCCGCCGCCCTTCGTGTCCTTCTGTTTCGGCCGGCTCTCGCCGCGCTGGGTGGCCAGGCTGCAGGCCGCCGGTATCTGCGTCATGGGGACGGCGACCAGCGTCCGCGAGGCGCTGGCGCTGCAGGAGGACGGCGTTGACGCCGTGGTGGCACAAGGCGCCGAGGCCGGCGGGCACCGCGGGTCCTGGATGCCCGACAGCGGGCTCGTGGGCACGATGGCGCTTGTGCCGCAGGTCGTGCAGCACGTGCACGTGCCCGTGGTCGCGGCAGGGGGCATCATGACGGGGCAGGGCGTCGCGGCGGCGCTTTGTCTCGGCGCGCACGGCGCCGCCATGGGCACTGCCTTCCTGACGAGCGAGGAGTCCGCGGCGTGGCATGGGCACAAGGCGCGTGTGCTCGCAGCGGCAGAGACGGACACCGTGGTGACGGACGCTTTCTCGGGCCGCGCGGCGAGGTCGATCGAGAACGCGCTGGCGCAGAGCGTGGACGGCGACGCCGGTATGTCGCAGCGGCTGGCACGCAAGCGCCCGCACGTGGCGCCATACCCGCTGCAGATGCAGATGCTCAAGCCTTTGGCCGCGCACTGCCGCGAGCACGGCGACACGGAGCACCTGTCCTTGTGGAGCGGCCAAGGCACTCGCCTGGCTACCAACGAGAGCGTGGCAACATCGTCGCGAAGCTGCAGTCCGAGCTGCAAGCCACTCTGCCGGGCGCCGTCCCGTGAGAGAGTACGTAGGCGTACGATACGTGGTGCGCAAGAGCCCAATACCGCTTCTGAGCTTGTGGAGCTTGTCAAGTCGCGGGCCTAGCGCGCGCGACCCAGTGGACCGGCCAACCCGTTCCTCGTGCGCCCTTTTCCGTCCGCGCCCACCCAGCGTCCACTGCCAGGCTCTTTCTCTCGCGACGCAGCAGTCCGCCCCGAGTCGCGCTCACCGCACCAGAGTCGCTCTTCGAGCCCTGGCTGGCTGGCTGGCACAGTCGCCCGTCACATGCATGCATGCATGTAAGCATGCATGCATGTAAGCATCCATCCATCCATCAGGTCACATGTCAGTCACAGTCACGGAGGCTCGAGTCACCATGACTGTACCACGGTACGGTACCACTGTGGAAGCCTCGCGCTCGAACGCTCACCTATGCAGTGCTCGCTACTAGACGCTCGAAGCGCGTTGGTCTCCTGACTGTGACATGTAAGCGAACGGCGGCGGCGGCGGCAGGCAGGCCTCTACCTTTTCTTTGTAAACTAAAAGTGAGTGAGCACAGGCAAGGTCGGCGTTCGGCGCAAAGGGGGGATCCGAGGCCTCTTGGATGTCGGGCTCGGAGACGGAGGAGCCGGGGTTCGCACCGGAACCGGACTCTGGCTCCTGCCACACAGTAATAGCACCGCCACTGTGCTCCGCTCGGGAAGAAGAGCGGCCCGAGTCCGGTGCTGGAAGCGCAGCTTCACCAGCACTCTGCTTACCGCCTATTTCTGCGGTCGTCGGGAGGTGTGCTGCTGAGGCCCGATTTCGTAACCGCCGTTGAGAAACGCTTCCGTTGTGAGATTGAGAGAATGTGGGCCACACAGCTGCCACAAGGTGGTGGTTTTCTCCTCCAGACTTGGGAGAAAAGAGGGGAAATTGGTGTCAGTAGAGAGGCAGCCTGACCTCTCCACACAGCTGTGAAACGCAAGGCCAGAACGGGTGCTGGATTCTTTGTGTAATATGAAATAGCAAGGCAAGTCTCCAGGCTCGCCAATGAGCTCCACCAGTGCACTGGAGAAGTTAGCGAAAAGCCTAAGCAGTCCTAGTGGATTAGTAAGCACACTGTTCCAAAGGAGGGAGCGAATGAGCTGAAGACAACAAACAATAAGGAGCCGCCAGAGGATGAACTGGGGGCAGCTGCAGGCCGCTGCGTGGCTCGCAGGGCGCACGCGCGGCGGCTCCGGCGGCGGCGGCGGCGGCGGCGGCGGCGCGGCAGCGGCAGCGGCGGCGGCAGCAGCGGAAGCGGCGCCCTCGTGCGCGGCGAGCTGGCCACGGTGAGCCTCTCCCCGCCACGGCATGGCTCAATACGCGCCGACGCTAACGGCCAACCGTCGCGGGCCAAGGAAGCCTGCGTGGAGTGCCACAAGCGCACCACCTGCCTGATGACGCCCGGCGCTCGCGTCTGCGCGCGCTGCGCCCGCCTTGGCAAGGCCTGCCTGTCGCGCGTGTCATCCCGCGGCCTTGGCCCTGACCGCACTGTTAGGGCGCTACCAGTGCTCATGCTCGGCACGGAGCTGCAGCTTACGCGGCTGGCCGTGGGCCACGTCGTGCAGCGACTGGCGCGTCCGGGTGCCGCCGCATCGGTCGGAGTCTGCGCGGGTTCGTCAACGTCGTGATGCGCGCAGCCTTGGCCGGAAACCATACCGGCCGCCTGCACGCCGCCAGCGCCCGCCGCCGCTCAAAGCTGGAGGAGCCGCTGGAGATGCTGGCGGGCGACCGCAGCCCCGCTATCGGCGAGGCGGAGCTGCCCGCGGCGCTGGCCAGCATAGAGGCCGACGCCCGGGCACGGCACGGCAAGGGCTTGCGCGCTCGACTGATGATGGCGCCTGGCACAAGCGAGGAGTGGGAAGTGGACGAGGAGTGGGCCACGGCACTGGGCGAGGGCGCCGCAGAACGCCGGATTCGACTGGACCAAGGCGCTGGAGAGCCAGCGTCGACCAGCGCGCCAAGGCCGCCGTGGACGCCGCGCTAGATGCGCTCACCGAGGCCGTGCTGGTCGGGCGGGCGGCTGACACGGGCTGCATGGTCATGGTCGCTGGCATGCCCGTGCGAGGCGCCGTGCTGCCCAGCGCGCAGCCCGGCAAGCGCGTGCTTTGCGACCTGGTGATGGAAATGTACGTCGAGCGTGACGGCAAGCTGCTCGTCTGCTTCATCTGGGCGTTGGACGCACAGATAATGGACGAGCGGCTCATCGCTGCGGCCAGCGGACCCGCTTCGCGCGCCCACGGCGGCGGGGCGAGAACCGGCGGCGACGGGAGTGCCGCCGACGAGCGCGACGGAGACGACGGCGATGACAAAGACGACAGTGACGATGACTTGGCAGACCGCGGCAAGGAGTGGGCGCTGCGGCGGCAGCGGCGGTGGCCATGAGCGCGGCGATGCTGCCCGATCATGCCGATAGCCGCTACAATGACGACGACGATGCGCCCGTGGTGGCTGTGGATGCTGCGCGAGAATGGTCGCGCGAGTTGCCGCAGCGCTCGATTGTGACAGCGTCCACGCCACCGCCGCCCGCCGCCGCCCCCGCCAGAGACGTACAAGACCAAGACGCCGGCATGCATCGAGTGCCACCAACGTCGCGTGCACTGCCACACGCCAAGCGGCGCGCAAGCGTGTGTGCGGTGCGCTCGCCTCGGCAAGCGCTGCATGCCGCGCCTCTTCCACCGCGCCAGCGGCATTGGCGGCAGCGCTGATGCCGCGGGCGACCCCACAGACTTGGAACGTGCTCAAGGTCTATTCAAGGTGCGTCTGGCGACCAAGTGGTTTGTGGAGGCGTTGCAGCAGCAGCAGCAGGAGCAGCAGCAGGAGCAGCAGCAGGAGCAGCGGCAGCGGCATCACCATTATCATCATCAGCAGCAGCAAGTGCAGCAGCAGCAGCAGCAGCAGCAGCAGCAGCAGCAGCAGCAGCAGCAGCAGCAGCAGCAGCAGCAGCGGTGGCGGAGGCAAGGCGCGGAAGGTGATCTTCCCGACGCTGGCAACGCCGAGAACCAGCGGCAGATGGCCTTGGCGGAAGGGAGTGAGCTGGCACCTGGCTTTCGTGGCTTTGTGCTCTCGCTCATGTACCTGGCCAAGGCCACGCGGTCGCTGCCGCGGCTGCACGCTGCCGCATCGCTCGCGGCTGCGCTGCGTGTGACCACGCCGTTCGCGGTGCTGCACGATACCTCGCCAAAAGCGTCTCTGGCGGAGATCGTGGCCCGCGAAGCTCGAGCGCACGAGCACCTGAGCGCATTAGTGGCGAGTGGCGGCAGCCCGGCGACGATGCACTTGTGGGTGCGAACGACCAGCCGGCACGGGTACCGCGAGTGCCACGGCGACGCGAGGATGGAACTGTTGTTCATGTCGCTGGCCAAGATGCAGCGGCTCGAGGCGCCGCACATGGAATTCCTCGACACCTTTCTGCACCCAGACGCCGCGCCAGTGGTGCGCGAGCTGCGCGTGCAGCTCACCAAGGACCTAATAAGCGCGACGAAGGAGGTCGCCGGCTTGGTGCACGTATCGCAGTCGAGCGCAAGCGCTTTGGAGATGCTGGACAGCACGGGCGCGCCGCACTTGGCGGCCAGGGTGCGCCTGGACACGTTCATCTCGCCGGACGGCGCGCTCGTACTCAGCTACGTGCATTTGCTGGAGCCTGCGCCGCGCTCGGCTAAAGCAGCTCAGCTGCTTCAATTTTCACCAGTACAACTTCCTGTGATAAGCAGGAATAACACACTTTTCAGAGTGCTTTCACTCAAAATCAAAACGCGAATTCAGACTAGACCGCAGATCGAACGCGTTGGCATTTGGGGCACACGCCACAATCAGCACGTGTCGCCGCCGACCCAACTGTGTGGCTTAGCCAGCCAAACTGGGGGAGACTCTTGTGTGCATGCGCCAGCAACCGGCCTGTGTGGCTGGGGCAGGTGGGCTCGGATGGGGGGGGCAGGTGGCCCGATAAGTGGGCTCCGTCACTCGTGAGAGCATCTCCGATCGATCGATCGATCGATCGATCGATCGACCCGGGCGCCGATCATCCCATCGCCGCCGAGACGAGCCTCGATCCGTGGGATCAACCAACCACACATGGTCGCTCACGTGCGACTGCTGCCGCCGCTACTGGTCCTGGTCCTGGTCCTGGTCCTGGTCCTGCTGGCGGCTGGCAACCCCGCAAACGCCCAGGAGGTTGAGCTCGAGCTCGACGCCTTGCGCGCGGCATTGCACCCGCAGAGCCCGGCGCAAGTGAGCGCAAGAGGCGGCAACGAGCTCGCCGTTGTCGACCTGCCCGTGCACGGCAGCGGCGAGACGCGCGAGTTTGTCCTGGTGCGCGATGAGCAGCTCCTTGCGCCCGGGCTGGCGGCAAAGTTCCCGGGGCTCGCAGCCTTTGCGGGCGTCGAGGTCACGCCAGTGCGCGCGGAGGAGCCCCCCATCCGTGCTCTGGTGACCTTCTCGGACGCGGCGGGGTGCTGCCTCGAGCTTCGCAGCGCGCGCGACGGCGTGTGGCACGCCGACCCCGTCGCGCCCACCCGGGTGCTTTTTAGAAGCGCGCAGAACAAGGCGAATAGCAGCGCCCATGACGCAGCTCCCGCCTGCAGGCAGGCCGCCAGCAGCAACGGCAGGCGCCTGCAAGAGGCGGACCAGCTCCCTGGTTGCCCAGACGAGCTCGTCGCCACGCTCGCCGACCGCGTGTGCAACCCGGCGGCGAACACGGCGGCGTGCGCGTACGACGGCGGCGACTGCTGCTCGGTGTTCACCAAAGGCACATGCCGGCGTGCGAGTGCCTCGACCCGCAGCACAACGCGGTGGAGCACCGCCGGTATCGGCTCGCCCTGGCGGCCACCAAAGAGTATGTGGCCGCCAAAGGCGCAAGCGTGGCCTCGGCTTTGGCTGGCGGCAGCGCTCGTCCAGCGCCTGAACGACGTGCTGCTGCGCGAAGTCGGCGCTAGCTTCCAGATCGTGGACGGCTCGGAAGCCCTCTTCGACGCGACGGGGAGCATCGGCTTTGACAACTCGCCCGACGGGGCGACGCAGCTGCCCGCGGCCGCGGCAGAGCGGCTGCCCGGCGGCGAAGCGGCTTTCGACCTCGGCCACCTGCTCGGCACGAGCGGTGACGGGATCGCGGGCGACATAGGCGTACTGTGCGGACCCATGAAGGGCGTGGGATACAGCGGCGTCGGTGGCGGAGCCAAACCGCCCGAATGGCTGCTGGCGCACGAGGTGGGCCACCAACTCGGCGCCGACCACACGTTCACCTCGTGTGGCGAGCAGCGGAGCAGCGCCAAGCGCGGCGTGGAGGCCGGGTCGGGCATGACCATCATGTCGTACCAGGGCATCTGCGGCGAGGAGAACATGGACGACCGCCAAGAAATCGGCCACCTGTACTTTCACTCGCAGTCACTCGAGCAGATCGCCGCGTACTTGCGCAACCCGCTCGGCGGCGCTGCTTGCGGCGAGCTCGTGCCGCCCGACGGCAGCGGCGCCGGCCGCAGGCGACCGGAATTCCGGGTCGACCTCGACTTTGACCCTTGCGACGGGGTCAAGCGGGCGTGCAGAATACCCAAGCTCACACCGTTCCGTCTGGAGGGCAACCGCGCGCTGCAGATGACCGAGGACCGGCTGTACACGTGGGAGCAGGTGGACGTGGCCGAGAGCAACGCGCTGGACGCCAACAGCGTCACCGCGCCGCAAACGCCGCAGTCGGTGCTGTTTGCGAGCGTCCCGCCGCGGCGCAACGACGCCGTGCGCGTCTTTCCGCGCATGGCCGTCGTGCGCCGTGGCATGGACCTCGAGGACTCCCGCGCAAGGCTGCCAACGCTGGCGCGCAAGATGCACTTTGCGCTGGTCGTTCGCGCCTCCAGCCAGGGCGGGGGCGGGGGCGAGACGCCCGTCGCCAGCACCTTTGTGGGCGACCGGGTGACCGTGCAGGTGGTAGACGAGGAGCCGCTTCGCGTGGCGCCGCTAGCGCCGAGCTCGCTTGTGCCCGGAGAGCTTCCAGGTGCGCTGGGAAGGCGGCGCGAGGTCCACGCAGGAGGTCCGTGTGCTGCTCTCGCTCGACGACGGCCTCACTTTTCCCACCGTGCTGCTCACGCGAGCGCCCAACACGGGCGAGGCCACAGTAACCATGCCCGCCGAATTCTCGTGTTTCCTGGGGCGTGCGCGCGTCAAGGTCGAGTCGCTCAACGACTTGGACGGCTGCAGCTTCTTCGCGATCACTGATGTCGCCATAGCGGTCGACGGCTGCGAGTCGCTCGACGCGCCGCCGGTATCGTCCTGGCCACGCCTCAGACGACGCGGACGCGAGCTGGGCGCCAGGGAGGCCTCGCCTTTGCCTCTGCAGCGGCCATCGCCGTCCTCTTGGATGGGGGCGAGGCGCCAGGTGGAGGTGCCTTTCGGCACGCAGGTTGTCGGGGACGAGCCAGCCGCGCTCGTGTGGGCACTCGGTGCGGAGGGCACGCTGCTTTCCGGTGGAGACGCGACGCAGCGCGTGTCGCTGACCTTTGAGCACGTGTACTTGCGGGAGGCGCGCTGTTAGTCTTCGACGGCCGCGACAGCGCGGCCGCCCTTCTACTCGTAATCGCGGCGGGCGACGACTCTGTGCCGCGCGGCACGACCTCGTCCGGCCAACACCTGTTCCTACGCCGCTATGGCGCGCAGGCCGACGCGTTTGAGCTCAGAGCCTCTGTCGCGCACAGCATGGTGAGCACCGAGGCGTGTCCTTGGCAACAGTACACGGGCCCGCCGCCGCCGCCGCCAGACACCGTGGTGGACGGCGCAGAAATCGAGGGAGGCGATAACCATAGCGGTGTGCAGACGGGTGTGATTGTCGGCATTGGGGCTGGCGCGGCCGTGATCTTGGTCGGCGCGCGGTCGCGGCCGTTGCGATCGCCAAGCAGCGCCAGGGAGTGGTGTCGATCCCGCCGCCCGCCGCCGCTGCCGCCGCCGCTGCCGCCGTCTCCGCCGCCGCCGCCGACGACGACAACGACGACGACAACGACGACGACGCCGACGACGTCGCCGCCAACGCCGCCGTTGGCTGTGGAAGTGCGCGTTAGTCCGCAGCTCGAGCTGTAGAAATGTATTCTGGTTTATTCTGCTCCAGCAAGCTTGAGCAAAGGGACCGTGCGGCTGTGCTGCTAGCTCAAGGGCACAGGTGCGTCACACGTCTCAGGAAAGGCATCGCCAGTGCCAGTGTCGCGAACGCTGGCGCGGGACAATGCAAGGCACGCATCTTGGCGCTGCAGGAGAGCATGACCAACTGTGCGCGGCGGCAAAGCCTGCATGGCACACCTTTCACGACAAGCCCCGACCAAGGTACGGTACGGTACGGTACGGTACGGTACGGTACCTGGTACGTACCGGTGCCATTCCAGGTACGGTGCTCTCTGAGAAGAAGCAAGACCATTGCGAGAGAACGACGCGCCTGTCGCTATCGTCAGCACACTAGCACCAGCAGCAAAGGCGGCAGCAGCAGTACTTGCACTTCCACTTAAGCGCCTGGGCCAGCAGTAGCGCATCGAGCCGCGGCAGTCAAGCCGCGGCAGAGCCTGCAGGCCCCAGCATCTGAAAGCGACAGCATCTCCGTGCCTGCCGTGCCGGCTGGGGTATTCCGTACCGTACTGAGAGCGGGAGACAGAGAGATCCGGCAATGACCACGGCTGCGGCCGCCGGGGCCTCGAGCCGCAGTGGTCAAGCCGCGGCGGCCTGCAAGGCCCCAACTCCTCTGAAAGCCTGCGAGCAACCGCACCTCCTTGCCCGCCACAGCGGCGCGGGAGAGAGAGAGAGAGAGAGAGAGAGAGAGAGAGATCAATGACCACGGTTGCGGGCACCGGGGCCTCGGGTCGCTTCGGCTGCGCCGATCCCAGCGAGCCGTTCGCGCGTCTCGGCAGCTGGGCTCGTTGGGGCCAAACGAGTGAAAATGGCCCGGCGGGACTCGGTCGTACTGGATCTGCCATAGTTTGTTGCTGTGCCAGGCTGTGATTTAGGCGCACGCCAGCGGAGGTCGGGTCGAGCAAGATCGCCGCCGACAGGCATTTGGCGGCAAGGAGGCTGATAGGGAAGCAGATTCGTTGGTGACGAGCTTGGCCTATCTGCATGCATGTGGCGGGCACTACTGTACCTCTGGCTGATGACCTGGCTGGCTCGTGCGGTTCGTTGAATGCATGCATCGTTGATCGACAGAGAAGCAAGTGACGCGGTCGATCGCGACGCGCGGGAGGGGATGACACTGCACGATGAGGCGACGTCGCTGCTCGGCCTCGGTGGGAACAAGGGCGCCGAAGAGGGCCGCAACGCCGACGGCGAAGTCCACCCGCAAGCGACCAGCGGCGTCAAGGCCCGCGAGAGCCTGTTCATGCTCTTGTACCTGGTCGGCAAGGACGCACGCACGAGCACCGGCGTCGCCTTCGTGACCTGGACCATCAACATGCTCCAGCTTTTGGCCTTCGCCTTTGACGGCAAGCATTTTCGCTGGCACCACGCCGCTGACACCTGGCTTGCGCCCAAGCTGGCCTGGATCAACTTTGCGGTGCTCAAGAGCTCGCCCGACGTGCTGCTGCCGGCCTTTCTCGTCAGTTTTGGCCTCGTGGTCCTCACCGCCCTGGGGTGCCTTTACATCGGGTGGCAGTTCTGGGCCTCCGGCACCGTCACCAACGTAAGCATGCTGCCCATGCTCCAGACGACGGTGCGCCTGCTCACCACGGTGCTGTATGTGCCCATGATCAGCATCCTGACGGCCGTCTTCATGTGCAACAACGACGCCCTGGAGGACCTCGTACCGTGCGGCGGGCCGGGGCGGCTGGCCCTCATCGTCTGCACGGCGGTGGTGCTGCTGAGCTTTATCGTGTTTAACTGCATCGCCGTGCTCGTGTTCGTAGACGACAACCCCGAGTCGCAGCACGCCATGGCGCAGGTGCACGGTCGTGTGGCCTGCGCCTACCTGGCGGTGCGGGCAGCGCTATCGCTCCTGTTCGTGATCTTTGACGGCTCCTCTGCGGTCCTGACGGCGGCAGTGTTCTCCGCCGGCGTGCTCACGACGGGCATGTACCTGCTGTACCTGCCCTTCCACCGCCAGCTCATGAACCAGCTCGTGGTGGGCAGCAACGCTGTCTTCCTGTGGGCGGGCGTGTGCCTCATCATGGCCGAGTACATTGGTGACAAGAACGACCTCGGCGCGTTCCTGGGCTTTTTGTCTGGCGCCGCGCCGGTGGCCTACGCGGCGGCCATGATGGTGCGCCAGCGCGAAGACCGACTGGCCACAGAGACCTTGCACAAGCATCTCTCGCCATACGTTGCCGAGCTCATGTGCCGCTTCCGCCTGCGCCCGCGCAAGGCCAACTGGCGCGAGGTGGGGCAGGAGTACCGCGATTTGCTGGATCACTTCCCGCTCGACCCCTTCCTGACGCTGCACGTGGCCAACCTGTACCTGGTGTGCGGCGACAACACTGTGCTGTCGGGGCAGTACATCCGTCGCGCCCGGGTCCTGGCTGGCTTGCGGATGGACCACCGCTTTGCGTTGTTCAAACACACCAAGCGGCAGCAGGAGAAGGCCAACGGCACAGAGGGCGCCCTGAGCTTTGTGGCGTTCACGCATCACCGCAAGAACGCCGAGCGCACGCTCATCGACGTGCTGCGCCAGGTGCACCGGCTCTGGAGCCTTGTGGCACGCGGCAGCGAGGCCGAGGAGCTCTTCTTCGCCGCCAACGAGATCCATCGCCTCAGCAAGACGGCCAAGACGCACCTCAACAAGCTGGTGTCCATCTCGCAGAGCAGTCGCCGCTCCCTGCTGCTGTACGCGCTCTACGCCGAGGAGGTAACGCAGGACACTCGTTTAGCGCGTCGTCTGCGCCGAATGGCTGACGGCGCCAGCCGCATGGGTGAGAGCACCTCGGATGAGAACGCGGCGCTCATTACCATTGTCGGCGACGACAGCGAAGAGCTGGGCAACGTCGTCGAGGTCTCCGACTCGGCCGAGAAACTCTTGGGCTACTCGCGCCAGGCCATCATCGCCGCAACATCAGCGAGCTGGCGCCCGAGCCCATCCGCAGCGTGCACAATGATATTCTCAGGGCATACGTCGAGAACAACACGGGCCTGGGGACCGGCGTGCGGCGCAAGGTCTGGATCCTCCATAATCAGGGTTACGTCGTGCCCGTCGAGCTCAAGGTGTCCAGCCACCAATCCTCCACGGGCATGCTGCGCCACACGGCCGTCTTCAACGAGCTGCGCAGCGACGACGAGCTGGTCGCCGTCCGCGGCTCGGACTGGGAGCTGCTCTTCTTCTCCAAGGGGCATGCGCGACTTTGGCCTCGTCCTGGTGATGGTGGCGCGCCGCTCACCTCGTTCATCCCGCAGGTGGCCGACATCCTAACGCCCGCCGACGCGACGGCCACGCCCGTGCGCGCCACGCTGGACCAGGGCGACGTCAGCTACATCATCACATGTTGCGCCCGCCGTTCCACTCGTCGGCGTTCGAGGACGTTGACATGGTTATGCTGCGCTTTTCCCCGCCCATATTCTCTGGCGCCGCCGCCGCCGCCGACGACGACGGCGGCGGCGGCGAGGGCATCAACAGCCCGGCGAGTCCGGCGAGTCCAGGGTCGGGCCGCTTCATGGCTATACCGGGTAGCGTGTCCGAGTGTGGCGACCCCTTCCTTGGCAGCGGACGCAACGTTCGCGGCTCCTTTCGTGCCAGCTCGGTTCGAGGCGGGTCGCCCGGCCCGGGGCCTGCCTCGCCCAAACCTGCAGGAGGGTCGCACTAGGTGGCCCCGGCGGCGACGGTGCCAGCTCGGTGGGCAGCTCCAGCACGGTAAACCAAAGCGCCAGTCTACGGCGTGTGGTCATGCAGCGGATCGAGCAGGAGACGGTGCGGCATGAGCGGTTCCGGCGGCTCATGATGGTCCTCGGGTTGCTTTACGGTAGCTTGGCGCTCGCGTCCATGGTGGCCCAGTTCATCCTCGACAACCAGATCAGCTTGCTGCTCGAGCTCGGCATTCTGGCTGCCGAGCGCACCAGTCTTATCTGCACGATCGGGTCGGTGATGCTCACCACGTTATGGGTACCATGGGTTTTTTGACCGTGCCCGAGTCGGGCTGCGCGCCAAGGTCAAAGAGCTCGCGGTTCGACTTCGCGAAGTGCACAGCCTCACCACGCAAAGCGAGGCCAGAAGCATCCCCGAGCAGCTCGAGCTTCTCGACAACGGTGGCGTGATACAGTTCTTTGATAGCAACGCTGCCCACTCGCGCCCGCGCTCGCTTGACACGGCAGTGGCCAAGATGATCGCCGCAGCGGAGACCTTTGCAGGGGAGGCGCACGTGCCCGGGCTGAACTGCAGCAAGTCGTGTCGCACCGTACTCAACAACGGCGCATACGAGACGCTAGACGTGGCGTTGCTCAGCTCCCATCTTCTTTGACGAAACGCTCGACGCGATGCGCAAACTTGACCTCGTCAACATGTCCTTCCTGGTCATCAGCGCCTGCGTGCTCTTCGCGGCTGGCCTTTCGCCTGCTGCCCGTACTCTTGGAGATCCGCCGCACGCGTGGAGCCCTCGCACGCACTAGCGAGCGTGCCATCGGCCATGATCAAGCAGCTCCGTGAGCAGTCGTCGCAGCGAGTGGAGTCGGTCAAGGCGAGCATCGACGAGATCAACGGCGTCACGGTGCAGGACGACGAGGAGGACCAAAAGGACCAGTTAGCGCTTCAGCTGGCAACAATGAACCGTAGCCGCTCGCGTTGCATGTCGAGTCTCAAGATGCCAGCAGGAACGCGGGTGCAGTCCGGCGTCTTCTCCACTCGCGGCTCACGCGGCGGCAATAAGGTCCTGCCGCTGCCACCAGGGCGGGAGCAGTCCGTAGAGCTGCAGCAGCGTCGAGCACAGGAGCTGGCTATCCTGGACGCGGCGAGAAACCTTGCAGGAACCGCCGCGGGAGGAGACGAGGAGCAACCGGCCCGGAGTCCCGTCCCGGCCCCGCCCCAAGAGGCCTCGCCCAAGGCCAAGCAAGACGAGGTGCTGCCGCCGGCTGTTATTGATATCCCCGACATCCCGGACTTTAGGGTGAGCAGCACCAGTATAACGGAGTCGCGGCGCTCGGCGGCATGCCCAAGCCGCAGGAGCTGAGCGGCACCAAGAAGGCTGTGTCCGTGCGCACGAGCATCGAGCAGGGCCCGCAAGGGGTCGGCAGCAGCAGCAGCAGCAACGCCGCCGCCGCCGCCGCCGCCGCCCGCCGCCGCCGCCGCCGCCGCCGCCGCGGCAGAGTCTCAGAAACGCATGCTCAAGAAGGTGGTGGAGAACCGGCTCAACAAGAAGCCCGGCCCGGTCTCGCTGCTCCGCCGCGTGCGCGCGCACACGGGCTTCCTCATGGACTGCATGCGGCTGTGCCTGCCAATGTTTGTGGTCCTCATCTACTTTGGCACGCTTGTCGTCACCAGTCGCCACAAGATCGCCTCCCTGGGCCCGTACTCTCAGACCATGTTCTTCGTGGGCAAGCGATGGGTGCTCACCACGCGCCTCATCTTCCAGATGGATCTGACCAGCATTGAGTTTGAGCCCGAGTGGGGTCGCTGGCGGGCCGAGCTCTCGCCTCGCTCGCCCGAGCAGTGGACTCAGCTTCTGCACGACGAGCTGCTGCACACGACAAGCCTCATCTTGTACCCGAACGAGGCGGCTGGCACGCTGCCGATGGTCAACCAGGAGGAGTGGCCCGACGCGTACCACATGGAGTTTGTAGATGCGTGCCTGACCGATGCGTGTCGAACTGCGTCGCCGGACCTGAGCCGGCTCAACCTTGAACGCGGGCTCAGCACTGCGCTCGACATTCTCATCGAAATCGTTGAAGCCGTGCTGGAAGGCGACCACTCGCACGACTCTATCATTCGCTTCTATGAGGACGAGTGGCTCCGTGAGGCCAGTGCCGAATACATGAAGATCTGCTCGAACAGCGTGCTGGAGCTGGCCGCGTCTGCGCGTCGCACTGCCGTGTCTTTTGCGTCGCCTTCCTGGCCACGCTGGTACTCGTGCTTTCCTGGGTCTCGCGGGCTTTCCGCCAGGTCAACAACGAGCTCAAGAACTCGCAGTACGTGCTGCTCATGCTACCGGCCGAGATCCTCACAAGCGCCGCCGGCTTGCAGGACCTCCTCAAGCTCAACAACAACTAGCTATAGCTTGCTCTGTCTCCAGCGCTCGACCAAAGACTTTATCAATCTCGTTGTCTCGCTTGCTTGATTTCAATCAAGACAATGTGAAATTGAATAGCCAATTTGTCAGTACGGTACCGGTACCGGTACCGTACCTGGTACCATACGTACCGGTGTACTACGGTACCGTATGGTGGTACGGTACGGTACCGGTACGGTACCGTACTGGTACCGGTACCGGTACCAGCTCGGCCCTGACGAGCCTACCAGACGGCCTCAGCGTCATCTCAAGTCTCGATCTCGATGGCTGCTCGGCGTTGATCCGCCTGCCTCGCGGCCTGAGCGTCGGTGGTAATCTCAGGCTCGCTGGCTGTTCGGCCCTGCAGGAGCGGCACCGCGGCGACATGGGCGCCTTTTTCGAGCAGCTTTCGGCGGTGCTGGGGCCCAAGGCCGGGCTCTCTCGCTGGATGGAGCGCCGGTCGAACAAGTGCCCGATGGCTTCAGCGTCGGCGGCAGTTTTGAACTCCGTGGCTGCTCGGCCCTGACCAACCTAGGCGACGGACTCCGCGTCGGCGGATTCCTTGATCTCTCGGGCTGTTCTGCCCTCGAGAGCCTTCCGGCGAGCATTCTCGAGTGGCCGCCGGAAGGTGGTCGCTGGCGGCACGACGTACTATTGGGCGGAACTAGTTTGTCGCCGGAAACGCTCGACTGGCTGCGCGATTCGGACGCCCCTGGCATTCAGTTCCACGTCGACCAAGGCGTCAGCAGCGGGTCGGCAGGCCAAGTTTTCGCCAGTGCTGAGGAGGCCACGGTCTTTGGGCCAAGGAAGCTGGCGTCGAGGCTGCTGGCGTTCGTCTACTTCAATTTCCGAGCGGCGAAGCGCACGCAGCCACGATCACGAGGTTCCTCTCGCGGCTGCGTGGCGCCAAGGAGTTTGGGCTCTCAGAGACACGCAAGGCGCTCGCCAAGCGCGTGGTCGATGTGCTCGAGCTGCTGTCTGGCGACGAGGAGCACGTGCGCGAGGAGATCGTGACGCGCATGGCAGACTCGCTCGACGCGTGCGACGACAAGCCGGTCTGGGCGCTCAACTAGATGACGCTCACGGTGGAGATCGCCAAGGCCCGAGAGAGCGCCGAGCAGCTGCGGGACCTCGGCGCAGGGTGATGCGGCTCATGGTCGTGCACGAGCACGCCAAGCGCAAGATTGACTCGCTGCGCTGGGTGGACGACGTTTGCGTGTATCTGCGCTTCGAAATCGACCTGCGCGAGGCGCTCGACCTGCCCGTGGCGGCCACGGCCATGATCTTCCCGAGCTACATCAAGATCGAGGACGCCGAGCTGGAGGCCGCCAAGGACGACGCGCTGGCCATCTCTGAGCAAGAGTTCGAGGCGTGGCTCGCCGAGTGGCCCGAGTGGCAGCGGCACCAGCGGCACCAAATGGTCGCCGAGCTGACGTGGCAGGAACTGGCCGAGATCAAGCGGCGGCAGAGCCTCCGCAAGCGCGTGAGCCGGCGTCTGAGCGAGCTGGTGAGCGTTACGGGCGACAAGGTGGTCGACCCGGTGACTCTCGATGACGGCAAGAGCGTGTGGAGCTTGCGCGACCTGCTGCGGCACTGGGAGCGCACGGGCCTGGACCTGCACAGCGCGCCGGTGTCCGTCGAGCAGCTGCGCAGCGACCTCAAGCGCGTCGTCGTCTGACCTGGATGGAGAGTACGGCACCACTGTGAAGATCCAAAGAGAAGCGTTGCTGAGCTCATGGATACTGAAGCCCAGTCGAGCTATAGTAGAGCTTGCTAGTAGCGTGACGATTGTGAGACGCGGTCGCCACACACACACACGTGTCGCCAAGCTTATTGCTCCGTGAATTGTTCGTCCTCCTTCTCTTCCTCCGATTCTTCTCCCGCGTAACAGGTCTCGAGTTCCCCACGTCCCGCTTCAATGCCGAGCGGTGCCACACAATCTGCCAGCCAGCGGTGAAGCTCGGGGTCTTGCGCATGTGCCGCCGCGGCTGCGGTTTCTGGGCCGCAAGGAGCGCGAAGGAGCAGCCCGCTTGCTCTGGTGTCCGTTGGTGTCCGTTGGGTTGCGGCCAGGTTGATCTTGTTTCCGTTGGGTGGCGGCCGTTCATCTGAACGGCAGAGAACGGGCGCGCTTGTGCGCACAGCGCGCAGACGGCGACGGAGAGGCGAGGTGAAGGTGATGGAGGACGCGCTGCAAGAGGCGCGCGAGGGCGCGGAGGAGATTCGTGTCGCCGAGGGGTAAGTTGTTGCGTGGGTGGTCTCGGGCGGTGGCTCTTTCGCAAGCTCTGACGCAGTAGGAAAAAGGTGCGAACCATCCGAGGCAGAGATTCACGAGCTATTCGACGCGCTGCGTCAGGGCACGAGCAGGCTGCGTTTTGACCCTGGGTGTCTGCAAAAGGAAGAGGCTTGGACTGCGCTTGCCAGTCGACTGGCGGGAAACAATACCCTCACGAGCATCCAGTAAGTGCGGCAGGAGCCGCTTGCGGGTCACGATGGGGCTTGTGCTGACATATCACTGGTTCGTTCCAGTCTGTATTGCAACGCGATCGGCCCTGGGGGCGCTGAAGCTGTGGCCAAGGCACTCGAGACCAACAAGACGCTCACGAGCATCAAGTAAGTTTGGCAGGAGCAGCCTGCGGGTCACGACGGGGAGCTTGCGCTGACATCACTGGGTTTGTAACAGCCTTGGGGAGAACTATATCGGCCCTAAGGGCGCTCAAGCTGTGGCCAAGGCTCTCGAGATTAACAAGACGCTCACGAGCATCGAGTAAGTGCGGCAGGAGCCGCTTGCGGGTCACGACGGGGAGCTTGTGCTGACATATCACTGGTTCGTTCCAGTCTGCATTGCAACGCGATCGGCCCTGAGGGCGCTCAAGCTTTGGCCAAAGCACTCAAGACCAACACAACGCTCACGATCATGGAGTAAGTGCGGCAGGAGCAGCCCGCTGGTCAAGACGGGGAGCTTGTGCTGACATCACTGGTTTGTAACAGCCTGAATCGCAACCAGATCGGCCCTGAGGGCGCTCAAGCCATGGCCAAGGCGCTCGAGACCAACACAACGCTCACGAGCATCGAGTAAGTGCGGCAGGAGCCGCTTGCGAGTCACGAAGGATAGGCTGTGCTGACATCGCTTGGTTCGTAACAGCCTTGGCGCTAACGAGATCGACCCTGAGGGCGCTCAAGCCATGGCCAAGGCGCTCGAGACCAACACAACGCTCACGAGCATCGAGTAAGTGCGGCAGGAGCCGCTTGCGGGCCAGGACGGGGAGCTTATGCTGACATCGCTTGGTTCGTAACAGGCTTAGCTCTAACAAGATCGGCCCTGAGGGCGCCCAAGCTGTGGCCAAGGCGCTCGAGACCAACACAACGCTCACAAAAATCAAGTAAGTGCAGCAGGAGCCGCCTGCTGGTCACGACGGGGGGCTCATGCTGATATCACTTGGTTCCGAACAGCCTGAATCGCAACGAGATCGGCCCTGAGGGCGCTCGAGCTGTGGCCAGGGCACTCGAGACCAACAAGACGCTCACGAGCATCTAGTAAGTGCGGCAGGAACCGCTTGCGGGGGCACGACGAGGAGCTTGTGCTGACATCACTTGTCCACGACAGCCTGCTATGGAGCAAGATCGGCCCTGAGGGCGCTCAAGCTGTGGCCAGGGCACTCGAGACCAACAAGACGCTCACTGCGCTTTCTTTACACTGTGACGTGGAGTCCGTGACGTTCTTTGTCGAGGCCTTGCGAAGCAACGCAACCCTCCGAAGTCTGAGGTAAGTGCCAGGCATCGTGACGGACGGACACGGGGCGAGGCGCTGACATCCCGCCAACGAAATTTTGCAGCCTTGTGACGAAAGCCGATGATATTCCCGTCGACGTCGTGGCAGCGCTCAACCAGGTCATCCACCTTGGCAAGACCGGCCTCGCCGAACTACCAGTACTCGACGGACGGTTTAAGGAGTTGACCGTCCTCGACGACGACTCCAAGGCCATCCTAGCCGCCAACCGGGCTCGCTACGACGCCGAGGCAGCCGGCCCCACGCGCGTCGCGCAGGGCGCTACACGGGCACTGGACGACTCGCGCTTCGGCCAGGACCGCCTCGGCTACGTGCCATACGCGCAAGCGCTTGCTGATGCCGCCACGAGCGCCCAGTCCCCGGCCAGAGCGTCTCCATCGGCCTCTTTGCGCGCTGGGGCAGCGGCAAGTCCTTTCTCATGGAGAAGCTCAAGCTCGAGCTCCGCCGCAGCGCACTGCTCCCGGCGGCCACAGCCTCGGCGACCACGTACCTCGTCACTGACAACAAGGCGGCGATCAGGGCTGAGGGCGACAGCGGCAGCCGCGCCCAAGACAAGAACACGACGCAAGACCCGGAGGCCCTGTGCAACGTTCTCGCCGACGCACTGGCCGGTACCAAGTCGACGGCGACGGTGGACGCGCTGCGCGGCCTTTTCGGCTGCCGCCAAACCGATGCCCGACGCCGCGCGCGCGACATTGTGCGCGCCATGCGGGGCGACAAGCGCCTTACGCGTTACGGCGCTGTGGCGCTTGGTGAGCCGCAAGCCGGGCCTGGGGCGTCTTGGCGGCGCCTGCGCGAGACCGTCCGCGCGTGGGCGTGGCTATGGTGGCGCATCCCGACGCCTTTCAGCCGCGAAGCGTACGACTCTCAAGTCCGGGCTGCTGCTGTCTGGTTTGTGGTGCTCGGCATCCTCCAAGTGCTGCCCTTGGTGCTTCTGGCGGGCCTCCTCGTCAGGCCACATGCACGACCCGCCGGGGCGCGGCCGGCAGGAAGGCGCGTGGCACCGCACAAGCCCGAACAGCCGGACCTGACGCGGAGCGGCCAACGACGACAACTCGACCGCCGCCAGCTTGTTCGCTTTGAGGAGGACATCACCGCCTGCGTTGCCGGCTGGGTCTTGGCGGTCAAGGCACGACTTTGGTGCTGCTCTTGCGCGATGGGGTCGCGTCGGCGCAACGAGGCGCGAAGCGCCGATGCCCGTGCTGCCCAAGCCATTCCGTTCAGCAGCTGGAGCGACGTGGAGGCTCCCTCGTCGAAGCAAGCCGCCGGCGATGACGACGCGGGTGCCCGCCAGGAGAACGATGTTGCCAACGACAAGGTCAAGCGGCGCGAGCCAGTGGAGGTCACCATGCCCGTGTTCGTGGAGTTCAACGCCTGGGTGTACAACGGCAGCGACGTGCTCTGGGCGGGGCTGGTCAAGGAGCTGTACACCGAGGTGGAGGCCGTGTACGGCGCCTCGCGCGTCCGGGAGCACCGGGCTTGGATCGCGCGCTACATGGCCGAGCACGGCGGCGGCTGGCCGCGCGAGCTGGACTCGCCCGACGAGCGCAAACGAGAGCTCGAGCGCTTCAAGGCCGCGGAGGCGGCTCGCGAGAAGCGACGCTGGGTCATCATGGCGGTCTGCGCCGTGGTGGGCTACTTTGTGCTCTCCTGGCTCGGCACGCTCGTGACCTGCGCCATCTTTGACGTCGACGCAGACAGTGCTCTGGGCGACCTGTGCTCTTGCTCGGCGGCGTACTCGTTGGTGACGGGCGTCGCGTGCGCTGAGCCGCTCTTCCGCGACGGCGCTGTCGGGTCGGTCGTGGCGGCGCTCGTCACGCTGCCCACACTCGCCGTGGAGAGCGTCGTGGTGCTACGGTCCAATCTGAGGTTTACGAGGCGCTTTCTGTGGCGCTCGCAGGGCGACGTGCTGTTCGCGGAGGCGCAAAAGGCGGCCGAGGTCAAGGACCGCCTGGGCTTTATGAATCGCATCAAGTGCGAGCTGGACTTTCTCTTCGAGTTTCTGCGCACCGAGCCGCTGTACGAGACCGAGGGGGACTCGGAGGCCAGCAGGCTTTGCGTCAAGGTGCGGCTGGTGGTCTTTGTGGACGACATTGACCGCTGCGACAAGAAGACCATCGTGACTGTGCTGGAGGCCGTCATCCTGCTGCTCGTTGACGCGCCCATCACGTGCTTTATGGCCATCGACGCGCGCATGGTCTGCACGAGCATCGAGGACGCGCACGGCGAGACCTTTGCTCGCGCCGGCGTCTCGGGGCAAGAGTACCTGGACAAGATCATCCAGATCCCGTTCTGCCTGCCAGATCTGCACGAGGACAAGAAGCGGCCCTTTGTGTACAACCTCGTGTGCCGCACGTCGACGCTCTCGCACGCCTTGGCGCATGGAGAGCGTGGCCAGAGCGCTCGACTGGGACGACGCCAAGATCACCAAGGCGCAAGCGCAGCAGTACGAGGGCGAGAAGGAGGGCCCACCGACGACGCCGCTGATCAAGCTGGCCAAGCTCGTGCATACGCTCATGGAGGCGACCGACCCGGACGTACTGCGCGACGTCAAGGCCCTCCTCGACCGCGCCATCATCGAGGGCGACGCCAGGACGGAGAGCAACATCAAGGAGATTGTCTCGACGTGGTGTCCGACGCAGGCCCTGGACAAGCTCGCGCCGCCATACGTGCCGCCGCCAGTGGAAGAGCCACCGCCGCCGACTGATCCGACCTCTTCGCCTCCCAGCGAGGGGCAGGCGCAGCAAGAGCAGACCGAGGCCGGCAAGGACTCGACTTCGCTGGAGGCGCCGAAGAGCGACGAGCGCGACAGGGCTCGGCGAGGCAAGGAGAAGAGAGGAGAGAGGCTGCGTGGTGCTGCCAAAGCTGGAACGCTGGCGCGCAAGGAGCAGGCGCACGCGACGGCGACCATGTTCTCGCTGGACGAGGCCGCCGCGATCGGGCAGTTCTCGCGCGTGCTGGACGGCAACCCGCGGCACGTCAAGCGCGTGGTCAACGTGTACAACGTGCAGCGCTTTGTGGTGCGCCTGCTGCTCGCGCCAAAGCTCTCGCCCACGGCGGTACAGGTGACGCTGCGCCAGCTGCTCAAGCTCACCATCGCGATCGAGCAGTGGCCCTACCGCATGGCCTGGCTCATGGCCCTCGTGGACCGCGTGGACGCGCTCAAGCGTCGGCTGGGCCACATGCAGTGCGAAGAGGAGAACGTGAAACTCGTCAGCATGCGCAACAACAGCGACCTGCGTGCGTTTCTACGGCAGCAGCTGGTCGGACAGGACGTGAACGAGTGGACTCTGCTCGAGATGCTACGCAACTTGGGCCGGCCGCTATCGCTGCGCGTGGGCGACACAGAGCTCAAGCGGTACGAGCAAATGGACCGCGACGTGGACGGGCTTTGGGACCTCCTCAACACGAGCCGCCCATCCTGGCGGGCGAGGTGCGGCGTCCTGCCGCCGACGGCGAGTGGACGCTGTGCAGCTTTGTGTTCAACCAGCGGCCGGGCCTGCACGACTTTGTGGGTCGTGCGCTAGAGAAGGCGCTGGGCGGCTTTGACGCGGAGCCGCACACCAAGCCAATGCCAGCGCCAGCAGCGCGTTCTGCTGCTGCTACTGCCAGTAAGTAGACGATGGTTTTCTCAATCTTGGTCTTGATTGACCCAAGGCGAAGCGCCGGCCGTTGCTGGAGTTGAGCGCGGAGATCGGTGGCGCTGCTCGTGCCGCGGGCTGCAGCACCAGCGCAGTGGGTTGTCGGTACTCGAACAGCTCTTCCTTTTACGAGCTCGACCGACACTGGCCCAGCGGCGGAAAAGCGGGCGGCGGCCAGGCGAGAAGCGCCAGCGCTGAATGCTACGTGCGGCATGAGCATCTGCGCGAGCAGCTCGCTCTCGTAGCAGACTGGTTCATGCGGCGGCGACGCTGACCCAACCAGTCACGAGCCTTCCTTGGGGTTACGCGCCTCGTGGCCCGGCCACGACCACGCGACGTCGCCTGGCACAGACAGCAGCGCGACGATGTGGAGGCCAGCCTCCTCGATCCACAACTGTTCACGTCAGCCCAGCATGACATACACCTACTACACGTGACAGCGGGTGCCTGAAATGACGTGCCGGTCTGAGATGGATCTTGGGAAGTGACGTGACATGGAGTTCACGAGTGACTTTTGGTGCTGTGAGATGATGTCACCAATGGGACCTTGACACTATGAGTTCAAGTATCCGGTAAATGACTCCTACCCCCCAGTTGTCGTGGCATGGATATGTCCATGTTAACGAAATACGGGAATCAGGGCATGTTACTCTGAAACGTGTCAGTTCTCCGGCGTCGGGGCTAGCGCGCGGACGTTGAACGCTCAGACCATGGTCCAGGTACCAAAGAAGCCTCCCATAGATGAGCTTGGTTAGTGCCGCATGCATCGCGTCGTAGGAGAACGCACTCTATTCGCGCAAAAGACTTTCCCAAATTTGCTTTGTCCGTTGAGCGCTCACAGCCAATTAGGCAGTCGTCGTCCGGTCCCAGTTTTTCCGTACTTAGTGTCAACAATAAGACCCTCTAGGCCCATGTTCTCCAGAAACATGCACATATCCATCTTAACACAAGTCCGGTATTTCGAGCCACGCAGCACCACTCATAGGGCGCAAGCACACGATCTCAGGCTTGTCTGGGGGCTACTAAAAAAACAATTCGGACGCAGAAAGTTGCGGAACGCTTTCACGGCTCTGCTTTCGTGCGTCTGGGAGTTGGCGGCAACTCGCGTTCCGGATTGCCCTCAGACCAGCGTCGCAGATAGGAATGAGGGAGGTCCCTAATCGGGGCAACTCGACCCAAACGAGCAACACAGTGGAGAACGCACTTTTCGAAGTGAGCTGCCCACTCCAAGCAAAACCCCAATCCACCACCAGCACAGCAAGCAGCAACACCACCACCACCAAACAACAACAGAGATGGCCCGCACGACCCGTAGCAGCAGCAGCAGCAGCAGCAGCGCCTCGAGCGTGTGCAGCGCGACAAGCAGCCGCACGGCGCTCAAGAAGGCCACCGCATTGCGCAGCCAGCGGCGCCACAGCCCGCGGCTCGTGCGCCGCAGCCCGCGCGGCCTCGTCGCCCTGGCGCAGCTGTAGTGCGACGCGGCACTTGTACAAAGCACATCTTTTTGAACATGATCGTGAAAGCGCTTTCGCCTCCCACACCTGCAGAGTTCGGCCAGAGCCAGAGCCAGAGCCAGAGCCCGCTCGGCGGAATGCGCTTACGCCGTCCGTAATCCATGTGCAACGCCGCTGAAGCAGTGCAACCCTCGACTGACCGCTGCGAACTGCTGGATCCGCGCCCGCAATCCAAGAGCAGTCCAGCTGGACTCTGGACTCCCTCCTCCAGCGTCAAAGGCGACGTCATCTGCAAGCACCTCAACAAGCTGGGAGGCACCGCGCGCACCGAAGTTTGGGTGAGCGACAACCTCCGCGTCGACGTCCATGCTACCTTGCAAGCACCTGCCAAGCCGGTCATCATTGATGTGACTGCCGTGAACACTATCAGCTCAACGAGCTTTGTCACGGAGCGCTCTTTGCCAACCGTCGCGGCCGCCGCTTGCAAGGCCAAGCATGACAAGTACGACGCCGCCCTTGGCTCCAACAAGCTCCTCGTCCCGGTCCTCTCTACGGCAGGTGGCACGGCCGGCGACTGGCCCGCACTCCGCCGCATCGTGCGCGACTACTACGACAAGCACCAACTCGACGGCCTCGCTGCCAGCCGTCGCCTCCTCGTGGAGACGATCTTCCAGCACCAGCGGCACCTATTGCGCGCGCTCCTGGCGACCCAGGAGCCGCTCGCCCCACCAGCGGTGGCACATGCGCAAGACCTCGGTTTATACCGGTGGCAGCCTGTGCTCCCTGCAGCCCCACTCGGCATCGAAGTGGGCGTTGGGTAACTCTCTAGCTTGCTGACAACCTCGCGACCAGTCTTAACTCGGCGTAAGTAATCTTCACATCAACGGAATCGAGCTCACGCCGAGGCCAGGGCGCGGACTGGGGGGGGCGGAAGGAGGGCTTATTTGCTTTGCCGGGCGAGTGAAGAGGCCTACTGACAGCTTCGTGGCGCGCCGTATCGGCTAGTTCACCCTGAGCAGGTTGAACGAGGCCAGCAAGGCTGTGACGGTGCGGAAGCGATTCAGCGACAAGGAGCGAGTACAAGGGGCAGCAGACGCAGCGATGGGCGCGGCCTCGCCTAGGCGGAGGGTGCTGGGCGGTTTGCCGGGCTCTCGGCGCGACGTGGCTAGCGCGAGGGCAGCAAATTGAGGATTGGGCAGAGCGGCGGAAACGAGCTCACGCGGACGCCCAGGATACGGGCGGAGAGGCCCGTTGGGGGCCTTGGGTGCTTTGTCGGGCGAGTGGAGAGGCCCACTGACTGTCTCGCGGCGCGCCGTATCGGCTTGCTTGCGCTGAGCAGGTCGACCGAGGCCAGCAAGCCCGTGACGGTGCGGAAGCGAATCAGCAACATGGAGGGGGGCCTGGGAGCAGGGAACGCAACGATAGGCGCGGCCTCGCCTGAACAGAGGGCGCTAGAGCGTTTGCCGGGCTCTAGGCACGATGTGACAGGCGCGAGGGCAGCAAACAGATGGGTGCACAGTGCGGAGGAAACGAGCTCACGCTGAGGCCGAGGTACGGGCGGAGAGGCCCGTTGGGGGCCTTGGTTGCTTTGTCGGGCGAGTGGAGAGGGCTACTGACGACTTCGTGGCGCACCTCATCGGCTTGCGCACTCTGAGCAGGTCGACCGAGGCCAGCAAGCCCGTGACGGTGCGGAAGCGAATCAGCAACAAGGAGCGAGACCTGGGAGCAGAGAGCGCAACGGTGGGCGGGGTCTCGCCTGGGCAGAGGGCGCTAGTGCGTTTGCCGGGCTCTGGGCGCGATGTGGCAGGCGCGAGAGCAAGAAATTGATGGTGACACAGAACAGCGGAAACGAGCTCACGCTGAGGCCGAGATACGGGCGGAGAGGCCCGTTGGGGGCCTAGGTTGATTTGTCGGGCGAGTGGAGAGGGCTACTGACGACTTCGTGGCGCGCCGTATCGGCTTGCGCACTCTGAGCAGGTCGACCGAGGCCAGCAAGCCCGTGACGGTGCGGAATCGAATCAGCGACACGGAGCAAGTACTGGGGGCATGGAGCGCAACGGTGGGCGCGACCTCACCTGGGTGGAGGGCGCTAACGCGTTGTCGGGCTCTAGGCGCGACGTGACAGGCGCGAGAGCAAGAAATTGATGGTTACACAGAACAGCGGAAACGAGCTCACGCTGAGGCCGAGATACGGGCGAAGAGGCCCGTTCGGGGCCTTAGTTGCTTTGTCGGGCGAGTGGAGAGGCCCACTGGTAGCCTCGCGGCGCGCCGTATCGGCTTGTGCACTCTGAGCAAGTTGAACGAGGCCAGCAAGCCCGTGACGGTGCAGAAGCGACACAGCAACAAGGAGCGAGTACAAGGGGCAGCAGACGCAGCGATGGGCGCGGTTTCGCCTGGGCGGAGGGTGCTAGGCACTTTGCCGGGCTCTGGGCGCGATGTGTCTGGCGCGAGATCAGCAAATTGGTCGTTGCCCAGAGCAGCGGAAACGAGCTCACGCTGAGGCCGAGATACGGGCGGAGAGGCCGTTGGAGGCCTTGGTAGCCTTGCCGGATGAGTGGAGAGGCCCACTGGTAGCCTCGGGGCGCGGCGGATCGGCTTGCTCACTCTGAGCAGGTCGACCGGGGCCAACAAGCCCGTGACGGTGCGGAAGCGAATCAGCGACAAGGAGCGAGTACAAGGGGCAGCAGACGCAACGGTGGGCGCGGCCTCGTCTGAGCAGAGGGCGCTAGAGCGTTTGCCGGGCTCTGGGCGCGATGTGGCTTGCGCGAGGGCAGCAAATTGATGGTGACACAGAACAGCGGAAACGAGCTCACGCGGACGCCAGGAAACGGGCGGAGAGGCCCGTTGGGGGCCTTGGTAGCCTTGCCGGATGAGTGGAGAGGCCCACGGACAGCCTCGCGGCGCGGCGGATCGGCTTGCTCACTCTGAGTAGGTGGACCGAGGCCAACAAGCCCGTGACGATGCGGAAGCGAGAGAGCGTCAAGGAGGGGGGCCTGGGAGCAGGGAACGCAACGATAGGCGCGGCCTCACCTGGGCGGAGGGCGCCAGTGCGTTTGCCAGGCTCTTGGCGCGATGTGACAGGCGCGAGAGTAGCAAATTGATGGTGGCCCAGAGCAGCAGAAACGAGCTCACGCGGAGGACAGGCTATGGACTGGCCGGAAGGGGGCCTTGGGTGCTTTGTCGGGCGAGTGGAGAGGCCCACTGACTGTCTCGCGGCGCGCCGTATCGGCTTGCGCACTCTGAGTAGGTCGACCGAGGCCAGCAAGCCTGTGACGGTGCGGAAGCGAATCAGCGACAAGGAGCGAGTACAAGGGGCAGCAGACGCAACGATGGGCGCGGCATCGCTCTGGTCGACGGTGCCAGGCACTTTGCCGGGCTCTTGGCGCGATGTGGCAGGCACGAGAGCAAGAAATTGATGGTGACGCAGAACAGCGGAAGCGAGCTCACGCGGACGCCAGGATACGGGCGGAGAGGCCCGTTGGGGGCCTTGGTTGCTTTGATGGGTGAGTGGAGAGGGGCACTGACTGCCTCGCGGCGCGCTGTGTCCGCATGCGCACTCTGAGCAAGTCGAACACGGAGGGCAAGCCCGTGACGGTGCGGAAGCGAACCAGCGCCAAGGAGAGAATACAAGGGGCAGCAAACGCAGCGATGGGCGCGGCCTTGCCTGGGTGGAGGGCGCTAGAGCGTTTGCCGGGCTCTCAGCGCGGTGTGGCTAGCGCGAGGGCAGCAAATTAATGCTTGCCCAGAAGAGCGGCAGTGAGCTCACGCTGAGGCCGAGATACGGACGGAGAGGCCCGTTGAGGACCTTGGTTGCTTTGTGGGGCGAGTGGAGAGGCCCACTGACTGTCTCGCGGCGCGCCGTATCGGCTTGCGCACTCTGAGCAGGTCGACCGAGGCCAGCAAGCCTGTGACGGTGCGGAAGCGAATCAGCGACAAGGAGCGAGTACAAGGGGCAGCAGACGCAACGATGGGCGCGGCCTCGCTGGGTAGAGGGCACTAGAGCGTTTGTCGGGCTCTGGGCGCGATGTGGCTAGCGCGAGAGCAAGAAATTGATGGTTTCGCAGAACAGCGGAAACGAGCTCACGCTGAGGTCGAGATACGGTCGGAGAGGCCCGTTGGGGGTCTTGGTTGCTTTGTCGGGCGAGTGGAGAAGGCTGCTGGCGGCTTCGTGGCGCGCCGTATCGGCTTGCGCACTCTGAGCAGGTCGACCGAGGCCAGCAAGCCTGTGACGGTGCGGAAGCGAATCAGCGGCAAGGAGCGAGTACAAGGGGCAGCAGACGCAACGATGGGTGCAGCCTCGCCTGAGCAGAGGGCGCTAGTGCGTTTGCCGGGCTCTGGGTGCGATGTGGCTTGCGCGAGAGCAAGAAATTGATGGTTACGCAGAACAGCTGAAACGAGCTCACGTGGAGGCCAGGATACGGGCGGAGGGGCCCGTTGGGGGCCTTGGTTGCTTTGTCAGGCGAGTGAAGAGGGGCACTGACTGCCTCGCGGCGCGCTGCATCTGCTTGCACACTCTGAGTAGGTCGACCGAGGCCAGCAAGCCTGTGACGGTGCGGAAGCGACACAGCGACAAGGAGCGAGCACAAGGGGCAGCAGACGTAGCGATGGGCGCGGCCTCGCCTGGGCGGAGGGCGCTAGTGCGTTCGCTGGGCTCTTGGCGCGATGTGGCTTGCGCGAGAGCAAGGAATTGATGGTTCCGCAGAACAGCGGAAACGAGCTCACTCCTACGCCAGGATACGGACTGAGAGGCCGGAAGAGGGCCTTGGTTGCTTTGTCGGGCGAGTGGAGGGGGGCACTGACTGCCTCACGGCGCGCTGTATTGGCTTGTACACTCAGAGAAGTCGAACACGGAGGACAAGCCCGTGACGGTGCGGAAGCGAATCAGCGACAAGGAGCGAGTACAAGGGGCAGCAGACGCAACGTTGGGCGCGGCCTCGCCTGGTCAGAGGGCGCTAGTGCGTTTGCCAGGCTCTTGGCGCGATGTGACAGGCGCGAGGGCAGCAAATTGATGGTTGCGCAAAATAGCGGAAACGAGCTCATGCGGATGCCAGGATACGGGCGGAGAGGCCCGTTGGGGGCCTTGGTTGCTTTGTCGGGCGAGTGGAGAGGGCTGCTGACGGCTTCGTGGCGCGCCGTATCGGCTTGTACACTCAGAGCAAGTCGAACACGGAGGACAAGCCCGTGACGGTGCGGAAGCGAGTCAGCGGCAAGGAGCGAGTACAAGGGGCAGCAGACGCAGCGATGGGCGCGGCCTCGCCTAGGCGGAGGGTGCTAGGCACTTTGCCGGGCTCTGGGCGCGATGTGACAGGCGCGAGGGCAGCAAATTGATGGTCGCCCAGAGCAGCGGAAACGAGCTCACGCTGAGGCCAGGATATGGGCGGAGAGGCCGTTGGGGGCCTTGGTAGCCTTGCCGGATGAGTGGAGAGGCCTTTTGACAGCCTCGCGGCGCGGCGGATTGGCTTGCTCACTCTGAGCAGGTCGACCGAGGCCAGCAAGCCCGTGACGGTGCGGAAGCGACACAGCGGCAAGGAGCGAGTACAAGGGGCAGCAGACGCAACGGTGGGCGCGGCCTCGCTCTGGTTGATGGTGCCAGGCACTTTGCCGGGCTCTGGGCGCGATGTGACAGGCGCGAGAGCAAGAAATTGATGCTTGCCCAGAGGAGCGGAAACGAGCTCACGCGGACGCCAGGATACGGGCGGAGAGGCCCGTTGGGGGCCTTGCTTGCTTTGTCGGGCGAGTGGAGAGGCCCATTGACAGCTTCGTGGCGCGCCGTATCGGCTTGCTCACTCTGAGCAGGTCGACCGAGGCCAACAAGCCCGTGACGATGTGGAAGCGACACAGCAACATGGAGCGAGACCTGGAAGCAGAGAACGCAACGATGGGCGCGGCCTCGCTCTGGTCGACGGTGCCAGGCGCTTTGCTGGGCTCTGGGCGCGATGTGGCTTTCGCGAGAGCAAGAAATTGATGGTTACGCAGAACAGCGGAAACGAGCTCACGCGGACGCCAGGAAACGTGCGGAGAGGCCCGTTGGGGGCCTTGGTTGCTTTGTCGGGCGAGTGGAGAGGCCCACTGACTGTCTCGCGGCGCGCCGTATCGGCTTGTGCACTCTGAGCAAGTCGAACGAGGCCAGCAAGCCTGTGACGATGCGGAAGCGACACAGCAACATGGAGAAGGGCCTGGGAGCATGGAACGCAACGGTGGGCGCGGCCTCGCCTGGGCAGAGGGCGCTAGTGCGTTTGCCGAGCTCTAGGCGCGATGTGGCTAGCGCGAGGGCAGCAAATTGATGGTTGTCACAGCAGTGGAAACGAGCTCACGCCGAACACAGGCCATGGCCCGGCTGGGCGGAAGGGGGCCTTGGTCGCCTTGCTGGGTGAGTGAAGAGGC